>JAUPFT010000018.1:26034260-27261760 GCA_036936625.1 Parnassius smintheus behrii
GTGTATAGAAAAAAGATCCATACAGATAGATATTTAAACGATGATTCTCACCACCATCCTTCACAGTTAGCTACCTTTCTTTGTTTCAGAGAGCATGAGGGATCTGTGACAGTAAACACCTGGCTGCCGAGCTCCACCATGTCAAGCAAGTTTTGCATGACAACAAGCTTCGAGTCCCGCGCCTACGTCACAGTGAACGAGTGAAGCCGGCCACAGTCGAGCGTGTACCTGCTGTACTGCCATATGTTAGAGGAGTCACTGACAAGATTGGCTACATCTTGAAGCGCGCTTCCATCAAAACATACTTCAAGCCGCTGAAGAAGATTGGTCAGTTTTTACCATCAGTCAAGTGTAATGTCCCTCTGCAAGATGCAGGAGTGTACAAGCTTGATTGTGAATGTGGTCTCTCCTACATAGGACAAACTAAAAGATCAATAAAAACCCGCGTTAAAGAACATATAGCTGATGTGAAGAATCGACGCTCCGGGAAGTCTGCAGTCTGTGAACACGTACAGGATCGCCCCCATCACTACATCAGATTTGATAGACCGCAAATCCTCGCTAAAGAACACCGATTCCTTCTAAGGATGATTCGCGAGGCTATTAAAATCAAAAAACATCCTAATTTCAATAGAGAAGATGGCTGGGTGCTACCATCTGCTTGGGATCCTATAATAAATAAAATTAAATCCCAACCCAAGCATACAACTGCAAGACTTCAAGATACCATAAGTTCATATTGTATAGATCGGAACAAAAGTTAAATTTTAATCTATGGTAACCGCGGTTAACTATGACATATGGACGTTGAACATCTCAGTCCCGCCCGTGACCATGAGTGCTGTAAAGCGTTCGAAACGTCGAGTATTTAAAAAAGTTAAATATACGCGATAAATTCCGTAAAAACTAGTATTATTTCAATGTTAACTTTTGGTTCCTAGTGTAGTGGTATTGGAAGAAGTAGTACTAGGAATAGTGGTGACGGGGATAGTGCACGCAATTGAGGGAGCGCGGAAAGTGCTCTTCAAACTAGGTAAGACACATTATTTTATTTTCGCCTGATTCTATTAATTATGGCTCTTTTTTATAGTAAAAGGGTGACAAGCGTGCACACAGTCCACCTGATGGTAAGTGTTTGCTGTGGCCCATAGACATCTACATCTATCCTCGTTCGCGAATCGAAATGAAGATGCTTTGTCAGCCTTGAAGACCAAGATAAGATGCCTCTTTTCCAGTAAAAGGGACGATACGGGACCATACGGAACACAGCAGCATTAAGCTACTTTTTGACGCTGGTATTCATTATTGCTAACCTAATGTCAAGAAAAGATTAGATTGTACCTGGAGCGCAGATCGCCGCAAGAAAGCGGCCGGTCGAGATCGGGCAGTAGGTCTGCCGGCGCGCGCAATGTTCGCGGGTGGGTGGCGTCGTGTGGCAGACCGCCCGCGAGCAGAGCGGCGGCCGATGCCAGCCGCCGCGGCGGCGGCTGCAGCCCGTGCGCTGCCAGCGCCGCCGCCAATTGACGTGCGCGCGCCATCGCCGCGTCACGTTCGTGACGTGCCCGCCACACCTGACGCCAAATAATTCTTAGAGACCTATCTCATTAGGATGCCATGGCATCGACGCCGGCAGTGCTTCCATGGCTACCGTTGGCGTCCATGAGACGCCAAAACTAGTAGCTAAAGCCGATGTCAGGCGAAATTAGTATCGCTTGTTCATGCACCCGCGTGGCGCCGCTGCCAAGACAAGCAAGCGGGCGGGTTCGAGCTGGCATCGTCGCCAAAATGGCGTCGACGCCAAGCCGTCGTCAATTGAGGTAAGGTACGTACGTTCTAATAGAATTTAATATGTTATAATTGGCGACGCTGCCGGCGTCGATGCCATGCCATCCTAATGAGATAGGGCTCTTACGGTTATGTTTTCCTAGTCGTTATCTACAACAATCACATACAATTATTTTAAGTTAGATTAATTAAGGTACTTTTTTGCCAACAGGAGGAGAAATATTTGACAGATTTCATAGCGGCGAAAGTCAATTTATTACAAAAGTATAGTCACTAATGCTTTATTCTGAAATATTAGTTATATTTTATAATAATAAGATAATTATTAATAAGATAAAAAATCTGGTCAAGTGCGTGGCGGGCCACGCACAATGTAGAGGTAGGGTTCCGTAGTTGCCTGCCTCAATACGCGGGCTTTCTTGATAATGAGCATAATAAGTAAGTACGCCTAAAATGGTTCGACTAAAAATGGGCCCAAATAGGAAGACGGTAGAAAGACTTATTTTCAAATCATAACTTACAGGGAGTGATATTCAAAAAATATTAGGTAATAAAACCTTTTCGATTTTGAAAATAATACATTTTAGATCAAATTATTCAAATGCCAAATCCGTCATAGTTGATTATCTATCTATATATTCCCGGTAGTGTAACCCTAAGATATAATATATGACCGTAACGCACATTCCCGTGAAACCACTACGGCTCGAAATTATCCTGAGGGTCGCCCGCGTAAACTAAGAGTATGACGAATGAAAATGTATGAGGCTATATGATTGTATAAATCTTTGAAAAAGGCAAAAATAACTACCAACTAAAAATAAGCGGAAGTAGTAAATAAGTAAGAAAGATCCTCCCCGCCTAAATAAAAAAGTAAAGATATAATAAGTAATGTAATATATGTCGTTTTCTTCATAATATATTTATTCCTTACAGTTTACAATAACATCAAAAAGTTATAATGCAGCTAGTTTTATATTATTTTCTATGGAGCTGTAACGAAATTTTTACTAATCCAAGTGCATTTTATAAGTTGGTCGACTATTACTCGTTAACTTGTTAATTCTACTTAGCTGTGATAGTTTTGCTAGTTTTCTTTTTAACTTTATTATATATGCTAGATATTGAGGCTATATATTGGGTATATTTTTATCATTTCCAAAAACAGCGGTTTATTTGGTAGAGGTGGGGTAGGGGGTGACACATGACTAATTAAAAATACGACTTTAAAGCTTAATACCCCTGAATGACGAAGAAATGAATAAGAACCCCTGAATCGAAAAGATGTTCTTCCATACCCTCAATGTATTTGACAGAACTATCCAACGATATCCCATACGATGACGGGTAAATAAAAAACATCTTCAATTTACCTGTATGGTAGGAACCCAAAATAAAAAAGTTTTTTAAGATTTTATTTCACAGTTTTGTAGGTGTAATTAATATCTATAACTATGTGAAATTACTGATTTGTAGCATGGCGAAACTATACGGGTTGCATGTTGTGTAACTACGGAACCCTAACAATGAATAAACCAAACTACGGGTATTCCTAATAATCTAAAAGTAGGAGAATATAAAAAAGTTAATAATGTAAAAAATTAAAGAATAAAGCGCTGAAGTATTGTAAAACTCATTTGCAACTCCCCTGGTGTTGGAGTTGTTGATGGGCGGCGGTAGTCACTTACCAACATGTGAGTTGCGTGCTCGTTTGACCACCCTTGTATAAAAAAAAGCTCTAGAAAACGATTTTTTTTATTTAAATCACAACTTTTCAATTAGGATGACACTATGTGACCTTCTGCGTAACATATAAGTTTACCTTAGTCCCAACTAGCGACATCTGGTGAGCGTAAGATTATTAGTCCGCTGCCGACTGCAGTAATCAGTGGTTGGAAAAACACTTTTAAAAATGTAAAGGAATATTATTCTCATATTTTTACTACTCAGACCCGTTTGCAAGCTGTCATCAGCCTGTTATTATATATTGATACTATTCTATGCGTTACTACGCAATTATGTAATGCAGTGCAATATAAGAGTAAATGCTGTTGAAGAGTACCACTCAAATACTGAGACTAGTTGGACGTCTATCAATTTCAGGAGGAGGCGAGGAAAACACACTACTGTATACTTCACTACAAATGCTAAATTGAATCGCGTCACTATACACGCACACTACAGCATTTACGTGTGTGTTCATTGCATTTACGTATACCATCAAATTGTACACGTGCCGATACGCAAGCAACGCAGAGCGAGGACTATGTCGATATTTTTATCGATAAACAAATCATCATAGTCCGCATTAGTACAACGTTGGTAAAAGTGATTTTTAGTGTTCTTTCATTCATTACAGGCCTTCACAAGTCCACTGTGTGTGAATGATATTTTAGTGTAAGACAAAATTATGATTTTACTTGTTAAAAGAATTACGGCCCGTTTTTGAAAGACTGATCAAACTCAGAATTTAATTCAAATTTAATGAAAAATTTGGTTATGGGTACTTTCCACGTCGTTTATATCGACCAATAAAAACACTAATGCTCATCGTAATTATCGGATATAGTATCAAACCCGTAGTCAACATAGTCATAACGCCTTTGGCTGTGCTAGCATGGTATTCCGTCAATTACTTAATTTTCATTTCATCCATAACCAAGGTACGGTAAGGTCAATTACTTAATTTTCATTTCATCCATAACAACTTAAAATAATTTAAAAGAAAACTGCGGTTGCCAACCCCTCTGACAATCGTTAAGACCTATGTTCAGGAGAGGATTTTGATAGGCTGAAATGAATGATTACATGAAAGAATATGTGATACAGACTTGTGCCGCGCAGACCGCAGAGCGGCAGTGACCTCGTCCACCAGCACCGAAGCCCCGCGACGCCGCTTCCACGACCGCGCCGTGGAATGATAATGATTGTCCTATTAAAATAACACATACTACATTTAAAACGTTATTTAAAGATTTGGCCATGATTCTTCCACACATTGGAGATACTTTTCTTCAAATTAGGGGCCGCCTTCTGACACCCAATAACTCAATAACTAACTAAGGCGAATCGAGGCAGCGGTATGGAATAGTAAGAGAGGTGAAGGATGTGACTTTTTCAAAATAAGTCTACTATTTTTCATTATTAACAAATAAGATTAATATGTTATATCACTTATATGTAATAAAATATTATGTATATTTAATTAATTGCAATAAAAATAACTTTATTGAAATAGTATAGTAAGCTTTGTATTTCCTGCGTCATATAATTTCACGCCTCGGTAAAGCGGTAGGTAAGCGTTCGGATGTGATGATTCGGGCTGCCGTGCCGTGCCGGTTCGAATCCCACATAGCACAACTATTTGTATGGCCTACAAATAATTGATTCAGCAATGAAAAAAAATGCATTAACATATCATAATACCTTAACATTATTCCTGTTATAAACAGTTAAGAGAACAAGAGCAATCATTCTTTCAATAAAAACTATAATTTCTTTGTGTATATCAAAATAACCAGGTCAGACTATTTTTAAACACCGGACTTAAAGGAACTATTTGGGACGTAGGGAACCAATAAGAAGACTATAAAGTGGTGACATAATTATTCATCCACTTACCCATTGACAACGAGACAAGAGCACAGCACCTGCCTACTTTGGAGGCAGCCAAGTGCTCCCGCATGTATCGGAAATAAACGTGCTCGAGAAGCAGCAGTAGAGCTGCCAGCAGGATCCCAGCCATCAGCAATAGAAATGCCGAAAGAAACTGCTCCAGGGCTAATGGATCCGAAGATTTGTGCTCCTGCTTATTAGGCTTGCAAGTGCCTGTCATCCAATATCTGCAAAAGCCAAATGAACTGGGTATCATTATATTACTACAAACTTAATTATGAAACAACAAGGCAACCCAACACAGAGGCAAGACAATGTTCATTCACAGATACATGCATGTGATGAGGCACGAGATAAATGAATAGACCCTACAAATTTAATTACGTCAATTCTCATAATATGAATGTAAACGCTATTAATGTGTAAAGCAATATAGCTATTGAAGCATTTTTGATAATGCGTAACATATTTTATCATTTTTAGTGTTCCGTGCCAAATTTAGCAATACAGAACACGGATGGAATCCCATCGGCGCCTTGTCTGTTACAGAGTTTTTTCTTTGAGAGTATTTCACGTAGATGATTGAATTATTGCATGGATTTAAAATGCGGCTGAGGTTAAAAATTAAAATTTTATGCATATTGGATAAGTTCTTGAGGTGTAAAAAATATTTTGCGAACATCGTGTAGGTTGTCAATTAAGGGGTCTAAAACGCACTACTTTGTTCATCACCATTCACTTCAAGTCCACTGCTTGACATAGACAGAACATCCAAGAAGAAATACCACAAAGCTCGGACTGAGCCACCTGCAACCTCCTGCATTTCTTACCAAGTCGTCACTCCATCTAGTGGAGCGCTGCCCTACACTTCGCTTTCCAATACGAAGCTGCCATTCGTGAACATTTCTTCCCCATCTTTCGTTCTACGACTTGTATGGCCGGCACATCACTACTTCAGCTTACTGATCTGATGCTCTTTGACAATTACTGAGGTTCTACTGCGGAAATTCTCATTACGAAGTCTATCACGCAGAGAAACTCGGACAATAACACCCCACCGCCCTAAGTTGCTGAGCGACCTGGGTCTTCCACATATGGCCAACAGTGCACTATCTTGCTACCTTCTTTCTTTTTTACGTGGTATAGCCATTCTGCAGTTATATTAATAGTATAAATGTAGCATGAATGGGTCGGCTTGACCGGGGGAGGTCCACGCTCTCACAGAATACCCGCGTAAAATAATAGTTTAATGCTGCTGTGTTTCGTATTTTACTGGCTACGAGGCATTCCATCTTAGTCCTCATGGGTGACAACGCATCTGCATTTTGATTCGTAACCGAGGATAGATGTAGATGTCTATGGGCCACAGCAACCACTTACCATCAGATGGACTATGTGCTCGTTTGTCACCCTATCCTATAAAAAAAATATAATATAATTAATTATTTTGGGTTCATTTTAGGTACAATACAATACAATACTCTTTATTGTACACCAACAAAACATAAATATAACATATAATGAACAAACAATGAGAGTAGTTACGATGTACCAGTTCTGGCTCACTTGTAGAGAGGTTGTACCAGTTCTGGCGCACTGAGTCAGAAGTTGTACAAGTACGACGTTCGTCGATTCACGATCCTAAAAAAAAAAAAAAAAAAAAAAAAAGGTTTTGGCATGCTCTGATCACGAATCTGCGGTCCATTTTTGCGTAGGATGCACGGTTCCGGAGATGTGCAGATCAATTAACTCTTATCTAATTGATATCCGCTTCGAGCCTCCACCGTCATTAGCGCTCCATTGTCCTTATCTACTTATCTATTGTTGATTGACTACCGTCATTATCTATTATTCGTCGGCGTGTGGGTCGGCTTATGCTATTGTATTATACTCCGTTGTTCCTATCTACACTAATCTGACTCATTAATAAAACACATTACCCAATTTTGTTAAAATTTTTATTTATAATACAAAATCTTATTACTTATTATCTATAAAATAGGAGCGAAACATCTCATCCACTAACATATCGTCGTACAATGTGTTCTCTGTAAAGATACTCGTAAAACTACGCATTGAACATCCCTGAAACTTATATAGCAAATACATTAAGCAATATTCGCCACAAACTGAAGTCCTATCAACATTCCAGTTCCATCTTTTACAATTTCGTACAGGTGCCCGTCCATATGAATCAAAATATTCACCGACGTCATTCGTATCGATATATAAAGCTACCCGATGTGACCCTGGTTTATCATCTGTACCCAAATTGCATATTACCTAGTCAGTCATAAATTCTATCACATGTTTAATATAAAATAATTGAAACAAGTTTATTCATTATGTAACCATTTATATACCAAAATGAACTTAACAAAACATAGATTCTTATGACACTATAGTTTATTCAAAATGACCTCCGTAATTTTGAATACAGGTCTTCAATCTGCGCAGCCAGTCGTCTATCTCACCACGAACGAGGTCCATGTCATATCGGCGGCTGCCTTAATTATAGATGTCTTGAGTGACTCGAAATTGGGATGAGGCTTTGAGCACGCCTTTTCCTCCAAGTGTTACCATATCTTGTAATCTAACGGATTCAAATCTGGACTGGTCTTTGTGTCGGATGAAGTCGATTTCACGCGCCGCCAGCCAGTTTTTTTTTTGTTTTTAAAGAACGTTCCCTCCACACTAGGTTTTTCTCCTGTATCGTGGGGGCAGTTTACAAACACAAATTTCACAAGGACAAACATCCAAACTCGGAACAATTACTTGTAGGTCGTACAAATACTTGTTCCGTGCGGGATTCGAACCCGCGACCCCCAAGCGAAGCCACTCATTGCTAAGCCACTACGCCACGGAGCTGTCAAAAGTCTTGTGTGCTCTTCGCTCTATGAGCTGACGTCGAATCTTGTTGGAATACCCAGTGCCTGTTATTGAACATGGTATGAGAAACAGGTTACACAAGGTTCGTCAGGACTGTATTTTGATACACAACTGCATTCGTTTTTAACCTTTCTCACAAAAATGTACCTCTGTTAAGCCCCAATAAGAAACTCCCAACCACACCATGAGCGAGGATGGAAAATGACCCCGTTGGACACGCGGAATACGGTTGCTCGCTTCTTCACTACTGTGTGCGTACACCTTATCATTTTGTTTGTTGTAGCTCTCTTCTACGGTAAAAATTTTTTCATCCGAAAAAAGAATTTCCCGATATTTTTTTCCCGCGTACCGCTTCAACAAAGCGCGGCATCTCTTCAGTCTCAGATCCATTAGACGAGCATTCAAACGATGTCCTGTTTTTCTTCGATATGCCCGAAGCCCTAAGTCTTCATTTAACGCCGTGGTTCTGCTTAACCCCATCTGAAGGGCCAACAGTTTCTGCTTACGTTTGGGATTTCTTTGAATTCGCACCTTTACAGCTTTTATCACTGCTGGAGTCCTAACAAATCGAGGGCGACCACTTCTTGACCTGTCATCTACACTAGAGTCTTTATTGTATCGTTTGATGGTACGATAAACGAATCTTTTGGTTATATTCAAACTTTTCAGTATATCAAAAAATTTAATTGGCGCGTAATCGCAACTGCAACACGGTCTTTTTTAAGCGTCCACTCCATGTGTAAAAATGAGTAAAATTCTAAAAAGTATACAGTTTTATTTTCATGAACAATTCGAATTCAATAAACTTTTTTGTGGCCAGCATTCTAAAAGAAAAGTTTTTACTGTGTGACAATACTTATGACCTAACTAGGTATATACGTTGGTACGTGGGTGTACATGGGGAGTCTGTTAGCAGCATAAACATTATTTTCTAGACTGGGGTGAATCTTTTTCAGATGTTGTTGTACATCTAGTGTATCCATGATATTACTGCTATTAGTAGATTACTACAGTACAATCTACTCAATGACTAACATAGGAATGATCAATTATGTGATTTCTAAATATTAAATTGCATTTTTTCTGTTATACGAGTCATCAATACACTGAATAAGACGCAACACGAAGAATGTGAGATAAGGTTGTTGACGCATAAAGTTGTTATCAATTCTACTGTAGAAATTCTTTAGATTAGAATTATTACTTACTGGTACTATATAAGACCAAGCAACTGCAGTCATGGAGTTAGTGTATGGTCGTTTGACCGCAGTGTATCTATCAATAATACATTTGTGTTACTTCAACGCATCAAAGGCCATAGATGTAAGTGTTTAATCTATTGACAAACTTACTTTTCTTTCTGTTATTTTTTTACGTGTGTATGATTTTGAACGACAGGCCTGTTGGTCTAGTGGTTAGTGACCCTGACTGTTATTCCGGAGGTCGTGGGTTCGATTCCCACCCAGGACAAATGTTTGTGTGATGAGCACGATCATTTGTTCTGTGTCTGGGTGTAATTTATCTATAATATTTATGTATTTAGAAATATATAAGTATGTTTATCAGTTGTCTAGTACCCATAACACAAGCTCTGCTTAGCTTGGGACTAGATGGCGTTGTGTGATAGTTGTGGAATATTATTATTATTATTATTTAGTGTTAACAAATTATACATATTTAAATATTTTGTGTGTGTATATGATTAAGCCGTGGTAGCTCAGATGGTTAGCGCAAGCTGTAAATTTTACAGTACGTAACGCGGGTTCGATTCCCGCCGACACCAATTAAATTGTTAATTGCAATTTTAAGTGTTTATTCTATTGACACACTTACTTTTCTTTCTGTTATTTTCTTACGTGTGTATGATTTAGTGTTAACAAATTATATTTAAATATTGTGTGTGTATATGATTAAGCCGTGGTAGCTCAGATGGTTAGCGCAAGCTGTAAATTTCACAGTACGCGACCCAGGTTCGAACCCCGCCGACACCACTTAAATTGTTAATTGCAATTTTAAGTGCTGATTTACCACGTGCTCGGCGGTGAAGGAAAACATCGTGAGGAAACCTGCACGTCTGAGAAAATTTCGAAGGCATGTGAAGTTCGCCAACACGCATTGAGACCGCGCCGCGGACATTTCCTAGCCATAAATATAAAGACAATAGCAGAAAGTAAAAAGTTAAAAAATACTTTTTTAACAATGACAGTCATTAGTTGATCATTAGTGAATGTGATTCTGTTTTCTTAAATTACAGGAAGAAAAGAGCAGACGGAAGAAATGGGATGATGGGAAGTAATGAAGAATGAATTGTTATGTGAAGTTTGTTGGAACAAACATATTTTAGTCACGTGTAAATACTTTTAACATTTTGGTTCAAAATGACACAAAATCTAAAAAATATTAGATACATCATCGACATGGACGGATTTTACATTACATATCCTAATAAACATTTTCAATGTAGTGAAATGGCTATTCTAGACGTAAAACTATCTAATAAAAATGATTCGTTTATCGATCATTATTTGTTTCGGCCAAGTTGTCCTTTCAATTATTTGTCGCAAAAAGACAAAAAAACTGTTCGTTATTGTGAAATACACGTGCACGGCATTCCATATTTTGATGTGACCGAAGAATTAAAATGTGCCTACAAACAAGAGAACATCATTCCCATATTAAATTGGTATATTAGAAATTTGTGCAAAGACGAAGTGATCGCATACAAAGGTGGTTCAACAGAAAAACAATTTTTAAAAATGTTGACGACGAATGATAGAATTTTTAATATTGAAGAATACAAATGTCCAAAATACAATGATTTGGTAAATGTCATAAATTTAAACAAACGTTATGTGTGTAATAATCATATATTTGCAAAAAATAATCACAAAATTTTACATTGTTCTTGTGACGAAGTGTGGGTTTTTTACAAGTGGTTATTGCTTGAAAATAAAATTTTAAATTAATCATAAATTTTGTTTGATTTCCCAAAAACATTAGTTATAGTATACTATATAATACAAAATTGGTTCAACAGAAAAACAATTTTTAAAAATGTTGACGACGAATGATAGAATTTTTAATATTGAAGAATACAAATGTCCAAAATACAATGATTTGGTAAATGTCATAAATTTAAACAAACGTTATGTGTGTAATAATCATATATTTGCAAAAAATAATCACAAAATTTTACATTGTTCTTGTGACGAAGTGTGGGTTTCCTACAAGTGGTTATTGCTTGAAAATAAAATTTTAAATTAATCATAAATTTTGTTTGATTTCCCAAAAACATTAGTTATAGTATACTATATTATACAAAATTGGTTCAACAGAAAAACAATTTTTAAAAATGTTGACGACGAATGATAGAATTTTTAATATTGAAGAATACAAATGTCCAAAATACAATGATTTGGTAAATGTCATAAATTTAAACAAATGTTATGTGTGTAATAATCATATATTTGCAAAAAATAATCACAAAATTTTACATTGTTCTTGTGACGAAGTGTGGGTTTTTTACAAGTGGTTATTGCTTGAAAATAAAATTTTAAATTAATCATAAATTTTGTTTGATTTCCCAAAAACATTAGTTATAGTATACTATATAATACAAAATTGGTTCAACAGAAAAACAATTTTTAAAAATGTTGACGACGAATGATAGAATTTTTAATATTGAAGAATACAAATGTCCAAAATACAATGATTTGGTAAATGTCATAAATTTAAACAAACGTTATGTGTGTAATAATCATATATTTGCAAAAAATAATCACAAAATTTTACATTGTTCTTGTGACGAAGTGTGGGTTTCCTACAAGTGGTTATTGCTTGAAAATAAAATTTTAAATTAATCATAAATTTTGTTTGATTTCCCAAAAACATTAGTTATAGTATACTATATAACACAAAATTGGTTCAACAGAAAAACAATTTTTAAAAATGTTGACGACGAATGATAGAATTTTTAATATTGAAGAATACAAATGTCCAAAATACAATGATTTGGTAAATGTCATAAATTTAAACAAACGTTATGTGTGTAATAATCATATATTTGCAAAAAATAATCACAAAATTTTACATTGTTCTTGTGACGAAGTGTGGGTTTCCTACAAGTGGTTATAGCTTGAAAATAAAATTTTAAATTAATCATAAATTTTGTTTGATTTCCCAAAAACATTAGTTATAGTATACTATATAATACAAAATTGGTTCAACAGAAAAACAATTTTTAAAAATGTTGACGACGAATGATAGAATTTTTAATATTGAAGAATACAAATGTCCAAAATACAATGATTTGGTAAATGTCATAAATTTAAACAAACGTTATGTGTGTAATAATCATATATTTGCAAAAAATAATCACAAAATTTTACATTGTTCTTGTGACGAAGTGTGGGTTTCCTACAAGTGGTTATTGCTTGAAAATAAAATTTTAAATTAATCATAAATTTTGTTTGATTTCCCAAAAACATTAGTTATAGTATACTATATTATACAAAATTGGTTCAACAGAAAAACAATTTTTAAAAATGTTGACGACGAATGATAGAATTTTTAATATTGAAGAATACAAATGTCCAAAATACAATGATTTGGTAAATGTCATAAATTTAAACAAATGTTATGTGTGTAATAATCATATATTTGCAAAAAATAATCACAAAATTTTACATTGTTCTTGTGACGAAGTGTGGGTTTTTTACAAGTGGTTATTGCTTGAAAATAAAATTTTAAATTAATCATAAATTTTGTTTGATTTCCCAAAAACATTAGTTATAGTATACTATATAATACAAAATTGGTTCAACAGAAAAACAATTTTTAAAAATGTTGACGACGAATGATAGAATTTTTAATATTGAAGAATACAAATGTCCAAAATACAATGATTTGGTAAATGTCATAAATTTAAACAAACGTTATGTGTGTAATAATGATATATTTGCAAAAAATAATCACAAAATTTTACATTGTTCTTGTGACGAAGTGTGGGTTTCCTACAAGTGGTTATTGCTTGAAAATAAAATTTTAAATTAATCATAAATTTTGTTTGATTTCCCAAAAACATTAGTTATAGTATACTATATAACACAAAATTGGTTCAACAGAAAAACAATTTTTAAAAATGTTGACGACGAATGATAGAATTTTTAATATTGAAGAATACAAATGTCCAAAATACAATGATTTGGTAAATGTCATAAATTTAAACAAACGTTATGTGTGTAATAATCATATATTTGCAAAAAATAATCACAAAATTTTACATTGTTCTTGTGACGAAGTGTGGGTTTCCTACAAGTGGTTATTGCTTGAAAATAAAATTTTAAATAAATCATAAATTTTGTTTGATTTCCCAAAAACATTAGTTATAGTATACTATATAACACAAAATTTGTTCAACAGAAAAAAAATTTTTAGGAATGTTGACGACGAATGATAGAATTTTTAATATTGAAGAATACAAATGTCCAAAATACAATGATTTGGTAAATGTCATAAATTTAAACAAACGTTATGTGTGTAATAATCATATATTTGCAAAAAATAATCACAAAATTTTACATTGTTCTTGTGACGAAGTGTGGGTTTCCTACAAGTGGTTATTGCTTGAAAATAAAATTTTAAATTAATCATAAATTTTGTTTGATTTCCCAAAAACATTAGTTATAGTATACTATATAATACAAAATTGATTCAACAGAAAAACAATTTTTAAAAATGTTGACGACGAATGACAGAATTTTTATTATTGAAGAATACAAATGTCCAAAATACAATGATTTGGTAAATGTCATAAATTTAAACAAACGTTATGTGTGTAATAATCATATATTTGCAAAAAATAATCACAAAATTTTACATTGTTCTTGTGACGAAGTGTGGATTTTTTACAAGTGTTTATTGCTTGAAAATAAAATTTTTATTTTTATTTTTTATTCGTCGTCAACATTTTTAAAAATTGTTTTTCTGTTGAACCAATTTTGTATTATATAGTATACTATAACTAATGTTTTTGGGAAATCAAACAAAATTTATGATTAATTTAAAATTTTATTTTCAAGCAATAACCACTTGTAAAAAACCCACACTTCGTCACAAGAACAATGTAAAATTTTGTGATTATTTTTTGCAAATATATGATTATTACACACATAACGTTTGTTTAAATTTATGACATTTACCAAATCATTGTATTTTGGACATTTGTATTCTTCAATATTAAAAATTCTATCATTCGTCGTCAACATTTTTAAAAATTGTTTTTCTGTTGAACCAATTTTTTATTATATAGTATACTATAATTAATGTTTTTGGGAAATCAAACAAAATTTATGATTAATTTAAAATTTTATTTTCAAGCAATAACCACTTGTAGGAAACCCACACTTCGTCACAAGAACAATGTAAAATTTTGTGATTATTTTTTGCAAATATATGATTATTACACACATAACGTTTGTTTAAATTTATGACATTTACCAAATCATTGTATTTTGGACATTTGTATTCTTCAATATTAAAAATTCTATCATTCGTCGTCAACATTTTTAAAAATTGTTTTTCTGTTGAACCAATTTTGTATTATATAGTATACTATAACTAATGTTTTTGGGAAATCAAACAAAATTTATGATTAGTTTAAAATTTTATTTTCAAGCTATAACCACTTGTAGGAAACCCACACTTCGTCACAAGAACAATGTAAAATTTTGTGATTATTTTTTGCAAATATATGATTACACACATAACGTTTGTTTAAATTTATGACATTTACCAAATCATTGTATTTTGGACATTTGTATTCTTCAATATTAAAAATTCTATCATTCGTCGTCAACATTCCTAAAAATTGTTTTTCTGTTGAACCAATTTTGTATTATATAGTATACTATAACTAATGTTTTTGGGAAATCAAACAAAATTTATGATTAATTTAAAATTTTATTTTCAAGCAATAACCACTTGTAGGAAACCCACACTTCGTCACAAGAACAATGTAAAATTTTGTGATTATTTTTTGCAAATATATGATTACACACATAACGTTTGTTTAAATTTATGACATTTACCAAATCATTGTATTTTGGACATTTGTATTCTTCAATATTAAAAATTCTATCATTCGTCGTCAACATTTTTAAAAATTGTTTTTCTGTTGAACCAATTTTGTGTTATATAGTATACTATAACTAATGTTTTTGGGAAATCAAACAAAATTTATGATTAATTTAAAATTTTATTTTCAAGCAATAACCACTTGTAGGAAACCCACACTTCGTCACAAGAACAATGTAAAATTTTGTGATTATTTTTTGCAAATATATGATTATTACACACATAACGTTTGTTTAAATTTATGACATTTACCAAATCATTGTATTTTGGACATTTGTATTCTTCAATATTAAAAATTCTATCATTCGTCGTCAACATTTTTAAAAATTGTTTTTCTGTTGAACCAATTTTGTATTATATAGTATACTATAACTAATGTTTTTGGGAAATCAAACAAAATTTATGATTAATTTAAAATTTTATTTTCAAGCAATAACCACTTGTAAAAAACCCACACTTCGTCACAAGAACAATGTAAAATTTTGTGATTATTTTTTGCAAATATATGATTATTACACACATAACTTTTGTTTAAATTTATGACATTTACCAAATCATTGTATTTTGGACATTTGTATTCTTCAATATTAAAAATTCTATCATTCGTCGTCAACATTTTTAAAAATTGTTTTTCTGTTGAACCAATTTTGTATTATATAGTATACTATAACTAATGTTTTTGGGAAATCAAACAAAATTTATGATTAATTTAAAATTTTATTTTCAAGCAATAACCACTTGTAAAAAACCCACACTTCGTCACAAGAACAATGTAAAATTTTGTGATTATTTTTTGCAAATATATGATTATTACACACATAACGTTTGTTTAAATTTATGACATTTACCAAATCATTGTATTTTGGACATTTGTATTCTTCAATATTAAAAATTCTATCATTCGTCGTCAACATTTTTAAAAATTGTTTTTCTGTTGAACCACCTTTGTATGCGATCACTTCGTCTTTACACAAATTTCTAATATACCAATTTAATATGGGAATGATGTTCTCTTGTTTGTAGGCACATTTTAATTTTTCGGTCACATCAAAATATGGAATGCCGTGCACGTGTATTTCACAATAACGAACAGTTTTTTTGTCTTTTTGCGACAAATAATTGAAAGGACAACTTGGCCGAAACAAATAATGATCGATAAACGAATCATTTTTATTAGATAGTTTTACGTCTAGAATAGCCATTTCTCTACATTGAAAATGTTTATGAGGATATGTAATGTAAAATCCGTCCATGTCGATGATGTATCTAATATTTTTTAGATTTTGTGTCATTTTGAACCAAAATGTTAAAAGTATTTACACGTGACTAAAATATGTTTGTTCCAACAAACTTCACATAACAATTCATTCTTCATTACTTCCCATCATCCCATTTCTTCCGTCTGCTCTTTTCTTCCTGTAATTTAAGAAAACAGAATCACATTCACTAATGATCAACTAATGACTGTCATTGTTAAAAAAGTATTTTTTAACTTTTTACTTTCTGCTATTGTCTTTATATTTATGGCTAGGAAATGTCCGCGGCGCGGTCTCAATGCGTGTTGGCGAACTTCACATGCCTTCGAAACTTTCTCAGACGTGCAGGTTTCCTCACGATGTTTTCCTTCACCGCCGAGCACGTGGTAAATCAGCACTTAAAATTGCAATTAACAATTTAAGTGGTGTCGGCGGGGTTCGAACCTGGGTCGCGTACTGTGAAATTTACAGCTTGCGCTAACCATCTGAGCTACCACGGCTTAATCATATACACACACAATATTTAAATATAATTTGTTAACACTAAATCATACACACGTAAGAAAATAACAGAAAGAAAAGTAAGTGTGTCAATAGAATAAACACTTAAAATTGCAATTAACAATTTAATTGGTGTCGGCGGGAATCGAACCCGCGTTACGTACTGTAAAATTTACAGCTTGCGCTAACCATCTGAGCTACCACGGCTTAATCATATACACACACAAAATATTTAAATATGTATAATTTGTTAACACTAAATAATAATAATAATAATATTCCACAACTATCACACAACGCCATCTAGTCCCAAGCTAAGCAGAGCTTGTGTTATGGGTACTAGACAACTGATAAACATACTTATATATTTCTAAATACATAAATATTATAGATAAATTACACCCAGACACAGAACAAATGATCGTGCTCATCACACAAACATTTGTCCTGGGTGGGAATCGAACCCACGACCTCCGGAATAACAGTCAGGGTCACTAACCACTAGACCAACAGGCCTGTCGTTCAAAATCATACACACGTAAAAAAATAACAAAAAGAAAAGTAAGTTTGTCAATAGATTAAACACTTACATCTATGGCCTTTGATGCGTTGAAGTAACACAAATGTATTATTGATAGATACACTGCGGTCAAACGACCATACACTAACTCCATGACTGCAGTTGCTTGGTCTTATATAGTACCAGTAAGTAATAATTCTAATCTAAAGAATTTCTACAGTAGAATTGATAACAACTTTATGCGTCAACAACCTTATCTCACATTCTTCGTGTTGCGTCTTATTCAGTGTATTGATGACTCGTATAACAGAAAAAATGCAATTTAATATTTAGAAATCACATAATTGATCATTCCTATGTTAGTCATTGAGTAGATTGTACTGTAGTAATCTACTAATAGCAGTAATATCATGGATACACTAGATGTACAACAACATCTGAAAAAGATTCACCCCAGTCTAGAAAATAATGTTTATGCTGCTAACAGACTCCCCATGTACACCCACGTACCAACGTATATACCTAGTCAGGTCATAAGTATTGTCACACAGTAAAAACTTTTCTTTTAGAATGCTGGCCACAAAAAAGTTTATTGAATTCGAATTGTTCATGAAAATAAAACTGTATACTTTTTAGAATTTTACTCATTTTTACACATGGAGTGGACGCTTAAAAAAGACCGTGTTGCAGTTGCGATTACGCGCCAATTAAATTTTTTGATATACTGAAAAGTTTGAATATAACCAAAAGATTCGTTTATCGTACCATCAAACGATACAATAAAGACTCTAGTGTAGATGACAGGTCAAGAAGTGGTCGCCCTCGATTTGTTAGGACTCCAGCAGTGATAAAAGCTGTAAAGGTGCGAATTCAAAGAAATCCCAAACGTAAGCAGAAACTGTTGGCCCTTCAGATGGGGTTAAGCAGAACCACGGCGTTAAATGAAGACTTAGGGCTTCGGGCATATCGAAGAAAAACAGGACATCGTTTGAATGCTCGTCTAATGGATCTGAGACTGAAGAGATGCCGCGCTTTGTTGAAGCGGTACGCGGGAAAAAAATATCGGGAAATTCTTTTTTCGGATGAAAAAATTTTTACCGTAGAAGAGAGCTACAACAAACAAAATGATAAGGTGTACGCACACAGTAGTGAAGAAGCGAGCAACCGTATTCCGCGTGTCCAACGGGGTCATTTTCCATCCTCGCTCATGGTGTGGTTGGGAGTTTCTTATTGGGGCTTAACAGAGGTACATTTTTGTGAGAAAGGTTAAAAACGAATGCAGTTGTGTATCAAAATACAGTCCTGACGAACCTTGTGTAACCTGTTTCTCATACCATGTTCAATAACAGGCACTGGGTATTCCAACAAGATTCGACGTCAGCTCATAGAGCGAAGAGCACACAAGACTTTTGACAGCTCCGTGGCGTAGTGGCTTAGCAATGAGTGGCTTCGCTTGGGGGTCGCGGGTTCGAATCCCGCACGGAACAAGTATTTGTACGACCTACAAGTAATTGTTCCGAGTTTGGATGTTTGTCCTTGTGAAATTTGTGTTTGTAAACTGCCCCCACGATACAGGAGAAAAACCTAGTGTGGAGGGAACGTTCTTTAAAAACAAAAAAAAACTGGCTGGCGGCGCGTGAAATCGACTTCATCCGACACAAAGACCAGTCCAGATTTGAATCCGTTAGATTACAAGATATGGTAACACTTGGAGGAAAAGGCGTGCTCAAAGCCTCATCCCAATTTCGAGTCACTCAAGACATCTTTAATTAAGGCAGCCGCCGATATGACATGGACCTCGTTCGTGGTGAGATAGACGACTGGCTGCGCAGATTGAAGACCTGTATTCAAAATTACGGAGGTCATTTTGAATAAACTATAGTGTCATAAGAATCTATGTTTTGTTAAGTTCATTTTGGTATATAAATGGTTACATAATGAATAAACTTGTTTCAATTATTTTATATTAAACATGTGATAGAATTTATGACTGACTAGGTAATATGCAATTTGGGTACAGATGATAAACCAGGGTCACATTGGGTAGCTTTATATATCGATACGAATGACGTCGGTGAATATTTTGATTCATATGGACGGGCACCTGTACGAAATTGTAAAAGATGGAACTGGAATGTTGATAGGACTTCAGTTTGTGGCGAATATTGCTTAATGTATTTGCTATATAAGTTTCAGGGATGTTCAATGCATAGTTTTACGAGTATCTTTACAGAGAACACATTGTACGACGATATGTTAGTGGATGAGATGTTTCGCTCCTATTTTATAGATAATAAGTAATAAGATTTTGTATTATAAATAAAAATTTTAACAAAATTGGGTAATGTGTTTTATTAATGAGTCAGATTAGTGTAGATAGGAACAACAGAGTATAATACAATAGCATAAGCCGACCCACACGCTGAGGAAGAATAGATAATGACGGTAGTCAATCAACAATAGATAAGTAGATAAGGACAATGGAGTGCTAATGACGGTTGAGGCTCGAAGCGGATATCAATTAGATAAGAGTTAATTGATCTGCACATCTCCGGAACCGTGCATCCTACGCAAAAATGGACCACAGATTCGTGATCAGAGCATGCCAAAACCTTTTTTTTTTTTTTTTTTTTTTTTTTTTTTTTTTTAGGATCGTGAATCGACGAACGTCGTACTTGTACAACTTCTGACTCAGTGCGCCAGAACTGGTACAACCTCTCTACAAGTGAGCCAGAACTGGTACATCGTAACTACTAATGAGGGAATGACAAAAGGCGGTCTTATTGCTACATGGCAATCTTTTCCAGACAACCCAGAAGAGGAAATTAATAAAAATAAAAATATGATTAACGGGTAGGATGCACTAAATTAGAAAAAAAAATACAAACTTATATACTAAAATGACAACATACTTTAGGTAGATTAATGACGATAACTAAGAGGAGGAAGAGTGAGGAGTTAAAGAGACAAATAGTGTTCCTTAATCTGATTCATGAACACATTTAATGATTGAGCACTTTTAATTGACTGGGGTAAGGAGTTCCAGTCTTACTCCAAGAACAGCAAAGGATTTATCGTAAAATGTCTACGAGTGTACAGGACATTGAAGCGAAAGATTTTCTTTGGACCGTAAGGAAAAGTCGTGACAAGAACTAAGAAATTTAAAACGTTCTTTTAGATAGGGAGGACTTGATACATTAAATAAGACTATATGACTAACTATATGAGTATTCCGACGAAGACGGATTGGGAGCCACTTGAATTTAGTGTGGTATGTTGTAGTATTACACGGTCATTGCCCAAATACAAACCCTATACAGAGATTTGGGAGTCGCTCAAGTTTGTTAAGTTACTCCTCGGTGATATCAAGGTAACAAATGTCAGCATAGTCGAGGATAGGGAGTAGTGAAGATTGTGCAAGCGTAATTTTGGTGGAAATAGGTAAAAAGTAGTTAAGCCTCCGGAGTGAAGCATATGCTGCAAACATTTTTCGGCTCACTGCATTAATTTGGGGAGTCCAAGAAAGACTGGAATCCGAAAGGATACCTGAATTTTTAACTACTTCTTTATTTGGGATAAGTATACCATTAAATATAACGGGTTGAAGTTGAAATTTTTTATTATGGAAATTATTCTTGAACACCCAATAATTATAGCTTGGGATTTTAAAGGGTTCATCGTCAACACATAAGTTCTTGTCCAGTCGAGAATACATACGGTATCAAGCCACGAAGAAAGTCTATCTTAGACACGAATACGTTGCCGGCCCCCATACAAATAACTATGAAACCAGGAAATTGCAGTTGGAGATATGTTAAGAGAACGCAGAATCCCTAACAGGATATCATGATCAACAGTATTGAAGGCATTGCTGAAATCCAGCAACACCAATACTGTGACTTGATGATTCTTCATACCGTGGCGAATGGCGTAGTCGTACTATGACTAGATCTAAAGCCAGATTGGAGAGAACTAAGGATGATATTTCTTAAACAAAAGGAATTAATTTGTTGTTGGACAAGGCGTTCTAAAACTTTGGAAAGGAAAGGAAGAATTGAAATAGGACGATACTCAGAAAAACTTGAAGAATTTGCTTTTTTAGGTAAACGTATGATTTGGGCGTCCTTCCATTGGGAAGGGAAAGAAGATGAGGATATGGAAGAGTTCAAGATATGGGTTATAATAGGTGTTAAATAGTCCAGCAAGGGAATGATCATTTAACAACTGACATCATCACTTCATTAGGTAATAGGGTTAATGGAAAATTATCGGAGTTAAGTTATTTTTATGCATTTTTTTCAGCACTTTTCGAAAGTAATACTTAAAAATTGCTGTCGCCAATGATTATGAATAATTTAATACATAATAATTTACATAAGTGGCACGGAACACTAATAGTGCATAGCATGCACTTTTGATTTTTTTTAATGTTATTATAAGCGTGACGTGCCTAGAACATCTTGGGAACTAATATCTAAACTTACAACAACACTTATGTTTATTTTTATAAAAAAATCTAAAATAATATTCGTTAGACGAGCAGGCGTGTGATTAACAATACAACATAAATCTGAGGAATGGGTCTGATGTTCACGCACAAACATTTATAAATAACTTAATACAGACCTGCGTAATCTTTCAAGATCTCCATTCGAACGTAAATCAAGTAATCTTTTGTTGAACATACTAAGATATTTAGAATTACGCGTAAACGCTAATCCATAGCCGGACATCGCATACCACGAACCTACAGTTAGAAGCCGGCAGTCTTCATCCTATAAAGTGATTGTATCAAATTAACTATCTCCAGTTTCAGGCTATTATTAAATATTAAGGATACAGAATTACGTGTAAGTAAATATTAGGTACTTACTTGTGATACCAAATAATCCAGAACTGTACCGTCGTATATAAACGCATCAAGATCGCCGGTGAGGACACTCGTTACGCCTGCGCCTACCGTACTCCGGTTGAATCTAACCAAAAATTAAAATTTTATCAAAAACTACATCACACTAAGTTATTAGTACAAAAGTTTGTGACTGAGTGAATGAATGTGTATGTATGTTACTTCTTCACGCTGCCACAACTCAACGAGTTGAGTAAAATTGAGATAGTGATATGAAATGGATATAGCTAATATTCTGGTTTAACAGTTAACACATAGGCTACTTATGGTTTCTATCATCATTATAAAATTCGATTGGAAGCTATAATACCGCTCCACTCATCAAAATTCGGTTATCGCACGACCAATTTGCTCTGCTGCAACAAAGCGTCTTAGCCCTTGCTCTCAATTTTGACCTGTGCAATCTCTCGGAGACTCTACTTTTTGCTCCCATCCATAAATGTATATATGACTATATCTAGGATATGTTCTAGGCAGCCGAATAAATTTTTGGAAAACTCTCTATACAAGATACGTATTTTTAAACATTTTATTTAGCTCTATCGTAAAAACGGTAATACAACATAATACAACAGTCAAACTTGATGATGTTATTACCCCAAACTCTTACAAATAATAAAATTTGGCAAATCGTCTTCGACTCGAGCTAATGGGCGCCACACACGGTCAGTTCAACTGATCATTTCAACTGATCAGTTTAAACTAAAACTGTTGATATTTTTGTAAATATTGAATTTTCGATATATCAATAACTATAAATATATCAATATCGTAGTTTTATATATAACTTTATTTATCGATATATCGAAAATCCAATATTTAAAAAAATGTCAACAGTTTTAGTTTGAACTGATCAGTTGTAATGATCAGTTGAACTGACCTTGTGTGGCGACCGTAAGTGTTGCTTAGTGTGGTAGTACCATTGCTCCACGGGTACGAGTAGCACTTAACCGGTGTGTTTTCTTAAAATTAAACTGTAAAACCACGGGTGACACTGCGGGGCACAGCTACTTTTATTTGAACTTTTTTATAAATTGCGCTCATTTAAATATTTTAGTTAAATTTAAATGAAAATGAATAATGTAACTTTCAAAAATATCAAAATAACAAGTACATTATAAAACACTTACTGAGTCATGTACGCGTGAGGCTCTGGAAAATATTTTGCAAGAGTTGCGTCCGTGTGTGACCAGGGCACGGTACCAAACTTGAGAGCCGGACGATGGGACAATGGTCTGGCTATCCGCGGGTCATCGAGGCCGCTTAGTTCGTGAAACTCCTCGCGAGTTATCATAAAAGCCGCCAAATTTGCGGTGTAGATGGCGAGAAACACCACCGCAAACATCGCCCACATATTTGTCATGAACCGTGCAGTGAATCCCCGTGGTGAGTCAACGTGTACTGATGCCTAAATAATAAAATATGTTGATGAATCTATGTTAATATTTCCCATGTAATGTAATTATGAATATATATAAACCTTGCCTGGAATAATACTGCCCATACAATCCAATAAGTTCGACATAAAGAGAAACGATTCTGTGGCATTCGCTTAGAATCGTTGCCAGTTGAACAGTCGAATCCACTCGGGGACAACCACTCAAAAAAGAATATTGAAAATGTTGCCACCTGTATTGCAACGGCGCCCACTAGCATCCATGAAGCTGTGTCAAAGGGTTCTAGAAAAGCTGTGGGTGATATAATACCCGTTCTTTTCGCGACTACAATAGCTACACCGGTCTCCATAAATGGAACACTGAAGTCAACCACAGCTTCTCGGTCTGAATTTATTATTAGCGATGTCAGAACCTGTGGAATGTGAATTTATACGATTACTCCTACAAAGTGAATAAGAAATTAAATGTTACGGTAACTTGATCCACTAACCATATCGGTTTTCTTATTTACAAGGTCTGCTATAAGGCCGTTCCATTTACCGTGGTGAAGCGTACCCCACCGACCATCTTCCACTCTTACAAGCTCGTATGTAAAACCTAGTTGTTCTGCCAGTTGTTGTAATAGATCAATGCAAAATCCACTGCAGCACTGGTACAGTGAGCTATTTCTGTGCGCTGTACCTGCGTCTATCCTATCCAAACAAAATGTACTAAATTATATACTGAAATAAAAATATTAATAGCACCTTCTGTATGATTACCTACCCGGCAACGTCTACTTCAGGTGCTACTCGACAAATGACCCCACGATCTAAAGAACAGCGTCCGCTAACGGGGTCTGGAGGTGCCAAATTAATGTACGGTGGCTCCTCCAAAAATGTTATTCGCATATGAAATTTTTCCGGTACGCCCTGAGGAGGCGTGTGTAACCCACCAGGCCATACTATATCCTTGATTATTAACCGCTCTTTGGGATAGGAGTTCCATGTTCCAATTTCTTCCCATACTAACTGAAAATATTTAAAAATGTTACAAAACAAACAAGGTGTAACAATAAATGGAACAATACACAATAATTTAAATTTAAATACTTGTTCTCCCATAGTTGGTCTAAGATTCATTATCTTTAGTTCGGCGGCTTTCAGTTCACCCTCCTGAGTAAATTCAATGTTCGGTCTTCCAGCTTCGCCTTCGACACTGACATTTCGTAAATGGCGATAGAAACGTTCGCCCGTAGACCAGCGCGCTTCCCCAGTGCCCGCGCCGCTGCAGGAAAGTCTTGTACCGAGCGGGTAGCGCGCGTACTCCGCCTCCGAGACGTAGGACTCCACACCGTAGGCGAACACTTTCACCGCAGTTGCGATTTCCGTAATCACAGAGGAACTTGATGTATCAAAGTGCACACCTATTAAAACATTTTATTAGACTATGAAATAAATGACCAAGTGTGTGTTTGAGACAAACATAAGATACGGTTTCGCTATAAAAATTATCTATATTTTCAAAATTTTAAATACTACAGAGAAATTGAAATAAATGCGACATAATAGCCTTCTTGGTAGCAATAAGTATCATTCTTATCGCATTTATTACAACTAGCTTTTTACCCGCGGCTTCGCTCGCGTGGGCTCGAATTTAGAAACGTCGATAATCATTGAGTTATACAAGACTAGAGGAGCAAACCACATTGCCGCGCGTCGAACAAAGTGTAACCACTATCCAAATGCGACGACGTAGCTTTGAAATCATTAAAATTTTTAAGTAAACATATATCTGTCTCACTTACACAAGTCGCGGAAAACAATATCGTCCCTAAGATTAGATAAAGATAGACACACAAACATGCAGTGGCGGGTTGGTGTTGCATAGTTTATGAAATTTTACCCAAAATGAGCAATATAAAGGAGTTTTTTTTAAAGTTGCAGTAAATTGTTTTTATTTTAAATTTGTATATTTTCTTATTAGATGAACAGAAGTAAGCATAAGTAATGAAATAAAATATGTTTTTATATATTATTTTTATTGTACTAATAAATCAAACAAAAAATAAAGCAAATAAAAAAAACAATTTTAGGTTTCTTAAGCGAGATCTGTGTTGAATATGCATAAGTTGTGAAATCATCACCAAGTTTTTGTCTCTTAAATTTAGTCTCATGACATTAGCTACAAAAACTTTGGTTATCAATAAATTTCGTTGATTTTCTTGTTTATAGAATTTCTAAACTACTTAACAACTTTAAAAAGTTTTTATATTTTTTTTTGCAACAATACTGAGGATAGTTAATGGATTCAGGCGTGACTCTGCGGAAGTCTATTTGTAAGATAATATAAATGGTTTTAATCTGTAATACTAATCCGCTTAAATATTCCGCTTAAATGTTAATGCAAATTTCTTTAACACATAAGGAAATTTATTAAAAGTTCTTTTCTGTTCGAAGGATTTTTTAAATTCTTCCATCAATTGCACGGTTTCTCCATTCAAATTTAGCTGCATCTCCTCTTCTTCGCTCAACATACGTTTTATTTTCAGTTCTTTGATAACATCTTTTAACTTTTTATTTTTTGTTTTTAGTCTTTTAATTTTCTGTGATATATTTTTTATTTTATTTAGTCTTCGTGTGGATACAATTTTCAAACGGTGAATTATTTTTCTCATTTTGTGCTTTCGCGGTGTTTCAGTTATTTCATCTATCTCTTCATCGGTTTCCATAACATCAAAATCCATATTTTCTTCTATTAAAAGTTCTACCGGCTTTTCAAAATGAGGTTCGTCCTGAAAAATATCCATTAATTATTGTAGTCAAAATAGCATTATGATTAACCTGATAACTAAGATAAAAACATTTAGTTTGCATTACACATTGCTATAAAAGTTTTAAATAAATAAATAAATTATTTATTTGCCACAAATCTTTTAACAATTTAAATGGAACCCTGGCTTCTAAACTAGTTGTAATAACTGTATATGTGAGAAACCAGTACCTGTACAAACCAGTGCTTTCAATAAAATTTGGTTAACAATTAACTAACATGCAGTAAACGAAAATCAAGGAATGAGAAAAAGCATTAGTCGTGTGCACAACGTGTGTGTGTGTGTGTGTGTGTGTTTGAATGAGTGAATATTGAGTTTAAGAAAAGGTATTTTTGACAAATATTACCTATGTTGTGACAATATGAATTAACTACCTTATTAAACATTTACTTACTACAATCATTGGAATTGCTTCGTTAGACAAATGAACACGGCCGCAATCGCTTTTTGGTTCAAGTATGTCTTCATTCCGGAAGTGCTTAGAACAAATGACAGTAGATTTAGAAGGCACCCAGTCAGTCTCCTTTCTTAACAACCTTATTATTTCCACCCACTTCTTACGGCGTGCTGCATCTTTAGGTACACTGCAAATTTATTAATATAATATAAAATAATAAAATATAATTAATAGACCATTCATGAATAAACTAAAATAAGAATAATTATTTTGTATAAAGGTTGAAACATAGTTTTTATTTTTAAGCAATCAATTTTACTTGTTTATTTTAAAACAAAATTAACTTATTCCATAAATTATACAGTCTCCCATTAATGTGGAAAAATCACAAAGGCGGAAAAGTGGCAACATTGAACCTAAATTGCAATATTCGATATTTTATTTAATTTTTTAGTGTTTTAAACGTTAATATGAATATATAAATTAAAACTTACGTATGGAAAGTGATTCCGCTTGATTTATTATGTTTTTGTGACCTTGAAACGCATTCTTTCACTACGCATTTACCCATTTTTTGTTGTGAATCGTTCGGCTTAACTCGGACGGCGTCACCTTGAACACTGAACCGACGTTCGCTGAGTATAAGGCTGTGGCCTTATGTGAAGTGACAACGCTTTGGCGCGGAAATTACTTATCTAGTGTAACATATAAATCAATGTCGATAATACTATTTCGTACTAAAATTAGCAAAACTGGATCTCTCGTAGAGACACGTCGGCATCTGTGTCTATATTGGCACTATTATAGGCTACATAAGTTAGTTTATCAGAATCGCATAAATATCATACGTCAAGTTACACTTTTTTTATATCGGGCTTCCGATATGTGTTTATTTACGGAAAATTGTTCTGGAATCGGAAAATTTTTACTTACAGAATATTCATTATTAAAGTTGATAATATTAGTCTTGATAAAATAAGGTTCAATTTCATGGTCTTTATTGATATTGGTCCCATTGAATATTGATTAGCACCACATACTAGTATTTTTTTACGTTCGAGTAGACTTCAAAATTTCATAAATGTAGTTCTATTCACGGAAAACGCGTGAGAAGAACTAAATTCATGAACAGCAGTAGAAATCTACATAAGATGGGCAGCAGCGTCTTATATATATATATATATATATATATATATCTCAAAATATTAAAAATATGCAGTTGGTAACTCTCATGCCAAGCGTGACTACTACAGCCAAATTAAAAAATCCATATTTATTAACCCTATTAACTTTTTTTTTATAGGATAAGGTGATAAACGAGCAGACAGTCCACCTGATGGTAAGTGGTTGCTGTGGCCTATACACATCTACATCTATCCTCGATTACGAATCAAAATGCAGATGCGTTGTCACCCGTGAGGACTAAGATGGAATGCCTCGTTTCCAGTTCCAAGTTTCCAAGTTCCAGTTCCAAAAGGGTCTCCGGTTCTCTACACTCACCATACGAAATACAGCAGCATTAAGCTACTATTTCACGCTGGTATTCTGTGAGAGCGTGGTCCTTCCCCGGTCGAGCCGACCTATTCGTGCTACAACTATACTACTAATATAACTGCAGCATGGCTCTAACACGTATAAAAAATACTATTGGAAATCCAATTTATGAACGGGAGTGAAATAATACATTAGCCATGTAGATGTGGCGAAAAAGAAACCACTACCCCCATTTCTTCCCGTGGGTGTCAGGCGACAGAGGGAAACTGAAACAGGAGATGGGCAGCATCTTCTTGATAACAGCGCAAAGTAATAAAGAACTGCTGTTGCCAACCGCTCGCCAAGCGTGAATACTACTGCCAATACCCGGTCTGTTTGTCATACAATGGGGGAAGCCTATAATCAGCAGTGGAAAGCCCTATTAAAAGTAAAAAAAGTAGGATAAATACATTCTATCATTCATCCTAAATACATTCCACTATTGGGCACAGGCCACAGTGTGTTGTAGGTAAAAAAGGAATTGATTAAGTGGAATCCAACGCTGGATGACCAACTTCACATACCTATACCTAAAAATGATTTCCGAAATATTTTTTTAGCATCTCAAATATGCAGATTTCCTGCGATGTTTTTCTTCACCGCCGAGAACGCGGTAAATCGAAACTTCATATTGCAGTTAAAATATGAGTAGAGTCGGCGCGGATCTAATTTGAGTTGCTTACGTACATTGAGTTATACAAGACTAGAGGAGCAAACCACATTACCGCGCGTCGAAAAAAGTGTAACCACTATCCAAACGCGACGACGTAGCTTTGAAACTAATAACAATTTTAAGTAAACATATATCTATCTCACTTACACAAGTTGCGAAAACAATATCGTCGTCGTAAGATTAGAAAAAGATAGACACACAAACATGCAATGGCGGGTTGGTGTGGCTTACTATATGAAATTTTACCTAAAATACGTAATAAAAATAATAATTTTTGAAACTGCAGTTAATTGTTTTTATATTAAAAAAGTATATTTTATTTTAAAATCTTTATTACGTCCCCTTAGAAAAAAAGGGATACAAAGCTTATCAGATAAATAGAAGTAAACATAATGATGAAATAAAACGTATTTTTATGGTTCTAATAAATCAAACAATAAAAATAGGTATCTAATAAAATATAATTAATATAAAATGTATACGAAATTATAAATAATATAAAATTATTAATATAAAATAGGTAATAAAATATATTTAAAAGATAATTCAAGAATAAACTAAAATAAGAATAATTAATTATATTGTATGAAAGTTAAAACGTAGTTTTTATTATAATTTCCAAAATATTTAAAATCGGAGGTAACAAATTAACTTACTCCATTAATTATATAGTCTCCCATTAATGTAGGATAATCACAAATGCGGAAAAGTGGCAACATTGAACCTAAATGGCAATATTCGATATTTTATTTAATTTTTTAGTGTTTTAAACGTTAATATGAATATATAAATTAAAACTTACGTATGGAAAGTGATTCCGCTTGATTTATTATGTTTTTGTGACCTTGAAACGCATTCTTTCACTACGCATTTACCCATTTTTTGTTGTGAATCGTTCGGCTTAACTCGGACGGCGTCACCTTGAACACTGAACCGACGTTCGCTGAGTATAAGGCTGTGGCCTTATGTGAAGTGACAACGCTTTGGCGCGGAAATTACTTATCTAGTGTAACATATAAATCAATGCTTACGTACCTACTACGAAATTTACGTTTAGATTGGTTTGATTACAGGCTTATACAGACGACTTCCAAGGTTCTATCAGTGCAGTTCTACTCATAGTTAAAATAAAAATAAACCCATGTTAAAAATTTGTTTTCTTTGATATTTATAGTACTTTTTCATAAGAACTTTATCTGTACTTATGTGAGCTATGCAACCGGGACTGTCACAAAAATTGTAATAGTTACGTCTGAAAATATGAAAGCTATCGTAATAGATATCGAACTGCTTTATAAATCCCATTAAAAGTAAAAAAGGTTGCATCAACGGTATCACGAACTATTCCACTAATTACGGATATAAGTAAATCTCATAGTGCATTTAATTTTCGGTACTTATATCGGACTTGATTCAAGAAGAAATTGTTCAACCAATTCTCTATTAATCAAAGTTTTGTGTACACAGTTTTGTTAGTAATTTTGCTAAAATTGAAAATTATGATAAAACACGCAACAGTGGCCACAGGTCTATACCGGTCTGACAATTTTTGATGCTGCAACAATAAGTACATAGTTAATAGAATTGTGTTTAATTTCACCAGTTATGTCCTTATTATTAGTTTATTTAGCAGTAAGTAGATGGTGATGTTATTAGGTATACCTATTAAAACTATGACAACCAAAACTTTAACCTCTAGTACTCAGACTCAAAAAGTAGAGGTGCGACTGGAGTGGCTCTATCGCACAACAAAGACGCTAACATTTATATAATACATAAATTTGGCATAAATTTTGCTTTTATCAAATATACGCAATCAGCGCCGCTGGCGGTGTGTAACGAAATTATTTTACGATTTAACAATAACATCTAGAAATAGTATATACATATAATAGAATATTAAAACGAGAGAAGTTACAACCATTTCATTGTCAGTGCGTTTTGAACGTAGCAAAATCTGCCCCTGTTCACCCTTAAAATATGTATTGATAAAAAATTGTATTTACGCTCGAGATTAAAAACTAAGGAACATGTAGTATCTCAGTATTTTTGACTATTTTACACTCAAGGGCTAAAATTAAAGATGAAATAATGTTTGATATTCTGCCATGTTGAAATTATATCTTTGATAACACTATTATAAGTTTTCGATTAGAAACTTAGTAACACGTATTTAAGTAATTTTAGATACCTACTCCACGTCTAAAGGCAAAATAGGGGATGAAAGCTAAAATTGTAAACTATTTTGATATGTTTGCAACTAATGAATATATATTCTTTATTGTACACCGATACAGATTAAAACAAAAACAAGATTAAATAAATAAAAAAGGTACACTAGGTGGTATTATCGCTCTGGAAGCGATTTCTTCCAGACAACTTTATTACGCAAAGAACTACTTATTCACAACGAATGGCTAGGAGTGCATAAAGTATACAATTAAAAAAAAATACAAGATGATGGTACGAAGTATGATGCGAATTATAAATGTTCTAAATAAACTTTAAGTAGATTTTTTAAGGGGAAAAGGATTGAGCGCGGTGAATATGTAGGGGGATAGTGAAGGAGTTCCACTAGCGTATAACTGTAATACAAAATATAAAAAAGAGGATGAAAGTACGGGCGTATGGAGACGCATATTGTTTGAGTCATTTGCACCATTCGAAAAGCCTAAGTCTAACTTAAAATCTGCGATTATTATCATTAGCTGAAATATGAAAAAAAAATTCCAAGCGATAGCTTTAGGTCTCCGTATTATGCGATCTCATAATAAGTGTGGTCATGTCATGACCGTCTCGACGTTATAACGTGGACGCGTGGACGCGGGTGATACCGTGGAGTGAAAGGCTAGAAGTAAAAGGCGTTTCCTATCATTTTGCAAAATTTTATCGCGTTCAGTATGTAGTGTTCGCGTAAACATAAGATATATTCACTTACAAAATTACGCACGTCTCTATCTCTCTTCCTAAGGATATTACGTTTGAGCGATACAGTTAAAATCATTGAGGTATAATGTACTAGAGAACGCACCTCAAAGCAAAATTTATTGCTGCGCATTGCGGTCCATTGGACACTGGACTGGACCGCAATACCTCAGTCGGTCTTCGACTCTCGTCTGAACGCGAAGCGTGTGGTTGAGCATTTTAAATTTTCAAAATGTCTTCTTGCGTCGTAAAAGATTGTTCCAATCATTCTCGGAAAACCAAAAAAAATCAAGGTGTGACGTTCCACCGGTAAGTACATGAAAAACAACTCTTTTATGCTCTTTTACATTATTTTTCAATGACAGTACGCCAATTTTTACCGAGCAATTTTTTGGTGTACCTATATTAGTGTTCGCGCTTTCTGTGACTTGACCGCCTCCTCACGCGCGCGCGTCCTGTACTGCCGTACACTGTACACAGCACAGATTTTGTTCGCGCCGTCTGTTCTGGTACGAAGTACTTTATATTTCAATGGTTAAAATGTACCAATAATTATATATATTCTCAGATAAATAACAAGAAAAAAGATTACAACAAAGCAACGCCTCTCTGTACTATACATATACAATCATCATCAAAAATACTTATAAAATGTTAAGAAATACATACCAAGCATTCCAACTGGAAATTTGTTAGGTTGTTGCATGGAACCAAGAACACTTTGTGTCACAATCCAAACAAAGTTTTCTCCAGTAAGATGCAGATCTCTGGCTGTTGATAGAATATCAGCAGCTTCTTCCCTTGTAGCATACAACAACATCACCCGCGCCTCACTCGTCACCAGTTCATTTAAATCTGACCCTCTTTTAACGGCGATTGCATTTAAAATCGTAAATTTAAAACGGTCCTGGGAAAGATGATTAAGTATGGCGTATTTATATAAAACAAACATAAGTATGAATCATGTAAATAATTACGACTTACTTGCAGAGCAGTGACTCTTTCACGCACCGCTTGTATAAAATCGTCATGACCAGCAATAGTAGATGTGACGACACTAAATTGATGCCACTTGTATCGCTCTAAGATCGACAACATGGCGGCTGTTTGATGTTCTATGGACGGGGCCAGCTGAAGTCGTAAGGATGCGTGAGCGGCTCGTTTTTCAAGACCACTGTTATCAGCGTTCCATGCGATAACCTAAACAAAAAAGAAAAACTAATAATGTGTACGTTTAATTAAAAAATAATCAAGGAGCAACATGACTGAAGAAAGACAAGACGTAAAGCATTACCGGTATGCCAAGATATCCGGCAAGTTGTAGAAAATATTGTGCAGAGGCAGTAGATCGCCCGTATTGTTCATGATTCATAAGATAAAGGATAGCAGACACGTTGACTGCTAAAAATTCTTTACATAGCGAGTCCAAGATAGCTGAAAGCAATTATATATACTATTAACACAGAATTAGTTATCCGTTGTTTAGTATACGTGCGAAGAAAAATGTGATAAGCTAACAATTCACACAACGTGTGCGGTACAGTACGGACACATGCTAACTTGTAAAGATATTAGAAATTTTGAGAAATTCAGATGTTTCTGAGATATTCGACGTGTAGTTAATACAGACCGATACTTACACATGGGACTAGGCGTAAGGCCTTGCATAGAAAGCGTAATATTTAGGCGCACATGCAAGAAGAGTTTTTGGAGTTTGCGTGGCAGCTTGGAGAGGGCTGCCTTCTCGGCCCGAGTGTAGTCGCGCGCGCCGAAGGCCTTATGGGGCACGACGAGTGCGGCAGTGATGACGGAGGGCGTACGAGGCGCGGTGGGTGCGGGCGAGGTGCGTGCGCGGCGCAGCCCATCGCCGCCGAGCCGCACGCCGCCACCGCGTCCGCCATCGCGCGCGCCGCCCGCCCCCGCGCCGCCCACCTTGATGCCGCCCCCGCGTTCCGCTGTCACCGCAGCCAACGCGCCCAACGCCGCTAGCGCCATCAACGCACTGCGCGCCTGCATCTCGCCTTTTGATGCTGAAAGTTTTATTAACTCATTAGATTGAAAACGGGTTGGCAGTCTTTGGTAATGGACTGCCGCAACTCGTCAACATTTGCACATGTCTCTAAACAAAAAAGAGAGAAGAAGTTAGGATTATAGGGACGGTCGCCGAGACCCGATGACTCGAGTTACAAGGCTGATCCGGTGAGAAGCACCCTAGAAAACTACTCGTGTCGCTACTTAGTCTCAAAAAAATGATCTACTTATGCGTTGTCAACCTTAAGAGCGGCTTGAATATGAAAGAAGAAGACATCTACTCTAACGGGGATACCTCATACAAAAAGGAGATCTACTACCACTACAAATTTCTTTTTTCGCAGGTAAATAATATTTGTGTTAGTAATTAGTATCATTTTTTATTTATAGTTCTAACATTTTCGACAATGACGACAAAATAGAAATTAATCTATTTTTTTTTTGTTTTCATGGGTAGGTATTTTGTGATATATTAGCACGAGTAACGCTATTACTCGTTCCAATTATTTCAAAAAATTACTATTTAATTTAGAATAAGACCACTGTTTAGGAAAGTCAAGTCTCTTAGGATCATGATTATTTTATTTATTTTTTACTACACTCATTTTAAATTAAAGCAGCTTATTTTTTGGCGAGAAATTCATTCAAAAGATATGTAAAGATATATATTAAGAGACTCGACAATCTGTTTAGTTTAAAGGTCCGATTTCGAAAAGGCTGTAAAGCCTGGAGGCCAATAGTCGAAACGTCACAAAAATAATAGGTCGGGGAAAAGTTCCTTCGTATTTTATTTGTATAAAATCTAAGCAAAATCTGTTGGGTTGTACTGTTTGTATCTGGCTAGTTTTAGGTAATATCAATACATACAGGACATTATGAAAAAAAAGTGGAAAACACCGCCATTTTTCGATTGTATTTCTGTCCGCCAAAATTAAGGAATCTAAGGAAGAAATTCGATACATTCTGAAATTTTATTACAAAAAAGGAGGAAAATGTGACTCAAGCCGCGAAAAAAATTTCTGACGTTTATGGACCTAATGCAATGTCAGTAAAAGTAGCACAAAGTTGGTTTAAGCGTTTTCAGTCCGGGAATTTTGACGTCAAAGACGCCAAAATTATCTCTACTCGCTCTGTTCGCCCTCATACGGATAAATTGTTGAAAAAGTGGAGCGAGATCGGCATTTTAGTAGTTACAACATAGCCGAGGAATTGAGAATTGACCACAAAACAGATATGACCCATTTGAAAAAGTCTGGCTGTACCAGACTGTTAATTCGATATTTGGGTACCACACGAGCTCACTGAAAGAAACCTAATGAATTGTGTACTTATTTGCGATTCTCTATTAAAACGTAATAAAACTGAACTATTTTTGAAAAGATTGATCACTGGTGATGAAAAGTGGATCACCTACGACAAGAACGTGCGAAAGAGATCATGGTTAAAGGGTAATCTAGCTCCACAGACTGTAGCGAAATTCGGATTAACAGGCAATAGGGTGATACTGTGTGTATGGTGGGATTGGAAGGGCATCGTTTATTATGAGCTTTTAACGCCTGGCAGAACCATAGATTCGGATCTCTACTGCTAACAACTAATGAGATTCAAGCAAGAAATTGAGAAAAATCGGCCAGATTTGATCGACAGAAAAGGAGTGGTCTTTCATCACGATAATGCCAGACCACACAAATCTTTAGCCACTCAGCAAAAATTGAGAGAGCTTGGTTGGGAAGTGTTAATGCATTCACCATGTAGTCCTGACTTTTTACCCTCAGATTTTCATCTGTTTCTATTTCTTCAGAATTCTTTCGGTAATGTTAGGTTAACATCAAAAGGGGACTGTCAAAACTACTTGTTGCATTTTTTAATCAATAATCCCAAGATTTCTGCAGCAACGGGATTATGTCACTACCTGCAAGATGGTTATCGAACAAAATGGCACCTATGTATTGTAATTAAATATAATTAAACATTAAAAAAATGTTTTGAATTTGTATATAAATACCAAAACTTTTTCCCCGACCGTTTAGTAGAGCAAAACCTTAAGTGTTCAAATATTTGACGTCTCTATTATTTACGCAAATACTATGAATGTCAATTAAATTGCGAATTAACCAGTGGTTAAATTAAATGAATGATGGAGAAATTAAATGATTCACTATTATAAACGTTGAAAATTGCCACGTCACACTGATCGCTTCTCGATACTATAAAAATATATATTATAAAACTCGTCAAGTAATAAGTTTACCAAGTATTGCTTGGTTTAAATTAGCTGTATACCAAGTATTTGGTCAGAAATTCTTGGATTGGCTTCGCGATGACATATTAAAGACCGATAGCAAGCCGTTATGATAATTGAAAAGATCAATGCTAACGTTAAAACGCAAATTCATACCTAGTAAGAAAAACAAAAATTCATAATTATACTAATGAGGAAATTTTTAGTTGTTGAAGTTGTCTGGTACTGCTATCATCAAACCGCCTGCCTATGATGGCGGTCTGGGCAAAATATCCTCCCTAAAACGGTAGAGGTCCATGTCGAGCAGTAGACTATAACAGGCGTGTGGCTTCAACAGCTCGTAAAGAAGAAGAAAAGGAAGGATGACGTGACATTCAGTCACTGAGAAATTCTTGTAACAGACGTACAGAGAGACAAATACAGAGAGGGAGAGACACAGAAACCGTGGTGAATCAATAAGTAGTTTAATTTGCTAATTTTGGGCCATAACAGTAATGGTGATTCTAAACTAAGGGCCATGCGAGCGATGCCACGGGTAAAAAGTGGTTTTATTAGAGAGCGATCATTTTTCAAGTTCCCTTGTGTTCCCAAGTGGCCTTGGCGAACTTTGCATGTTTTCTAAATACTTTTATCTCAGAAATGCAAGTTTTCTCACGAATTTTTTCCTTTGCTGCCAACATTTGGTAAATCAGCACATAGATTGTGAACTAAAATTTTGTTTCGTGCCCTGCAGGGTACGAGTCCGTGTTACTCGTGTACTGTGAAATACGTGCAATAATGTAAGTAACAGTGACTACCATAGTTTGGACAAAGAAAGTTCAAAAACGTGGTAATTCTTATTCTCGCTCCTAAAAATATGTGCGATAGCTCATTCGATTCGGAATGAAAAAAGAAAAATGTATCTCGAGGATTTATTAGCTCATAAAAAAATACAATTGTAATTAACAAAATAATATGAAAAAAATAAATAGTTTTTCGTTAATGATTCAAAAACATAATACATATAATAAATAAAATAATATAAAAATAATTTTTTAAATATACTAATTTAAAAAATTGAAACAAAAATATCGTATCATCAAAAGAAATAAATAAAGCCCCATTGCAAAAGAAAGTTTTTGTAGATTTTTCAAAGAGTTATACAATTAAGCGACAGCAGCCTAATGGCAAAAGGTATTAAATATTAATAGTTAATTGAGTTATCAACGAAAAACTAAATATCTTAATTCATCTTATTTTGTTAATAGCAATTGCAATTTTTTATGTGCTAATAAATCCTCGAGATGCATTTTTGTAGAGATCATTTCGAATCGAATAAGCTATCGCATATGTTTTTAGGAGCGGTAATGCGGGAACAAGAATTAACAGGTTTTTGAACTGGTTGACTAGACTATTATTGGCGATACCGATGTTATAATTTTTTTACCGATTTGTTATTGTGGAAACAGATACTTATGTATAATATAAATCAAAATCAAAGCAAATTTATATGGCAGATGTGAACGACAGAGTCGGGACGCCCTAGAAGAAAGTTTATCGACCAAATTGGCGATATTTTGAAAATGGGCCACGTTAGAAGTGTTCTTAACCGACGAGCATGTATGCTTAGATATATGGATGTAAAGGAGGCAAAAGAGGTATGTCAGGTATTGCCAAATGGAAGTCCGTAGTCTCTGCCTACCCATCTGGGTGACAGGCGTGAGTGTTTATATATTATGTAATATAAATAATATTTAAATTTATATTTTTTTATTTTAACAAGAGTCTACTAGGATTTTCGCCGAGTAATAGCGTAAAATCTATCACCCCCTGTTTCGCACCATGAGCCGAAAACTAAAGGAAAAGGCCCCGAGTTCCCTGCGCCCATTTAATGGGGCAGGGGTGCGAATAGTCATCTTCGGAAGTAAAACTGTCGACGAGAAAAGTGAATCGTGAAAACCCACTACCCGCGGGTCTGGCTACGCTGAATGTATCTGAATCAATGCCTGAAAAGATGGATGAAGTATGCGAAAGAGTATGAATCTGTGCCCGTCAAAGCCCGTGACTGCTATGGATACGAATGAAAATGGACTTAAATAAGTTTTCGTTCTGGATCGGGGATATGTTAGTTTCCGTTGCGCAGGTGGAGTTAGAGACCGTGAAGGAGACGCGCCTTTTCCTGGTGTGTCTTACCTAAGAAGAAGAGGGAGGAGAAGTTCTCTTCCGAGGAGAGCCTGCCGCGGCGCAGTCGACGATGGTGGAGCCACGGATGTGTGTGCAAGCATTCCCGTGGCCTTGCCAATATGCGGCGAAAGTGGAACACCATGGGGTTTTAGTCGGTGCAAGTCCGACATAACCCGTTCTTGCCCCCGCGAGGCTGGTACGCTTAGGCATTTCCCCATGTAAAAATGATCAAGTCATATTTAGGTCGTTGGTAACAGTCTAGGTCCAAATGGTAACATTAATGAACAGATGATTAAAAGAAACTGATGGGTTTGAAAGAGGAGAATATAAAAAGTACTTATGTGAAATAAGAAAAGAAGAAGGTTGGTTGACGAAGTGGATGAGTTTGTGTATTTAGGGTGTGTGTTTAGCAGGCTAAATGTGACAAGGATATAGAGTGACGAGTGAACACAAAACATAGGGTAAATGGGGCTCCTTACTCTATTGTAGGAAGTCAGAATGTGTCAAAAGAGGCACGTATGGTAATTCAGAATGCCTCTTACCTTAATGTATGGCAGTGAATATGTTGCAGAAGGGAATGGCAGAGCCCGCACGGGAGGACCTAGACGAAAATTTATCGACCAACTTAGCGATATATTGAAGATGGAACAAATTAAGAGTACCCTTAATTGCCGAGCATATTGTATTCATAGATACGTGGATGTAAAGGAAGCGGGAGAGGTTTGTCCGGAGCGTGCCCATTGAAAGTCCGTAGTCTCTGCCTACCCCTCTGCGTGACAAGCGTGAATGTTTATGTTTCTGTTCGGTCAACAAGATTAAAATGTGCTATGCCATAATCTATACCTAGATGGTTAGACTTGAGTTAGCTTTAATTTTTGTTGTACGGCCTTTCGTATTTAATTTAAGAGATCTATATGTTATGTAATACATACATTTTAGACTTACCCATAACAATACGTAAATCTTTCTATAAAAATAAATCTAACTTGTATGTTACCTTTATCATCATCATGAGCCATGAGTTACAGCCTATGAAAGTTCCCATCCGAACATTGCCAGAGTTGCCACGCTTCGCAGGTGAATTCATAGAATACTATAAAACACAAATCTTAGTATATATAAATTACGTGTCACGTTGTTTGTCCGCGATGTACTCCTTAACTACCTAACCGATTTTAATCAAATTTGCCCACCGTGTGCAGTTTGGTCCAACTTGAGAGATAGAATAGTTTTTTTGCCCAGGACTACCCACATTTTTTTTTTGCGAATTTAGGGATTTTTAATAGGACATGACAAAGGGACATCGAAAAGGGCAGAATAACGTCTGCCTGGCAAGCTAGTGTATTATAGTATTCTATGCTAACTTAGTTAATTGGTTTAATGTTAATAATTTGCATTTGAATGGAACTAAAACTAAATGTATGAAATTCTTAACTCCTAATGTTAAACATGTCAATACTAATGTAATTTTAAATGGGGAGGAACTGAGTCTTGTTGATACCACCATTTTTCTTGGAATCACACTGGACGCAAAGCTTCAATGGCTCCCCCATATATCAAAACTAGCTAGCAGACTTAGTTCTGCAGCATATGCTGTAAAAAAGATTAGAACTGTTACCAGTGTTGAAACAGCTAGAATAGTTTACTTTAGTTATTTCCATAGCATTATGTCGTATGGTATTTTGCTATGGGGACACGCGACTGACACTGAAATTATATTTATTTGACAGAAGAGGGCCATTAGAGCAATATATAATTTAAAACCAAAAGAGTCACTGAGACAAAAATTTAAGGAAATTAATATTTTAAATCTGGCCTCTCAATACATTTATGAAAATGTAATGTACGTACACAAAAATAAAAGTAGTTTTGCGAAAATAGGTGATATTCATTCTGTAAATACTAGGAACAGACAAAAGCTAGTGGTACCAGTTACTCGACTCCACTGAATCAGTAATTCATTCTTGGGGCGATGTATACGCTTTTACAACAAAATCCCAGAAAATATACAAAATTTATCATACACAAAGTTCAAAAATGTTATTAAACTAAGTTTGTATAAAAAGGGTTATTATAATATTAAAGAATTTATGGATGATAATAACCCCTGGGAAGGGTGATCGCTACCAAGCTATTTCTAATTTGTCTTGTGTTCCTAATTGTAAACATGATTGTAAGCTATTATTGGAAAAAAAATAGTCCCGCTGGGTTTCTTGCTGGTTCTTCCCAGGACAGAGGTTTTTTTTTGCGAACCAGTGGTAAATGAAAAAAGTGACTTTCAATAAGTATTTGTTATAATCTACATTGAATAAAAAAGTCTCTGTTTCTGTATGGGTGAATTATCAACTGTGTTTTTGTTATTTTTAACTGTTACCGTGAAGACGCTTCTGCCCATCTCCTGCTTCGGTTTCTCTTTTTTTATAATAATATATAGAATAATTTATTAAAAAACTTTTTTATATATCCTATACTATCCTATACTATTTTTACATATATATATATATATATATATATATATATATATGTATATATATATATATATATATATATATATATATATATATATATATATATATATATATATATATATATATATATATATATATATGTATATATATATATCCTATATATATATATATATGTATATATATATATATATCCTATATATATCCTATACCTTTAAACGAGCAGTTCTTGTATATATTCCACAATATAATAATAATAATATTCCACAACTATCACACAACGCCATCTAGTCCCAAGCTAAGCAGAGCTTGTGTTATGGGTACTAGAGACAACTGATAAACATACTTATATATTTCTAAATACATAAATATTATAGATAAATTACACCCAGACACAGAACAAATGATCGTGCTCATCACACAAACATTTGTCCCGGGTGGGAATCGAACCCACGACCTCCGGCATAGCAGTCAGGGTCACTAACCACTAGACCAACAGGCCAGTCAAATATATAAATATATAATCGGAATCTCGGAAACGGCTCCAAGGATTTTCATAAAATTTTGTGTGTAGGGAGTTTCGGGGGCAATAAATCGATCTAGCTAGGATTTATTTTTAGAAAATGTCTTTTTGTCCGTGTTTTTAGGCAATGAAAAACCGCTATAATATCGTTGGAATAAGAAGGTAAATTTTGACAGTTTATTAATGATTACAAATAGCTTAATTGGTATATTGGGCAGTCACAAAATCGTAATACCAATGGTTCGAGCCCAGACCGGCCGACCGACTTTTTTTGATTTTTTTTTTTCAAGTTCCTTTCTTTTTTGAAAAAATCTATTTTTTCGAGCCCTTTTTTTAGTATTTTTTAAAAACACGAAAATTTAAATTAAACTAATTGCACTCATGATTTTTTAATCAAATAACCAGTTCAGTTTTTCTATTATGTCGCTACGATCAAAAAATATTATTCGTATTTCATCAGTATGTAATTTGTATCTAAATATAATTTCCAAAACACACGAATTAAAAGAAACCGAGCGAAAAATACCGAGCAAATCTCGGTCAACCGGGTACTATATATATATATATATATATATATATATATATAATCGGGATCTCGGAAACGGCTCCAACGATTTTCATAAAATTTAGTGTCCAGGGAGTTTCGGGGATAATAAATCGATCTAGCTAGGATTTATTTTTAGAAAACGTCTTTTTGTCCGTGTTTTTAGGCATTTTTTGTATTTTTTTTATAGGATAGGGTGACAAACGAGCACACAGTCCACCTGATGGTAAGTGGTTGCTGTGGCCCATAGACATCTACATCTATCCTCGATTACGAATCAAAATGCAGCTGCGTTGTCACCCGTGAGGACTAAGATGGAATGCCTCGTTTCCAGTAAAAAGGGTCTCCGGTTCTCTACACTCACCATACGAAATACAGCAGCATTAAGCTACTATTTCACGCTGGTATTCTGTGAGAGCGTGGTCCCTCCCGGTCCCGGTCGAGCCGACCCATTCGTGCTACAACTATACTACTAATATAATTGCAGCATGGCTCTACCACGTATAATGAAAAACTGCTACAATATCGTTAGAATAAGAAGGTAAATTTTGACAGATTGTTAATGATTATAAATAGCTTAATTTGTATAATGGGCGGTCACAGAATCGTAAAACCCCGGTTCGTGCCCAGACCGACCGACCGACTTTTTTTAATTTTTTTTAAGTTCCTTTCTTTTTTGAGAAAATCTATTTTTTCGAGCCCTTTATTTAGTATTTTTTAAAAACACGAAAATTTAAATTAAAATAATTGCACTCATGAATTTTATTCAAATAACCATTTCCGTTTTTTCTGTTATGTCACTAAGATCAAAAAATATTATTTATATTTCATTTCATTCATCAGGTTGTAATTTGTATCTAAATATAATTTCCAAAACACACGAATTTAAAAAAATCGAGCGAAAAATACCGAGCAAAGCTCGGTCAACCAGGTACTTATTATATAATATATAGAAAAGTTTTTTAATAAATTAAATTGTTCTATTTATTATATATAAAAATTTTATAATAAATAGAATAAGGGTGACAAACGAGCACACAGTCCACCTGACGTTGTGGATATCCTCGATTAGGAATCGAAATGCAGATGCGTTGCCCCTTCTCTTTGTCGCCTCTTGCGGTCTCGACACCAACGGAACGATGTGAAGTAGTGGATTCTCTAACGCCATCTCTACACGTATAAACTAAACTTAATATCAAGTTTAAATTCCACGTACTTTTTAATTATTATCAAGTATAGTTGCACTAGTGATGGAAAAGACAACACATCTACTAATTTTTGTGTGTGTTTGAGTAAGATCCCTGGATGGTTTATATTTACAATCGGGTCCAATAGGTAGTGATTTGGCGAGGTTCAGAAATAACCCGTGATCCAGAAATAAAACCGAAGCCGGGGCGAATAGCTAGTTTAATATAAATGTTACTATTTATTTTTGTTAATTATTGTTAATGCATAATTACATATATCAATGATTCGAGATTTAATCAATAAAAAGTACTAAGTATTTTATATGTATAATCCTTAAGAGACTTTTGCTAGGTGGATTGTCTCCTTTTTACCTAAGACCCGTCTGTGTGTACCAACCACCACTTCTTGTTTACTTCCGTAGCCACACAACAATGCTGGATGAATAATTGCGGGCTACTTATACAACAAAAAAAAGAACGCCAAAAATGTCAAAGCTTTTATATATATACGATAGCTACTTACCATCAGCTATACCGTTTGCTAATTTGTCGCTTTTTTTTTAAATAAATCATTTTTTATTTTCTCTTCAAAAATGTATAAAATTTCACATTATTACTTAAATAATTATTGGTATATAGGTTGTAGATATTTTTGACCTTTGTGAGAGACTGGTGTCCATACTAGGGTAATTCCTGTGTTACACTTTAATGGTATAGAAAAAAAAAATCAGTATATTATTAGGTATAATTAAAGCGTAGTTATTTATTTATATATCGTAGTTTTTATGAAAGAGTTCTAAATATTTTTACGTTGTTTAGGTATTTTACGTGCATTTACCGCGTTAGAGTCCACTGAAAGTCCAATGTTCAGACCTCCCCCATGAATTGCCACATAGAAGGGATATCTGCCATAGTTGCCACGCTTGCCAGGCGGGTTGGCGCCCGCACTATTTTTAATTTTAGTTGTTACAAGGAAGACGCTGCGGGCCCTCTCCTGGTTGGTTTCCCACCGTCGCCTCTTACGACATCCACGGTCCGATATGGGGCAGTGGATATTATTTCACCGCCACTACACGGTTACCGCCACTAAGATATTATTCCACTATCACTATCACTAAAACTCATCACAAGGCCACTGTTGAAGTTAGGCCTCCCTCATAGGTTACTGCAAAGCACGGTCCTGAATCGCCGGTATTCATCGATTAACTGCGTGTTTAATAAGTTCCTCACTCAATCTAATGAGGGGTCACCTGGTAATGGCTGCGTAAGAATATCCACTATCCCAGATGACTCTGTCGCTGTCTTAAGAGGACACAGATGGAAAATCAACTGGAACATGTTATCTTCTTGATAACAGCTGAATGAAAATAAAAATCTATGGCTACCAACCTGCTTGCCAAGCTTAGTTGGTGACTATGGCATATATCCTTTCTAGAAGAGTAACAAATAAAAGTATATTTATGTAGAGGTTTTGAGACCTCTATATAAATATCAACAACTGAAAATTAAAGTTTCCAATGAAATAAATAAAAATTTCGTCTACATTCTTATTTGTGAAAATTTGAGAAAAGATCTATCAAATATGACTTCATGAAATAAAATAATGCATCTTGAACTGATTACATGAGATTTTGACACAACACCGCACATTATAAACTGTAAGTACCAAAATTATAACATTATGGTATTAAAATATTCCGCATAAAAAAATCAAAAAATTTTCAGAGGTTAAGTTTTAACAAAAATTATTATATTATATCATCATGGTAAGTTTTGTTGGTGGTTTTCTTAATATATAATTAAATCGGATATGGTGTACGTAACGGTGAAATCGATTTATGTTATTTTATTATTATTATTAATGAATTATTATTTTGTTTTCGATATTATTATAAATACTTACTTACGCATTTGATATAATTAATATTAGTAATGATTTATAATTTTAGTATTAGAATAGATTTGAATGAATGTAATATTACCCTATGATCCATGTTGATTGAAATAAATAAATAAATAAAAATAAATAAGTAGGTATCAAATGGTAGGTAGGTAATGCATAAGAAAGTAAACAACTTATTACGTATATGTTATTATAACCTTATTAAATAAGTATAAGTGGAGGATACCTATAAGCGCGATAAGCGACGGTGGTGGCAGTGGCCGCGGCGGCGGCGGGGCAGCGTTTTACTGGTTATCCACATATATTTCACGAGCGGCGCGCCGACATGGGGTCGTTCTAGGACGGACAGTAGCGTGGCCGCCTGGAGCGCGAGTTAGCACCACGCGTGTTTACGTAAGCGCCACGCCCCGAGCCACGCTCTGGCGGTAAGGGGCGCGGCGCGAAGCGCGGAGCACCTCCAGTCGCCGAGCGTCGACTGACGCACCCTCATCCCTTACTGGCCCTCCAGAATCGCGCATGCGCCAGGCCTTTTCAAATCAACGCCTCCTGTTACGTAACGAGGCTAAACGTTGACAAAACCCTGTAATGCTCGGCTACGTTGAGACATTCGAATCAACTAGCCCCTTTCAGAATTTTAACAACATTGACCAGGGTCATAGTTCTCCGTTTGTGGTCAGAAAATGAATCTTGAAGCACATTAATAGTCTTTAAGATAACATCATGTCTGTCTTATGCAAAGAATAATAAGATAGCCTGGAAAGTAACTTTTAAAACCTATATTAAGTGAGAGAACAATAACGAAAGTGTAGTACGAACTACGATTACGAATAATGTAGTACGAAAGTTGGAATTCATGTACTCGTACACATATCGTTCACTTTATTCAATTTTACAACTTATTTTATCGTTTCGAATGAAATTCATATAATATGTAGGCACCACTTTTATAGTCCTTTGGTCTGAATTAAATGCTTTCACAAAGTTAACTTATTATTATTAATAATAATGTCCTCCAGACCGACTTTTGGTCACGGCGGTCAGTTTCAACGTAGACTAGCCATCTGCATCATGACTAGATTATAGTGACCACGTGTATGCGCCAGCACAGGTGCACCCTCTATTCCCTCACTATCATAATCCGATGGGACGGTAATTAGACACGACCGCAGAGAGATCAGGCGCAGGACCAACGGCTTTACGTGCTTTCCGAGGCACGGGTCTGCTACTGAGTACTTCTTGATAGAAATACCTAGTAACTGATTTTAGCCCGACCCGGGATTCGGACCCGGGACCTTTTTTTGTAGGAGAGGGGGCAAATGAGCGTACGGTTCACCTGATGTTAAGGGTCTACCACCGGCCGTTTAGAAAGAAGTAAGCTCTTTTCTTGAAGGTCTCTAAGTCGCATCGGTCCGGAAAAATTGCAACCTTATGATCAGCAATCGCGTTTACGAGTACTACCACTAGACCGACAAGGCAGTTAATTTATTGTATTTTATGGTACCCCCCCCCCCGTCTCCTGTATAGTTACTATATACTAGCGTCTAGAATTAGTATTCCTATCGGCCAAAGCGTAGTCATTATTTTTGGCGTCATCCTACTTTCGCAATTAACCAAAAAAATAGATAAGTCTTTGTTACCATTATTATCTATTATCCATTACACGTTAATAAAACTCTAAAAAGACAATTTCTGTACACTGAATGTTTTTTGAAATTTTAATTCTATACTAATATTACTTAAAGCTAAAAAGGAAAAAGTTTCTACTAAAACACAGAAAAGAACATTAAAACTACATACACAAAAGCAGCCACGAGTCGATGATAAAGGAGTCAAAAGTTTGAAAAAGTCTTTACAAGGAAAGCGAAGAGGAATTTCACGGTGTATTGGATCATGTGCACCATTTGTTAACTCTGGGCTTATGAAAAATGTACTACCGACGATACTAGTAAAGGTTACGTGTGTGATATGTGCCACGTAAGTTAATAATTGTAGTTTGTTTTAAAGATTTAATTATGTCGTTCTTAACCTGTCTTTTTGGTTACTCCAGCCATACTGTTCCCATTTCCCCCGCAGAATGATCTCAATTACATACAACATAGGGTATGGGGTAAATAGGAATGGCAATGTTTTTTGTTTTCGTTCATATTTCTAATAAAACGTTGTTTGTTAAGACTTTTACTGTCACTAGTAAGTAGATAGATAAGCAAACTTTATGTTGCAGTAAAAGTTGATTATGTCTGTGACTTTTTCTATTATTATTGAGCGTTAGAAGTTAAGTGTTCCCAAATACCCCACCTTCCCCTACATGATCTATAAACATACTATATAAAAATACTGTTCGCTCCACTTTGCACTATCGCTTAACGCTTATAAGGGATTCGTTAATTATTATCCAATAAGATTACTGCAAAGCCCATTTCCGGTTTCCTATCTACCGCTTTATGCCCAGCATGTGCATTCGTGTGTTAACGGGCTCACACAAGTTGAGAAGACACGCAATCAACCGCACCGCTTATATCTCGCATCATCGCTCCCGCCCTTGTGTAATTTGGATATTGAATTATACAAGCATATAGTAAAAAGTATAGACATTTGCAATAACGCTATATTTCGTGATTATCTGTGAAGTTGATAAGTGTAAAGACAGCCGGCAGCCATCGAGACACGAGGCAGATCAGCGGAAGTCCAGGTGGGTGCACATGCATTCCTTCACGTCCTTCCTATATCCCGAATTTAGGGGGTTTGCAGTATCACGAATAAATTAAATTCCATTCACCGCTCGCACCGCGCTCATATACAGTCCACTATTCTATTTAAATTAATAGCCACACCGCATAACATTATTTAATACATTTGAACCAGCAGTTTGGTGGTTGAAGGCCAAACACCAAATCCACCATATATTTTTTGGTCACTTCGGCCGGGATTAAATTAACCTTTAGGCCCGGAGAAGTAAATTCATTTTTTTATATATTACAAAAAATTATATACGTATATATTATTAAATCATAATAAATTGTAGTTCTAATTATACTAACTACAATATTTATTTGTCCCGCATCGCTTATTACACGTATTATAATACCTTTGTAACGCATACCACACCGCTTCATTATTCCATTAATGATATTTTTCTTGTTGATTAACCGCCATCTTTCTAGTAACGCGAGATTGCTTCGTTCTCCAGTTAACTAATTCTACCGTCACTTATCGCAATAATTTTAGTCCGCATTTGTTTGTTGAAAATGACGACGAGAAGCAAAGAATCTAAACTGGTTGCGGATGAAAAAGTTAGTTTAAAAATTATTATCGCTAAACGTAATTATATTTACGAATGATTACAAAAAATTTACGAGACCTCAAAGGGCGCATTTAATTCCTTGGACGAGCAGAATTTATTTCTTAGCATCGCTTCGAATATAGAACAATTACGTAGTGAGTTTCAAGAAGTTCTAGATAACTATAATACTAAACATTTAAAATTAAACCCTAATGCAGACGTTGATTACGAGGCATGGAACTCATTTGAAGATTTATATAGTCGTATTAAGTGCCAAATTACGAAAATATACACATCGCATTCCACTGTTACGTTAGAAAATAGATTTCCTACTAAATTAAAAACTTCACTTCCGCCAATTGAATTAATGTCATTTGACGGAGACATACGCCAGTGGTCCATGTTTTATCAACAATTTAAGACATTAATTCACGACAATTTACAATTAACTGATGCCGAACGTGTTTATTATTTGGTTAACAAATTGAGTGACAGGGCGTTATCAGTTTGTGCCGGGTTAGCCCCTACCGCAGAAAATTATTCCATTATTTGGAATGCGCTTTTAGGAAGATATAATGACGAACGCACACTCGCATCTACGTATATTAACCAACTATTGAATTTAACACAGGTGAACGCAAACACAACAGGAGGTTATCATAAATTTATGGACAAATTTGATGCTTCAATTAATGCTCTAAAGCAATTAAAAATTGAGGACTTAGCTGATTTTTTGTTTTTAAATATTGCACTTAGAAAATTAGATCATGACACTGTTAAGTCATTTGAAATGTCTTGTCGCACAATTAGCATACCAACTACGCCTCTTTAGTACAATTTTTATACGAACAGAATAGGGCTATATGCCATACATTTAATAATTCGCATACTTTGTCTACATCCAATAATAATCGAAACAAATCACTTTCAAATAAATTTAGTAAAATATTTATTAATACAGATCCTTCGCATTCATGTATCGTTCGTAAATCAAATGATCATGAACACTTGTATGTTTGTCCACGCTTTTTAAAATTAAATACACAACAATGTTACGATATTATTAAACAAAACAATTGTTGTATTAATTGTTTAAGTAATAAACACTCGACTTCTTTTTGTAAATCGAAGCGTAAGTGTATATACTGCGCGCGGCGCCACCATTCTTTAATTCATTCTGACCCGCATCAGAATGGTTCTAAGACTGCTTTTCGTAGTAGCAATACGTTACACTCAGAGGTTGTGCAGACGCGTAACGCTAATGCATGCAGCGCGCATTCGATTAACTACCGCGCAGTTAACGATAATAAGGTTAATTCTTCTGTCGCTCACAATTCGAATACGGTGGAAGATGAAAAAACACTTACCTCTTCATGTAATATTTCTCGCGATTATAGTACTCTCCCACGCTATACTACTTTATTGGGGACTGCAAAAATAAAGGTCGTAGATAAATACGACAATGAACATTTTATTCGGTGTTTAGTTGACCCCGGATCAACCTGGGTCTATAGATATTTCATTGGGGGTTAATACCTACATAAAACTTTTGTCGCCTGAAAACTTAATTCATTCGCAATGGCCTAGTGCCATAGAAACATCACTCGGATATATTATTATGGGTGATGCTGAAGTCGCTATATCACATCATTCCCCGCGTTCATTTGTTTCCTGTTCTTACGATACAAATTTAAATCAAAATTGTCTTAATGATATAATGGAAAAATTTTGGAAAATTGAAGAACTTCCGCAAAAAAATATATTTGAGCCGTGATGAGCAGGAATGTGAAGACATTTATACTTCTACTACTTACCGCCAAAACGACGGACGGTATGTGGTCGCCCTGCCATTTAAGAAAAGGCCCGACATATTGGGTGACTCTTTAATGAATGCAAGGAAACGCCTCTTACTTTTGGAAAAACGCTTTAACAAATATCCCGATCTTCGCGATCAATACAATGTTGTTTTACGGGAATACATTAATAAGGGTATTTTATCCGCTGTTTCTGATAATGATTGTATACAGCCTTCTTTTTATTTGCCGCTTCACCCTGTCGTACGGAATGATAAAAGCACAACGAAGTTACGCATCGTTCTAGACGCTAGTGCTAAGTCGGATAACGATATTTCTTTGAATGACATTTTGCAACCGGGCAAAATTTACAAACAGACATTTTTAATATTTTATTAAACGTTAGAGTTTATCGCATCGCTTTCTTTGCAGATGTTAGGCAAATGTACTTGTGTATCGAAGTCCAAAAATCCCATCGCGCTTTTCAACGCATTTTATATCGGTTTTCTACAGAAGAAACTATACGAACATATGAATTTAATCGCGTCACATTCGGATTACGCTCTTCCCCTTTCCTCGCACTTCGCACTTTACGCCAGTTAGCCGCTGACGATAGGGAGTCCTATCCCCTTGCTGCTTCTGTAGTGGAAAGGGATATTTATATGGATGACCTCGTTTCCTCCGCGCCTTGCGTCAACAACGCAGTCAACACCGCCACTCAACTTATCCAAATGTTTCGCCGAGGTGGATTCGATTTGGTTAAGTGGACAAGTAACTGCAAGGAGCTTTTACAACATATACCAGCATCACATCGTCAACAAGACTCGGTATCATTTGATGATAATGACATTTTAAAAATTTTAGGCCTTCGTTGGTATCCCGCTACCGATAAGTTTTCCTTTCTTGTTTCGCCGCCACCGGTCACTTGTACCAAACGCGCTATCCTCTCCGCAACCGCTCGCTTCTACGATGTTTTAGGACTTGGCGATCCAGTAATACTTTACGCCAAATTATTAATTAAAGCCTTGTGGGTTCTTAAACTTAACTGGGATGAGACTCCACCCACTAATATTGTCAATACATGGCAGCGATATATATCAGAGTTACCTTTAATCTCACATTTACAGATTCCACGTCATATCAGCGTAAATGAAAAATCCCATGTGTCGCTACTAGCCTTCGCCGACGCTAGTGAAAAAGCTTACGGGTGTGTCATCTATTCGCATGTTGTTAACGGAAATAATCCTCCAATTATAACGCTCCTATGTTCTAAATCTCGGGTGTCCTCATTAAAGGTTATAACTTTATTCAGGCTTGAGTTGTGTGCCTTGGTTTTGCTCGCTAAGTTAGTACGCACCGTTTACGATTCGTTGTCATTGAGGCATCCGATCGACAACATTTATGCGTTTTCAGATTCGGAAGTCGCGCTCTGTTGGGCGTGTTCTTCACCGCATAATTTCAACACCTTTGTTGCTAACCGTATTTCGCAAATACAGTCCTATTTATTACCGGATAACTTTTACCAAATCGCCGGCTCGAAAAATCCTGCAGATCATATTTCGCGTGGACTATTACCCTCACAAATTTTAAATTGTGACCTTTGGTTACATGGGCCTTCGTGGGTTTCCTTGCCGTGTAAAGAATGGCCTGTACAAAGGTTCGCATCAACTCATATCAGTTTACCAGAAGAAAAGACGGTGTCGCTTGGAGTCAGTGACATGGAAGAAAACCCATTTATCTCGTTAAGCTTAAAATTTTCTAATTGGAATAAGTATTTACGATCCGTTGTTTACGTTTTAAGGTTTTTAAACAAATTACCGCGCATAAATAAAATTATAACCGCATCCAACATAGAGATTTCTGAAATCACAGTTATTAAAATTGTGCAAGGCATCGCTTTCGCCGAAGATATAAAAAATATTAAAAAAGGACAACTATATTCATCAACATTACGAAGGTTTTCGCCATTTATCACGGACGATGTACTTCGAGCAGGTGGTCGGTTAGATTATTCGTCTTTATCGGATTCCCAAAAGCATCCAATATTGCTACCAAAAAAGGGGCATATTGTTGATCTTATAATTGATTATTATCACTATAAACATTTCCACGCTGGTCCTCAGTATTTACTTGCTGCATTACGGGAGAAATATTGGATATTATCAGCTCGCCGTGTAGTGAGATACCGCATTCATAGGTGTAACATTTGTTTTCGACATAAACCCAAACCTATTTACCCCATGATGTCTGCCTTGCCTGCTTGCCGCCTAGAGCAGTGTAATGCGTTTACACACACAGGTGTGGATTTTTCGGGCCCACTTTATATCACATTGACGCGTAAACGTGGTATACGAAGCCAGAAGGCTTATTTATGTTTATTTATATGCCTCGTTACTAAGGCAGTGCATTTAGAATTAGCGTCTGATCTAAGTTCGGCGGGTTTTTAGACGCTTTTAAGAGATTTATCTCTCGTAGAGGTCCGTGTCGATTTATATACAGCGATAACGGTACTAATTTTGTCGCCTCGCGTTCATATTTACATGAATTATATGGATTTTTAAAATCAGAAGAATATTATAAGGCATTCAGTCAGGTGCTCACTGATAATCGCATTGTTTGGAAACTCAACCCTCCAAGCGCTCCACATTTCGGGGGTTTGTGGGAGTCCAATATTAAGGTTGTAAAAACCCATTTGTTTCGCGTAATAGGTAAGCAAATCCTCACGTATGAAGAAATGCTTACTACTCTTTGTCAGATCGAGTGTATCTTAAATTCTCGCCCGCTTTATGTATTAAGCAGTGATCCATCGGAACCTACCGCACTTACACCCGCACATTTTCTAAACTTAAAACCACTTGAATGCTTACCAGCTGCAGATTTAAGCAAGGAACGTATTAATCTGTTATCACGCTTTTCTTTAATAGATTCTTTAGTTCAGTCCTTTTGGAAACGCTTCAGATTCGAATACTTACATACATTACAGAGTAGAGTGAAGTGGAATAAGAACTCTACTGCCATTTCTGTAGGGACGATTGTTCTAATAGACGTGGATAATACTCCACCGCTTCAGTGGCCTCTAGGCGTTGTCACCGAATTGTTTCCCGGTAAAGATGGTGTGGTACGCGTTGCTCAAGTTAAACTTAAGAATTCCACTTTAAAACGCCCTCTTATCAAACTGTGTCCTTTACCAACACAGTGATTAATATAGTTAATTTTACACTATCGTTTATATATTTAGTTTAATTCTTAGGTCATAACGTCGCTTCATTTCGCCACTATATAAGTATTTATCTATATATATCTATATTTTTATACTTTACTTGCTAGTTGAGGATACCTGAAGGCCGGGGGGGTGTTCGCGCCACTTTGCACTATCGCTTAACGCTTATAAGGGATTCGTTAATTATTATCCAATAAGATTACTGCAAAGCCCGTTTCCGGTTTCCTATCTACCGCTTTATGCCCAGCATGTGCATTCGTGTGTTAACGGGCTCACACAAGTTGAGAAGACACGCAATCAACCGCACCGCTTATATCTCGCATCATCGCTCCCGCCCTTGTGTAATTTGGATATTGAATTATACAAGCATATAGTAAAAAGTATAGACATTTGCAATAACGCTATATTTCGTGATTATCTGTGAAGTTGATAAGTGTGAAGACAGCCGGCAGCCATCGAGACACGAGGCAGATCAGCGGAAGTCCAGGTGGGTGCACATGCATTCCTTCACGTCCTTCCTATATCCCGAATTTAGGGGGTTTGCAGTATCACGAATAAATTAAATTCCATTCACCGCTCGCACCGCGCTCATATACAGTCCACTATTCTATTTAAATTAATAGCCGCACCGCATCATCATCGTCATCATTACAGCCCTTCACAAGTCCACTGCTGAACATAGGCCTCCCCCAAGTAATGCCACAAAGCACGGTCCTGAGCCACCTGCATCCATCGACTTCCTGCATATCTTACCAGGTCGTCACTCCATCTAGTGGGGGGTCGCCCTACACTACGCCTACCGGTACGAGGCTGCCACTCGAGAACCTTTCTTCCCCATCGGTTATCGGTTCTTCGAGCTATATGGCCGGCCCATTGCCACTTCAGCTTACTAATCTGTTGGGCTATGTCGGTCACTCTGGTTTTACTGCGGATATCCTCATTTCTGAGTCTATCACGCAGAGAAACTCCGAGCATAGCCCTCTCCATAGCTCGCTGAGCGACCTTGAGCATCCTCATACGGCCAGCAGTGAAGGACCACGTCTCAGATCCGTAAGTCATCACTGGCAACACGCACTGGTTGTACAATCTAGTTTTTAGAGATTGAGGTATACCTGACGAGAAGATATGTCGTAATTTCCCGAACGCTGCCCAGCCGAGTTGAATCCGTCGATTGACCTCTCGGTCGAAGTTGGACTTACCTAGTCGGACTATTTGTCCCAGGTAAACGTACTCGTCAACAACTTCGAGCTTAGTGCTCCCAACAATTGGCTATTTAATACATTTGAACCAGCAGTTTGGTGGTTGAAGGCCAAACGCCAAATCCACCAAATACCAAACACATAACATCGTCATCAACAACATCGAAATACATTTTGCGTATTATTTTCATTTACCAAATTATATAATTTTATTTGATACTGGTTTTGAACGCTATATTTTAATGTTATATTGTACTTACTTCTGTTACCTACTTACTTCCTTTGTTACGTATATGAGTATTAATGTTCCGTCCGTTTTATACCATAAATGATAAAATTATTACTGAGTAATTGTATTTAAATAGTTATTTAAATAATTTCTAACATCAGAAAGGGGATAATTTCATATATCAGATATTGTATAAATTCCTAGTTATCTCTTATGTGTATTCATATTATGTGATTAGAAAGGTATTAATTTTTAATGACCGTAATACGTTTTACGTTATTGCCTTTGTATTATATTGTATGCTCCAATGTAAAGTAAAAATTATTGAATGTTCAATGTGCTGTATTTACGAATGTAGAATGTGAGCGAATAAGAGCTCGTGACTATAATTTTTAGAAAACGTGTCGTTAGTTTTGTATCTACGCTACTACTACTATCTACGACACACACACACACACACACACACGCACACACGCACACACGCACACACGCACACACGCACACACGCACACACACACACACACACACACACACACACACACACACACACACACACACACACACACACACACACACACACACACAGTAAGTCTGTGCCAGATTAGCATAGCTCTGCAACACCTTAAAACGGCAAGGCCCCGGGCGAGGATGAATTTACAGCGAAGCATCTAAAAGCTGTATGAGCCGTGGAAGCTCAGTGGGTTAGCGCTCGCTGTAAATTACATAGTACGCGAGTTAGCCGGGTTCGATTGTTGCTGGCACAAACGAAATTGTTAATTGCAATTTCAAATGCTGATTTACCACGCGCTCTGCGGTGAAGGGTAACACAGAATACCAGAATACCAGCACAAAATAGCAGCTAAATGCTGCTGTGTTTCGTATAGTGTGTGTAAAGAACCGGAGACCCTTTTTACTGGAAACGAGGCATTCCACATTAGTCCTCAGGAGTAGCAACGCACTTACATTTTAATTCTTAATCGAGGATAGCTGTAGATATCTATGGGCCACAGCATCCACTTACCATCAGGTGGATTGTGTGCGCGTTTGGCACCATTATTCTATAAAAAAAAACTATCGTCCCTATCAGTGCCCTACGTGTATGTCCCGTGACACAAAGCAAGTGTCGATTAAACAAACAGTTAGGTATTATTACTTGTGAAGCCCATACCAAGTCTAAAGATAGATGTCTATCTACATTTATACAATAAACTACAGTTTCCAGTAAGAAGAGTCACCGGTTTTCTACAATCAACATAACAGCCTTAGGGTCAGCGCACACCAAGAGCAGAACAGAGCAGAGCATTTTCGGAGAACACTAAAATATTAATTTTATGACTATTGACAGACAGTGCAAAATTATATACACGTCCAAACGTGATGCTCGACTTGCAGGATGCATGTTCGAGCATGCGCGAGCGCGCTCGCACCGCCACCGCCCGCGCTCAGTATTGCGGATTGCCGCAGCGAAAAAACTGTTTGAACGTGTGTTTAGTTTATATAAGCGCGTCACATAAGTCGGAATCATGGACGAAGAAAATTTGATAAGTTTGGTACAGCGTTTTGAGTGTCTGTACAATATATCAAATCCAACATACAGCGATCGTGTGTTAAAAGCCAATGCTTGGGAAAGAATCTCCACGTTTCTTCTACCCATACTGTTCTTCTAATTTTCTGACATCTGATTTCATTAATATGTTCTTCATGTACGCCAATCACCAAGTCTCAATCGATCATATTGAACACGTCTATCAACGTAGGATTTTGGCATCAAATTGGTCATGCACTTCCCCCCAGCAACTTCAATGGATCTTGCTCACGGAAGCGCGAGGATGCCGCCTGCATGGTCGAGTAGTCAAAATTTTGCTCGAGCATGCGCGAGCATTTTGCAGTTCGGTCTGCGCTGACCCTTAAGCTGCTATTTTACGCTGGTACTCTGTGAGAGGGTGGTCTTACCCCACTCGAGCCGACGCATTCATGCTAAAACTATTATAGCTGCAACGTGGCTCTACCACGTAAAGTAGCAAAGTGATATAACAGTGGCACGACCGCAGTCTGCCTTCACTTTTGTTGCGTTGTTGATAAATCGGTCTACAACTACTGATAAATCGGTTTTTCCTCTGCTCCCTCAACATACTATCCATAATTCATTAATTAAATATAGCCAATCAAATTTCCATTGCTGAACGTAAGGGAAACATTTGCCGTAGTTCCCTCTCTTAGCAAGTTGTTTGGCAACCGCATTTTTATTTTTTTTATTTTGAGTTGTTATCACTAAGATACTGTTGCCTACCTCACGTTTCATTTCAATCTGTCGCATTTTACGATACTCACGGAAAGTATGGGGTCTTACAGCTTCTGAGTAATAATATATATTATTTGGTAGGAGGTAGTGAATTCTTTTTCGCCGCCGCTACACAGCATTATCAAGATCCTGCCTTATCCTCATGATTTAGAAATATTTTCATCCAATCAGATAAAGCTTTGTTGAATATAATAGATGGTTTATATTTTCCACTAAGTAAGTGATAAATCTACATAAATAAAATTTTATCACCGTATGTATGAATGATCATCTGGACAGATTTCTATGAATACTTACACTTAGGTACTATAGGACCAGGTAAATGGCATTGTGGTCGAGATCTAGGAAACAGACGTGCAAAGCCAGGGCGGATCGTTAGTCAGCATATAAAATTGTTATTACAAAAATGAGATCCAACTTGTTTTGAAAGTTTCCGAAATAATTGTACAAGGTGTTAATAATTTGAAAATGAAATAAAACATAGAATTTTTTTATTTGTTTATTTAAAAAATCGGAGAACAAAGGAATTTTATGTTTAAAAAAAATAAAATTGCCTATATTACGTCCATCAGCCGTTTGACACTCTTGAAAACAAATTCGTAAAATTTTCAAAATTCGACGAAACGTTGTTTAGCGTATATTGTTTATTTCTCGGATAATGTTTGCTCTGAGCTGCTACAAATCTCTCGGATTATTTTCGTAGGCCACCGATTTAAGGTAGCCTCTCTTAGAATACCAGCGTAAAATAGACGCTGCTGTTTCGTATGATGAGTGTAGAGAACTGAAGGGACATAAGGTCTACAGTTCTCTACACTCGAGACTGATAATTACTGGAAAAGAAGCATTCTATCTTAGTCCTCAGGCCGCATCTGCATTTTGATTTTTAATCGTGGATAGATTTGATTTATAATAGTGATCTCTGTCTAACATTGTGATATTAACTTACCATTAGGTTGTTTGTTTAGGTTAGGTTGTTTGTAGGTGTGCTCGTTTGTCACCCTTATCCTATTAAAAAAAAGCCTCATAAAAATCACATGGCACAGGTCAGGGCTGCATTTTGGACCCATTAGATATGAGCCCGGATATGTCCCTGAAATGAGTTTTCTCGGGAAATTTTCTTTCAGCAAGTCTAATAACACCCAAGACAAGTGACGCCATATTGTTGGAACAACACCCGTAGGTCTTGAAATGCGGGCATATCTTGGACTAGGAACTCCCTTCTTAGATCTAACCGTCATCGGGCGTCCTCTATTGTCTTCAAAAAAGTATGGCCCGATAATTCCAGTTGCCGATAATGCATCTCACACGACAAGTTTAAAGCTTAAAGCTGTGAAGTGGCATGAACTGCCTCTTCACAGCTTTAAACTTGTCTGCGTTTGTATCAGAGTACACAAAGCACGAAACGTATCCAATTACAGAGAGATACGAAGACAGGGTGACATTATATCCCGGAAACTATTCACCGCTGCTTTGGAAGAAGTTTCAAGCTACTTACTGTACTGGAATGTATACGGTGTTATTATCATCATCATTACAGCCCTTTACAAGTCAACTGCTGAACATAGAGGAGGGGAGGCCAAAGGAATGCTACAAAGCACAGTCCTGAGCGACCCGCGTCCATCGACTTCCTGCATATCTTACCAGGTCATGACTCTATCTAGTGGGGCCGCCCTACAGTCCACCTACCCGTTATCGATTCTTCGAGCTATATGACCGACTCATTGCCTCTTCAGCTTACTAATTCTTTGGGCTTTGTTGGTTATTCTGGTTCTACTGCAGATATCCTCATTTCTAAGTTTATGACGTGGAGAAACCCCAAGCATAGCCCTCTTCATAGCTCGCTGAGCGACCGTGAGGTTCCCCATACGGCCAGCAGTGAAAGACCACGTGTCAGATCCATGTCGTTACCGGCAACACATAATGGTTGTATAATCTTAGGATAACAACAATGGCGAATAAATAATACACCTGTTTGCCGACGATATAGCCATAATGGTAGAATCCCTGGAGGACCTTATCAGTGCTACCTATGCTCAACGACCTCAGTAGTGTTTTTCAACGCACTAAACGTTGGGAAAACATCATAAGGTGAACATGAACAAAACAAAAGTCAAGACTAACGTCCATGTTGCACCTTTAAAGGTAATTATTGGAAACACTACGCCCGAAGTAGTTGACGAGTATGTGTACCTGGGACAAAAAACTTCGAGCAAAAGGTTAAACGAAAATCAAACTTGGCAGGGCGGCGTTCTGGCAACTGCGACAAATATTCTTTTCTGAATTCCTCAAAATCTTAAGACGAAATTGTACCTACAACTAGTACCTACGTGTTGCCAGTGATGACTAACGCAACTGAAACATTCTTTCAATGCCGGCCGTATGGGGAAACTCAGTCACTCAGCGTGTGCTGGAAAGAGCTAGACTCGGAATTTCTCTGCGGGACAAAATCCGTAACGAGGATAACCACAGAAGAACAAGAGTAGAAAGCTTACATAGCCCGGCGGGTCGGCATGCTTTAGTGACAATGGGCCGGCGATATATCTCGAAGAAGCCGTCTAGTATAGCATCCTCGTACTGGCAAAGAATGTTTGGCGACCCCAAATAGATTATCGAGTGGCGACCTGATGAAACACGCGGGTGGTCCTTGGATGCAGGTGGCTCAGGACTATACTTTATGACAATCTATGAGGGAGGCCTACGTTCAGCGGTAGACTTGTTGTGGCTGCAGTAGTAGTAGTAGTAATAAAGACTACTTCTAATATTATAAAAATATCATATTGTCTTTTTTCATGATAAAATACCTATACCTCTTTACTAAATCTTTTTAGCCATTTAAGCATGATTCAATGACCAACTTTCAAATCGACAAACTTTCACATTAATTATCTTCATACGCCCGCAAAAGGCATGTAGTCCAGGAGGAATCGGCGCATGAGTACCGAAAACTACTTATTGCACCTCAATTTTTTAGGCGATTCTCTTCAAATTGTCCTACTGATGATATAAATGTATGTTGACATGGGGCGACTCGGTGCCATATTGTTTAACCCAATTTTTTTGCAGCAATTTTCCCAGCAGTTTTCCCATGGCAATATGTATTCACGCATCAGTAGGACAATTTGAAGAGAATCGCATAAAAAATTGAGGAGGAACAGTTTTCGGTACCCACGCGCCGATTCCTCCTGGACTAATGAGACTTTCGCGTTGTAAGGGTTTCATTGTCAAGCTTGGCAGGTAGGTTGGTGATCACGACTGAATTGCAGCTTTTGTATCGCTTTCCGTCACCAGTCTAGATATTTTATGCGTAGTGTAATAAGATGGCTACCACCATATATAAAAAGCCATAAGATCTTTCTGGGGTTTCCCACAGTCACCTCCAGGTAGGGTTGCCAGATGGTCCTCCTCCAATCCAATTTGGTGGACACATGTCCAAAAAATCCACCAAATTGGATCACTTAAATTTGAATTGAGTGCACTTAAATTATTTATGCCAACAATGTTGTCTTTTTGCCTATTCATTAAAAAAATAAACTTTTTATTTAACATTTTTATGTATAGATAATACTTGTTTTTCCCATTATTAAAAGTTTGGTTTTCCAATCTGGCATTCCTACCTCTAGGACTCAAGGGTAAGAATGGTGTTTGACTTATCTTCATATTAAGTTAAAAGTTACAGCCTATACAAATTCAAGTGATTGAATTGGACAAGCAAGCTTCACATGTATCGAAAAAAAAAATTTATTTCTCAGACATGCAGATTTCCTCACAATGTTTTCCTTCACTGCCGAGCTTGTGGTAAATCAGCACTTAAAATTGCAATTAACAATTTCACTGGTGCCAATGGGGATAGAATCTGGTTTGCTTGTGTACTATGAAATTAACAGCGAGCGCTAACTATTTGAGCTTTGATGGCTATCTTTATATTAGACTGCATTAGAATGAAGCTTGTTTTATTAGATAAGAATACTCAATTTCAATATAGGAGTTTATGCTTGTTAATTTTGGAAAAGGTGGCAAACAAGCATGCGGCTCACCTGATGGTGTCGACCACCGCCCATGAACAACTGCATCACCTGAAGAATCGCAGATGCGTTCCCGCCTTTATACGCTTATGAGGAACATAAAACATTATGTTAATCTGATAAAGATTTTACAATTTCGTGGGCACATGTCCATCAAATTGGATCACTTAAATTATTTATGTCAACAATGTTGTCTTTTTTTGCCTATTCATTAAAAAAATAAACTTTTTTATTTAACATTTTTATGTATAATACTTGTTTTTCCCATTATTAAAATTTTGTTCATATATTTTGGTCTTCCGATCTGGCATTCCTACCTCTAGGACACTCAAGGAGTAACAATGGTGTTTGACTTATCTTCAGCATATTAAGTTAAAAGTTACAGCCTATATACGTCCTACTGCTGGGCACAAGCCTCTCCTCATTTTTGAGAGGGTTTTAGAGCAAGGAAGTTGTCCACTGCGCTGCCCCAATGCATGTTGGCAAACTTCACATGTATCGAAAAAAAATTTCTGATGTCTCAGACATGCAGATTTCCTCACAATGTTTTCCTTCACTGCCGAGCTTGTGTTAAATCAGCACTTAAAATTGTAATTAACAATTTCACTGGTGCCAATGGGGATAGAAACTGGTTTGCTCGTGTACTGTGAAATTAACAGTAAGCGCTAACCATCTGAGCTTTGATGGCTATCTTTAAAATATATTAGACTGCATTAGAATGAAGCTTGTTTTATGAGATAAGAATACTCAATTTCAATATAGGAGTTTATGCTTGTTATTTTTAGAAAAGGTGGCAAACACGCATGCGGCTCACCTGATGGTGTCGCCCACCGCCCATGAACAACTGCATCACCAGAAGAATCGCAGATGCGTTGCCGCCTTTATATGCTTATGAGGAACATAAAACATTATGTCAATCTAATAAAGATTTTACAATATACTGCTACTATATTCAAGTAAATATTTTGTTTTATTAGAAACATGGTTTAGTGGTTAAAGTTTCAAGTTGTTTCATGATTTAAATTCCAGTTGATTTGTTTAATATTAGACAAAGGAAAGTTAAGATGTGAGAGGTTTTAGATTAGTGCCTACACTTGATACTAGATTGTCCTGCTCAGTTGGTAATCTGGCATTTAATGGTAGTTGTCACCAGGATTAAAATCAGACAGGACAACTTTGCTTATATATTATGTGCAACTTCAATTTCAGTTAAAAATAGGGTAAACTATAGACGTCCGGTAATCGCGTACGTTGTTGGGGGGGGGGAGGGGGTCATGGGAAGTACTCGCTACCCTTCCCCCGTTGCGAAAATTATAGTTTGAGTAACAATTTTTTTTTGTAAAATCATATCCTCTTTTTTATACAGAAATATTGACGCAAAATTACTTCTGCAACAGCTTCGGCACTGCGGGAAGTGCAGCCCCTTCGCCCTTGCTACAGCGGGCTGGGAGTGCTCTCCCTCCGTGCCTACGGCTTTACAAAAACACTCTAGAGGTAGGGCAAACAAGACTATGTGGAATTGGGGTGTGCTAATTCGGTTTTAGAACCGATTCGTCCAATCTTATCTATAAAGTCAGGTTGCCCTAAACTCTGCTATGATAGTGTAAATGAAATAATGTAATGTGAATTGTTATAATTTTGTGTTCTGAAAAACCTACTCTCCACTGCGACTCAATTTGTTGTATATAAGTCCCATCTCCAGCCACAAATGGATTGTCTGGGTCCGAGTGATTAAACTTTTTATGAGTTTATCTGTGTTAAAAAAATAAACATATTTGCGTTTTGTTATTGCAATTTTTAGTGAAATTTATTTTTATCATAATTAATTCAAAAGAAATTTCTGAAATCCAAAAACAGTGTAAATGGTTCAAGCTTAACCTTGACAATCCTCCTAAATTGAAAACAAAATTAAAAATCAAGTACTGGACATTTACTTCATAATACGAGAACAAACTGACATATTTGCACTTCATTATTACACAATTTTTAGTGAAATTCGTTTTTATCATGATTAATTCAAAACGCATTTTCGACATTTAAAAACAGTGTAATAGGTTCAAGTTTAACCCTAGCTGTTAAACTATTTTAAGTCTGCCTGCAAGCACTTAAAATATTATCAAAATCAAGTACCGGATGTCTATAGCCAACCCAAAAAATAAAGTAAATATACAATTAAAATAATGTATAGTACATTGTTAGAGTAATAATGTATAATATTAAATATTTTAGCAAAAATATATACTTTCAGTACCTTTGGTAAAAGTTTTTAAATGAATATCACAGATATGGCACACAACCAAGAACAGTTGCAAGTCATATAGAAGTTTTGACCATTTGTTATAATAATTGTGAAATATACATTTCATATTTCACAAGATAATAACAAAAAGTACAATATGTATTTTTCACCACAAACCCTTAGCAATTCCTTTAGAATAGTGTAGTATTTTGACTATTATAATTGAATTATAAGGTATTATTGTGGAAACAGTCGGTCCCTATTCTAATATCACATATACACTAATACTTTGAAGTAACGTTAGCTTTTTCATCCTCAGACCGATACTTTTAATGATTTCACTCAACTTTATCATACAGTCCTAGTGAAATCACAACCTGCATACTTTGAAAACTGTCCAAGAAATTAATAAATGTGAATGTTCCAACAATTCAGCAGTCCATCACAACACTAATTTACAATTCAATAAAGTTCAAAGTTCGGACACAATCTTTTATTAGCATCATCATCAAATAATCAATACATCGGTGGTAAATTTAGTTTTATCGTCGATCCCTGTAAGATCTGTGGGATTCACGGTCACGACTGCGATTACGAGATCGATCTGAAGTGCGCCACAAAAACTCATCAACTGAGCGTTCATAGGATCTTTTATCATACACAAGCACAGAACGAGGATAATCAGCCAAGTCATAGTACCGTGGTGGTGGTGGAGGTGGTGGCGGCAGTCCTTCATAAGTCGGTAATGCACCACTGAATCCAGGTGGGGGTACGTAAGGTAATGGTGGTAATTGGTGATGCATAGATCGCATGTATTCTGCAACATAGGCCTCGGCGGCAGCTGAACTAGTACTGTTATATGTGTCTCTACCACGAGTAAACCAGGATGGAAGACGTTCTCGTATGTATGGAGACGGGGATCTTCTTTTATATGAACCAGGGGCCAAACGATTCCTTGTTGATGTGAAGATTTTTCTTCTGCTCCTTGATGAAGATCCCATGCGATTCCGGTAGTTTGAGCCCCTGGAGGATAAAGGAGCTCTATAAGTCCTATAATTTCCACCACTCTTTAAATATGCCTTTTTTGATGCTTCTTTTGATTTTCGCAAAATAGGAGTCATTTCTATTCCCTCATCTTCAGGAAATAGTCGACATAACTCTTCTGCAACTTTAGGTTCAATTTCCTGTCCATCTCGGCCAATTTTAACTGGTTTCCCTTCATTCCATGGGTTGTATAAATGAAGGGTACTACTGAATGACAATTCCTTTCTGCATATCCAATCAACTTTAAAGACTCCATCCAAAACTTTTGCAGAGAGCCCTGGAGGCAACACCCATGATATAGGTGGACCATCACGGCGAGACTCACTTGCTAATCTAGCAAAACCTGCAAATTTGCCGCTCTCTTTTACTGAAAATATCAGAAGAACATTTCTTGACTCGCGGTAAGCTTGATTCAAATTAGCTTCATTTTGAGGTAATGTAGACCAAACTCCCTTCGCTTTCGACAGCGTAATATTTTCTGCATTGTTGGATTTGATTAAAAAGAACCGTGTATCTCTGAACAAATAATTCAATTTCGTCATATAATCATATATTTTTATTTTGTTAGCAGCTGCACTACATAGTCGTTTAGATTGTGCAGGTGAATTGCTTTTGGATTTTGCACGTTTACGATTACGTCTATCTTTTGACTTGGAACTGACAGAACTAATGCTCGGAGTGCTGGAATCGCTAGAAGATGAACTAGAAACTTCGCTACGAGTATCGTAATCTTTTACTTCTTCTAGTTGTTTAAGTTCCTCACCAATTTCTGCTTCTACTTCACCTACGCCCAGATTGACGGCGTCGGTGTTACTTGAGACCTCCATTTTAGTACCTATCTTTGATAAAACCAATCCCTGTAATCAAGGATTTTCTAATGGATTATGTATACATTTTTAGAACAACATATTTTTTCTTTAAAACTTCTTCAAATATAAATTTTAAGCCTACTTTGCTAGCTATCAATAGTAACTTGATTTAAAATATACATACAATACAATCAAATCAAAGATTACAATACTTAGCTATTTTATCATCAATACTAGCACTAGTACTAGGGAAGATATTTATATATATATATACCAGATGATACCAGGTATTTGCTTAGAGTATACAAAGAGAGTATAGCTTCGATCAACAATACATTGTTGATCGAGTATAGAAATATCCTATAATATTTGTTATAATGTTATGATGTTTGATTTTTGCTGTTATTACAAAAACCATTAAATAATTTACAATTAGTTGAATGTACGTAATGTTGCTTTTTATTCAAAAAATCGCGACACTGCTCAGTTTCTTTCGCTTCTTCTTAATTAATTAAATAAATAAAGAGTGAATTACGTTAGTAATCTGTGCTTTGTTGTATCTGTTGATAATTTAAATACAAATTCTGAAAGCAAATCAAAGAAAGATTGACTTTTGAGAAATCGATAATACCATAATAATTCGTAAACATTCCTTTTTAGTGTTCCGTAGTCAACTAGGAACCCTTATAGTTTCGCCACGTCTGTCTGTCCGTCTGTCCGTCCTCGCTTAATCTCTGTGACCGTTAGCACTAGAAAGCTGAAATTTGGTACCAATATGTGTATCAATCTCGCCGACAAAGTGATAAAATAAAAATTAGAAAAAAATGTTTTATTAGGGTAGCCCCCCTATATGTAAAGTGGGAAGTGATTTTTTTTTTAATTTCAACCCTAACGTGTGATATATTGTTGGAAAGGTATTTAAAAATGAATAGGGGTTTACTAAAAAATAGAGTAGAAAAAAGAAAAGTCTAAATAACTAAAAGTTCATCACATCTTTGTGCGATCGCGTACGTTAGACCTGTACTCGGGCGTTATTGTACGGTATTATCTAAGTAAAATGGCTGAGAGCGGTCTAACGTGTGCGATAACAGATTACACTAGAGTAGAAAAAAGAAAAGTCTAAATAACTAAAAGTTCATCACATCTTTGTGCGATCGCGTACGTTAGACCTGTACTCGGGCGTTATTGTACGGTATTAGCCGATCATCGCATGACCATGCTAACGCGTTTCATCTGTTTCTTAAACATGGGATGAATTTGAAAATATTATTTTATATGACAACAAAAAACTTCATAGAATGCTGAACGAAATAGACTGGTCACCGATTAATAATGTGTAATGTCCTATTAATATAAACAATTTTATCAAAACTAAGTTTATGGAATGCTACAGTAAATGTCAATTTTCAAAAACATAAACAAAGTAGCAAACGAAATAAAGAGAATAGGATAAATTAAGACATCATAAATATGTGTAAATTAGGATATAAATTGTTTACTAAATGAAAAAATGATCCAAATAATGAAATTCTAAGATCAGAATATAGTAAATATAGAAATGAAACAATAAAATTTATTGAAAAAATTAGAAATAATTACTATTATCAAAAAATCGATAAAAATATGTCTAATCCAAGATGTACTTGGAGAATTATAACCAAACTTTGTAGCAAAGTTACCGAAACACCAGATGAATCGTTAAATAAAGCATTTAACTTCAAAACTCAAAATACTAAAACAATGCCGATAATTTACTATTGAGTTCGATAGAAATTTAAAAAATATAACACCAAAATGTACCAATAAAATGCTATGGGAAGATGTGTACACAAATCCGGTAGATAAGTCCATACAGTTCCAAAAAGCAAACACAAAGCGAATAAAAAATACAATTCAAACACTTAACACAAAGGAAGCACCAGGTGCTGATGGAATTTGTACGATTGACATAAAAGCTATATCAGAAAAATTGCTTAAGTAATTGTCAAGTTAATTAATAATAGTATAAAAACAGGTATTTATCCTACAGATATAACACTAGGTTTGGTACGACCTATTTACAAAAGTGAACGTCATGACGATTACACTAATTATAGGCCTATTACTGTACTGCCGATAATTGACAAAATTATAGAAAAATTTATATCCAACCAGCTTCATAACTTTTATCAAAAATTAAAATTATTTCGACATCTCAATACGGATTTCAGCCAAAAAATCTACTACACAATTACTGTTAAACTTTACAGATGAAGTAAACAAATGCTTAAATAGAAATAACATGTATTAATTGCATTTATCGATTTTAGATACCTTGAAACATAACATCTTATAAGAAATCTTATAAGAAAACTTGAAAACTCTGGTATTAGGGGATTCCCTTCCTAAGATTGTGTAAAGATTATGTTAGCAATCTATATTTTCAAGTAAAGATAGAAAATAATTTAAGTATTAAAATGCTTATGACTACGGGTACAGCACAAGGCTCCGTTGTAGGGCCACTTCATTACTTAACATACGTAAATGAATTAGAGAATATCATTAAAAATACAGTTTATACCAGTATGCTGATAATACGTACGTGACCTTCTGTCAGAAGATAAAAATGTGGATATAGCCATACAAAAGTTACAAGATGATTTTTCACGCCTCTCTATGTGGGCTCATGACCTAGGACTTGTAAGTTATAAATATACAAATAACCAAGATACTACACATTAATTCCGGTTATATCAAGAACATTTGCCAGTCAGCATTATTGCTCATAGTCATCTTTGTCTGCACGATATAAAAAACTCGTTCGTGTGAAAAAATCCCACTTGTTAAGTATCACACATACTTAGGACTCTAGTTAGATCTTAGACAATAGGATGAACTAGAAGAATCATATTGAATAAAATATGTAGTGAATTAAGAGTAATCCTAGCGAAATTTCATATTATTCGTAATATAGTTCCATTTAAAATTTGTCCAAGTCTATATAATGCTCTAGTGGAATTGATAGTGTTATATGGTCTTAATAGTTATGGGCGAACATTCCGCACTTACCTAGATAAAATATACAGCTTAGAAATAAGAATTTTAAAACCTATATTGACACCTCTTCACGTACCACAAAGTTTTACCCATAAATAAAAATGTGAAACATATGCTTTTAAAATAATGTTATGAGTAATCGATGGACCCAACCCCAAGGGAACGCAATTATAGCACTAGGAATACATTTTCACTCATTAGAACTAATAACTACTACGGTAAGAGAACACGTAAATTTATAATACGATACATATTAAATTCTATTCCTATGGAGATAAAAGCCAGCTAACAGCACTAAACTTATTTTTTTTCGTATAGTAAGAATTCAAAAAAAAAAATATTTTAATGATAATCATAATTAGTTATTTTTATCTACGCAAATAATCGTTAAAAAGGACAAATACACAAAACTTGTCACCTAATAAAATACATTAAAAAATCATTACTTTAGTCCATGTGTACGTGGGTAAATAAGATGATACAGTAGGTATATCGTAAAGGCGAACGATCGAAGACAACAATCACATTTTTGCTTCACTATTCCAGGTAAATTATTCCAGGTAACAAAAACTATCCAGTGTGTGACAAAAAGTGCTGCACTATGCATTGCCCGCCTCAACCTTAATTATCAATTCCGACTGCAGTATATTGGTGTCTTCTGATTTGACGCGGATGATATAAGTGAATATTTTTACCCAACTACGGCGAAGCAAAAAAGGATGGTTACAAGTTTAGCAGACCATAATGTATGTATATATGTTAATCTGTTCCCTCGGATCTTTCTAACTACTCATCGTTTATTGACGAATTATATCTCAAAAGCATTGTGCTCTTTCACGTGTTTTAAGCTTTTAAGCTGCACGAAATCACATAAAAACTAACATAGCGGCTTATTGCGGACATATAATTAAACATTGAAATACATACAATATATTACATAACAATGAAATAAATACATTAAAAAACCTATAATAAAGAAAAACATAAACTAAAAACTTAAATAATCATACAGTCCTACTCCCCGTGATATCGTGCCAGGAACGCTGGCAGTGTTTTCTCTCTGAATGGCTATACTAATAATTAAATAATAATTGAAATATAATGTCTGAGTATCCATAAAAAAGGTGTAATTTAGAATACTTTTGCCATACCAAAAATACATGTTACAAAAAATGTTAACTGTATTAGTATTTACTATTTAAAGTTGTTATATAAAACTGAAGATCCAAAGAACTTACAGTTTATCTGACTATGATAGGAGAGCGTGACTACTGCAGCCCATGGAAACTTGCAGCTAAATTCAGACAAAGAAGGTCGTTTACACCTCTACGGACGGTGATGGAAGGCTGTGCAAGGCGTACCTTCGCCTGTTAAGGACATTATCGATAATGTCAAACTAATCGCTACAAAATTGAGGTTAAAATTAGTAGAATTTTATGTATTTTTAATTATTTTTAATTCAATTACTTTGCATTCAGATGACCTTAAGGTTCGTGACAAAAAAAACTGCCGATTGAATCACCAAAATTGACACTTTAATTACCGAACACCAATTAAAATTAATACACACTAATAATTAAGTGTGATTAACTATTAGTATGGATTAGTTTTAATTGGTACCCGAAGTCAACGCCAGCAGGTGACGGACACCCTCCGTGTCTTCCTTCGGTGAAATCGGCATGATTTTATCCAACTTCTGACACCAATTGTTACGAGCTTAAGGTTCGTGACAATAAAAACTACCGATTGAATTACCAAAATTGAAACTTTAATAACCGAACACCAATTAAAACTAATACACAGTAATAATTAATCACACTTAACACTTTCACGTTCGCTTTGTTTCGCTCCTAAGTTTTTTTTTATAGAAGACGGGGCAAACGAGCATACGGATCACCTGATGTTAAGTGACGACCACCGTCCATGATGAATCGCAACACCAGGGGAATTGCAGGTGCGTTGCCGGCCCTTTAGAAAGGAGTAACCTCTTTTCTCAAAGGTCACTAGGTCGTATCGGTCCGGAAAAATCGCCGGTGATAAACTATTCCACAGAGAGGTCGTACGCGGAAGAAAACTTCCTGTGAAACGTACAGTGGTGGACCGCTGAGCATCCAGATGGTGTGGATGGTATTAGGATGTTTGCCGCGTAGTGCGTTCACAAAATTTGGCGGCTGGGATTAATTCGAACAGTTTCTCAGAGCACTCCTCGTGGTATATACGAAAGAAAATGCAAAGAGATGCAACTACTCTTCGTATCGCCAGTGAATGAAATAAAGTGAAGAAAAACGCCACTCGGTCGTTGAGGATTTGAGTCGCTCTGCGCTGGATGCGGTCAAGTGTCACGAGTTGGCACTAGGGAACCCCAGCCCAGAGATGGGAACAGTATTCCATCTGCGGCCGAACCTGCGCCTTATAAAGCTGCAAGCGGTGTGCCGGCATGAATTACTGTCCCGCTCTGCTGAGTACGCCAAGCTTTTTAGAGGCCACTTTGGCCGTATCTTTCAAGTGACCACAAAACTGCACGTCACTCGATACGTCGACGCCAATGATTCCGATACTGGCTGAGGCAACAAGGGGAGTGCCTTGAAACTGAGGAGATACGACAAAGGGGTTCTTTTTAGCTCTTAATGCGCAAACTTGTGTCTTCTGAGGGTTAAACTGGACTAGATTTAGTCGCCCCAAATCCAAGACTTTGTTCAGCAAAGACTCGACTTCAGACACAAGTTTGCCCGGTACTCGGAGAGGTTTTCCCGATAAATATTGGCACGGCTGGTGTACAGAGCATCACCAGTGCTGTCATCTGCATAGAAATAAAAGTTACAGGTTTGCAATATATAATTGATATGCAGAAGAGACAGCGTTGGTGATAGTACGCAGCCTTGTGGAACACAAGCATTATTAACCTTGATGCTCCGATTTGCAAGAAAGCTGGTGATCCAATCGCACAATATCTCGAGAAGCCCATACGAAGGGAGCTTCGAAAGAAGCGCTTTGTGCCAAACCCGATCTAAGGCCTTCGCAATGTGCAAACTAAAGGGCCAATGCCTCCCCCTTGGACTCTACTGCCTCCGCCCATCTATGCGTTAGGTAGACCAGAAGATCACCCGCTGATCGACCACGACGAAAACCGTATTGGCGATCACTAATCAGCTGGTGATCATCAAGGTACCTCATGAGCTGGCAGTTTACAATGGACTCCATTGTTTTGGAGAACAAGGAGGTGATGGCGATAGCCTGTAGTTGGACGGGTCTGAGCGGTCGCCGTTTTTAGGGATCGGGTGGACAAAAGCCGTCTTCCATGATTTTGGGACTACGTCTAGGGAGTAGGAGTACCGGAAAAGACGCGTTAAAACCGGTGCCAAGTCTAGAGCATACGTCCTCAGCATAATTAGGGGGATTCCGTCAGGCCCACTCGAGAGGAAGGAATAAAAAGTTCCATACCCTGAAGTATCGCATCAGCGATAGAATCCGCAACAACGTTGAGATCGTCCGGGGAGAAGCAAACCCGCCCCCACGGGTAGGATGCAAGGAAAGACCGCGTCCTATCCCAATCGGCTGACCTATATTGCCAACCATGGCGGCAGCCTGCAGAATGCAACTGCAATTTCGGCGTGAGTGGCACCACACTCCGGACAAGACAATGGTCCAAGGAGCCTAAAGGGGCATCGACGGAAATCTGATATCCGTCCAGGTGAGAGGTCAGAAGAAGGTTCAACAGGGAAGGTGCATGATCCTCCACATCTGGAATCCGCGTAGGCGAAGTAACCAGTGGTGTCAGACCATATGCCAAGGCAAAGTTATGAACAGATCTCCCTTGTCAGAGTACAAGTGAAGACAGTCTTCACTTGTATCGCCAATTCAATACTGCTCCGGTCGCGGCACTAAACAGCTTTATCACCTTTTTCTACGAAACATCTAGAATGTTCCTGCAAATACCGGTCCCAACCGACTAGATGTAGAAAATTCGAGTGTGGAGTTTTCTAGAAAGCTTATTTCTATGGGATACTAGATGGCGCTAATGCCATGTCCCAGACATCAACTGTGGCGCGCAAGATTGCCCCCTCCTGAGACATGCACGTCCCGAGCATTATCGGCCCCATAATAACGCGCCAGTCTATCCACATGGACGATCTTAGGAGTAACTTTTGCACTTTTCTGAAACGGCTCCGCAACGTCAAGGGCTACCAATCCTCTCCCATGGTGTACCAACATTGTACAATTTCAATGCATCTCTACTACGAGTCTGCAGGCCCTTCACAGCCGCACAACTTGTATATTTGCGACACCAATCCTCGACATCGTCACGATAATGGACCCAGTAAAACCGTTCTCGGATCTTCAGTAGAGTTCGTTTAACTCCCAGATTGACTCCAGAACAACCATTATGGTACAGCTGTAGAACATGCGACACTTTAGGGACAACCATTTGCAAACGACAGCTGTCTCCTCGACCATTTTCCCATTTACGGCTCAGGACTTCATCCTGAATCAGCAAACTGTCCCATTGGGCCCAATAGCTTTTCGTGGTCGAACTCATCGCTAAGACGTCGCTCCACTTGGGCTTAAGAGCACTGGCCTTCATCCATTCCAGAATCGACTTGATGTCTGAATCTTCTTACCGTGCATGTATTAGGCTATCCTTCCATTCGTTGCTGAGGTGGTCTGTCCTGAGAATCCTCACAGATACCACTTCCTTACCCTCTTGCCTAATACTATTCTTTCAATCATCAGGATAAGGTCTTCTTGACAATGCATCTGTATTGCCATGCCATTTCCCGCTGCAGTGTTCGATAGTAAAGTTCTATTCTGGCTGCTGCTGGGTGGTGCTGTTAGCCGCACTACCCTTTCGAGATCAATCAACCTTACCTTTTTACAGATCGCTTAGGGTGGCTGGGTCAAAGATGGCCCCTTTCCCCACAGTTGTAGCACCTTAAGCTGTAACTTTCATTGTGGTCGCGAACTGTAGGTGCTGCAACCTCCCTAACGTGTGGGGAACGATGATCCTGCCGCCGCTGGGTGGTGCCATTGGCCGCACTACCCTTTCGAGATCGATCAACTTCCCTTTCTACAGTTCGCTTAGGGCAGCTGGATCGAAGATGGCCCCTTTCCTCACAGCCATAGCACCTAGGGCTGTATCGATTATTGCGGTCGCGAACTGTAGCTGCTGCAACTTACCTGATGCGATGGGAACGATGATCCTGCCACACGGCTTTAACCTCCAATGCATGGGCCAAGGCTTCCTTAAGCGTCACGTGGTGCCCGAGCCTCACAGCAGCTCGGAGTTCCAGATCGCGGATGCCGTCGATGAATGTCTGCGTAAGGTTTCCTTCAATGAGCGCAGGTACAGACCGGTATGCTTTTCGAACCAGCTTCTCCACCTCAACAACCCACCGCTGCAGGTTGATACGTTGCACGCGATCTTTAAGCTGCGCAGGAAAAACGTGTTCCAGGTGAGCGTCGTCATATCTCGCCTCCAATGCCTCAAGGAGCTGCTCGTTATTCACTTCCTTACCGAGAGCTTCCAACACAGTTAAGGCTTGGTCGCGCAGGTCTAGGGTGAGTGCAGTTATGGCCTTTTATTCCAGCCATTAGCCTTCACAACAGCTTCGAACTGGATTTTGTAAGCAGACCAGGAAGAAGTCTCGTTGAACGGCGGCACTTTGAACCCTTGTAGCAAAGTTGTGGTAGCTACTACGCGGGGGCTGTAATTCTATCCCCAAGTTTGAGGTCCTCCAGCGTTTTCTTCACGTCAGCCATCACGTTGTCAACCCGATTTTTCACTTAGTCGATTCGGGTTTCAGCTTCCTCGATTCGGGTTTCAGCATCCTACAGGCGGTTGTCATGTTGAGCAACCCTATCTTTCACATCCCTTATGTCTTTCCTAAAGGTAGCGTGGAGGTCCTTCATGAGGAGCATCTGCTCTTCCAACCGACGGGTCTTTTCCTATTGTCTGCCCCGCAGCTGCTCTTCCAACCGACGGACCTGTTCCTCCTGTCGGTGTGCCTGTTGCTCCTTTCGGCGGGCCTGTTCCTCCTGTCGGCATCACCATCAGAGCAACTAAGTCAGGTGCTGCAGACGGGCCGGCCTTCGTGGCCGGCGGCTGGCCCTCCCACGTCTGCGGCGTTACACCGGCCCGTACACTGGTCCGTCTCCTGGTGGCGTTGACTTCGGGTACGGACACCCTCCGTGTCTTCCTTCGGTAAAATCGACATGATTTTATACCACTTCAGACACCAATTATTACGAGCATAGGGTTCGGGACAGTAAAAACTGCCAATAGAATTACCAAAATTGACAATTTGATTACTGAACACCGATTAAAACTATTACACGCTAATAATTAATCACACTTAACACTTTATTTCGCTCCTAAGTCTTCACTTGTATCGCCAATTCAATACTGTTCCGGTCGCGGTCCTAAACAGCTTCATATAGGCCTTTTCCACCGAAACATCTAGAATGTTCCAATAAATACCGGTCGCTACCGATTAGATTTCGATTAGAGTGTGGAGTTTTCTAGAAAGCTTAGTTCTTCTAATCGATACAAGATGACGCTAGTGCCATGTACGAAAGGGAAGTGCGGCCAATGGCACCACCCAGCAGCGGCAGGATCATCGTTCCCCTCACGTTAGGGAGGTTGCAGCACCTACAGTTCGCGACCACAATGAAAGTTACAGCTTAAGGTGCTACAACTGTGGGGAAAGGGGCCATCTTTGACCCAGCCACCCTAAACGATCTGTAAAAAGGTAAGGTGATTGATCTCGAAAGGGTAGTGCGGCTAACAGCACCACCCAGCAGCAGCCAGAATAGAACTTTACTATCGAACACTGCAGCGGGAAATGGCATGGCAATACAGATGCATTGTCAAGAAGACCTTATCCTGATGATTGAAAGAATAGTACTAGACAAGAGGGTAAGGAAGTGGTATCTGTGAGGATTCTCAGGACAGACCACCTCAGCAACGAATGGAAGGATAGCCTAAGACATGCACGGCAAGAAGATTCAGACATCAAGTCGATTCTGGAATGGATGAAGGCCAGTGCTCTTAAGCCCAAGTGGAGCGACGTCTTAGCGATGAGTTCGACCACGAAAAGCTATTGGGCCCAATGGGACAGTTTGCTGATTCAGGATGAAGTCCTGAGCCGTAAATGGGAAAATGGTCGAGGAGACAGCTGTCGTTTGCAAATGGTTGTCCCTAAAGTGTCGCATGTTCTACAGCTGTACCATAATGGTTGTTCTGGAGTCAATCTGGGAGTTAACAACAAGTAAACAATCGGGTTGACAACGTAATGGCTGACGTGAAGAAAACGCTGGACGACCTCAAACTTGGGGATGGAACAACAGCTCCCGTAGTAGCTACAACACCTTCGCTACGTGGATTCAAAGTGCCGCCGTTTGACGGTACCTCTTCCTGGTCAGCCTACAAGATCCAGTTCGAGGCTGTTATGAAGGTAAACGGCTGGAATAAAAGTCAGGCCATGACTGCTCTCACACTAGGCCTGCGCGACCAGGCCTTAACAGTTCTGGAAGCTCTCGGTGAGGAAGTGACTTATGAGCAACTCCTTGGGGCTTTGGAGGCGAGATATGGCGACGCTCACCTGGAACACGTCTTTCGTACACAGCTTAAAGATCGTGTGCAGCGCATCAACGAAAACATGCAGCAGTGGGCTCTAGAAGTGGAGAAGCTGGTGCGAAAAGCATACCGGTCTGTACCTGCACTCATTGAAGGGAACCTGGTGCAGACATTCATCGATGGCATCCGCGACCTGGAAGTCAGAGCTGCTGTGAGGCTCGGGCACCACGAGACGCTTAAGGACGCCTTGGCCCATGCACTGGAAGTGGAAGCCGTGCGGCAGGATCAACGTTCCCATCGCGTCAGGGAGGTTGCAGCAGCTACAGTTCGCGACCGCAACAAAGGATACAGCCCAAGGTGCTATGGCTGTGGGAAAAAGGGCCATCTTCGATCCAGCTGCCCTAAGCGAACCCTAAAAAGGGAAGGTGAACGATCTCAGGAGGGTAGTGCGGCCAACAGCACCGCCCAGCAGCAGCAGGGAAACGAGTAAAAGCCAGAACTGCGGGGCGGGTGCTGGCTGATGTTAAAAGAGCCCCAAGGATCTCGATCTCACAAACCCATGATGGGAACAGTCTAATCATCAAGGGCGAGGTCAACGGAATGCCGTGTAAACTGACCATAGACACTGGAGCCTCTCGTACGGTTGTTAGTTCCCAACTTATAAGTCAGTTCCTTGGGGACTCCGCATACAACCGAGCACGCATTAATTTGGTAACAGCCACCGGTCAGCGTATACCCGTCCGTGGAGAGAAGGAGATGGAGATGAAGCTAGGCAACGTGATCTACCGGCTTAATGTCATCGTGGCTGATATAATGGACGACTGCATCCTAGGCCTAGACTTTATGAGGAATAATTGTTGTGTGATCGACGTTAAGCAAGGTGTTTTGAAATGTGGACAGGAGGAACTTTTTATGGAAGGTGCGTTACCAGGGAACGTGTACAGCATTAAGAAGATTGTTCTTCCGCCGAGATCGGAAACGATTGTTCCGGTTAGTCTTCCTCGAAACGCTGGGCAAGCTCACCGTTGTGTACTTGTGGAAAATGTAAACAATGACCTTCCATGGAAAGTAGCTCGAACCTTGGTCAGGACCACTGACATCTCAGGAGTACGTGTGCTGAACCTTTGCGACCGGGAACAGATTATAGAAAAAGGCACACTGATTGGTACTTGTGAGGAAGTGGATTAGTTACGTCGGTGCCAATATATATCGAGTGGGACCCCCAGCAAGGATGCAGAAACGAGAGTGACGACACTTTTGGAAGACTGTCGTAGTGTTCTCTCCCCGAACGAATTGGTCAAGGCGAAGAAGTTGTTACTCAAGTACGCCGATGTATTCTCATCAAACGATGCTGACATAGGAAAGACTGGCTTAGTTCAACACAAAATAAACACAGGAGAAGAATTGCCTATCCGTCAGCGGCCAAGAAGAATGCCGGTAGCGCGTGAAAATGAAGTGAAAACCATGATTGAAGGAATGGTGAAGGATGGTGTTATTGAACCTTCCTCTAGTCCATGGTGTTCACCAGTGGTGCTGGTGAAGAAGAAGGATGGCAGCATGCGGTTTTGTGTTGACTACCGCCGTCTGAACGACGTTACGAAGAAGGACAGCTATCCCTTGCCAAGAATTGATGACACGCTGGACATGCTTACAGGAGTAAAGTGGTTTAGCACGCTGGATCTAAAAAGTGGCTACTGGCAAGTTGAAATTGACCCTAAGGACAAGGAGGAAACTGCGTTCTCGACGGGAAAGGGTCTGATCCAACTTAAAGTAATGCCGTTTGGGTTGTGCAATGCTCCAGCAACGTTTGAAAGGCTGATGGAACTTGTACTTACCGGGCTAATTTGCGATGCCTGTCTGGTCTACTTGGATGACATCATCATCGTAGGCCGTACGTTTGAGGAACACCTTCAAAACCTGGAACTCGTGCTCATGAAGATTCAGAGTGCCAACCTCAAGTTGAGCCCGAAGAAATGTTCACTATTCCAACGGCAAGTTAACTTTTTGGGGTTTGTAGTATCGGAAGAAGCTATCCGCACAGATCCAGAGAAAATCGCCGCTATCAAGGATTGGCCGGTTCCAAAAGAAAAGACGCAGGTTAGAGCATTTTTGGGTTTGTGCTCCTATTATCGGCGATTTGTGAAGAACTTTGCAGATATAGCCCAACCTCTGCACAAGCTAACCGAGGAGAAGCGACATTTCTGCTGGGATGAAAGTTGCAATATCACATTCCAGGAGCTCAAGGACCGTCTGTGCAAAACACCTATTTTGGGATACCCTGATGCAAGCAAAGAATTCATAGTTGACACAGACGCAAGTGATATAGGACTTGGCGGTGTGTTGTCTCAACGGAATGGTGACCAAGAGGTCGTGATAGCGTACTTCAGCAAGTCGTTGTCAAAACCGGAAAGGAACTATTGTGTCACAAGACGCGAGTTGCTCGCTGTGGTAAAGTCGTTGCAACATTTTAGCAAATATCTTCTGGGACGAAAATTTCACTTACGAACTGACCATGCTGCACTAAAATGGCTATTGCAGTTTAAAAATCCAGAAGGACAAGTTGCGAGGTGGATTGAACTACTGCAGGAATACGACTTTGAGATCGAACATCGCAGCGGAAAATCTTACGGCAACGCAGATGCATTGTCAAGAAGACCCTGTCCTGAAGATTGCAACCATTGTACTAGGCAAGAGAGTGATGAAGAGGTATCCGTGAGGATGCTCAGGACGAACCACCTCAGCAACGAATGGAAGGACAGCTTACAACATGCACAGCAGGAAGATCCGGACATCAAGCCGATTCTGGAATGGATAAAGGCCGGTGCTCCCAAGCCTAAGTGGAGCGACGTCTCAGCAATGAGTTCGACCACTAAAAGCTATTGGGCCCAGTGGGACAGCTTGCTGCTTCAGGATGGAGTTCTGTGCCGTAAATGGGAAAATGTTAGGGGAGACAGCTGTCATTTGCAAATGGTTGTCCCTAAAGCTAAAGTACCGGATGTTCTACAGCTGTACCATAATGATTGTTCCGGAGGCCATCTGGGAGTTAAACGAACTCTACTGAAGATCCGAGAACGGTTTTATTGGGTCCACTGTCGAAACGATGTCGTCGACTGGTGTCGCAAATGTACAAGTTGTGCGGCTGTAAAGGGACCTCAGGCTCGTAGTAGAGGTGCATTGAAGTTGTACAATGTTGGTGCACCATGGGAGAGAATAGCCATTGACGTGGCGGGGCCGTTTCCGGAGAGTGAAAGCGGTAACAAGTATTTCATGGTTGTGATGGATTACTTCACAAAGTGGCCAGAAGTTTTCGCCATTCCAAATCAAGAAGCTTCAACAGTTGCAGATCAACTAGTTCATGAAGTCTTCTGTCGTTTTGGAGTACCTTTAGAGATTCACAGCGATCAAGGAAGGAATTTCGAGTCTCAAATATTCCAGGAAACTTGCCGAGTTATGGGTACTCATAAAACAAGAACGACTTCTTATCACCCGCAATCTGATGGAATGGTGGAACGACTTAATCAGACATTGGAGAGGTACCTAGCAAAAGTTGTAGACAATTGGCAACGAGATTGGGACAAGCAAATACAACCGTTTTGTTGTCATATCGAAGTTCTGTTCACGAAAGTACAGCAGTGACACCAGCTTTCGTAAACTTTGGAAGAGAATTACGGCTGCCTGCAGACCTGATCACCGGGATACCACCTGATGCCCCACAATGAATGACATTTATGAGCACGTCAGACAATCTGTCCAGCAAATGTCTGAGAAAATGAAAACCCGGTACGACCGCAAAATGAACAATAAAGGGTTCAACGAAGGTTCATTAGTGTGGTTGCACAATCCAGTCCGCTGCAAAGGGAAATCTCCTAAGCTTCAAGCTAAATGGGACGGTCCGTACCGGATTGTAACCAGGATCAACGATGTGACCTACCGGATACAGAAAGGCGCAAGAGGGACTCCTAAGATCGTCCATGTGGATCGCTTGGCGCGTTATTATGGGACCGATAATGCTCGGGACGAGCATGTATTAGGAGGGGGCAGTGTTGCGTGAATAAGTCAACGCCATACACTAGCGCCATCTAGTGTCAGGAACGAGAGCGAGGGGAGCTTTGCAGAAAATGACATCACAAATCTTTCAACCGACAGCGCCATCCGAAAAACTAAGTTTCTAGAAAATCTACACTCGAACACTCGTCGCTTTGCGCGCATTTACTTGAATATTCCGGATGCTTCATTGCTAATTTGTATATATAGGCGCTGCAAGATGCGATCGGGGAAGTATTGGAGTTGGCGACACAAGCGAAGCTTCGGAGCGGAATAAAGTGAATTAGTGTGTTTAATTATTAGTGTTTTAAGTTTTAATTTGTGTAAAGTAAATTAAAGTGTTAATTTAGGTAATTTTATCGGCAATTTTTATTGTCACGAACCTCAAGCTCGTAACATTATATTATATTTAGAAATAAAATAAAATTATAATATACCTAGAAATAAATTAAATCTAACTTAGTCAAATTTAATCGAGATTAGATCAGACCAAATCAGAAAAAATAATTCCAAATTAAATTCTAATTTGTCATGTATCTAAGAGGCACTCCGTGCGGTCGACACCTCGAAGAATTATTATCCACTGTATAAGTACATCGTTCGCACAAAGTGTCTTACAATAGGCGCATGCGGATCCTCTGCCACTGTTCTCATGATGCTGTTTTCGCTTCTCCGTATCCTTCTCATTAGTGACGCTACTTTTTTCCGAACTATGGCATGAAAACCGTCGGTTCGGGTTAGCAAACATACCAGAGGCACTACAAAAGCGGGGAAGTGCCAACATCATCCTGAAAACGTTATTGTACTGGACACGCAGGGTGTTTAACGATTTTTTGTCATACCCAATCCACAGACCACCCGTGTACAGACCCTGGCAATACGTTTTGAATAAGGTTAGGTTAAGGTTTTTAACCTGATCTTAACAGCGAGCAAATCTACGGGCCAGCATATTGCCGCGTACCGCCAAAGCCCTACGCTCCCTCTCTATATCTAAATCATCCTTAAGGTCATCGGCAAGAATATGCCCTAGGTATTTAAATTGATAAACCCGCTTTAGTTCCGATCCATTCAATCTTATTGCAGGGATAGATTCGGGATACATGCCGGCTACCCTAAAGACCATGTATTCACTTTTATATATGTTGTATACAAGACCATGCGAGGCAGCGTAAGTCTCGCAGACCTTCAACATTTCTCCAGATATTTCATATCGCTCAATGTCGCAGATACGAATTGACGAATATCCAATGGGCTTGGAAATTCCTAGCAATTTTTGTATATATCTCATTCGCACTTGTTTGTTTTGTGGCTTGCCGTCTTGCTTCAGCGGGGAGAGCGAGAAGTCGGGTCTGGTCGTAACATTCTAGTAAACTTTTTGAATAATATATCATCTAATTCTTTACACAATGAAAATTGCGGCCTCTTTGCCAAAAACGATCGCACCCAGATACGCCTATTCCTTTTCTTTCTTTTTTGTTTTTGAATAATAATAAAAAAAAGCGCTACAAGCCGCCGCAGCAAGAACAATGTCATCCATAGCGAGTGAATACTGAAATGCTCGTGTAGGACAGTATTGCCTAGTTGATGAAGTTGCGCCATATCGCTCAATATTGTATTGCGCTGTATTGATGCTTGTTGCCGTTGCCGTAAATTGCTTGAAGTAGTCGTGACGTCATAGTTGACGAGTATTGACTGGAATTGAGCAATTTTAGTTGCCCGTGTAAGCGCACTTTAAGTCAATGTTGTTGCTATAGTACGTTTCTAGGGCAGGCGGAAAAAAGGACATTGACCTTTGACGATATCATCGGGGTAGGCAATCTTTTTTGTTAAGGTTCATTTTTTTAATCCTTTTATCATTACATACATCATCAGAGTGAAAGGCAAGGGTGCCGAGTCCGAAGTTCTTTACAGGCCCTATGTCTATTATTATATAATAAAGAAAGAAGATTATCCTGTATCTAAATGAATTAAAAATCAAATTAACATTAATTTAATTTTATTATTTATAAATCATGAGTTATTACAATTTTCATTATTACGTTAATAGTAGGTAAGTACTTTAATAAGTAGGTAGGTAGGTAAAAAGACGAACTTTTAATGCTAAGCATTCTTCAGCAGCCAACATTGAAACATACATAAAACTTCTCATAAAAATTGTCAGCGACACTTGACAGACTATTCATCTGTATATATTTCAGAATCATCTTATGATGATGTAGATGTAGAAGAGTCCGACACTTGGATTATAACCTAAAATATCGGCGGTCTTCTTTTTCATAACCGTTTTGGATGGATATACGTTACTAGACCACGTTTCTTTTATATATTTATAGATGTTTACAATCATTGTGATTCTTTTATATATTTATAGATGTTTACAATCATCATGAGTGTGGCAACATCGTTTCCGGGACACCTGAGATTTTGAGTGAGATTGAGAGGTTCTATGGGCAGCTGTACACATCATCGTTGGAGCCACACGCAAGTGTGAGTAACGATCCAAGAGCAAGTCTTATCCGACACTATTCCGATGATATCCCGGACGTCAGTCTAAGCGAGATTAGAATGGCTCTCCAGCACCTTAAAAACGGCAGGGCCCCAGGCGAGGATGGAATTACAGCGGAGCTTCTGAACGCGGGTGGAACACCGGTACTTGTAGTCCTTCAGAAGCTCTTCAATTCCGTCCTCCATGGTGGCACTACTCCAGAGGCGTGGAGCAGAAGTGCGGTGGTCTTGTTCTTTAAGAAAGGCGACAACGCTCTCTTAAAGAACTACAGACCGATTTCCCTTCTGAGCCGCGTCTACGTGCTGTTTTTCGAGAGTCATTACGAATCGTCTCGCACGCAGACTTGACGACTTCCAGCCTCCCGAACAAGCCGGTTTCCGAAAAGGCTTCAGTACCATAGACCACATACATACCCTGCGGCAGATTGTACAGAAGACTGAAGAGTACAATCTGCCACTTTGCCTGGCGTATGTGGACTATGAGAAAGCCTTTGATTCCGTCGAAATTTGGGCGGTGCTACAGTCCCTTCAGCGGTGCCAAGTTGACTGTCGGTATATCGAAGTGCTGAAGTGTTTGTACAGTAGGGCTACGATGGCTATCCGAGTACAGAACCAGAGCTCGAAACCTATCCAACTGCAGAGAGGTGTAAGACAGGGTGACGTTATATCCCCGAAACTCTTCACCGCTGCATTGGAAGACGTTTTCAAGCTACTGGACTGGAAAGGATACGGTATTGACATCAATGGCGAGTACATCACTCACCTTCGATTTGCCGACGATATAGTCCTTATGGCAGAATCGCTGGAGGACTTAAGCACTATGCTCAATGACCTCAATAGTGCCTCCCAACGGATAGGTCTTAAGATGAACATGGACAAAACAAAGATCATGTTCAATGTCCATGTCACACCTATGCCGGTAGTTGTTGGGAGCACTATGCTCGAAGTTGTTGACGAGTACGTTTACCTGGGACAAATAGTCCGACTAGGTAAGTCCAACTTCGACCGAGAGGTCAATCGACGGATTCAACTCGGCTGGGCAGCGTTCGGGAAATTACGACATATCTTTTCGTCAGGTATACCTCAATCTCTAAAAACTAGATTGTACAACCAGTGCGTGTTGCCAGTGATGACTTATGGATCTGAGACGTGGTCCTTCACTGCTGGCCGTATGAGGACGCTTAAGGTCGCTCAGCGAGCTATGGAGAGGGCTATGCTCGGAGTTTCTCTGCGTGATAGACTCAGAAATGAGGATATCCGCAGTAAAACCAGAGTGACCGACATAGCCCAACGGATTAGTAAGCTGAAGTGGCAATGGGCCGGCCATATAGCTCGAAGAACCGATAACCGATGGGGAAGAAAGGTTCTCGAGTGGCAGCCTCGTACCGGTAGGCGTAGTGTAGGGCGACCCCCCACTAGATGGAGTGACGACCTGGTAAGACATGCAGGAAGTCGATGGATGCAGGTGGCTCAGGACCGTGCTTTGTGGCATTACTTGGGGGAGGCCTATGTTCAGCAGTGGACTTGTGAAAGGCTGTAATGATGATGATACAATCATTATTTAATGAAATATGCGACAATTTCCGCTTCTTTCGTGGTGACGTAAAGTCTTTTATGAGATTTTAATGTCGATGGATCCGATTTCATAATAGTGATAATATACAAAACGTCACAAAACAGTAACAAATTATTTAATACAAAACGTAATAATACAATTAACAAAACAAACTTAATAAAAATTCATCACGCACGGCGTGAGACAAAGGTTTATTATCTCTGAATGGCCGCTTCCTTCAGCTACCTGCGACCCTACCCCGTACCATGGGACACGCTTAGCGCATAACAATACGTAATATATAAAGAAATGTATGGAAGCAATAGCTGTCGTTTTGTTTCGATGCTAACATAATACTTGAGGTCAATGTACTTTTCCCGCCTGCCCTAGAAACGTACTATACATATTTATTCATCTATGACTGTGTTTGTTTCGTAGACAGTTCTCTGCAATAATTTCTGTTTAAATTACTCTACTCTATGGTTCTCTGTCTACGGTTTGTTTGCTTCTTATCACAGATAATTAATAGTTACTCACGGTTATTTATTATTAATTTGTGTTTTGTGTGTGTCAACCACAGAGTACTTTTTATTTTTATATATTTGTAAGTGTCAAATGTCAAAGAATAAACCATGGATGTTAGAAAGAAAACTGATAAATTCATGATAGTTGCTTAATAATTTCAATTAATAATAATAATAATAACACGGAAATAATATGTATTAGATTCACAGAATATATATTATAAATTAAGCCCTGTATTATGTAGTTTGTACCTACATAGCTTTTATTTCAAAATAATTTAAAAAATGGTATAATTAATTTTAAGATAATAGAGTCAATTGTACGATATTTAATTTTTATTGCGGAATTTTTTTTGGAAAAAAATAGTTATTTTGCAATGTGTTTTTAAAATCATATTGTGTAGAGGAGGCATCATAATACTGCTACTTAAAACAAGTTCCTTTTGTGAGCTTCGTTGTGAGTTTAATCATAATGGATTTACTTAAAACTCCTTCTATTCAGTCATTGTTAGACTCGGACTTGGAATCCGTTGAAAGTCTTCACTATGTTGATATTGAAGAGGTAATAAAAAATTGAAATAAAATTTTGGTTTTTCAATATATTTTAATCATTAATTTCAATAATCATTTTTATTTTAATTGCAGCTCGATGAAGTTGAATATGCACTACCTGCCAGTGAAGCACCAACATTGGCTGAAATATTGTCAGCTGAAGATGTGGAAACTCAACATAAAGAAACAATCAACTGTGTTAAAGAGCCTGTTTCATGTTCCGCTCTTCAAGTTGATTTCTTACAGGCTATTTCTCAGCAAGTACTCCAGGCACAAGTATGTATATATTACACCACATTTTACGAAGTTTCATTTTTCATTTCATGTCTTTTCAAAACCAAAAATAAATATAGCAATTAGTCTAGAACTAGTTGAATATTATTCATTTTCTGTGAGTTATCAGAACCATGTTTTCTTAAGTCAGAAATCAAGAAAAAGAAAATTAAGAGACATCTATCATCATCATCATTACAGTCTCGCTAGTCTACTGCTGAACATGGCCTCCCCCACATGCATCCATTGATTTCCTGCATTTCTTACCATAGTAACATTTCATATTAAATTCATATAACCTTCCTTTGATTATGTATGAAGCTCTACAAAAGTGGCAACATGGCAGAGTAGGGAGAAAAGAGGGGAGGGTGGAGCGGAGGAATCCCTCTGGAGGAATAAAAGTGGAGAAGCATAGATTTTGAGGAAAAATAATTTGATATTATGTGTGCAAAAAATCTTAAATTGAAGCAGAAATTGCAGAAAAATTGCAGGAGATAATGAAAAAGTAGTGAAAATGCCTCCAAGGGGTATTCAAACCCATCAGCTTTTAACAGCATTATGTCAGTAAAAAGTGATGTATCTTCTATATATTATATATTCTTTTTAATAGTAAGTTAATAGTAATATATCAAGCTGTTTATACCAGTTACTCAAATCCAAAAAGTCAGTAATTTCATAATGGGCAATGTATATACTTTCACAACAATGCCATAGAAAATATGAAGGCTAATTTAAGAATTTGAAATATTTTATTAAGTAAATTATTTTTGATTTGGGTTGTTTTACTAATAAAGTGTATATGATAATAAGCCTTGAGAATGAGGTGATCACTGCAATGCTGTTTGTAAAATGTTTTCATATTTAATATAATTATATTAAATATTATACTCACTATGCCTCCAATACACATATTAAAAATTGAACTTTATCATTTTGGGTTGAGGAATAATTTAAAAATAATATATGGTAGAGTCGAACTGCAACTATATTATTGTTATGGTATGGACAGGTGAAAATTTACTATGACTAGCACAGTCACTACAGCCTATAACAAGTACACTGCTGATCATAAGTCTTATAAAAGGTACATAATAAGTATGTAAATAAACAAGTAGACACCTTACATTATTTTTAAGTTGAATACATCAAACTATTATATTTGTACATATAATAGTAGAGGAGGTCTCTAGGCCATTTGAGTATGTTCTCGAGCATTTTTGAAACTTATGTAATATGAAGATTAGGTGATTGGAAGAATCATTAAAAGGGTATATATATATATATATATATATATATATATATATATATATATATATATATATATATATATATATATATATATATATATACTATATTATATATATAATGGATTATCAAAAATGTAAAAAATAATATGTATCTATGTGTCAGCTATTAATATTGCATATATCTGACGTACCCCTAACAACAAAAATATATTAATCTGCCGGCTTACATGGGGGGGGGGGGAGGTGAACATATGGAAGAGATAAAAATTGAAAAATATAAGTTTATTCGAAATTGGCAGATATTTACCGAAAATATCAAGTGACCCTCAACAATGCTTTGAGTCAAAATTCTGACAATTTGGACGAGACATAAGATCACGGTAGCTTTTTAAATGTGTGAAAAACAATTGTTAGGTTGAAATACACAAACTCGTCAGATTTTCAAACTGATGGTTCACTTTCATGCTGGAGATGTGGTGCTACAAAATCTGAACATTTACAAGAAGAAGTTTCTAAATCCGACAACTCTTAACTCTTTAGTACTGAATTTTTTGAATGAATCTTTAATCTGAAATTAATCATAAATTTTGATAGGATAAGCGCGCGCGGATAAGAGCGAATAATAATAATAATAGCATGGAAGTAAAAAAGTAATTTTTAAAATATAAATATATTTTTAAATCAAAAATTTTACATAAAATGTAAATTTTTTGATTATATAACATCATCACTCATTGCTGATACACAATTTACTAAAATTTACTCACAAAACTTATTTAAAATAAATAAATAATCAGAACATTATAATTATTATTAATACAATGAGTCTACACATGAGTCTGTGATCAGCTGTCATGGTGTTATGGCGATGGAAAGTAGTGTGGGGAAAGAGTAAGAGAGCAATGGAGATATGAAATGAGGAATACCGGTTTCGCTTGCTTGAACTACACAAATTAAACTTAAGAGATTAATTATCGTTACTTCAGCTTATGGAAATTGTCAGATTATATTTTTTCCGTTATCTCTTAATTGTTTCCGGCAAGAAAAAATAAATTTGACCTCGCTCGAAAATGTTGAGATAACGTTTTTTTTGCAAGTTTGTAATATTTTCACGCCCTTGCGAAAAGCTAAAATCGGCAGAATATTGTAATGCACGCTTTTAAATATCTAAGTAACTCACTCTACCTTAATCTGACTTGCTCAATTATTTCTGACAAACTTTTTTTCATTAATATAAAGTTCTTATATGGTGGAGGTACTTAATAGGGTGTAAGGTATCCTTCTTTATATTAATCTGTTCTGCTTCATTCAATCCCAAAATTACCGCTTGAACGAATTTTTAACTCATACATTTAGAATGCTTATCAAATAATTTTGCATGTATATGATAAGGAGATACATTAACAGCATTTTTGTCAACAGTATTTTTTTTGTTTTGTGCTTTAATCTATAAATATAATAAAAATGTAGATTGCAGATTTACATTTTATTTTTTTGTAACAAAATTCATTGAGAGGGACTAAAAATAAGTAACTGAATACATTTGTATCATTTTTAGAATTGTCTGTCTGTCTGTTTGTTTGTTAAGGTATCATGTATAAAGTACTGATTTATATCAAAATAATCATTAGAAAAATTGTAAAGCGTATCTTCGTTTTAAGTTTAGTCTTTGCTTTATTAAAATCGGTTCATCCTATCAAAAGTTATGATTAATATTCTGAAGTATGGGTACGGAATTTGGGTGCAATGAATTTGTTCAATGGTGGCGTTGAGTGATCAAGGACATGTTTGTAAAGTGTTCTATAATGATATAATTGTATCTAAACGCAGTAAACAAAAATAATAACGAATAACGTAATAAATATTTATAAAAAATGTATAAATCTTAATATCTTAGTTAAAAAGTACAATAGTTAACCAATGTCAACAATCGATGTTGTTGTGCAAATTATTTATTAAATTTTAAGTAGGTGAGCTTATAATTTTTTTCTTAACCATCGAGTACGTACAACCTGTTACAAAGGCCTGGCAATAAAGAGTTAAAATACACATTGCGAAATGTAAATTAAGTTACTTAGGTGAAGTACCTATTCTGACTATGATCGTTTGACCATATTTTCCCACCTATGTGAGTTCTGCGATGCCCATCGCATGTAACTTGCAAGGCCATTCGTCTGGAATCGCGATGCTTGGCTCGGAAGAAATAGGTAAATAATGTAAACAAGAACTAATCCTGAAATACGATTCCTAACAGAAATGTGATTGTATTCTACTTAGTTAAAAATCTTGTTAGTAAACATAGTTTTAATTTCAGTATTTTGTGTTATTGTAACTTAAAATATTTTAATTACAAAAGACAAGTATAGGTTTATAAGTATATCTACTTGGATAATAGTAAAATAAATTTCTACTAAGTTTTGTAGTAAAATAGTTTTTAAAATATAAATGATAGCTGTATTACTTCTGTTGATAAATTATTACTTAATTCTTTTTTGCTATAAATACCTATCTAACAAAAAAAATGAAATAAATACACCTTTCATAACATTCTACTAAAATCTTTTGATAACTAAAAGAATGATATATCTGAAATCTTTTGTTGGTCATTTGGCATCTATCCACGCAAAATTACTGTAGGAACGACGTTTTGCCATTATAATTTATCCAATAGGTATTAAAATATATACAGGCTGTTTGGAAGGTCGATGCAAAGCCGTAAAGCGGAGCTAGTATAGACTATTCAGAACCATTTGAACCCAACTTGTCTTAGACGAAGTGCGACTATTATTTTTTTATCAACGTAGCTGATGCCTCAAAAGAAAGAACAATAATCAGGCATGTTTTTAAAAATGTTTGAACGAATACAACACCACCTGTATTTTTCGATGCTGTCAAATAACAGCTTTCCTCAATCTTTAAATAAATCATTGACTTCAAATATCTGTAAAAAAACTTATTTCATGACAACAGATGCCTGAATTATGTTACATTTTAGACTGTTTACACATTACTTTAATGAAATAAAATAAAATGTAAATGATTTGTCTTTCAAACTGGCCACAATTTACAACTAACTCCAAAAATTTGGGTTTTGTCATCAAAAATCATTAAAGCTTGATAAAAAAATAATAGTCGCACTTCGTCTAAGACAAGTTGGGTTCAAATGGTTCTGAATAGTCTATACTAGCTCCGCTTTACGGCTTTGCATCGACCTTCCAAACATCCTGTATAATTTTTAAATTACATTAAAACTTTTTCAACTATTTTATCCTACAATTAAATATACTAAACACGAAACTAAAACTATTTCTACAAGTATTTACAAATAACTATGTACGTAAACAGTGTTAAAAATGTTTAACATTCAATCGCCTATGAAGCCTGGGGCGCCTCCTGATTGTACGTAACTATTTCATGCCGGTAGCAAGAGTGGCAGAGGCCTGCTTTTACGGTAACAAGTTTCGGCATAATTGGTTAGGTACCGAGGTGATCCTGCCGATTAATGATCGGCCGAATATTCGCTTCGATAAAAGTTTTACCGAATTTTCGTATTCGGTAAAATCCATATTCGGCACACCTCTAATGACAAGGCATCTGCATTTCCTTAATTTATGGGCACTAAGCTTACACTTACCATCAGGTGGACTGTGTGCATGTGTCACCCTTCTATAAAACTGTGTGGTCATCAGGCAGTGCTTTGCAAGAATATTATAATAATTTGGGAGTGGTAATCGAAGCAAATATATACATTCGCTTTGGGTGCCATCCCAACATATTTTGTGATTTTAAATGTTTATATTTTATTTTAGGAAAGGTCACTAGCAGGTGCACCCACAGCACTAAGCGTTGGTAATAATCACAAAACAACTGTTGGTACAGCTCATGGACATCTGTTGTCATTCCAAGATCAAACCTTACGGTGGGTCTGTGATGCAAATGAGGATTGTGGGGCAGTTACTTGCTTAGCATATAATAACGACAGTACACGACTATTAGCAGGCTTCGCACGGGGTCTTGTTTATCAGTATGAGAGTATAAGAGGAGTAATTTTAAGACGTGTAACTCTTGGTGGTGAAACATGGGGTATATTACGGGTTACATGGGCGGGCACTTCAGGCCTCGCACTCGATACAGGTGGCTCTGTCTGGTTGATGAAATTCTCGCGGCCTCTTGGTGTGCGCTCTGCTCGTGTGTCGTGCCTTTTTTCTGGTGCTCGTGGCGAAGTAGTTGCAATGACAGCAAGAGATGCCCGTATTTTGGCATTAGCAACACTTTCGCGTGTCATTATTGTGGCCGGTGGTCGTGCTGCGGGTGTACGATTAAATGGACCGCCTGACACTCTTCCAGTTTTAGAATGGTGTGAATTTGACAATAGACTCCTGGTTTGTGCTCGAGCCAATTTGTTACAATGGCTGTCTATCAGCATAACCGGCTCGAATATTTCTCTGTGTCCAGTACAAAAAGTGGAACTGAAAGCAACACCACTTTGGATGGGCTGGCTTGGTGGTAGTCTGGCTATATTTGATGCTAATGAGAGTCTGCGATTATGGGGTGATGATTACGACAAACCATTGGATCTTTGTCACATAGAACCCGTGTATTCTTCAGCATTTTTCAAGGTAAGAATTTTTAATTTTTTTTATTAAAATAAATCAAATACAAAGCTTAAATTAATTGAACACGGTGTCGCAAAAACCTTACAAGGTTTATCTGTACACTATGATTCATCGACGGCACTTTGCTTAACGTACATACAGACATTGTCTAATAAATAGAATATGATTTAGAATCGTAGCAAAGATCTATACGCTCGCGGTATTAAAAATGTGTCATGCTCATCAATATTTTTAATTGAATGTAGTTATAGTAGTTTTTCAGTAGTAATCGTTTTTGATGAGCGTCTCACGCGGTCGTAAAAAAGAAAGTGACATTTAAAACGCGGATAGGCGGGGTGAGAATCACTCGCGCGGCTTGGACTCTTGAGTAGATAATTAAATTTTAATTAATGTATAAACATACCTATATAAATGTACCTACATGATTAGTTACTTAAGCCTAATAATATAAATAATAACTTACTTTATGTGCTTAGTTGTATCATTAATCATTATGCACATAAAATAACCTACAGACAGCCCATTAGCAGTTCACAGCTAGACATAGGCACTACCAGATACTGTCACTCAGGTTCAGATTATGAAATAAATTAAGTTACCAGGGATCAATTCAGAAAAGTGAAATTCATTTTAATTTAAAGGAATTCCCTCAGATGACACAGGTTTGCGCTGTTACCGCTAAAAAGAACCCATTTGTCGTATCTCTTCAATTTTAGGGCACTCCCCTTTCTGCCTTAGCCAACATTGGGATCCTCGGCGTCGACATATTAGGAAGGCTAAATTGGCCTCTAAAAAGCTTGGTGAGCTCAGCAGAGCATATATCATGCCGGCACACTGCTTGCAACTTTCAAGTTAGACCTCACATGGAATCCGCCTCCTTTCACTTGACCCCATCCAGCGCAAAGTGGCTCGAATCGTCGACGACCGAGTTCTTTCCGATCGCCTCGATTCACTGGCGCTGCGAAGGGATGTTGTATCTATCCTTTTCAAACTCATGTACTACAGGGCTCTGGGGAATTGTTCGGATTAATTCCAGCCGCCAGGTTTCACGAATTCACTTGGCGACAAAACTCACGATACCATCTGGATGCTTGACGGTCCACCACTGCGCGTTTTAGGAGTTTTCTTCCTCGCACAATCTTTTGTGGAATCGTTTACCACTAGCGATTTTTTCGGACCGATACCACTTAGAGACCTTCAAGAAAAAAGCTTACTCCTTTCTAATATTCCGGCAACGCACCTGCAATTCTACTGGTATTGCAGTTGTTCATGGGCGGCGGCAGTCACTTATCATCGGGTGCGCCGTATATATATACAGGATGTTAGTGTAAACACTGTTGTCCTTGAAACCAGTGGTTTGGTTTCACTTATAGAAGGTGAATTCAATGAATTTAAAAAAAATTAACGCTATTTTCTTTCATAAAATTTAACAAGTTTCTGTCCGACACCGTGCGTAAATTCATGGATACCCTATGCGCCCGAGTGACGTAATCACTGTAAAGATCACCGCCCGCGCTAGCTACCTACACAACATTCAACATAAAAACACAATAGCTACACATAGCCTGTGATATAACTTTTTCTTCATACTTTCATCCTGGCTTAGGATGGGCAAAAATTGAGGAATTAAGGAAAAATTTAGATTTTACTAAAAAAAAAGTTGTTATTTTTCATTGAATTTACGTTCTATAAGTGAAACCAAACCACTGGTTTCAAGGACAAACGGTGTTTACACTTACACCCTGTATATATAGAAAAGCAAAAAGTAAAATCCTTATCGTTTAAGTTCCCAAAAAAATTCATAAGGATAGTCAACAGATATTCTCTTAATATAAGACAGTCCACAGATATCTCTTTTTGTAGATATTTCTATATAAAAGTTTCAATCGCAATGGCAACTGAAAATCCTGAAGGTCACATAAAAACATAACGTAAATGTGTTTTTCAGGGCCTGTGGACGGACGGTCGTGTTTCTCTTGCTATGTGCAAAGCTGGCGAAAACGCATTAGCTGGGATATGCGTAGCTGAAGGTGCATTATCATTACTTGGTCGTAAAGGAATCGTGCGAGTACGGCCACGTGACCTGCTCGCTAGAACTAAAGCATTCATTGGATCTGGACGGCATTTGCAAGCTTTAAGATTGCTCTGCGCTACACAAGGACCAAACGCTAAAAAGTTAGCCATTGACGTCATTAATATGATAGCAGAAAGACCTCACATATTGAGCAATAAGAATGTAGCCATACAAGCAATCAAGTTATGTTTGAAATATAATTTAAAGTAAGTCGCCAGTAAAATAGTAGTAATTCTATTAAACGTATACTGCTGTTTTACAAAAAGATCTTTACTTTTTAGTGAAGCACTGTGGTCTAATCTATGGGAGAATTGTTCCTGTGAAAAGGCATTTGTCGAAGCCTTAGGGGATGCTGTTGTGCGCGGGGAATTATCTGATACGCCGCCAACACCAGATTATACGCAGGTACTTAAATTATTTTATTCGATGAAAAGATAAAAGATTAAAAACAAGATAAATCTAGTTTATTTTTTATGTAGGCGGGCTGCTATGTTTATGATATGACTGAGGCAGTGTTATGAAGTTATCACAACTTGTAATTGTAATAGTTCTATTACCCTTTAAACCTGACAAGTAAATACACACACAAGCACGTACACACGCACACACATTTATGTATTTTTAGATTTTCTCCAAACCTTATCAAATTAGGAAGCTGAAAACGACGAAAAACGTTTTCTTGAGTTACGATAACACGTACAAAAAACAAGCTGATTCCTATTTAGAAGGCCGGCAACACACCTGCAATATTCCTGGTGTTGCAGTTGTACATGGGCGGCGGTCGACATTTACCTGGTGTTGCAGTTGTACATGGGCGGCGGTCGACATTTACCTGGTGTTGCAGTTGTACATGGGCGGCGGTCGACATTCACCTGGTGTTGCAGTTGTACATGGGCGGCGGTCGACATTCACCTGGTGTTGCAGTTGTACATGGGCGGCGGTCGACATTTACCTGGTGTTGCAGTTGTACATGGGCGGCGGTCGACATTCACCTGGTGTTGCAGTTGTACATGGGCGGCGGTTGACATTTACCTGGTGTTGCAGTTGTACATGGGCGGCGGTCGACATTTACCTGGTGTTGCAGTTGTACATGGGCGGCGGTCGACATTTACCTGGTGTTGCAGTTGTACATGGGCGGCGGTCGACATTTACCTGGTGTTGCAGTTGTACATGGGCGGCGGTCGACATTTACCTGGTGTTGCAGTTGTACATGGGCGGCGGTCGACATTTACCTGGTGTTGCAGTTGTACATGGGCGGCGGTCGACATTTACCTGGTGTTGCAGTTGTACATGGGCGGCGGTCGACATTTACCTGGTGTTGCAGTTGTACATGGGCGGCGGTCGACATCTACCTGGTGTTGCAGTTGTACATGGGCGGCGGTCGACATTTACCTGGTGTTGCAGTTGTACATGGGCGGCGGTCGACATTTACCTGGTGTTGCAGTTGTACATGGGCGGCGGTCGACATTCACCTGGTGTTGCAGTTGTACATGGGCGGCGGTCGACGTTCACCTGGTGTTGCAGTTGTACATGGGCGGCGGTCGAAATTTACCTGGTGTTGCAGTTGTACATGGGTGGCGGTCGACATTTACCTGGTGTTGCAGTTGTACATGGGTGGCGGTCGACATTTACCTGGTGTTGCAGTTTTACATGGGCGGCGGTCGACATTTACCTGGTGTTGCAGTTGTACATGGGCGGCGGTCGACATTTACCTGGTGTTGCAGTTGTACATGGGCGGCGGTCGACATTTGTTGGCTTGGCCCCCACTTATAAAAAATAGCAAGTACTTTCTACCCCACACTAACATTGTGTGCTATACTCAAAGGTGAAGTCTACTTGAACTGGAAGCTAAGATTTATAGCATGAGGTAGTGAAATGAAGTAAAATGAATGATTTTTATTCAATATAGATTATTACATAATACTTATTAAAAGTATTTTTTTTATTTACCACTGGTTCTGAAAAAACCTGTCCTGGGAAGAACCAGCGACGGACGGGACTTTTTTAAAAACATATTTCACTTTACCATAATTTAATTTGTGTGTGTGTGTGTGTGTGTGTGTGTGTGTGTGTGTGTGTGTGTGTGTGTGTGTGTGTGTGTGTGTGTGCGTGCGTGCGTGCGTGCGTGCGTGCGTGCGTGCGTGCGTGCGTGCGTGCGTGCGTGCATGTGAGTGCGTAAGTATGTAAACCTTTCATAACTTTTGAATGAACTGATTCGGACGAGTAGATTTTGGGAAATCTCAAAAATAATCATTGGAATAAGTTTTAAACGGCTTTACTGATCGATTTCAAAATCAGCTCTAATCAGCTCTTAACCTCAAAAAATGACGCCGAATGCCGTTTGGAAAATAAAAGTCGGTTCATTCGTCCGTGAGATATCGAAGGAGAAAGAATTGAAAAAAAAAATGGTTTTTTAACATACTTCGACATTTCGCAACATAATTTGGTGAAATTTGGAGCGCTTTGCATTTGAAATTAGCGGGAAGTTCCAGGGATGGCTTGCAGGGTCATCCAATTGTTTTTATAATATTTATGCGAGAAACATACTTAAAGTTCACCTAATGGTAAGTGGCTACGGCAGCCCATGTTCACCTTACACTACACTCAACTTCCCTCTGAAGATTAGATGGAATGCCTTAGAGCGTGTAATTATACTGGCTGCCTATACCCTTCAGATCCTAAACAACAGTACACGCACAGCTGTTTAGGGTCTGAAGGTAAGAGGTTGGAAGCTACCCAGACAAACTCCTGGGCAGAAAAGCAGTACTATCACCTTTTACGTTGTGTAATCTGCTATTTGGAACAGCTACTATGATTAAGGGGTTTTTCAAGAATAGAAAGTTTGGCAACGCAATTGTGATTCTACGCACTAACTATCAGGTGTATGCATGTTTGCTCCCTCTTCTATAAAAATAGTACTAGTCTTATATATCGGACACTATCTGAACTATTGTATAGTCCTGTTAACCTTTACTGGTAAGATGCAGATTATGTTGCGTTTAACCGACACTTAGGATGAATGACCCACTCTTTCCATTGAACTTTGCCTAATAGTACGGAGAGACACCGTAGTTATCAAAAAACGCCAGCATGACTGTCATTTCTTTATCATATATGTGTTATCAGATATTCAAAACATGTTTATTGTTTATTAATGAGTATCATGTTGTAGAAAAATTGGTTTCAAGATACACGAAATTTCATAAACGATCAACACCAAATGCAGTAATTTAAATAATTTGTATATGATAAATTTTCCAGGAACTTATTGAGAAGTTAGCTGAATTCGAGCCAGACCTTGTAGAAAGGGTGGTAGCGTCACTTCCTTTAATCTCACTTGACCCTCATCGCGCCAGCGTTTTTACTCGGGAGAAGGGATTATGGCGTGGCGTGGGAGCTATTGCAGCGGCATTAGGTAGGTTAATCTATAGTATTCTTAATAATAATAATCTTTATTTGCATAAAACATTGTATATGTATAGATGTTTTTATTTTATTCTATACACATGTTTTGCTTTTTTAATATTATAAAAACCCACAATGAACGGGAAAAAAGGTTCTCGAGTGGTAGCCTGTTGGAAGATGTGTAGGGCAACTCCCCACGAGATGGAGTGACGGCCTGGTAAGTCTTACCAGGCAGACACGCAGCAATTCTGGTAAGGATGCAGGTGGCTTAGGACCGTGCATTTTGGCATTCCTTGGGGGAAGATTATCTTCCGCAGTCGACGTGTGAAGGGCTGTAATGTTGATGATGATTTACTCAAAATAAGTAAAAATTAAACTAGATAAAATCCGTAAAAATAGTTTTATTTAAACCGTAGTGTTTGCGTAAATATAAGAAATAATTTTGTTAAAATTGTCGTAGACGGGAGCAGCGGCGCGATGCGCACGCTGATGGCGTATGTGTCGGAGGAGTGCGCGGCGCGCGCGGGCGGGCGCTGCACGTGCGCGGGCGGCGCTCTGCTGCTGGCGGCGGCGGACGCGCTTGCGGGCCGCGGCGCCGCCGGCCGCGCGCTGCCCGAGCACGCGCGTCCCTCGGCGCGCCATGACGCGCTGCACGCGCTGCTCGCACAGGTAGGTACGTGCGCGTTGCGTCGCACTGGCTGCACAATAAGTTTTTAGAACTGGCCACTTGTAAACGATAAAGTAAAAAAATAAGTTCAAAATTTGAAAATGTAACTCTGCCAATATTGTTGTGTATGTATTTTATTTATTTGTCATTTGTTTATTTTTTTATTTAACTGGCTCTGAGTTCTAGCTCTTCTGAGCCTATCATTTCTTTCGGAATCTTCATTTTTTTGTATTTTTTCTTAACAATATGCTGATGCGTTACATTGCGAATTTTCTTGGAGATTTTGACGACAGCTCAACCCAGCGGATGGTTGATGAAGACAGCCACTCAAGTTCATAAGGCTCCCAAACGATCAATATTACTTGAGGTTTATATCAACATCAAAGCACTAATTTCGTCGTTTTCTCTAATAGTTCACACGCGCAGACACTTAATTCACAAAATCGCATCACTTTTACGATTCAAAATCCACTTCAAACCATAATTCAAGTGACAAAACAGGAGCGACAATCCGTCGACGGCCAAGTGCCCGCCAAAACCTCTGTCATTTATTTACGATTTGGCGGCAAATGAAAATTGTCTGTGTCATGTCCGTATGAATATAACGCGAGAAAATTTTCATACAATGAATTTTTATGACTTTCGATGTCATTTAAGTCAACAAGAAAGTTATGATAGACTTCGATTGGCCTTTCACGTTGAAGACCCATCTCGTGCCACAGTTTACAACTGGTTTAGTGAGTTTAAACGTGGTCGCACTATTCTTACCGATGATCTACGTGAGGGACGGCTTTCTATGGCGATGACTGAAAATAATTATCAGCAGATTCGGACAAGCTTTGGCATCGGTATTAGTCAAGTGCACAAAATTCTTCATGAAAATTTAGCGGTCAGGAAGCTTTGTGCCCGGTGGATAGCTCATAATTTGACTCATTCCCAAAAACCCCGTCGAGTGGATTGGTGTCGGGAAATGGTTCAAAGATTTGACGGAGGTGACTCAAATGCTGTGTTCGACATATTTGCGGGTGACTAAAGCTGGATTTATTGTTATGATCCTGAAACTAAGAGACGGTCTGCTGTCTGGGTGTTTCCTTCCGAGGAGTTGCCAATCAAAGTGAAGAGAGGTCGAAGCGTGGGAAAAAAGATGGTGACCTCGTACTTCGAAAGGACAAGTCGTTACGCAACAATTGTTTCAGAAGATCGAAAAACAGTTACTGCAGAGTGGTACACTAACAACTGTTTGCCACTTGTCTTGGAAAAAGTTCGGGAGAAATGCAGTAGGATCCTCCTTCACCATGACAACGCCTCGTCGCACACCGCCAAGCAAACAATCGACTACTTGGCGGCGTCAGACGTGGAATTACTGGGTCACCCGCCCTATAGCCCCGACCTCGCACCTTGCGATTTTTATTTATTTCCGAAAATAAAATAAAAACTTCGAGAAAAACGTTTTATGGACGCTGAGGAAGCAGCGGCCGCGTTTCAAAATGCCGTCAAAGATATGTAGTATTCGTTCTGTAAACGTCGTTTCTGTTGCGTGCCACTTGTGCCGCGTTGCTGCCAGACAGTACTCCTATTCCATAATCACTCGAATTTTTAACGTATCCACGATGACGAAAAAGATTCAAATGTAATGAAAACAACGCTAATCAATAACTAAACGAAATTTTGAAAAAGAAACCTATGTATTTAAAATAAAATTAATTTGAAATTAGAATTCTTAGCCAAACAAAAATTATTTCGATTCTTTTTCTCTACTTCTCAGTCTGTAATAAATTACTGTATTATAAAAATATAGATATAGATAGTATATAGAGTTTGGGGTGGCACGTGTAAAACCTACATTCTGCGACTTGAAAGAGCGCAAAGATCGTTGCTTAAAACCATGACCTTTATAGTAATTCTCAAATTCTTACTGTTCGGCAGTTATACATTTTACAACTTATTTATGCAGACAACATCTTGCTTTACGATAAAAACAAAGTAGAAGAAAAACGTACAATAATTAATGTGTTAACTCCAACCACTTTTCGCACGTCCTTTGCCAGGCGCGAACATGTTTATCTCAGTGTACATTTATATAATAAAATAAACAAAATTCTAAACTGTACATTGATTAAAACTACTTTTACGGATACAGTCCCCCGTGACCATGGGTGCTGGAAAGCACCCGAAACGTCGGGTATTAAAAATAAAATAAATAAAAAGCGAAAAAATCCGTAAAAGTAGTTTTAATCAAAATTCTAAACTTTTATCCACTCTCTCTGTACAAATTAAAAAATGGCTTTTATCATTAAATTACGAAGAAACAGAGGACTTATTTAAGAGAGAGAGAGAGAGAGAGAGACAGATACATTACATATTTAACTATTCTTATTCTGTTTGAAACATTAATGCTAACTGATTTTTTTTTATTGTTAAGTCATAAAATTGGGAGAAGGAGCTGATTGCTGAGATACAGATATAAATTCCTAGTTCAGCAATCAGACACTTCACATATTCAATGTGTACGGTGAAACATACTTATTTCATGCCAACTTAGCGGTGTTAATAACACAGCACATTAACGCACCAGTACTCGGCGAGCAGTGCACTTCAAGCATTTATATCAAGCAGTCGTTTACTTTATCATTTATAATATCATATCAAATATATCATATCATAGCAACTTTATATCATTTAAATCATATATCATCAAGTGTGGGATTTACACACACACTGTATAATTTTATCAATAAAGATTATTATATATTTCGATTTGAAATGGTCAGTACTCCATAACGGCAATTTCATAGATAAACCTATTTTACGAGCTTGAGGTTCGTGACAATAAAAATTGCCGATAGAATTACCAAAATGAACACTTTAATTCACTTTACACTAATTAAAACTTAAAAGACACTAATAATTAATCACACTGATTCACCTTATTTCGCTCCGAAGCTTTGCTTGTCTCGCCAAATTCAATACTGCCCCGATCGTGGCATGCAGCGGGTTTAAATACACTTTTTTCACCGAAACATCCAGAATATTCAAGTAAATACGCGCGCCAACCGACCAGGCGCCGAAAGTTCGAGTGTGGGAGCTTCTTAGTTAGTTAGTTAGCGTTAGTTCTTCAATTCGATGGTAGATGGCGCTGTTGGTTGAAAGATCAGTCATGTCATTTTCTGGAAAGCTCTCCTCGCTCTGTTACCCGACACTATATGGCGCTAGTGCCAGACGTCAACTTAGGCACGCAACACTATTATATATCTGTACGGGATGAAGTTATCGCTTTAGCATTCACAAGTAAGAAAAGTAAAAGGCGACAGAGGGATATAAAACAGAATGTGGGCAGCAGTATCTTGATAATTTTTTTTAATGGAAGAGGGGGCAAACGAGCATGCGGCTCACCTGATGGTCACCGCCGCCTCGTGCCTCGTGCTGCCAGGCGTGAGAGCGAGCAGCGCGCGCCGACGCGCAAGAGGTTCTGCTTGGCGGGCTGACCGAGGAAATGCGGCTTGCGTGGTGGAGCAGAGTGCACGCGTAAAAAATTGCGGTTGGCAACAAGTTAGCAAAGCGAAGCAATTACGGCGATTATCCTCCCAACGAGTGAAGCTATGTGGGAGGTCTATATTTAGCAGAAACTATTAGTAGACTGTAATGGAATGGTAAACTAATGTAGCCTATAAAAGGTTTGATTTGGTGGTGCAGGTGGGGGACAGCGCGTCGCCGCTGGAGGTGCTAGTGCGGCACGATGCGGCGGGCGCGGTGCGGCTGCTGGAGCAGAGCGCGCGCGAGCCGCCCTTCGCCGGCCCGCTCGCCAAGCAGAACCGCCTGCGCGTCGCCCGCGCGCTGCTCGCTCTCACACCCGGCGCACAGGTACAAGCCACGTAGCGCACCTAGCTGCTAACACTCGGCACGAGGCGGCGGGCGCGGTGCGGCTATTGGAGCAGAGCGCGCGCGAGCCGCCCTTCGCCGGCCCGCTCGCCTAGCAGAACTGCCTGCGCGTCGCCCGCGCGCTGCTCGCTCTCACACCCGGCGCACAGGTACAAGCCACGTAGCGCACCTAGCTGCTAACACTCGGCACGAGGCGGCGGGCGCGGTGCGGCTGCTGGAGCAGAGCGCGCGCGAGCCGCCCTTCGCCGACCCGCTCGCCAAGCAGAACCGCCTGCGCGTCGCCCGCGCGCTGCTCGCTCTCACACCCGGCGCACAGGTACAAGCCACGTAGCGCACCTAGCTGCTAACACTCGGCACGAGGCGGCGGGCGCGGTGCGGCTGCTGGAGCAGAGCGCGCGCGAGCCACCCTTTACTGGCCCGCTCGCCAAGCAGAAAACATAGGATCGTAAAGGGACTTATTATATAAAAAATGTTCATAATATTTTAAAATGGGTTTCTGAAATCAATAATAGTCTCAGTTTTTCATTTACATTAGTTCAAGGTTCACGCAAACAAAGCTTTTCTATAGTTTTTATTATTATTATCATCATCATCATCATTACAGCCCTTCACAAGTCCACTGCTAAACATAGGCTTCCCCCAAGTAATGCCACAAAGCACGGTCCTGAGCCACCTGCATCCATCGACTTCCTGCATGTCTCACCAGGTCGTCACTCCGTCTAGTGGGGGGTCGCCCTTCACTGCGCCTACCGGTACGAGGCTGCCACTCGAGAACCTTTTTTCCCCAACGGTTGTCGGTTCTTCGAGTTATATGGCCGGCCCAGGGCCACTTCAGCTTGCTAATCCGTTGGGCTGTCGGTCGCTCTGGTTCTACTGCAGATATCCTCTAAGTATATCACGCAGTGAAACCCCGAGCATAGATCTATCCATAGCTCGCTGAGCGACCTTGAGCGTCTTCATACGGCCAGCAGTGAAGGACCACGTCTCAGATCAACACGCACTGGTTGTTCAATCTAGTTTTCAGGTTTTGAGGTATACCTGACGAGAAGATGTGTCGTAATTTCCCGAACGCTGCCCAGCCGAGTTGAATCCGTCGATTGACCTCTCGGTCGAAGTTAGACTTACCTAGTCGGACTATTTATCCCAGGTAAACATACTCGTCAACAACTTCGAGCATAATGCTCCCAACAACTACCTATTATATAGGTGTGACATGGACATTAAACATTGTCTTTGTTTTTTCCATATTCATCTTAAGATCTATCCGTTGGGAGACACTATTGAGGTTATTGAGCATAGTGCTTTAGGTCCTTCAGCGATTCTGCGATAAGGACTATATCGTCGGCTAATTGAAGGTGAGTGATGTACCCGCTATTGATATTACCGTATCCTTTCCAATCCAGTAGCTTGAAATCGTCTTCCGAGGCAGCAGTGAAAAGTTTCGGGGATATGACGGTCACCCTGTCATACACCTCTCTGCAGTTGGATAGGTTTCGAACGCTGGTTTTGTACTCGGATAGTCATCGTAGCTCTATTGTACAAACACTTCAGCACTTCGATATACCGACAGTCAACTTTGCACCGCTGAAGGGACTGTAGCACCGCCCAAATTTCAAAGGAATGGAAGGCTTTTTCGTAGTTCACATACGCCGGACAAACACACCGCAGGGTATGTATGTGGCCTATGGTACTGAAGCCCTTTCAGAAACCGCCTTGTTCGGGAGGCTGAAAGTCGTCAAGTCTGCGTGAGAGACGATTCGTAATGACTCTCGAAAACAGCACGTAGACGCGGTTCAGAAGGGAATCGGTCTGTAGATCTTCAAGAGAGCGTTGTCGCCTTTCTTGAAGAACAAGACCACCGAACTTCTGCTCCACGCCTCCGGAGTAGTGCCACGCAGGAATTGAAGAGCTTCTGAAGGACTTTAAGTACCGGTGTTCCATCCGCTTTCAGAAGCTCCGCTGTAATTCCATCCTCGCCTGAGGCCTTGTCGTTTTTAAGATGCTGGAGAGCCATTCTAATCTCGCTCAGACTGACGTCCGTGATATCATCGGAATAGTGTCTGATACGACTTGCTGTTAGATCGTTACTCACACTTGCGTGTGGCTCCAACGATGATGTGTACAGCTGCCCATACAACCTCTCAATCTCACTCAAAATCTCAGGTGTCCCGGAAACGATGCTGCCACACTCAGTCTTCAGCTTTGACAGTTCGCTTTTTCTAGACAGATCTCTGGCAAAGACTTTGGAACTCTGGTTGCGCTCGATCGCTTCTTCAATACGAGCAGTATTAAAGTTGCGTAAGTCCTGCCGCATGCATTTGCAGATCTGTCTGTTCAGTTGCCTGTATGCTGTCAAATCAGCTCACGACTGCAGCTTCATCTCCCGGCATGCCATGCTCTACCAGCCATGAGATTAAGAGTGTGATCGGAGTTTTTGTTTTCCTCTGCTGCGGGTGTGGCAGAACTTAGCTCCGAGCGCACGGACAGTTTTCACGAGTTTGTCATTCATATCGTTCTTCTAGGCACTGAAAACAGTTTTGTAACTCGAGCTGAAAGGTTTCGGGATTTTGGATTAATTAGAGCAAGATGGGGACAGAGCATTGACTTCATTAGCCTGTACGCCAAGCGAGCGCGCGCCATGTTACACTCCCGTTCACTCGGGACCTTTTTGGCGGGAAAATTTCTAGGTTAGGAAATTTTTTGCAATATTGCAAATTTTGCTATATTTTCACTTTGAGACAATATTTATGGATAAAACTTACAGGAAGTCTTGTTGAATGTATAAACTATCGAATAAAATTATTTTTGGTTGCTAGAAATTGTAATAAAGTATATAAATTACACTGTATAGCATAATAGTAGTATAAACTTCAATTTTAGTGACAAAATTACTACTAATTTGAATTCTACACCTTTGTTTTTGTAGAAATTTATATGAAATTGTTTGGAAATATGTATATTTTATGTTTTATGTGTTTCCATTCGTTACTCATACCAAAATATTAAAATATTAAAAAATTAAAAAAAAAAAAATAAAATAATATTTTATCTGTGACATTTCGAACAATATTTCTAAAATATGTTCGTGTGAATTTGAAATAAATACAACGTCATGTTATTTCAAAATATGTAGGAAAACTATTTTTACTTACATTTTACACTAAAAATAAATGAGAATTTGAAAAATAACACATTTATAACCCGCCCGCCAAAACAGGCCTTTCGGAATTTGAAGTACTTTTGGCAATTTACTTTTCACTTTTTATACCACAAATTACATATCTACGTGTTGACTATATTACAAGGAATATAAAAAAGTATAATACTTTCGTTTTTAGTCCAGACACAAATATAAAATTCTATAAAAAAGACGGACGGACCTTCATCAAAGTGACACGTGGAACGCCGGAAGTTCAGAGTGATTTCTTTTTTTTTTTTTCTAAGAAACATTGCCAGGTTATGGTTTAAAATAAAAGAACATATCTTTGTCTTTGATACTAATATCTATTGCATAGTGTCTTTGGTTTTGTTTAAAACGAAAAAATAGTTTTTTCATAGGTAGACATGTTTACATAATTCTGATCTAATTCGATCACTACTTGGCGGGCGTAAGGTTGGTATTGCGCGATCGAAAGTGAGCATGGCTTGGCGTACAGGTTAGACGAGACACGTTTAGGTTCAGTGTGCCTCTAACCAATCGGTGCGTTCACTGAGACATCATTGAACAGATGACGTCTAGTCGTCAATTATTATACTTAATTGAAATTAAAAATGTCAAATAAATTAGCATAGGTTCTATTCACTTATTTTATTTTATTTGGAACACCAACAGCATATAAACGTTACGTGAATACAAATTGGACATTTCGACAAAGTCATTTACAGGTATTCGCATATGGTTATTTAAATGTAAAGAGGCCATGTAAATAATAAGAGGTCATGTAAACAAAACAATTCTAAATCGAATCACCTCTACTCCCTATAAACTCTAACTTCTACATTAGGAAATACACAGCACCAGCGGTAACTCATACACTGTGATGTGATGACTGAGCCATTTAATCTAAATGCAAGTTACTTGGACTTTACAAAGTCTATGTCTCATGATGAGGCTTCATTTAAAGGCGAAATCGTATTATCTTGGCGTGTTTCTGAGGTTAGCATTAGTGATGGCAATGATGGACGCGATTGTGTTGGGGAAGAGGAGATGCTTCTTGAAACTAAATAATACACATTACACATCATTTTGCTTTTGTATGCGGATCTTAGCGTATTAATTTTTACATCTTTAACATGATAATTTCCGCTAAAAATGATTCTATTAATTAACAAAATGAAAGTGATGCTTATGTAATATATATTAATAAATAAATAAATAAATAATAAAATTTATTTCAGCAAATAGAAATTGGTTTACAGACATTAGTGGCCGGATTCTCCTTTTAAGCAAATAATGCCTGTACCAGGTGAATCCGCTCTTCCATATCAATATTTATATATTATATTATTTACATTATGAAATATGACATTACAAAGAAAAACTTAAAGACTAAAAGGGAGTATTTACAGTTTTTTTTCCTCAGATTATGATATTTGTTATATGTATGCGAAAGAGTGCGTGTGTGTGTATGTGTGTGTGTGGGTATGTGTGTGTACTATTTTACTGTAAGTAAAAGCAGCTCAGTGTTCTCATAATTAAGTGGCTCTAACCAATTTTGTACTACCTTTTTACATTCGATATATTGTTTCGAATAAATATCTAGTTCTTTATTGATTTTATTATAAATTTGAGACGAGCGACTATTATATTGAGTACTAGCAAACTTAGTTTTAGTTTGGGGTACTGAAGCCACATTATTTTTTCTTCTTTTTTCTTTTTTACTTGCATCGTAGGGTATATTTTTGTGTTTATTGAGTGTGATCTGTTTTATATACAGTTTCCTTACCGAAAGTAGCCCACTATCGAGATAAAGCCTTTCCGTGGGGTATCTAATATTTTTGAAGTTCATAACTTTAATAAGCGCACGTTGTGCTCTCTCAACCTCTATAAACTTAGTTTTTGCCGCACCTCCCCAAACAGGAATGCAATTTTCCAAGACAGATTGAACCAAGGCGATATATATCTCATTCAAAATTGTTCTTGATGTTTCCCGGTCACCATTTTTTTTATGATTACCTGGAACCACATGCCTTAATGATCTAAAGACCCAAATCAACTTTCTGACTCTTCCAGCAACTTGCTCAAGCTGTGGGTACCACGACAGTCTCTGATCTAACATGACACCCAGGTACTTTGTATGGGTAACTTTATTTATGATCGGGCAGTTGCAGTTTCTATCCTGGGTGTTACAACAATCATGAACCCTTATACTATATCTGTCATCAGGTTGATTTTTATTGTAGATACTGAAACATATATAGTTAGTTTTATTTGTGTTCAGCGAGAGCAAGTTATATTTTAGCCAAGTAGCTATTTGAACCATTCCATTTTCGGCACTATTTTTCACAGCTTTCCAGGAGTTTCCAGAGAAGACGACTGCAGTATCATCAGCATAGGAGAAGATTTTTGCGTTATTTATTTTTAGGCTACAAAGGTCGTTGATATATACAAGAAATAATGTAGGGCCCAAAACGCTTCCCTGTGGAACTCCGTATGTTATTTCTGCATCTTCACTTAAGTACTGTTCCAACTTTACTCTCTGCTTCCTATTAGAGAGATAGCTTTTAAAAAGAGTTAATGGTGCTCCCCTTATACCAACCTTTTCCAATTTATTTACTAGGATAGGGACAGAGACGGTGTCAAAGGCTTTTTTGATATCAAGAAACACCGTTAAACATTTATTTTTATTATCAATTTCTTCAATTATTAGCGAGCTTAGAGAAGTTACAGCATCTTCTGTGGATTTACCGGTTCTAAATCCAAATTGGGAAGGAGAGAAAATATTATATTTATTTAAAAAAAATACTAAACGATTATTAATAAGCTTTTCCAAAATTTTTGATATGCTAGGTAATATGGATATGGGCCTATAATTATTCACTTCCGTCCTGTCTCCACCCTTGTGTACTGGAATAATAATAGATTGCTTTAACAGGGTAGGGAATATCCCCTTATTAAAACAAAGGTTGGCAAGGTGAGTTATAATAGGAACGACTTCATATCTTACAAATTTTAAATACTTTGTTGAAATCATATCCCAACCTGGTGCACTGTTAGATTTTAGGCTCATCAAGATTCTATCCACTTCATCATGATCTGTGTCAAGTAGCGTGAAGGAATTTCCCAGTGCAGGCAGTGTGTCAGAAAGGTTATATGAGTCATGCAAGGCAGTATCTTTAATTTGTTGAGCAAGTTTTTTACCAATGTTAACAAAGTACTCATTAACAAAATTTGCTGCTTCGGTAGGGGTGGGTTTAATATTTAATAATTCTGCGTTTTGGTTTTTCGTTATGTAGGTTATATTTAATATTCATTGTTTCAGAACCCTGATTGTCAGATCGAGATACTAGAATTCATTAGCGGTCAGTTGCAATCAGGCGCGCTGCCACTCGATCAGGAAGTTATAAAAGGCGTTCAAGGATTAGCAACAACGATTACTAGCGAACGATCTGATCGCGCTTGGTTGGCTTTAATGAAGCGCCTTCGTTCCCAAAGAGATCATTCGCTTGCTAACTATCACAGTGCAATACAAAGACCCCGAATACAATGGCGTTTAGACGTTCTCCTCGATTGTCACGAGAAATCCATTGAAGAATTCTTCAAAATTGAGAATCCATCCTGTATGGACTTTTCAGAATTTTTCGAATATATACGATCAAGATTCGAAGTAGACGTCAACATAAAAGCTCGCTTACAACCATATCTGCAAACACTTATCAAATTACGTCCGCAAGCGTTGGCGGCTATAGTTAAAGACCATTATGAAAGTTCTATCAGTTCTATATTAAGTTTGTTAGAGAAGGAATACGTTCTGGAATTCGGTGATTGTCTCCTCGATATGGCGTGTCTAAGTGGTGACGCCGCCGCTATTTACTTACGTAATCTATGTGTACTGCGACCCGCAGATGTGAAAAACTTTTTAGAAAATGGTACAGGTATTGTACGTCCGGAAGACGCCCTAGAGATAGTCAAAGAATTCGGTCCATGTGATGCTGTTCCCTTCTGTCTCGAAGCTACTGGCGACCCTTCCGGTGCACTGGATGCGCTGCTAGATATTATAACGTCGAATAACGAAACCAAAGCGAATCACATCGCCGAGGCGTGCGATCTGTGCGTTCGAGTAGCGCCGACTGTTCCGCCCGACGTGTCCGCAGAAATGTGGACGCGATTGCTGCGTCGCGTAGACGAAGTGCCGCCGTCGCTACTGTTCGAGGCTATTGCGTACCTGCCGGTCGACGAGTTGTTGGTTAAAGCGTGTGATTCGCCTAAGGTGGCATTGACGATTTTGGAGAGCGGCGCGGGGAGGATGCGAGTTTGGGCATGTGCGAGGCGGATAGCCGAGCGGGAGGCGCACGGGGCGTTAGCGATGGCTTTAGCGGGGGCTCGTCGCGGCCTGCCCGTGAGAGGGACGTGTCTCCGCTGCGGCGACAGCTTGGCTGCACGAGCCGCCGCCCGCACCGCGCACTGTGCGCGAGCGGTGCACGCCGACTGCGACGCTCAAACCACGTGCCAAACGTGCGGTAAACGAATCCCGTCCTCTGTATACATCCTGCCGCCTATAAATAGCCGCCCGATCACGTCAGCGCCTCAAGAATATCCCCTGTCGTTGATGGCCCCACCCAGACCCGACCTTGAAGGCGTTGCGTGAAATATTTACTTTAAATTGATGATTGATATTTATTTACTTTATGGATATGTAATATATAGATATATAAATGTATACCAAGAGATTTATAACCTTAATAAAAATATTCTATATCGTAAAAGTTTTTTCTACCCTTTAATATATTTTGGAACTGCTTTAATATGACCAATTTTAAAATACATGATCTTTTTATTAAGTGCTTTAAGCGCAAAGCGCGTATGTTCTACTAGCGCCTAAAAATCAAGAATCGTAATCGAAAGAAGATATAAAAAGCACATCGTCAGTAAGAGAAAATATTGTTGAACTTACATTTTTTTTAAATCGATTAGTTGAAGAAGAATTATCAAGTCGGCATAGAAGGTTAAACACGATAACTTGAAAATATCAACTGTTCAATTCAATCTGTTTTAATCTCTTCATCTATTAATATGTGGGAAGCCATGAAATGTTTAAGGCAGTTTCATGTTGTTTTGTTTGATTATAATTAATTTTTATCGCCTGAGAATGATACATACATGAACAATGTAAGATATTATTATTTTTATAATCACAGATATATTGTTGTTACATATATTGTTTCAATATATTACAATATATTGCGGAGATTGTGCTCGTTATGTTAGTTACGATAAGACCTTACCCCCGGACTTGACGAAGTGACCTGAAGGTATACTTCGGTGAATGCAACTGGAACTCATCGAAGAGCAGTAATAATAATAGGTGTACACGCCCTTAGTTGCCCCAACAAAGGTCGACTGCACCAGGGCCCATGAGTGGTCCGCTCGACGAGCAACCAAGGGTGGAGCCCAAGTGGCCTATGGATAACGGTTCCAGAAACGGCTGACAAATAAGCACCACTTACCGATTGGCGGAGGTAGGGTTGACCACGAGGTACCTGTCAGGTGGGAAGTGATGTGCATGTAAGTAGTGTGTACACTGTGTAACCTGACAGCCCCGCTGATCCAGGACTGCCAATCCAAAGGCGCTGCTTCTCTCCAAATGTGTGATCCCTCCAGGGGGGCGTTCACAATTTGAAAGCTTCTGCTTCTATTTTCACTATGTTAATTTATCAACTTTATTGTACATTTAATTAACTTCGAATTCAACCAAATCAACGTTAATCGACATTAAAACAAGTGACACGTTGCACAACTTAAGGACGGTTTGTCAAGGTTCAAAGTCCCAGGTTCACTTAGCACAAAACTATAACCACGAGAAGAACGCGGTCTCTTCTCGAGGCCCAACGTTCAGGGTTCTCCAAACAAAGTAAAGGTCTTATCACACTATCAAATGACGCAAAACAACTCGGCGATGTAATTAACGGCATAGAAGTTCAGTTAATCACTCAAAACTCAAATTAAGCCTCTTGTCACGTAACGCGCTCCAAACAGACGACTAAATTCGAGGCGGTTTTAACTAGACCCAAATATACAATAGTAAATTCAAAATGGCGCGCACAATTAACTCAAATTTTAGGCCTTCAAATCAAAACACCAGCTGCGCTCAACTGTCTAACGGTCGCAAACAATACTCAAAACAGTTACAACAATAATTATATGATATGGCCTCGTTATCACGAAAAACAAATTTAGATAACCCGTAGGAGGCTCGCGACAGACCGCCGCGCCACAATTTTATTACATCCTAGTAGTCCGAGCCGCGGCATGACAGATACTCCTCTCCTCTCGGCCACACAGCTGCGACCCCAGGAAGCGGCCTACGCCCCCCCCCCCCCGCGCGTTTACCTCACCATGATACCGTCGGGTGAACGCGCAGAGCGCGCGTATTGGATCCAATTTCAAATGCCCATTTTTGGTAAGGTGTGCTGAGTTTAGGCTTGGAGTTTTGTTAGTTATGATGAGACCTTACCTCCAGATAGTGGCGGATTACCCTTACCCTAGTCGATAGCTCGAACTAGATGGTGGGCGTGGTTAAAATGCATGCTATCTCAACCGACGTCACGTGCGAAAGGGATAGACGCTGTGATGAGCAGTAAGAAGCTAGTGCGCACACGCGTACGCACTCGAGTGACGCAATGCGCGACGGCGTCATCGCGTACCTACCTATGCGATTCATTTTTGAATAATAACATAAACTCAAACGGCAATTGTGAGTGAGCTTCTTGGCGCAGTGACTTAGCAATGAGTAGCTGCGCTGGGGGCCGCGGGTTCGAATCCCGCACGGAACAAATATTTGTATGGCCTACAAATAGTTGTTCCGGGTCTGGATGTTTGTCCTTGTGCAATTTATGTGTGTAAACTGCCTCCACGATACAGGAAAAAATTCTACTGTGGGGAGGTAACGTATTTTTAAAAGAGAAAAGAGAGAGGAAACAAATTGGTGTTATTATTATGAACCCAATTTAGTTGTTATTATGAAAGTTTTTATGGTAGATGTTGTTATTATATAATAATTTCATTGATTTGTTTTCGCCTACTTTTTAACCAACTTCGAAAAAAGGAGGTGGTTCTCAATTCGTTGTTTTTTTGGTTATGTATGTCCTGTTCCCCTATTTCTCGAAGATGCCTGAACCGATTTGGAAAATTATTTTTTGGTTTGAAAGAATATACTTTCCAGATGATCCCATGGTAATCGATGATGGTCAGATTAAGATATGATGATGGGATCTTGGAGAAATCGAGGGAACTCTTCAATAAATGACAGCAAATCTTCAAAAAATGACAGCAAATCAACCGCGATTACTGCTATCGCGTATCTATGCATTCTTTACGCAACCACACAGTATAATATCACGCTTGTACCCACTAAAGGGACATAACTCTCAACTAAAAATAGTAACATTAAAAAAATTTGTAAAAAATATAACCGACTTATAAAACAGAAAAAAGTATTTTATTGTAGGTTATGCAAACATTACTGTAGGTACTATGTATTCTAAATAGGTATTTACTTATCATAGCTAGTTAGCTATAATAGCCCACAGGCAACTCCCCGAAGTATATGCCAGCCAGTGTCAGGATAACTGCTTTTTCGACAGCGCGACTGATGTGAGTGGGGCTTTTATGTAGTTTAATTAAGATGTAGCAGCCAGACTAATCAGCCCTAAACGGGGATAAATAATATATACTCTGCTGCTACCATAACGCGGAAGGCGAAGATAAAAAACATTTATTTCCTAACTATCCCTGGCTACTGAGATACTGCGGACTGCATATAGATAATTTGACGTTCTTATAAAGAAACAAGAAGCAGCCGCAAATATCATTCAGCGCCACATCGACTTAACACGCCGCTATCGTCACGTATCCGTCGACCGATGGGGAGCCGTTTCGTCAACGCCGCAGCTCGCTTCTTCTTGCTGTTCCGGAGCTGTATTCCACGCCGCCGCCGCTCGCCGACAACGCGCGCGCACCGACCTGCATGTCTTTTATAGCCCGGTCCAGCGACGTAGCTTCATGAAAAACACACAAGTCTCACGCCGGGAAACGAAACGTACATAATAGTAATACATTTTGGTTAATTTTCATTGGTCATAATATAAGCAGTATAATTGGCTATGTACAATAAAAATTATTACCATTGGCAAATCAATTGTGAGCTAGCCATATAAATATAGGCAAGATGCAAATATAATTCATTCCAGTCATAGTCCATTCTATATTCATACTCCAGTCGGACTTACATAAACAGTCGTTTCATTTCTTCACCTTGAAACCACTCGGAGTCTGTTAATAGTGGACCGTTCATCTCCACCATTACAGTGGTGACCCCGTACGAACACCGAGAGGGAAGACCCCGTACGAACACCGAGAGGGAAGATCCCGTACGAGCACCAAGAAGGAACACCCTGCGACGTACCACTATTACAGTGGTGACCCGTACGAACACCGCGAGGAAACCCGTGGCGAACACCGAGAAGGAAGACTTCAGTATTTATAAAATCAGTTAATCAAGCCGTCATTATGGAACAAGAGGCGAACACATATACATCAATAGTCGAAGAAATTCGGAAGCTATCATACGAAGTCGCTGCACTCAAAGCTTCCCAGCATCACACAGTGTTACCGCCGAAGCAAGGACAGAAGTTGAAGCCACTGGATTTTCAACTCTATGCAGCAAACAATACGGTGATTCCTACATATGGAGAAAAAACAATGGAACTTGATTTAAACCTACGCCGACCATTCAAATGGAGATTTATCGTCGCTAAAGTCAGCAAACCAATCATCGGTGCTGATTTTCTTCAACATCACCAGTTGATCGTCGACATCAAAAATAGAAGAATCATCGACGGGAAAACCAATCTTGCATCTCAGTCTTTTGTCCAAGCAACCAATCAGCCTACAATAAGAAGCATAGATGTTCAACAACCGTATCACAAGATCCTCGAAGAATACCCTGGTATCACAAGAATAACTTCAATGAAATTAACACCGAAGAACGACGTTGAGCATTTCATCGAAACCAATGGACCACCACTTCATTGCCGTGCACGTCCAATCGCACCACACCTATACGAGCAAGTTCGAAAGGAATTCGAAAACATGATTGAGCAAGGAATATGCCGTCCAAGCAAAAGCCCTTGGTCATCACCACTTCACATTGTACCGAAGAAGAACGGAGAATTACGAGTTTGTGGAGATTACAGAAGACTGAATTCTATTACCACTCCTGACCGCTACCCAATACCGCGAGTCAGGGATTTCACTCATCAACTATCAGACAAGACTATATTCTCCACCATCGACCTCAACCGAGCTTACCAACAAATAAGAGTACGCGATGAAGACATTGAGAAGACAGCAATAATTACCCCAATGGGATTATTCGAATTCCCAAGAATGATCCCAGGATTAAAGAACGGAGGTCAAACTTTCCAAAGATTCATACACGAAGTACTTCATGGACTGGATTTCGTTTTCGCATTTATTGATGATGATCTCCTTGTTGCAAGCCCTGATAAAGAAACGCACGAAACCCATCTACGCACCGTGCTACAGCGATTAGAAGACAACGGAATCACAATCAACCCTTCGAAATGCATATTTGGACAGCAAGAAGTTCAATTTCTTGGTTTCACCGTCAGCAAGGAAGGAATCAAACCGCCTGCCGAAAACGTCAGAGCAATCATCGATTATGCGAAACCTAAAACTATCGAAGAGCTGAGGCGTTTTCTTGGGATGATAAATTTTTACAGGGAACACATACCTAAAGCCGCTGAAATCCAAGCACCACTTCACGCCTACCTTCACAACACGAAGAAAAAAGATAAAACGTCAATCGAATGGAACGATGAAGCCACGAAGGCATTTGAAGCTTGTAAAGTTGCGATCCAAAATGCAGCTTTACTCGCTCACCCATCACACGAAGCAACCCTTGCTATCTTCAGCGACGCATCCGATCTCTCAGCAGGAGCCGTTCTCCAACAATACAGCAATGGGAAATGGCAACCACTTGGCTATTTTTCGAAGAAGTTCTCCGATACTCAACGTAACTACAGTACATTCGACCGAGAGCTACTCGCTATTTACATGGCTATCAAGCACTTCAGAAAAACGTTCGAGTGTCGAAACCTGATCGTTTTTACCGACCACAAGCCATTAACATATGTACTTTCAAAGAAACCATCACTATCGGAAACACCACGAAGAGCAAGACAACTTATTTTCATAAGTGAATTCACGACCGACATACGTCACATCAGTGGAAAGGACAACATAGTCGCCGACGCACTCAGTCGCGTACCAATCGACAGTGTAACGTGCCCTACATCAATCGACTATCATAAGATCGCCGCAGCACATGACAGAGATAGTGACAACATAAAGCATCTATCGAAGATAGGTAACTTGTCCATCAAGCAAGTTACAATGCCAATGACGCATATACTGTGAAGCCTCAACGACAACTATGCGACCGTACCTACCAGAAGAATGTCGTCGCGAAGTCTTCAATGCACTGCACAACATCAGTCATCCAGGTGTTAGAACAACAAGAAAACTCATCACTGAAAAATTCTTTTGGCCTTCAATGCAAGTGGATGTTGGCAACTGGGCGAAGCAATGCATTCAATGCCAGAAATGCAAAGTACAAAGGCATACATCAAGTAGTCTAGCTACATTTCCACCAACGGAGAGATTCGAACACCTGCACGTTGACATCGTCGGACCATTACCTACTTCACCGCAAGGATATCGTTACCTCGTAACAATGATCGACAGAACAACAAGATGGCCAGAAGCAATACCTACCGATGATACTTCAGCCGAATCCGTCGCGAAGATAATTTATGAAAATTGGATTACTCGTTTCGGATCACCTAAAACCATCACAACGGATCAAGGAAGAAATTTCGAAAGCAACCTATTCCTGAAACTTCTTCAAACTATGGGAATACAGAAGACACGTACAACAGCATACCATCCTCAGGCAAACGGAATAATCGAACGATGGCATCGTACATTAAAAACCGCACTCAAAACTCGTTTATCTCAACATACAAAGTGGATTGATGAGCTACCTACAGTGCTACTTGGACTACGAGCAACACCGCGTGCAGACACTAGTCTTAGCGCCGCTCAGCTAACCTACGGCTGCAGCATAAGACTGCCGTGTGACTTCTTCAGTTCAGCAGCGTCAAACAAACAAGAAATGGATTACGATTTCGTAACTCAACTTCGAGAATCAATCAACAAAGCCTTATCGTCGAAATGAACCGAAATGCAATCACACAGAAATAATAAATCAGTATTCATTCACCAGGATTTGAAAACATGCAAGCAAGTTTTTGTAAGAAACGACGCAATGAAAAAACAATTTCAACCTACCTACGATGGACCGTATAAAGTATTAGCGAGAAATAGCAAAACTTTCAAACTACAAATACCCGGAAGGAAATCTACTATTATTTCGATCGACCGACTAAAGCCTGCCTATATTATTAACGAGGATACTACGGAGGATTCATCATCATCATCATCAAAACCACCAGCGAGGAAGCTTGAAACTCCATCATCTACATCAACCCAGTTGAGACCTATTTTAAAAACTACTAAATACGGGCGAGTCGTCAAGCCTCCGGTACGCTTTCGCTAGGGGGAGAGTGATGTAGCAGCCAGACTAATCAGCCCTAAACGGGGATAAATAATATATGCTCTGCTGCTACCATAACGCGGAAGGCGAAGATAAAAAACATTTATTTCCTAACTATCCCTGGCTACTGAGATACTGCGGACTGCATATAGATAATTTGACGTTCTTATAAAGAAACAAGAAGCAGCCACAAATATCATTCAGCGCCACATCGACTTCACACGCCGCTATCGTCACGTATCCGTCGACCAATGGGGAGCCGTTTCGTCAACGCCGCAGCTCGCTTCTTCTTGCTGTTCCGGAGCTGTATTCCACGCCGCCGCCGCTCGCCGACTACGCGCGCGCATTTTTTTTTATTTTTGCGCCCGAAGCAATTAAAGGGCTACCCTGTACGTAGGGAGGCGGAAAATGCATTACGCATACCACGATAGCCGGTCTATCGTGGTTATGAGGGACTCACTGTCCTACCGGGGACCCTAAGTGATACCCTCTAAAAACCGCCTTTGGGGACAGGCAGCCGGCTGATTAAGCTCTATTGTGCCTTATCATGAGCGACCCTCTTTTGGGAAAAGAGGGCGCAGGCGGCTAAGAGCCGCTGAGGGAGTGCCTACGAAGGCAAATTAATGCTGGTTTATACAATAATTTAAACTAATTAGAGTTGGCCTGAGCCGCCAGGAGGCAGTTCAGGTCGTTTGACAGTTTATTAGGCGGGTCCGAGAGAGAGTTTCTCGGCCTGCGGACACGATAGCGAGAGGGGGGTGGGGCTGCATAGGAAGCCGCCTCACGAATTAAATTGTTTGGGTGCGACTCTGAGGCTTTGAAGAAGTTCTCAGAGAGTTTTTTGAGGAATTGTTGAATTGTTGGGAGCTCTAAGTCCCGATGAAGGTCGGCATTACGGACGTACCAAGGTGCGTTCGCAGCTCGACGACAGAAGAGGTTCTGAACTATTTGGAGTTCATTTAAAATATTGGGGTTTGCGTGGGCAAAGACGGGGCCCGCGTAGGACATGACGGGTCGTATACAGACCTTATAAAGGGTTCGCTTGTTTCGAAGGGACATTTTACTGTGTCTGCCCAACATACTGTTGAGCCTACTCAGGTAAAACCGTGCGTGACGGGTGACTCGTTTGACGTGGGGCCTAAAAGTGAGCCCTGTATCTAGAGTGACACCTAAATATTTGGCGGTCGTATGCCAGGGGACAGGGGTCCCTAGCATACGTATTGGAGGGGTGTTTTTAAGACGGCGTCGTTTATAATCGAAGTGAACGGCGGAGCTCTTTTTCGGGTTCACATCGATGCGCCATTTTTTGAACCAAGCTCCTAGGTCATCAACTGACTTTTGGATCTTGTTCCGTATGAAGGGTAGTGAGACACCTTTGCAGTAGATGGCAGTGTCGTCTGCGAAAAGGGAGAGTTGAACACCTTTCGACGCGATGGGAATGTCGTTGGTGAACAGGATGTACAGCAGAGGAGCAAGTACTGAGCCCTGATGGACACCAGCCTTGATAGTTCGCTGTGAAGATAGCGTGCCTTCGTGTCTAAAACGAAAGGTACGATGTTTCAAATAGGAGGCCACGAGACGAACTAGACGATCGGGGAGACCTATTTTGTAGAGCTTGTAGATGAGGCCTGTGTGCCAGACTCTATCGAAAGCTTTGGCTATATCGAAGAAGACCGCGATGGTTTTATGACGTCGAGGATAGAAACCGCTGAGGATATATTCCACAATGCGGTGAACCTGTTGGGGACATGAGTGTTTGGCTCGGAAACCGAATTGGTGGGGAATGATGAGAGGGACACCGTCTGTGGGAAACAGATAGCGACTCATCCGTGTTTGGATGACTCTTTCGAAGAGCTTGCCCATTGCCTTGAGGAGGCTAATGGGGCGATGGCTGGAGGGGAGGTTGAGAGGCTTGCCTGGCTTGGGAATTCCAATCACAGTTGCCTCTTTCCACGTAGTGGGAAAATAACTAAGGTTGAAGCAGGCGTTGAAGATAATAGATAAAAAGGTTAACACCTGCTCGGGAAAGTGTTTAAGGGCTTGGTTGGAGATGCCATCCGCGCCCGGAGCCTTTTTAGGCTTAAGTCCTTTGATGAGGGATGAAATCTCATCATTGGACACAGAGATAGGTTCGGAGGCCGTAGGGGGTGAGTTCCGGCGGCGGACCTCATCCTCCACTGCCTGGACGTGTGAGGGGTCGACAGGTTGAGAACTAGGGGAGCATTGAGCGGCAATGCTATCCGCAAAGCACTCAGCCTTTTCCTCGTCCTCGAAGGCAACCGTGCCGTCGGGACGGGAGAGAGGGGGAGTGTGTGTGATAGCGTTTATGCGGAGGGCTCTAGCCATCTGATAGTACGCTGTGTGAGATGGAGAGATGTTCTCCATGAGCTTACTCTTTTCGAGATCTTGAAATTCAGAGAGGCGGAAGCGGAGTTTTCGTTGAAGACGATGCGCGCGCGCACCGACCTGCATGTCTTTTATAGCCCGGTCCAGCGACGTAGCTTCGTGAACAACACACAAGTCTCACGCCGGGAAACGAAACGTACATAATAGTAATACATTTTGGTTAATTTTCATTGGTCATAATATAAGCAGTATAATTGGCTATGTACAATAAAAATTATTACCATTGGCAAATCAATTGTGAGCTAGCCATATAAATATAGGCAAGATGCAAATATAATTCATTCCAGTCATAGTCCATTCAGACTTACATAAACAGTCACCTTGAAACCACTCGGAGTCTGTTAATAGTGGACCGTTCATCTCCACTATTACAAAATAAATAAAAATGTTAGTTTGTAAATTGTTTACTGATTTTTTGTGGTCAATAGCGGTTTGCAATATTCTCTTAGTGCTTAGAAAGTTATCAACAATACGAATTCTGTCACTGCAGGGACAAGCACAAACGTCTATCAAAATAGTAACGTACCTAGACGGAATAGGACTAACAGCACAGACTTCCTTACAGAAGTCTAAAGAACACGTCTAGATAAGGTAAGTAATTAGAAGAAAACTACAATTTAGAGATCGATTGTAAATGAAATTTACAGTAGGTACAGACACAATTAGCGAAATATAAATAAAATTTTGATTTATTTTATGATAGTAGATAACGCTATAATGACATCACTAAACTAGTCAGGTGGTCAGTCCAAACAAATAAAAGGCGCGATTGTAAAAAGAGATTCGTTACGAAACGTTTGTAGGCTAGGGGGCTTGGCCTGTTACAAATTAGAAACTAAATCCTATGTGTACTTATCTGTATTCATAACTTAATATCTGAGGTTGGTTAATTTTTATATAGTTCGTATTATTCTGTAATAGGTAAATTAAATCTAAACTAAAATATATACTATAATACCATAGCAAAGCTACTATTTTATTTAGTAGTAGCTTATATGGTAGTATAGTAAATTATATATAAAAAATATGAGTATGTCTAAGGTAAGGTTAAATATAAACAAATATTTGCCAAGTGCGAATCCGACTTCCGAGCTTCCGTATCATCTTACAAGATTTAAATATACTACATATTACTATCGATCAAAAAAAGCCAAAAATACACGTATCTTTTTCTAGTAGGAAACCCTTTAATTTCAAATTTATTTTTACTATTTGCTGTTATAGCGGCAACAGAAATACACATTCTGTGAAAATTACAACCATCTACCTATTACGGATCATGAAATACAGCCCGCTGACAGATACACACGGACAGCGGAGGCTTCGTAATAGGGCCCTGCTGGTTACCCTTTTTTTTTGCGGATGGAAAATCATCTAATGACGCCTTTCGCTCTGGGTGGAGCGTAAGGGAGAGTCAGACTTTTACTGACTAAAAACCATCCGTGTTCCTTCAGTGCCCTTACGTTCCAGAGCCGCGGTATCTCTTTCGAACAGCCCGCAGCCCCGGCAGGCGTCGGCTCTTGCGGGCCCCTTCACGCTGCTGACAGCTCTTTGAGGCGCACGTGGAACAAAACGCGCCGTCGACACGGCCTGTCGTCGTTAGACGGACGGACGGCGAGCTACCCATTGCTCGCCGTCCACAGGCCCGCGCCTACGGTGACCGGGGGCCACGACGTAGCCCCCGACGCCCGGGGCGTCTCCCGCGGCGGCCGGGGAGGAAAGCCTGGTTCTCGTATGACATGACCAATGTAATACCTGGAATGACCTCTTTGAGTTTGTTTCGGCAGATCGGGTGCTTCTTCAGTAGTTAGGTTGTACCAGTTCTGGCGCACTTGTAGAAAGGTTGTACCAGTTCTGGCGCACTGAGTCAGAAGTGGTACAAGTACGACGTTCGTCGACTCACGATCCTAAAAAAAAAAAAAAAAAAGGTTTTGGCATGCTCTGATCACGAATCTGCGGTCCATTTTTGCGTAGGATGCACGGTTCCGGAGATGTGAAGATCAATTAACTCTTATCTAATTGATATCCGCTTCGAGCCTCCACCGTCATTAACGCTCCATTGTTCTTATCTACTTATCTATTGTTCGATCAATACCGTCATTATCTTTTCTTCCTCAGCGTGGTGCTATTGTATTATACCCCTTTGTTCCTATCTACACTAATCTGACTCATTAATAAAACAGATTACCCAATTTTGTTAAAATTTTTATTTATAAAATACAAAATCTTATTACTTATTATCTATAAAATAGGAGCGAAACATCTCATCCACTAAAATATCGTTGTACAATGTGTTCCCTGTAAATATACTCGTAAAACTATGCATTGAACATCCCTGAAACTTATATAGCAAATACATTAAGCAATATTCGCCACAAACTGAAGTCCACTCATTCTGAATCCTATCAACATTCCAGTTCCATCTTTTACAATTCTTTTTTAAAAACTCTAGATGATATCGTACAGATGCTCGTCTGTATGAATCAAAATATTGACCGACGTCATTCGTATCGATATATAAAGCTACCCAATGTGACCCTGGTTTATCATCTGTACCCAAATTGCATATTACCTAATCAGGTCATAAATTCTATTACATGTTTAATATAAAATAAATGAAACAAGTTTATTCATTATGTAACTATTTATATCCCAAAATGAACTTAACAAAACATAGATTCTTATGACACTATAGTTTATTCAAAATGACCTCCGTGATTTTGAATACAGGCCTTCAATCTGCGCGGCCAGTCGTCTATCGCAGCACGAACGAGGTCCATGTCAATATCGGCGGCTGCCTTAATCAAGGATGTCTTGAGTGACTCCAAATTGGGATGAGGCTTTGAGCACGCCTTTTCCTCCAAGTGTTGCCATATCTTGTAATCTAACGGATTCAAATCTGGACTGGAGGAGGGCCAGTCTTTGTGTCGGATGAAGTCGATTTCACGCGCCGCCAGCCAGTCTTGTGTGCTCTTCGCTCTATGAGCTGACGCCGAATCTTGTTGGAATACCCAGTGTCTGTTATTGAACATGGTATGAGAAACAGGTTACACAAGGTTCGTCAGGACTGTATTTTGATACACAACTGCATTCGTTTTTAACCTTTCTCACAAAAATGTACCTCTGTTAAGCCCCAATAAGAAACTCCCAACCATACCATGAGCGAGGATGGAAAATGACCCCGTTGGACACGCGGAATACGGTTTCTCGCTTCTTCGCTACTGTGTGCGTACACCTTATCATTTTGTTTGTTGTAGCTCTCTTCTACGGTAAAAATTTTTTCATTCGAAAAAAGAATTTCCCGATATTTTTTTCCCGCGTACCGCTTCAACAAAGCGCGGCATCTCTTCAGTCTCAGGTCCATTAGACGAGCATTCAAACGATGTTCTGTTTTTCTTCGATATGTCCGAAGCTCTAAGTCTTCATTTAACACCCTTTTCACCGTGGTTCTGCTTAACCCCATCTGAAGTGCCAACAGTTTCTGCTTACGTTTGTGATTTCTTTGAATTCGCGCCTTCACAGCTTTTATCACTGCTGGAGTCCTAACAGACCGCGGGCGACCACTTCATGACCTCGTTGGACACGCGGAATACGGTTGCTCGCTTCTTCACTACTGTGTTCGTACACCTTATCATTTTGTTTGTTGTAGCTCTCTTCTACGGCAAAAATTTTTTCATCCGAAAAAAGAATTTCCCCATATTTTTTCCCGCGTACCGCTTCAACAAAGCGCAACATCTCTTCAGTCTCAGGTCTATTAGACGAGCATTCAAACGATGTTCTGTTTTTCTTCGATATGCCCGAAGCCCTAAGTCTTCATTTAACACCCTTTTCACCGTGGTTCTGCTTAACCCCATTTGAAGGGCCAACAGTTTCTGCTTACGTTTGGGATTTCTTTGAATTCGCGCCTTCACAGCTTTTATCACTGCTGGAGTCCTAACAGACCGAGGGCGACCACTTCATGACCTCGTTGGACACGCGGAATACGGTTGCTCGCTTCTTCACTACTGTGTTCGTACACCTTATTATTTTGTTTGTTGTAGCTCTCTTCTACGGTAAAAAATTTTTCATCCGAAAAAAGAATGTCCCGATATTTTTCCCGCGTACCACTTCAACAAAGCGCAGCATCTCTTCAGTCTCGCGTCCATTAGACGAGCATTCAAACGGTGTCCTGTTTTTCTTCGATATGCCCGAAGGTCTAAGTCTTCATTTAACACCCTTTTCACCGTGGTTCTGCTTAACCCCATCTGAAGGGCCAACAGTTTCTGCTTACGTTTGGGATTTCTTTGAATTCGCGCCTTCACAGCTTTTATCACTGCTGGAGTCCTAACGGGCCGACGGCGACCACTTCTTGACCCGTCATCTACACTATGATTTAGTGTTAACAAGTTATATTTAAATATTGTGTGTGTATATGATTAAGCCGTGGTAGCTCAGATGGTTAGCGCAAGCTGTAAATTTCACAGTATGCGACCCGGGTTCGGCCCCCGCCGGCACCACTTAAATTGTTAATTGCAATTTTAAGTGTTTATTCTATTGACAAACTTACTTTTCTTTCTGTTATTATCTTACGTGTGTATGATTTAGTGTTAACAAATTATATTTAAATATTGTTTGTGTATATGATTAAGCCGTGGTAGCTCAGATGGTTAGCGCAAGCTGTAAATTTCACAGTACGCGACCCGGGTTCGACCCCCGTCGGCACTACTTAAATTGTTAATTTCAATTTTAAGTGCTGATTTACCACGTGCTCGGCGGTGAAGGAAAACATCGTGAGGAAACCTGCATGTCTGAGAAAATTTCGAAGGCATGTGAAGTTCGCCAACACGCATTCAGACCGCGCCGCGGATATTTCCTAGCCATAAATACAAAGACAATAGCAGAAAGTAAAGAGTTAAAAAATACTTTTTTAACAATGACAGTCATTAGTGATCATTAGTGAATGTGATTCTGTTTACTTAAATTACAGGAAGACAAGAGCAGAAGGAAGAAATGGGATGATGGGAAGTAATGAAGATTGAATTGTTATGTGAAGTTTGTTGGAACAAACATATTTTAGTCGCGTGTAAATACTTTTAACATTTTGGTTCAAAATGACACAAAATTTAAAAAATATTAGATACATCATCGACATGGACGGATTTTACATTACATATCCTCATAAACATTTTCAATATAGAGAAATGGCTATTCTAGACGTAAAACTATCCAATAAAAATGATGCGTTTATCGAACATTATTTGTTTCGGCCAAGTTATCCTTTCAATTATTTGTCGCCAAAAGACAAAAAAACTGTTCGTTATTGTGAAACACACGTGCACGGCATTCCATATTTTGATGTGACCGAAGAATTAAAATGTGCCTACAAACAAGAGAACATCATTCCCATATTAAATTGGTATATTAGAAATTTGTGCAAAGACGAAGTGATCGCATACAAAGGTGGTTCAACAGAAAAAGAATTTTTCAAAATGTTGACGACGAATGATAGAATTTTTAATATTGAAGAACACAAATGTCCAAAATACAATGATTTGGTAAATGTCATAAATTTAAACAAACGTTATGTGTGTAATAATCATATATTTGCAAAAAATAATCACAAAATTTTACATTGTTCTTGTGACGAAGTGTGGGTTTTTTTACAAGTGGTTATTACTTGAAAATAAAATTTTAAATTAATCATAAATTTTGTTTGATTTCCAAAAAACATTAGTTATAGAATACTATATAATACAACATGGGTTCAACAGAAAAACAATTTTTAAAAATGTTGACGACGAATGATAGAATTTTTAATATTGAAGAATACAAATGTCCAAAATACAATGATTTGGTAAATGTCATAAATTTAAACAAACGTTATGTGTGTAATAATCATATATTTGCAAAAAATAATCACAAAATTTTACATTGTTCTTGTGATGAAGTGTGGGTTTTTTACAAGTGGTTATTGCTTGAAAATAAAATTTTAAATTAATCGTAAATTTTGTTTGATTTCCCAAAAACATTAGTTATAGTATACTATATAATACAAAATTGGTTCAACAGAAAAACAATTTCTTATATTTACGCGAACACTACACATTGAAATAATACTAGTTTTTACGGAATTTATCGCGTATATTTAACTTTTTAAATACCCGACGTTTCGAACTCTTTACAGCACTCATGGTCACGGGCGGGACTGAGATGTTCAACGTCCATATGTCATAGTTAACCGCGGTTACCATAGATTAAAATTTAACTTTTGTTCCGATCTATGCAGTATGAACTTATGGTATCTTGAAGTCTTGCAGTTGTATGCTTGGGTTGGGATTTAATTTTATTTATTATAGGATCCCACGCAGATGGTAGCACCCAGCCATCTTCTCTATTGAAATTAGGATGTTTTTTGATTTCAATAGCCTCGCGAATCATCCTTGGAAGGAATCGGTGTTCTTTAGCGAGGATCTGCGGTCTATCAAATCTGATGTAGTGACGGGGGCGATCCTGTACGTGTTCACAGACTGCAGACTTCCCGGAGCGTCGATTCTTCACATCAGCTATATGTTCTTTAACGCGGGTTTTTATTGATCTTTTAGTTTGTCCTATGTAGGAGAGACCACATTCACAATCAAGCTTGTACACTCCTGCATCTTGCAGAGGGACATTACACTTGACCGATGGTAAAAACTGACCAATCTTCTTCAGCGGCTTGAAGTATGTTTTGATGGAAGCGCGCTTCAAGATGTAGCCAATCTTGTCAGTGACTCCTCTAACATATGGCAGTACAGCAGGTACACGCTCGACTGTGGCCGGCTTCACTCGTTCACTGTGACGTAGGCGCGGGACTCGAAGCTTGTTGTCATGCAAAACTTGCTTGACATGGTGGAGCTCTGCAGCCAGGTGTTTACTGTCACAGATCCCTCGTGCTCTCTGAAACAAAGATTTACCCACGGTAGCTAGGTGTGAAGGATGGTGGTGAGAATCACCGTTTAAATATCTATCTGTATGGGTCTTTTTTTCTATACACAGTATGGCTCAAAGTGTTATCAGGATTCCGAATTACTAACACATCTAGAAAAGCTAAGGAATTGTTTGCCTCTAACTCCATTGTGAACTGAATTTTAGAATTTATGGAGTTAAGATGGTCTAAAAATGCAGTTACTTTATCTAAAGGTAGAATTGTGAAAGTGTCGTCTACGTACCGCTTGTAGAACCTCGGATTTATGGGAGAACTAAGCAGGGCTTTCTCCTCAAAGTCTTCCATGAATATGTCGGCTTACATGCTTACCAGTTGAAGACTGCATCTTAATTGTAACTAGAAGGCTGGAAGAAAACAACATGCCCGTAGAATATGCAGTATTACTCAGACACTGCCTTACATCTGGCTACCTATTGTGGAAGGAGGAGTTCTACAAGCAAGTAGATGGTGTGGCGACGGGCTCACCTGTATCTCCCATTGTCGCCGACATATTCATGGAAGACTTTGAGGAGAAAGCCCTGCTTAGTTCTCCCATAAATCCAAGGTTCTACAAGCGGTACGTAGACGACACTTTCACAATTCTACCTTTAGATAAAGTAACTGCATTTTTAGACCATCTTAACTGTATAAATTCTAAAATTCAGTTCACAATGGAGTTAGAGGCAAACAATTCCTTAGCTTTTCTAGATGTGTTTGTAATTCGGAATCCTGATAACACCTTGAGCCATACTGTGTATAGAAAAAAGACCCATACAGATAGATATTTAAACGGTGATTCTCACCACCATCCTTCACAGCTAGCTACCGTGGGTAAATCTTTGTTTCAGAGAGCACGAGGGATCTGTGACAGTAAACACCTGGCTGCAGAGCTCCACCATGTCAAGCAAGTTTTGCATGACAACAAGCTTCGAGTCCCGCGTCTACGTCACAGTGAACGAGTGAAGCCGGCCACAGTCGAGCGTGTACCTGCTGTACTGCCATATGTTAGAGGAGTCACTGACAAGATTGGCCACATCTTGAAGCGCGCTTCCATCAAAACATACTTCAAGCCGCTGAAGAAGGTTGGTCAGTTTTTACCATCGGTCAAGTGTAATGTCCCTCTGCAAGATGCAGGAGTGTACAAGCTTGATTGTGAATGTGGTCTCTCCTACATAGGACAAACTAAAAGATCAATAAAAAACCCGCGTTAAAGAACATATAGCTGATGTGAAGAATCGACGCTCCGGGAAGTCTGCAGTCTGTGAACACGTACAGGATCGCCCCCGTCACTACATCAGATTTGATAGACCGCAGATCCTCGCTAAAGAACACCGATTCCTTCCAAGGATGATTCGCGAGGCTATTGAAATCAAAAAACATCCTAATTTCAATAGAGAAGATGGCTGGGTGCTACCATCTGCTTGGGATCCTATAATAAATAAAATTAAATCCCAACCCAAGCATACAACTGCAAGACTTCAAGATACCATAAGTTCATACTGCATAGATCGGAACAAAAGTTAAATTTTAATCTATGGTAACCGCGGTTAACTATTAGGCATGTCGATTCACTCATAAAAAAATCGATCTCTGAATCGATTTGAATCGAAGGTACTTGAAACGATTTTCGATTAAATCGAGGATTAAAAGATCGATTTTCGATTAATCGCGACATTTTCAAATATGAAATATCAAAAATTTTCGATTTTTTTCTTTAACTTCTAAACTGTTTTTTAATATTTTTTTAAATATAATATTCTTTTTAACCACTCTTGGTAAGCTTGAAACGCTTGTGTTAGGAGTGGTTCGCACATACTCCACTCGATTTTTTTTTTACAAAGTGATTCCACGTAACACTTTTATTTGACATTTTAGGCTAAAAACAACAACAATACTTTAACAGAAGTGCAAACTGCAACGTACATTTCTCGATAAATCTGTTTCAATCTAATAACTCACTATTTATCATATCGAAATGAATGCTACACGAACACAATACTGGTTATTTCCTTACTATAAACCTCTATGAATTTCAACGTACGGTATAATATTTATTTATAGTATCTAGGTATTTAAAAATTACTCCGTCTGTACTTACAGCTCACAATATGTATATTTTTGATAATAAATAATGTAAATTCACAAGTTCACAGTTCAAACAGGTTCACAGCTATAATATTATATTATATTATAGTACAGGAGGTGAAATATAATATGAAAATATCGCTCGGTCGATCGAAAAAATATTTATAGTTTGGGATGTAATATAAATTACATTATATCCCTTAGTGGAAAGTGGGCTTAAGAATTTTAGAAATGAAAATGAAATGACAACTTTTCGATATTGTTGGATGCGTTCATAAACGTTTATTTTATTCAAATATATATTGCGTTCAAATTACCAACCAAGTTCGACCGGTTGTTTTTGCGTCCCTCAACAGCAAAAAATTAAAAAACTGTGGTATCTTACCCCACCCATTTTGGAATTTTAGCTAGTTCTTGTATCAAATGAATCAGTCCGATTCAAGAAGTTTTTGGATCGATTCAGTGAATCGATGCGGTGCTTCGAATCGATCTAAAAAATCGATAATTTTACTCCAAATAATCGATTTTTCGATTAATCGATTTTAAATCGACATGCCTATTAACTATGACATATGGACGTTGAACATCTCAGTCCCGCCCGTGACCATGAGTGCTGTAAAGCGTTCGAAACGTCGGGTATTTAAAAAGTTAAATATACGCGATAAATTCCGTAAAAACTAGTATTATCAAAGAAAATTTATGATTAATTTAAAATTTTATTTTCAAGCAATAACCACTTGTAAAAAACCCACACTTCGTCACAACAATGTAAAATTTTGTGATTATTTTTTGCAAATACATGATTATTACACACATAACGTTTGTTTAAATTTATGACATTTACCAAATCATGATATTTTGGACATTTGTATTCCTCAATATTAAAAATTCTATCATTCGTCTTCAACAATTTTAAAAATTGTTTTTCTGTTGAACCAATTTTGTATTATATAGTATACTATAACTAATGTTTTTGGGAAATCAAACAAAATTTATGATTAATTTAAAATTTTATTTTCAAGCAATAACCACTTGTAAAAAACCCACACTTCGTCACAAGAACAATGTAAAATTTTGTGATTATTTTTTGCAAATATATGATTATTACACACATAACGTTTGTTTAAATTTATGACATTTACCAAATCATGGTATTGTGGACATTTGTATTCTTCAATATTAAAAATTCTATCATTCGTCGTCAACAATTTTAAAAATTGTTTTTCTGTTGAACCAATTTTGTATTATTTTATTTTTATTTTTATTTTTATTTCAAACAAAATCCACAGCGCTTTGTTATATCGTACGTACATCTTATGATCTTAAATTATAGCCAAAACGGATTTACATTATTTAAATAGTATTTTCAATTTATAACGGACATGTTGAAGACAAAGTAGTTAGGACTAAAAATACATATTTTTAAACATCTAGAAAACATTACAAAAAAATTAAAGGATTTTCAACATACATAATGCTCGTATGCGCCTCCCTCGCACACGGGCATGTGTGTGTGTGTGTGTGCGTGCGTGCGTGCATGCGTGCGTGCGTGTGTGTGTGTGTGTGTGTGTGTGTGTGTGTGTGTGTGTGTGTGTGTGTGTGCGTGTGTGTGTGTGTGTGTGTGTGTGTGTGTGTGTATGAGTTAATGATTTACCTAAACTCACTACATCAGAAGTTTCAAGACATCCTTCTTAAACTTATCCTTACTGGAATGGAAAATATCAACTGAGTGGAATCTTTTGTAAACGATTCACCAGAGAGTTTTGTGCATAGTTTGTCTTTGTCTTAACAACCGCAAACAAAGGTGTATGTCTCGTTCTACGTTTCGGAGTACAAAAGCAGAGAACTCTATCAGCTAAAGTTACACAGTCAATACTTCCATTACATAAACCATGCAAAAATGCCATGTCCATTAGAGTACGTCTATCCTCAAGGCTTATTATATTGAAATATCTACAAGACTCTTCATAGTTATTAGTGTAAATAAAATTTCTATACCTTAAATGTCTCAGGAATTTGTGCTGAATTTGTTCTAAGTTATTTATATGAACAGTGTAATGCGGGTTCCATACACTACTGCAATATTCAAGGACGCTTCTAACATATGAAAAGTAAAGTAATTTAATACAGTTAATATCAGTAAAGGGTCTGCTTACGCGTAGGATAAAGCCAAGGCTTTTGTAGGCCGAGTGCGTTATTGTATCAATATGTTCTGAGAAGCTTAACTTGCAATCCAGTAATATCCCCAGATCCTTCACTAATTCTTTCTTAGTTATATTAAGGTGATTTATTTGGTAGTTAAAATTTGTAGGTTCTCTTTTCCTTGTGAAAGAAACGTAAAGACACTTGCTGACATTAACTCCTATATGATTTACTACATAATAGTTACCAAGTCGCACAAGATCATCTTGAAGTTTCATGCAGTCTACATAATCAGTGATTTTCATATATACTTTAGTGTCATCAGCGTACATCAGAAACTTAGCATTATGAAAACACTTGCCCACATCATATAGATAGCACACGTACAGTAGAGGACCCAAAATAGAACCTTGTGGAAATCCGGATGTTATTTCCACGAAGTCAGAACGGAACCCTCCTAAGACTACTGCCTGAGATCGTTTCCACAGATATGATTCCATCCACCTGAAAAGGTTACCTCGTATGCCCAGCTCGAAAAGCTTACGTAGTAATATGATGTGATCTACGCGATCAAAGGCTTTCTCAAAGTCAGTGTAAATGACATCTACTTGCGACCCTCCATCCATATTTGAGGTAGTGTAATCAATAAATGCACCCAAGTTAGTTGCTGTAGAGCGCCCTTTCACAAAGCCATGTTGTTCTGGGGGTATTGAAGGTAATATGATGGGGTATATGTGCATATGAACGATTCTTTCTAGCAACTTACTTAATACATTGAGTATTGATATTGGCCGGTAATTCTCAATTATTGTCTTCAGCCCTTTCTTGTGTATAGGTACAACATGGGCTTCCTTCCAAATACTTGGAAAGTAGCCATCGCGAAGACACCTATTGAATAATAGTGCTATAGGAACAGATAAGGATTTTGCACATTTTACAAATAATACAGGAGGCAATTTATCGCTACCGGCACCTTTCGTAATGTCAAGCTTACAAACTTCTCTGGATTTATATCAATATCTTGGATTACATTTAAATTTAAATTATCAGACCGTATGGTCAAATTATTGTTACTAGATTTAGTAAAATTGCTTTTAAAAAAATCATTAAATGACGAGCAGATTGCTATTGGGTTATTCACTTTAGTGTCTCCGTATGTCATTTCTTGAGGATAATCAGAATGGTTTTTACGCCTAGACTTTACATAAGTCCAGAAAGCTTTGGGGTTATGTTTAATATTCTCTTGAGTGCGTGCTAGGTACAGTTTATAACATTGTTGCTGTGGTATCTTTTGTCGTTTTCTCAGCTCCGAAAAGTCTGCGTAATCAATCGGATTTTTATGCTTCTTCCAACTAGAGTGCAATTTACTCTTTTCTTTTATAAGGTTAATTAGCATATTGCTATATAAAAATTAATTACCATATTGGATAAGAATAATTACCACTACATCGGATTTTAGGAACGAATTTTTCAATTAATTCATTTATTATACTGTAAAATTTATCAGTAACACGATCTAAACTTGTTTCCCTTGTGATAAAAGCCCAGTCTTGTTTCAAAAGTAAATCATTCATACTACGGTAGTCTGTTCGCTTAAATTGATATTTAGTCCTAAAAGAAGGTCTACATGAAGGTACTAAGATGTCCGTCGCAGATATGTACAGAGCTGGATGATATACATCTTCTATAACAAGCACAAATTCAGATTTTTGAACTTTTATCGGGAAAGATGAAAAGATTAAGTCTAGAGTGTTCTTGCTACTGTTTAAGAGTGTATTGTATTGAGAAAGGCCTATGAAAGAACAACAAGATATAAGATCAGATGCTGCAGTTTGAACTTCGACTGATCCTTTCCTACGTACAACTGGGTCTCCAGAAGTCCAGTCAATACATGGTAAATTAAAATCTCCTGTAACAATTATATAGTCATTTGGGTATTTATCACGAACAGCTAACAGTGTGTTAATGAGATCCAAATCAAATCCAATCCAAAAAAAAGTATATAGTATACTATAACTAATGTTTTTGGGAAATCAAAGAAAATTTATGATTAATTTAAAATTTTATTTTCAAGCAATAACCACTTGTAAAAAACCCACACTTCGTCACAAGAACAATGTAAAATTTTGTGATTATTTTGTGCAAATATATGATTATTACACACATAACGTTTGTTTAAATTTATGACATTTACCAAATCATTGTATTTTGGACATTTGTATTCTTCAATATTAAAAATTCTATCATTCGTCTTCAACAATTTTAAAAATTGTTTTTCTGTTGAACCACTTTTGTATTATATAGTATACTATAACTAATATTTTTGGGAAATCAAACAAAATTTATGATTAATTTAAAATTTTATTTTCAAGCAATAACCACTTGTAAAAAACCCACACTTCGTCACAAGAACAATGTAAAATTTTGTGATTATTTTTTGCAAATATATGATTATTACACACATAACGTTTGTTTAAATTTATGACATTTACCAAATCATTGTATTTTGGACATTTGTATTCTTCAATATTAAAAATTCTATCATTCGTCGTCAACATTTTTAAAAATTGTTTTTCTGTTGAACCAATTTTGTATTATACAACGTGGGGCTACAATGGCGACTTTAATTTAACACACATATACGTTTTCACACTTTCATTTCATGACGAAATTATATTGCCATTAAACGACATTATTTAGGGATATATTTAAAATTTTAGAAAATAGCATGTTAGAGCAACCTGTACTTAAAGAACTGTCGCGCAGTGGTCATTTGCCGGGTTCACGGATCATAACATTGCATCATCGAAATTAAAACGAATAAGCAATACTATTGAAGGAAAGAAGATTTGTCGGCGAGCGGCCGGCGCAGGAGACACCTGCTCCCAGGGCCTTTGTAGTTAGAACATTTTTCTGTTCTATAGAAACTGGCATTGCATATTTAGTTCCACAACTCTCCAAAGGACAGCGCTGGAGTAAGTTTACGTTCGGAAGTGCGTTGTTTTAGATAATTAAATCAAATTAAATGATCGTATCACATTGACTAAATTCACGTGCTAATAATGTGAATTTAGATATTTTCACCAGAAATTGAGTTAAACAACTAATTTTATTAAGATTTAGCTGCTTTAAGTCTAGTTTATTCGTTTAATTGGAAGATGAAATATTGGTGTTTTAATTTCTAAACGTGACCAGCACCCTCTACCACCATTTTGTTTGTTTTTGAATTTGACATTGGCGTTTTGTTTTTCTGACGTAACGATTGTGCTTTGAATGTTTTGAATTTTTTATATTTTTCCTATATTTTCTTACAACTTGGCTATTCTTGGATTTTGATTATCTTTGCTTAATATAGTGGCCCATGCACGTGAAAGGGACTTCGATTATCTGTTCTTTCCTTCGGCCATAGTTCGTATAGTTTAGTGATGGCCGCGGATAAAATTTGCTGTGTTTCAGGATGTACCAAGAGCTGTGAGTAAATCTAATTATTTACAGGTTTTACCAGTCAATATATTATTTCTTCTTTCTATTTTATATATAAGTCAGTGTCACCTTGGGCAACAATGTGATACCTAGCGCAGACGCAGGTAGCCCAAGAGTTCTGCATCACTTTTCCACCCTTAGAGCCAATACCTTGCTATGTATACTTACATACATAAAAAATGGGGGGGTTTCCGGCACTTAATTCTTTTAGGGGGAGGTTCCTACTCCTCCCCCCATCTACCCGTCCACTCGGCGACCAATAATTCGTGCAGCAGATTACTAAAGAATTACCCTTATAACACTACTACTTATACTACTGTCATTACACTTTTCAAAAACGCTTCTAAAATATTAATTTTTTTTGTAGGTGAAGATGGCTATATACTTCACAAATTTCCAAACTCTACAAAAGATTAAACACGCTTTTGTACACGGGTTCAAGCAGTTGGTGGAAACTTTCTGTGCTTAGATGATATGTATGTGTTTAAGTACCGAAGAATTTGTCATACACCTTTTGAATCCAAGTACTGGACCGGAGTAAAATGTTAAGTAATATTGCAATACCAGCATTGCATATGAGAGGTTAGTAAAAATTTGCATTAACATTGTTATGATCTATTCTTAATATTATGAATGTTAAAGTTAATATGGAAGTTCGTTCCTCAAATAATTAATTTTACTATCAAACATGTATAATTGAATGTATAAATTTTGAATCATTGTTAAACCATGTTCTGCAATACTAATTTTCAACTTCCATGTTGATGAAATATTATGTATGACATGTAAAGCAATTTTATGGAAAGTTTGTTATTTCTTATTAACAGTTTGATTCAAATGATAATAAAAAGCTTATAAAATAAGGCTTTTTCAAAGCTCATATGAATATCAAAATCTACACCAGTTTATAAATATTAAACTTGCTCAGAGTACAACTGGGAAGAAACATGAGTTTATGTTATAATAACAAATATATAGTGATCTAAAGATCTTTTCCAGTACTAATGAGAATATATATTGCACCAACATACTATATTGTAGATTATGTTCAATGTTTAATTATTTTTTAATCATATTGTCCTTTAGTATCTATTTAAAGTTATGATGATCTTCAATTTGATATCCCATTCTTTCATTTCATTCAATGTTAGAATATCATATTTAAAGTTTAGATGCCCAAAGGAGACAATCAATTTTTCTATGGAGAATGGGCCCACTACAAATTTTAAAGATTATCAATGAAATGCATGTCGATTTATTCCTTATAATCCATAGATTACAATAAAATTATTAGTTTTACTGCAGCTAAACGGAGTCCTGAGAAATTAACAAATAAAATATGAATCTAACAATAACCTAAAAACAAACTGAAAGCGATTTTCTAGTAGTATTCATCGGTATTATAAGTTAAAATAGTGGACAATTGAATAATAGTACATATAAAACTAAGCTGTAGGTATATTCAGCATTTATAAATATTTTAAAATCGATGTAAAACCTTTCACTAGTTCGGACAAAACATAGTGCCTGTTTATGCACAAATGTCGTATGGATTCTAACTTTGACATGTATTGATTGGTTGTGAGTGTAATTCTAAATACCAAGATGGCTAAGGGATAATGTCTTCAATAATAGTACATATAAAACTAAGCTGTAGGTATATTCAGCATTTACAAATATTTTAAAATCGATGTAAAACCTTTCACTAGTTCGGGCAAAACATTGTGCCTGTCTATGCACAAATGTCGTATGGATTCTAACTTTGACATGTATTGATTGGTTGTGAGTGTAATTCTAAATACCAAGATGGCTAAGGGATAATGTCTATTTATATTTATGATATTACCAACACACAGTAAGATACATTTTAAACTGATTGTATTACAAAAAGCAAAATATAATGTAGGTAATTGTATTTATCATTGTAAATCATAATTTATTTAAGTATTCTATTAACAGTAGTAGGTGCAGAAACAGAAACCTTTTATTCAATTTAGATTATAAATAATACTTATTGAAAGTCACTTTTTTAATTTACCACTGGTTCGGAAAAAAACCTCTGACTTGAAGAGAACCAGCAAAATACCCAGTAGGTCTTTTAAAAAAAGCCAGCTTACAATCATGTATGTCATAATTAACAACACAGAACAAATTAGAAATAGCTTGGTAGCGATCACCTTACCCACAGGTTATTGTCAGCCATAAATTCCTTTATACTATAATAACCCCTTTTATACAAACTTAATTTAATACATTTTTTGAACTTTGATGATTGACTGACATATATAGACAGGAACGGGGTCAAGACATTATTTTAAAATGTTTTGGTTGATTAGTAAGTAGTTATATATCATAATAAAATGACTAGGAATTAACATGCCTTATCTATGTTATTACACAATGATAAATAGTGAGGAAGTAAGATGTTTTAAACTGCATGTGTAAGGATTAAAAAAACACAGGCTTAATTTAAATGTATTTATTACTAGCGATGCGCCTCAGCTGTGCCCTGGTGATTTATGGATCTCGACAACAGTGCCATCTACCGAGTCCAAATGTAAATATAAACCATCTAGGAATCCATCCAAACACACACAAACATTTTCATTTAAATTGGTTGGAAGGTTTCTGATGTTTTGTCTATAACGGACATAGGTAGAAACATTTTAGTGTTAGATATATTTCTGAAGGTTTTTTTGAAAATAACTTGATGGTAACATGTACATTTATGATATTGTAAGCAATCAGAAGGAATTTTCAATTATAATATAAGACTGTTGTCTTCAATATCCATACACTTTTTGTCTCTGCAAGTTTTCAGCCTGCACGGCATACAGATTTGTTCTAAGCGATCCACCTGAAAAGAAGTTAATGACAATTGTAAAGGTATCTTAACTAAATAATAATACTTATCAATATATTATTTTTTTCTATATTATATAGGAATTAAAAGGAAATTTTTAATAATAAGAGATATGAGATAGACTATGCCTTCAATGTCAATAAACTGTATTTACATATTTCTGTGAGCATTTTCTTATATCTGCCTTTTCATATGTTAAATAATAAAGAAATTATTATAAATTATACAGCATTAATCAGCTCCAGCTGATCAAATACAGAAGCAGTAATTATTGATTAACATCAGTAATATTCAACCATGTAAAAGTTGTCTCACATTTTATTTTTACCGGTTTCATGTACTTACATAGTAGACAAAGATATTATTGTTATATTAAGTATATCTGATTCTAGATGACAAAATAATATTCCTTTCTGCACAGTGAACAACACAGCTGTCGAAACATAATAGAAACAACCATTACACTTTTTTATGGAAACTATTATTATTAAACTTTATATTTGCTTTTAGTACAAATAATTACTACATTTTTTACACATAAATATATGTAACATTTATATTGCCTATCTACTATGGCTGGTATAAATCCAGGATCTGTGTCTGGCTTAACAAAAAAGCCATTTAGTATTAAGCAACTTGCTGAATACATAAGGTTACCTATTTGTACACAAATGCAGTTATATGAATTGCTCTTCAAAACACTCTTTTAAGTCCCTCGACCCAAAGATTCTAATTTTCTTTTAACATTATAATAACTTCTTTTGTGCATTCTATTTATTATTTAATTTAGATTTTACTAATAAAATAAACTTAATACTTTGTCACTTTTAAGAAACTAATAAGGTTCTAAGACCTGTTTATTATTTGTATTTGTTTGAGGTAAAATATACAAACAATAATAGATTTTCACAACCTAGAATAGGTGTAAATTAATAAACTCTTATATTCTATTAGCGAATTTTACCACAAAAACTAAAAAGAGAAAAACATACGTACTTGTGTCAATTAATATTTGGCTAACCTTTCTGATAATTGATAATATCCATATTTTCTTAAACATTAGTTTAATAATGCTTGTAAATAAAAAACTCCATTTTGTTCTTACCATAATGATGCGACTCCAACTATGTTTTATTTCACTCGAGTGAATCGAGTGAATTTGTCCAACTCGATAATCGATAGAAAATAAATTTTACCGAGTTACCGAGTTAACTCGGCGCATCGTATAGATTCAGAGGGTGCTATATAGATATTAATTTACTTGTATATATAATAAGTCGCTGCGGGTGACATCACAAGTTGCATCCAAATTCAAACTTGCATCTGGCATGTTGTAAACAAACCTGAACTTAGTTTTATTTATGATATTGATTTATAGTTTTAATTTCATGTTGCCACATATTACTTATTTATAAAGGTACATATTTAAAAATGGTTTAACTAAAGTAATCGCTGATCTCAACTCTAGTGATAAACTTTTCTGTAAATAGTTGATTTACTCAAAAACTAGTGTACAACTAGAATGATATACATACATACTCGTAAATTAACCCGAGTGGCTCGAGTCGCAAAACTCTACTCGAATCGCATCTTTATCTTACGGCCAATGCAGTGTTTGTCTACAATTTAGTGATGAAATCGACTTACTAATTCGAGCAATTTATTGATATATTATGTAATAAATAAATTGATATTAGGTAATATGTATATATTGTTGTATCAATTTATGTTATATATGATATAAATTGATTATATATACTTTGGATAGTCAAATTATTAATAACATTAAGACTTACGTCATAACGTTAGAGTGATATTATTTTATGAAGATGTCGATACGCATACCAAAAATAATATATAACTACCTACTAAGCGTAGTAATAATAATTGTGTTGTATGGAAGAACAATTATAAAAATAATTTGTGAAATATTGACACAGCTTCGTTCATCTAATTTGAATTGTTTAAATCGAGTTACCTGAATTTCAACTCGAGTCGATTTTTTCCGAGTTATCACGGCACATCTCTAAGACAATAATTTTTTAAATGTTACATTACCTTAGCCAATGATCAGAACACGAATGTCAAAACAACTAATTTTTTTTCAGATTTCTTGTTTCCGTTTACATTTTCGAAAAATCTATAGACCATTTACTATTATAATTTGGTGTCTTTTTTTGGTGTAAATACCATTAAGTGACGTTAATATTTCTAGTGGGCCCAAAAATGATTGTCTCCTTTGTGCAGTATTCATAAGAAACAGAACAAAAAAGTTAGTATTTCATTTGGTCTTATTACCAAACTTAATTAATCACAAGAGAAGTTATTGATTTGCCTCCGTCTTTGTAAAATTCGACATTGCTGTAAGATCCATAATTTACATTATAGTATGCATATTTTTCACAGGTGTTCTATTGTACAACTAATACTAATAATAAACTTCCATTTTAATAAAATGGAATGTGTAACTTTTAGCTTCATTTTTATTTGTTTTATTTTGTTATGCTACTTGTGGTATTTGTTGTTTGATATTGTCTGTTGGAAGATGTTGGTAGTCCTTCAGCCTTAGTCGTTCAAATTCTACATGGCTAATATGTGTATGCTGTAATTTTTTGCCGATTGGTAGTAGAGGAATTAATCTTTGCAATTAATAAACCCAAGCAGGTTAGAATTTTTATTAGAGCCATCAGTTCACATTTCTCTTTGTACTATTCTTAAGTTGTCAATATATTTCAAGTACAATTTATTGTATATATTGATTTTACAGGTGCTGTTGCTAAGATATCACCCTTAGCTGAAGTTACAAATAAAAATAATACTTTTAAAACACGTTATACACAAGAAATTGCTTCAACATCAAGTTATGTGCAAGAGACAACTACTGCTCAAACATCCAGTAAGTTAAAATTGATAATATATTATTTATAAATAAAAATTATTGTATAAATTAAATTGAGGATAATATATTGTAAATTAATTTTATTTAAAAAAGTCCCACTTGGTTTTGTGCTGGTTCTGGTAAAGCTTTAATATCAAGTTGCAAATTTAATTTAAGCAAATTTATATGGCAGATGTGAACGGCCGAGTCAGGAAGGGACGCCCTAGAAAAAAGTTTATCGACCAAATTGGCGATATTTTGAAAATGGGCCACGTTAGAAGTACCCTTAACCGACGAGCATGTATGCGTAGATATATGGATGTAAAGGAGGCGAAAGAGGTATGTCAGGATCGTGCCAAATGGAAGTCCGTAGTCTCTGCCTACCCCTCTGGGTGACAGGCGTGAGTGTTTATGTTTTTTTTTTATTTCAATAAGTAAACATATTTTATCACTTTTGCCATTATATTTCATCATGTTTCGCCTGCACAAGTACTCCACTATTGCATTATTAAAATATACAATATCTTAAAAACGGTTAAGTTTCGTGTATGGTGTTTCATAGTCGAAAAAGTCGGTAATGATGCAAACTACAACACCCTAAATGATCTAAGTCGACTTAACCTGTAACCCTTTCATATTGTATATTTCAATATTTATCTACTATGTTCCAAATTATGATTCAAAATGCAATCAACTTGCTACAATTAAATTTATTTTTACTAAACTATAGTACAAATTTTCTTGGTCTATATAAATATAATGTTTTGTCATTTTAATTTCAGGCTTGAAGGTGACTGTACAGGAACGGGAGGCAGGTGCTCTTCAATGATTGATTTATTGAACGTTTGTTGGTTATATTTAAGTCGTCTTATTGCTAACAGTGTGTATCAGGTAATAATCAAAATTTAAACAGACAGATCTTATAACTAATTGCACGACGTGCTGTGATTGGTTACCAACAATGACGAGCTCTGATTCTGATTCAAAATTTATACATTCAATTATTCATGTTTGATAGTAAAATTAATTATTTGAGGAACGAACTTCCATATTAACTATAACATTCATAATATTAAGAATAGATCATTACAATGTTAATGCAAATTTTTACCAACCTCTCATACGCAATGCTGGTATTGCAATATTACTTAACATTTTACTCCGGTCCAGTACTTGGATTCAAAAGGTGTATGACAAATTCTTCGGTACTTAAACTTAATAACTGGTATAAATGAAAACATATTTTACCAGCTTAAGAAGCAAGCATCTATCTTAAATGAAAGCCAATGATAAATTGTGTACACTGGTTTTTGATGAAATGGCCTTAACACCACATATTGGTTATGACAGGAAAAATGACAAGATTACTGGTTTACACAATGATTTACGCGAACACTACACATTGAAATAATACTAGTTTTTACGGATTTTATCGCGTATATTTATTATATAAATATCCGACGTTTCGAGCGCTTTACAGCACCGGATCGTCGGGTATTTATATGTAGTTAAATATACGCGATAAAATCCGTAAAAACTAGTATTATTTCAATTGCTGGTTTAGTTGACAATGGTGATGTAGTGAGGACTGAACTTAGAATAGAGGTATTCTAAAAACTATAAACAGCCGATATCATATTCATTTTGTGCTCGCAGTACAAAAAAGATGAATTAGCCTTAATGATTAAAAGAAATGTAAGAAAATTGAAGGGCTCTGGCTTTAAAATCCTTGCTACTGTATGTGACCAGGGAACATCAAATGTTAGTGCCAAGTGGAACATAGTAGATAAATATTGAAATATGGTGGTAGATAAATATTGAATATACAGGGTAACCCTGTATATATATTTCAATATAAATTATATTGGTTAAGTCGATTTAGATCCTTTAGGGGGTTGTAATTTGCATCATTACCGACTATTACGACTATGAAACACCATACATCAAACCTAACCGTTTTCAAGATATTGAATACTTAAGTTTTTTTTTTATAAAAATTGTCAACTTTTTGTCTATTGTACTATTTTTTTGTAATTTGTACATCTTATTTTATTTTTATAATATATATATTTGATTTCGATTAATTTACTTTGTATACTGTCATTACTGTCTACTGTCTAATTACTGTTGGATTTATTAATTTAAAATTGTTACTTTGATGAAATATATTGATTGATCGACATTTATTTATTTATTTCTGAAATTGTGTAGATTGCTTAGTTCTTAATTTTTTTTTACTGGTTATGGGTGTAAATTACAATAAAGATGATTATTATTTTTAAATTGAGTTTTCTTTTTTATGATTTACCTTTGATTACATAATTCTGCAACTAACTAGTTTTGTGCCTATATGCACAAAACTAGTTAGTTGCTGAATTATGTGATCTTGTAAAATTAATTAAAAATAATCAGTACACCAGGGATGGGGCTGTACTATATATAGAATATCGTCCGTTTAGTTCGACAACTCCACTATAGATGTCTCTGTACCACGGAATCGAGTAGCAACTCTATTCCAGGTATATATAATGTACTCTGTGCCTGCTCCTCTCCCGCACCCCGCCACACTGATATCGAAATATTTTTATAGTACTAGCTGAACCCGTGTCCTTGACACACTTGTTCATAGCAGTGCGCATAATTAGGTCGACTAATATTTTGGTGAATAATTCCGCGAAAAGTCGCTTACCTATTGTTTTATTTATTAATTTTTGTGTAATTAGGTTATGGTACTGCGATAAAAACGCTTTGTTTTGGTTTTTTTCCAATTTAGTTGGTACATTTACATCTCTTGCGATACGGACGCTTTTATTTGTGTTATTAGTGCTTGTGTAAACCTGTGATCGTGATGGCAAATACACATCCGAACTACACAGCAGCTGAATATGCGGACATGATCCTAATTTACGGAGAATGTCATCAAAATGCCGCCCTTGCGATTAGAACATATCGCGAGAGATATGGCGATACAAGACAATGCCCTACTCATTCTCGCACTATTGTAGGAGCTCTTCAGCGCATCCGCGAAAACCACCAGACCAGTGGATCCTAGGTATCAACGCCCTGATCGACCGCCTACACGACAATACCCAATCCATTTAACTGAAAATGTGATACAACACTTCGAAGACCAACCCAAAACTAGCCTTCGCCAGAGTGCTAGGCATTTTCAAGTCCATCACAGAACCGTCCATAGGATATTAAAGCGCGAAAAGTGGCACCCATTCAAGTTTAGAAAAGTACATACTCTGCTATCGCGTGATAAAATAATAAGAGTTAATTATTGTCAGTGGTTACTGAGAAAAATTGAAGAGGACAGTGACTTTCTTTCTCAAATTTGTTGGACTGATGAAAGCACGTTCACCAGAAACGGCATGTGGAACCAGCACAATCTGCACCACTGGGCACCAAAAAACCAAAATCCGCGCGTTTGGCGGGAGTCAGCCCATCAGTACAGATTTTCGGTAAATGTTTGGGCAGCTATTCATGGTGACAACATCATCGGACCCGTATTCATTGATGGGGCTTTGAACGGCGAAAGGTTTGTTAATCTATTAAATAATACGGTGTCAGAATACACAAACAACCTAAACGTCCATCGATACCAACGAATGTGGTATCAATTAGATGGCGCGCCTGCACACTCTGTAACAACAGCCAGGCAGTGGCTAAATGACACGTTTGGTGCACAATGGATTGGTAGATTTGGACCTCGTAGGTGGCCAGCAAGATCGCCAGACCTCACGCCACTCGATTTTTTTTTCTGGGGGTGCATCAAAAACGATGTATACGCGGAGAACGTGGATTCGGTGGAACAATTACGCCATCGAATAATAAATGCGTTTGAAAAATTGAGGGAAATGGCTATAAGTGACAATTTATTATCAAATGTGCGAGAAAACATGAAACGCCGTTTAGTTCTTTGTATCTGCCAACAAGGTGGTCTTATTGAAAACAAGAAAATTTAAAATAAAGACAAATTAAAGCAGTGATTAGTGATAACAGTTAACAAATAGTAACACGAGAGTGTGATATGATACGTGTTTGACTAAGCATCTCCGCTGTAGGTACCACATAGGACGCGCGCCACCACGCCGATAAGTTTCTTTGATAAACAAGACACTTTGCGCGGTTGCCAGCCCGCTAAACGCTGCGTTGCCGCTCCGAGTTAACGTAAACCAACTAGGTAAGTATTTTCATGAATGAATTTTTGCAAGGATGATTCCAATTTTAGTTACTTTTTTAATATTTAGTTTGTTTGAAAAAAATAATTTTTCAATTTACGAGTAATTTTAACTTTTTAAAATGAATATGATTAATGGTCACTAGCCCTACCCGTGTATTAAATTAAAGTCGCCATTGTAGCCATACGTTGTATAGTATACTATAACTATTGTTTTTTGGAAATCAAACAAAATTTATGATTAATTTAAAATTTTATTTTCAAGTAATAACCACTTGTAAAAAACCCACACTTCGTCACAAGAACAACGTAAAATTTTGTGATTATTTTTTGCAAATATATGATTATTACACACATAAAGTTTGTTTAAATTTATGACATTTACCAAATCATTGTATTTTGGAAATTTGTATTCTTCAATATTAAAAATTCTATCATTCGTCGTCAACATTTTTAAAAATTGTTTTTCTGTTGAACCAATTTTGTATTATTTTTTCACAATAACGAACAGTTTTTTTGTCTTTTGGCGACAAATAATTGAAAGGATAACTTGGCCGAAACAAATAATGTTCGATAAACGCATCATTTTTATTGGATAGTTTTACGTCTAGAATAGCCATTTCTCTACATTGAAAATGTTTATGAGGATGTGTAATGTAAAATCCGTCCATGTCGATGATGTATCTAATATTTTTTAAATTTTGTGTCATTTTGAACCAAAATGTTAAAAGTATTTACACGCGACTAAAATATGTTTGTTCCAACAAACTTCACATAACAATTCAATCTTCATTACTTCCCATCATCCCATTTCTTCCTTCTGCTCTTGTCTTCCTGTAATTTAAGTAAACAGAATCACATTCACTAATGATCACTAATGACTGTCATTGTTAAAAAAGTATTTTTTAACTTTTTACTTTCTGCTATTGTCTTTGTATTTATGGCTAGGAAATATCCGCGGCGCGGTCTGAATGCGTGTTGGCGAACTTCACATGCCTTCGAAATTTTCTCAGACATGCAGGTTTCCTCACGATGTTTTCCTTCACCGCCGAGCACGTGGTAAATCAGCACTTAAAATTGAAATTAACAATTTAAGTAGTGCCGACGGGGCCGAACCCGGGTCGCGTACTGTGAAATTTACAGCTTGCGCTAACCATCTGAGCTACCACGGCTTAATCATATACACAAACAATATTTAAATATAATTTGTTAACACTAAATCATACACACGTAAGATAATAACAGAAAGAAAAGTAAGTTTGTCAATAGAATAAACACTTAAAATTGCAATTAACAATTTAAGTGGTGTCGGCGGGGGCCGAACCCGGGTCGCGTACTGTGAAATTTACAGCTTGCGCTAACCATCTGAGCTACCACGGCTTAATCATATACACACACAATATTTAAATATAACTTGTTAACACTAAATCATAGTGTAGATGACGGGTCAAGAAGTGGTCGCCGTCGGCCCGTTAGGACTCCAGCAGTGATAAAAGCTGTGAAGGCGCGAATTCAAAGAAATCCCAAACGTAAGCAGAAACTGTTGGCCCTTCAGATGGGGTTAAGCAGAACCACGGTGAAAAGGGTGTTAAATGAAGACTTAGGGCTTCGGGCATATCGAAGAAAAACAGGACACCGTTTGAATGCTCGTCTAATGGACGTGAGACTGAAGAGATGCTGCGCTTTGTTGAAGTGGTACGCGGGAAAAAATATCGGGACATTCTTTTTTCGGATGAAAAAATTTTTACCGTAGAAGAGAGCTACAACAAACAAAATAATAAGGTGTACGAACACAGTAGTGAAGAAGCGAGCAACCGTATTCCGCGTGTCCAACGAGGTCATGAAGTGGTCGCCCTCGGTCTGTTAGGACTCCAGCAGTGATAAAAGCTGTGAAGGCGCAAATTCAAAGAAATCCCAAACGTAAGCAGAAACTGTTGGCCCTTCAAATGGGGTTAAGCAGAACCACGGTGAAAAGGGTGTTAAATGAAGACTTAGGGCTTCGGGCATATCGAAGAAAAACAGAACATCGTTTGAATGCTCGTCTAATAGACCTGAGAATGAAGAGATGCTGCGCTTTGTTGAAGCGGTACGCGGGAAAAAATATCGGGAAATTCTTTTTTCGGATGAAAAAATTTTTGCCGTAGAAGAGAGCTACAACAAACAAAATGATAAGGTGTACGAACACAGTAGTGAAGAAGCGAGCAACCGTATTCCGCGTGTCCAACGAGGTCATGAAGTGGTCGCCCGCGGTCTGTTAGGACTCCAGCAGTGATAAAAGCTGTGAAGGCGCGAATTCAAAGAAATCACAAACGTAAGCAGAAACTGTTGGCCCTTCAGATGGGGTTAAGCAGAACCACGGTGAAAAGGGTGTTAAATGAAGACTTAGAGCTTCGGGCATATCGAAGAAAAACAGAACATCGTTTGAATGCTCGTCTAATGGACCTGAGACTGAAGAGATGCCGCGCTTTGTTGAAGCGGTACGCGGGAAAAAAATATCGGGAAATTCTTTTTTCGGATGAAAAATTTTTACCGTAGAAGAGAGCTACAACAAACAAAATGATAAGGTGTACGCACACAGTAGCGAAGAAGCGAGAAACCGTATTCCGCGTGTCCAACGGGGTCATTTTCCATCCTCGCTCATGGTATGGTTAGGAGTTTCTTATTGGGGCTTAACAGAGGTACATTTTTGTGAGAAAGGTTAAAAACGAATGCAGTTGTGTATCAAAATACAGTCCTGACGAACCTTGTGTAACCTGTTTCTCATACCATGTTCAATAACAGACACTGGGTATTCCAACAAGATTCGGCGTCAGCTCATAGAGCGAAGAGCACACAAGACTGGCTGGCGGCGCGTGAAATCGACTTCATCCGACACAAAGACTGGCCCTCCTCCAGTCCAGATTTGAATCCGTTAGATTACAAGATATGGCAACACTTGGAGGAAAAGGCGTGCTCAAAGCCTCATCCCAATTTGGAGTCACTCAAGACATCCTTAATTAAGGCAGCCGCCGATATTGACATGGACCTCGTTCGTGCTGCGATAGACGACTGGCCGCGCAGATTGAAGGCCTGTATTCAAAATCACGGAGGTCATTTTGAATAAACTATAGTGTCATAAGAATCTATGTTTTGTTAAGTTCATTTTGGGATATAAATAGTTACATAATGAATAAACTTGTTCCATTTATTTTATATTAAACATGTAATAGAATTTATGACCTGATTAGGTAATATGCAATTTGGGTACAGATGGTAAACCAGGGTCACATTGGGTAGCTTTATATATCGATACGAATGACGTCGGTCAATATTTTGATTCATACAGACGAGCATCTGTACGATATCATCTAGAGTTTTTAAGAAAGAATTGTAAAAGATGGAACCGGAATGTTGATAGGATTCAGAATGAGTGGACTTCAGTTTGTGGCGAATATTGCTTAATGTATTTGCTATATAAGTTTCAGGGATGTTCAATGCATAGTTTTACGAGTATATTTACAGGGAACACATTGTACAACGATATTTTAGTGGATGAGATGTTTCGCTCCTATTTTATAGATAATAAGTAATAAGATTTTGTATTTTATAAATAAAAATTTTAACAAAATTGGGTAATGTGTTTTATTAATGAGTCAGATTAGTGTAGATAGGGACAAAGGAGTACAATACAATAGCACCACGCTGAGGAAGAAAAGATAATGACGGTATTGAACGAGCAATAGATAAGTAGATAAGAACAATGGAGCGTTAATGACGGTGGAGGCCCGCAGCGGATATCAATTAGATAAGAGTTAATTGATCTGCACATCTCCGGAACCGTGCATCCTACCCAAAAATGGACCGCAGATTCGTGATCAGAGCATGCCAAAACCATTTTTTTTTTTTTTTTTAGTATGTACGTGTACCACTTCTGACTCAGTGCGCCAGAACTGGTACAACCTAACTACTTTCTTCTCAGTTTCATGTTTTTTTTGTGTCAAAGTGTTTTTTTAAAAAAACAACTTACAAAACAAATTTTATTTATCAGTGACTGCCCTTCTTAGATTCTTATGTAAAATTAAAGTAAAGTTACAGTCTATATACACGTCCCAATACTGGGCACAGGCCTCCGCACATTTCTGTGAGGGTTTTAGGGCAAGTAATTGTCCGCCTCGCTGCCCCAATGCGTGTTGGCGAACTTCACATGTTACTGCCGCAGGCTACCCTGACAAAGGTCGTCGAACTCGGGCCCATAGGAGTCCAACTAGACAAGGGGAGGGTCAAACGACCTGTGGAATATTAAGATATATCGGCTAACAAGGAAGAGAACAAAACTTACCTTTTTCCGTCGAAGTAGGGTTAACCATAGGAAGATTCAGGTATAATAGTATATGTGTGATTGTGTTATGCTCAGTACGTGTTATATTGTGTAACCTGACTTCCCCGCTGGTTGCAGAACAGCAGATCCAAAGGCTTCACCTCTATTCTAATATGGGATCCATCGAAGGGGTAAGCAGTCACAGAAAACACTTCAGTGTCTAGGAAATTATGTTCGTTTATCACTTATTATTTATAGTCAAGTCAATTATCTTCAAGTTAATCCAATCAAATTTAACAATGTTTAACCGAAACACGCGTTACAATACACGGACGGCTGGTCAAAGTTCTATGTCACAGGACAACTTAGCAAAACCGTAAGGTTCGCGAAGTGTATACGACAGGGCGAGGCGGCAATTATATTAACGAACGCGCGACAATACAGCTCCGCTGCTAGCTAGCCAAGAAGCCGGGTGAGGCTCGCCCTCATCGGCGCCGCCGTCCAACTCCTATCCCGCTCCCCCCCCCCCCGGGCCCAGTCGTCAGACCGGTTTCCCACTCAAAGATGCGCGCCCGCAACTATCTATGGTAAATATCGGGCGCAAACATTACACGTCTTCGAAATATATTTTTTTTCTTATTTCTCTGACATGCAGGTTTCCTCACGATGTTTTCCTTCACCGCCGAGCACGTGGTAAATCAGCACTTAAATTAAATAATATTAAATAATAAATTGCAATTAACAATTTCATTGGTGCCGGCGGGGATCGAACCCGGTTTGCTCGCGTACTGTGAAATTTAAAGCGAGCGCTAACCATCTGAGCTACCACGGCTCTTAATCCTTATGTACTTACATAAATTGCATTAGGTATATTAGGATATGAGATTCCTATACGTAAGCACGATTATCGAAAATCTAAAAATTACCTATTCTAATTAAATTTATAGATAATTTTAAGATTTTCGACAATCGTGCTTATCAATGAGATGTTTTCGTTAGTTGGCAAATTAAAGTAGTTAAGTACCTAATGTACTACCTGTATCGAAAGTTCATTATTATGTACCTACCTGTTTTCATTGAAAACTTTTCAATTTTAACTACATGTGCTTCAACAAACTTATGGGTACATTTTACCAGCTATATTCATCCCGGCTTCAGCAAATGGACACGAACAAAAGGAAGCAATTTTTCTAAATAAAGATGTAGATATGTAGGTATTACAACCATAAATAGATAGCAGCGGCTAACCTAGTGAGCATGCGTGGGTGCGCGCTGCGCCCCCCCTCCGTCCGTCGCACTGATCGGGGAAACAATTTGTAGCGAAAGGCAAGATGATTTACAATAAAAAGGAGCGCACGAAATTTCATAAACAGACCTTTGGGAGTCTGGATGTCATGAAAAATCTATTGAATGTATCTGTTCAAAATAAAATTATTTCCATTTTTGTAGAACTAATCTATCCCTGTATGGCACTGACCTCTATATATACAAGTACGCTGGACTGGCTATACACCGTGACATGATGAAGCAATTTGATTTCCGCCATTTTGGCGCTGACAGCAGAAGTGCACGTCCACGGAACTAATAATAGGGATGAGACAGTGTACCAAATTATATCGATAAAAATTCTATACCCTACCTATGCCTAAATAGAATGGACTCTATGGATAGATCGACTCTACTCGTAACGTCATTCTATTTATGTATCATATTAATGTAATGCCATTATCATTCATCATCATTAAACCCCTTCACAAGTCCACTGCTGAACATAGGCCTCCTCCAAGGAATGCCACAAAGCACTGTCCTGAGCCACCTGCATCCTTCGACTTCCTGCATGTCTTACCAGGTTTTGACTCCATCTAGTGGGAGAACGTCCTACACTTCACCTGCCGGTACGAGGCTGCCTTTCGAGAACCTTTTCCCCCCATCGGTATTCGGTTCTTTGAGCTATATGGCCGGTCGATTGCCACTTCAGCTTACTAATCCATTGGGCGATGTCGGTCACTCTGGTTCTGCTGCAAATATCCTCATTCCTAAGTTGGAACCCCTTTTCATAGCCCGCTGAGCGACTTCAAGCTTCCTCATACGGCCAGCAGTGAAAGACCTCGTCTCAAATCCATAGGTCATCACTGGCAACACGCACTGGTTGTACAATCTAGTTTTGAAGTATTCCTGACGAGAAGATGTGTTGTAATCTCCCGAACGCTGCCCAGCCGAGTTAAATCCGTCGATTGACCTGTCGGTCAAAGTTTCACTTACCTAGTCAGACTATTTGTCCCAAGTAAAAATACTCGTCAACAACTACAGCTAAGTTCACCCAAAAACCACCGGCATAGGTGTGACATGGACATAACACATGACTTTTGTTTTATCCATGTTCATCTTAAGACCTATCCGTTGGGAGATACTATTGAGGTCATTGAACATAGTGCGTAGGTCCTCCAACGATTCTGCCTTAAGGACTATATTGTCGGCAAATCGAAGGTAAGTGACGTACACGCCATTGACGTTAATACCGTATCCTTTCCAGTCCAGTAGCTTGGAAACGTCTTCCAATGCAGCGGTAAAGTATTTCAGGGATATTACGTCACCCTGTCTTACACATCTCTGCAGTTGGATTAGTTTTGTACTATAGTTCTGTACTCGGATAGCCATCGTAGCCCTTAGACCATTCAACTAAAAATTATTAAGATTAAACTAACTATCCAAAATAAAAATAAAAACATAATTTCTAAAATAATTTATTGTCAACCGTTCATTTAGTTCTAGTATTATAAAAAACAAATCAGCTGCTATAATAACGCCTATTCTAATCAACTACAGGGCTGTCTATAAACAGTAAAATATTTTCTACTATATAAAAATTTATGTTTGTTCGTACTTTCTACGATGCTATACCGTTCATCACATTGCGGTAAAACTTATTCAACTTATTGGTTGCACTTGTGCGAAGGTTATACGCATGGTACAATTAACTGACACTAGCTGGGGTGCGTATTATACTGACTACTTATTTGAAAGTTTTAGAAAGTTATATATCTTTCTATTTCAATGATTTTATTATCATTCCTAATTATACAATGTCAGTTACATTATCCATGTAACTTGTTCCACATTTTTAACGATATTTCCTCAATTATTTCTTCTGTAGCAGCAATGCACCGGGTACGAGCTAGCAAGATAATATAAAATAATATAAACTTTAAATTACATAGTTATCAGTTATTTACAACGTGATTTTCGAAATTAAAATAACAATATTAAAAAAAAATAACTGAAATTATCATACAGTCCTACTTTCTGTGGTATCGTCCCAAGAATGCTGGCTACGTGTCCTCTCTGAATGGCTATACTTAGCCTTCAAGCGAGGAAACAACAAACTAAGCAACTTCTTATTACCAGCAGCAAAGATAAGTCACCGATACAGTTTTTTTTGCAGCCTACTAAAACACATTCAACGTGGCTCGACATCATCAGGCGACTTTTCGACACTTGGCTATGGCCCTTGAGTTTGCGGGAAAATGAGGAAAGAAGAATTAAAAAAAATACATTAGAAATAATAATCTAATACTTTTATACTTACTGGTACTGATACTACCAGAAAATATTGTCGGTATACTGCACTTTTTCAAAGTGGTGCAGTTCTCATGTCTAATAAAACAGTCGTCTGTGAAATGTTTGGAACAAATATGATCATTTTGTTTCGGACGCCAATTCACAATATGCTTTTAAGCCATAATTTTAGTCTAGGTTCAGTTGGAAACCTGTTAATTAATAAACATTTGATAATCGTCTGTTGTTGGCGACTTTGTTTGTTAACATATATGGGTAGGAAAGAACATCGATAAGTATTATAGACAAGGAACTCGACATCCCTATTAAAATTTTATTGTTTATCAAAACTCAGTAATATACAGCCAAAGATGTTGGTATATATGATATTAAGATTAGTAACAAATTTGTAAGTACTTACATTATCAAATATTTTTAATTTACTTAATATTTGCTGCAAATTCACCTACTTGTGAGATGTTATACCACTTCTCTTTTGGTTAACGAATTTTACAGATGACGCACACTCTCATTATTAATAAAAATAATACTTAATATGTTACTAATATTATACACAATTAAACAACATAAAATACTTTCGTTTTTTAGTTTAAAATTTAAAAATACAGATTTATTTAATAAGACAATTTAATTTTTTTGACAACAAACTTTGGCATATTATGTCAATTTTATTTTTCAAGACATCCTTTAGCGGCGCTTCAAATTGGCACAGTCATTTTCTATGGTATAGCCAGTCCAGTGTACTTGTATATATAGAGGTCAGTGCTGTATGGTAACTGTTTTGCAATTTACGTTTTTTTTATGGTATTTATTTCCGCCCAAAGATGTGTTAAAAATAGTGTTGAAATTCGGAATTTTCGACACTTATAACTTTTAAACATAATCTTTTTTTACATTTTTGTTTCCATACAGGGCTAGATAATGATGAGACAAATTGAAATCATTTTTTATTTTGTACGTACACCATCAAACAGTGGAGTAATCGCCAGACTACGTTTGTATGGAAGAACGAGTGACTAGTGTACCCTTAAAGCGATACCTCTAGCGAACGACCTTGAGCGTTCGGTCAAATCAAATCAAGGGTATGTTCCGAAATACAACGCAGTGTACTATCCAATACAAATGACGTCGTAAATTGAGGCTATACTGGTGATTCGTTCCAAAACATTGGACAGTATATGACGTCATACTTTTGCGCCATTTAGAAAAGTGTTGGCGATTATTTTGTCATTTTGTGATCCAAAAATCATTATATCCTCCTAATGGATATACCAGCAATTATTCTATAATTTTTTGTATTTGAATAAATAGAAACAAATTCTGGCATGCTCCATTCAGCGCACACACAATTAAAAATTGTTTTATTGTGGCCGGATATCCGACGCAATATGGCGGCGGCACGCAAGTACAATATAGTGTCAATTGATGACGTCATTAGCATTTAACAGTGTACTGTGTTGTATTTCGGAACATACCCCAAATCTGCAAGACGCCACCTACTGCTACGAACGTAGTATTATTTTTTCAATGTCAATGAACTATTTGATGGAAATAGACATGGCCTACAAAGATAAATGTATTTTAATTTTCTTTATTCGGTATATTAGTTGCATTATATTAGAATTATGTATTCTAATATATTATCTAATTAATAAAAATGACTATTTTGATTATTTTTAACTATATACTATACTGCTTATATTGAATTAGCTTTTTATAGTGTAAAATATAATATTTGTCGAAATGTTAATTATGGATTCGAACTTTACATGCTAATGGTGCTTAATTTTTGTTATTTTCATTTGCTTACATATTGAAAATATACTTGAATAGTAGGTATTATTATTTTATTTAGATACAGAATTTTAGGATATGTTTTACCTTGAGGTCAAATATAATTTTGAGGAGCAACAGTTATTACTAATCTTTTATCTGCTATTCCTTATTTAGGAACAATATCAGTAAATTGAGTTTGACGGAGATTTACTGTTTATAATGCTTCATTTATTATTTTAATATTTACCTATTGGGTAGGTAATTATCTTGAATGTAAGAAATTGATTACAAATTTTTTAACTTCCTTAAATTATAAACAAACAGCTGCAGCTATTAAATGAACACATATGTACATACATACGCCCATATATATAAGTGGTTATATATATATATATATATATATATATATATATATATATATATATATATATATATATTTAGTACCCGGATGACCGAGCTTTGCTCGTTTTTTTTTTAAATTACATTTATAAATTACATACTGATGAAACTTAAATAATATTTTTTGATCTTATTGACAGAATAGAAAAAACTGAACTGATTATTTTAATAAAAAATCATGAGTGCAATTAGTTTTATGAAAATTTTCGTATTTTTAAAAATTACTAAAAAAGGGTTTGAAATAATAGATTTTCTCACAAAAGAAGGGAACTTGAAAAAAAGCCGGACCAAAGCCAGGACGCGAATCACGGAACTTCGATATCACGCTTGACCGACATACCACCTGAGCTATAACGATCGTTAGTGATTTGTCGAAATTTACCTTCTTACATTGTAGCAGTTTTTTTATTGCCTCAAAACACGGACAAAACGACATTTTCTAAAAATAAATCCAAGCGTTGGTCGCTAAAATCGTTGGAGCCGTTTCTAAGATTCCGATTAAATCCTGGGGGGGGGGTATCCATATAATTTTCTCATCTGGTTCGGTTCTATAAATATTTAAATATATAAAAATTATAAATTAAAATGAAATATACATAAATATCAATAAAATAAAATAAATACAAAATAATATTATATTATTATTGTTATTATTATTATTATAAGTTGTGGTTCGGTGAAGCTGCAACCTAATGGACCATGATTTGAAATTTTTATGAAAAGAAGTGGCTGACGTCAATTATTGTTCTTCTTATTATTTTTTCACGCATTTGACACGCATTTTTATTGAACACTTCCTATTCAATTCACAAAGTACCTATTATATATTTATTTATATAAAAAAGCATATTTAAGTACAATCATAAAAGTAAATGGAAACAACATATAAATCAATGGGCAAATGTAAAAATGCTGGAGGCAGGCAGCCCTATCGCATTACGTACCGCACGGCTGTAGGATTTATTTCAGATACGGCCGAGTTACAATGCTGTATAAATAATATTACCGTAACGTAAGCGCATCGGTTGGTATGTACTCAAATAATATTATGTATGCGGCGAAATACGGAACGTCGACGACGGCGACGAGGGACACGGCCACCTCCTACGAACGCATACAGCGTAATGCTGCCCGCACTCTGCGCACACCCCTTGATCATAGAAGTCACAAAATTTTCGGAATTATTCCAATTAAAAGAGAAAAACGAACTTAAAAATTCAAATAAAACATGGAGAATATAGATTTTTTAATTATCTAACCATTAGTGTTATTCTCAAATGATTAGAGCGTTGCGTTTAACAACAGATGCATGTAATCAAGAATTTTAGTCATTTTTAAAAGTTGATTTTAAATGTATTTATAGCACATAAAAATAAATTGAACGTGGAATGTGATGATAAGATATCGAACATTAATAATGTACTTTTAGATGTGGTTTATTTTTCATAACTAATGAGATAATAGAGTCTGAAAAACGCACTTTCGCAACATTTTGGTTAGGGATACACCTTAAGGCAAACGAGGCACGTGCCAAGTGGCGCATGGTTAAAAATGGGCGCGCGCTGAAGTTTTTAAACGAAAAATAATCGAATCGCACTACGATGATAAGGTTATTAGTGAAAACTTGTGTATTTAAAATACTTTAAAAAATGACGTATAACATGAGCTCTTAATGCATGCATATTCGGATTAACCAAACGTTATTTGTGTTTACTATTGCAGCTATATAAAATATTCTTATTAATTTGTATGTACACCTGGAGAATATCCGGACAGTCAGAAATTTTAATCATTATTCCGTGTCCTCTATTTCGTTCTCTAAAATAGTTTTTTTTTCAAGGACAATAGAACGAATGAGGCTGTGTCGGAAGAGGAGAAAACAGGGGAATACGTTTATATAAACTAAACAGCGCCCAGGTATTCTTCTAATTATTTCCAGTAGAATTACATTACAGACGATCTCTTTTTTATTATTAAAAATTATTTAAAGATTTATAAAAATTTGTAATTCATACGGCAACAGGGGGTTTGTTCCATTATCTTACTAAAAATAAAGAAAATTTATAATTTGTATATTTAGGTATGCTATGTACTGAACACCAAATACATACTTATTTTATTGTCTAATTATGTCGAGCGTTTACTAGTTGGGAATTTTTGCTAGTGCCTTTTCTGTATAGGAGTTCGTATGGATAAATACCTTCTCGTCCTGTGTATACAGTGACACAGAAGGGTTACAGGCGTTGTGGGTTTCATCTTAGTCATTAGAAGTGCCAACGCGTCTTCTTTGCTTGAAGTTGGTTGCAGGTGTCCATGAGCTGCAGTGGCCGCTTACCATCAGGTAGACTGCTTGTTTCTTCAATTTTAAATAAAGTAATTTCAAATACGAAAGAGGTGTTTTATTATAAAAGAAAATGTCTAAAAAAGTAAACTATGGGCCCTTTTTACTAAGTTATTTTATACCATATTCCTGTTACACGTGAATCTCGGTGCTGGGGTCTCCAGTGAATATTTCCGCTAAACATTGTGCCGACGACACGGTGGTGGTTGCCAGCAGTCAACTTGGGTTACCAGCTTGGGTCGTAAGTCGTCGCCAAATCCACGAGTTGAGATTAGAAATAGCTGCAGCTATTCGTTTAATTACTTAAGAACTTTGTTGCTCTAACCATAAAAGTTATAAAAGACGGACTCCATGTCAGTTACCATTCTCTGCCAGTCAACGTCACACCATAGTAATGGTGGTTAATAGTGCATAGCGCCATATTGCAGCGCGCTATGTCTTCATATCACATAGCGTGTGCTATGTAAGTAGTCGCCAGGGCGCTATAACGCTTTGGCGCTATTAAGTATTAATATCTAGCGGCAACTAGTTCTAGCAGCAGCGCTGTTAGGAGTGGACGTGTGACGCAAATTTGATCTAGTAGCACGCTACCCATCGCGCGCGACTTAATTTTGTGCTAGACGTAGTTTAGTTCGTGTATACCTTCGATCAACAATACCAACTAGATGTCGGGTCGGCGCAAGAAATCCATCTAAGTAAATAACAGCGCACATGAGACGTGAGCTCTTGTTTCGTTTAGTTCACTTGAAACACAGCCAATGTAAACACGTTTCACAATGCCGCAATGTGTATTTAAAAGTTGCAAGAATAATGCCCACAAAAGTAATTTAACGGCCGGAGTGTCTTACTTTCAGTAATTACATGTATAATATGTTATATTTTAAGCTATAAAATCATAAACAAAATTACCGATCAAAACCACCCCTACAAATATTGTGCCAATGTTGACCAACACACGCGCAAACATTTGTGAATCAGAATATGGACGCATGAAGTAGATTTGTATTGTAATAATTTTTAATAATTCGTTACCAACACTTTAAATGATGATAACTGCTTTTTTGCGTTTGTTTGTTTAATTCCAATAGATACTTAGATTTTTTGTAGCTTTCCTAGCTTTCTTCCCCGGTCGAGCCGACCCATTAGTGCTACAACTATACTACTAATATAATTGCAGCATGGCTCTACCACAAACGTGGTATACATGGTGGCATTTAAAACTAAAAGTATGCAATAGGTGATCTTATTGCTGACAGCAATTTCTTCCTGACAACCTATAAATGGAATATACCTATAAAATACAAATGGACAGGATTACATGATGATGACAGGAGTAGGGAAAATTGGTGTGACACACACAGACACACACGCACGCACGCACGCACGCACGCACGCACGCACGCACGCACGTACGCACGCACGCACACACACACACACACACACATATATATATATATATATATATATATATACATAGACGCATACATACTACGAACATATATACATACAAAAACTAAAATAGATATATACATTGAATTAGTTAATTAAATGCAATCATTATACTACAAACTATATGATATTTAATGGCTAGTGTGAAAAGTATGTATAACAACAATCATAAATGCCTAAAACATAAAAATAACTGTTCGCGACGGCCTAACAACGCTAAGAAACGAAGTAATAAAGAATATTGTTTTTGTATTAATAATAAAATTACCGACAAAACGGTGAAAACGTGTATTAATATAGTTGTGTAGCATATTTATAACTCTTAGTATATTAAGTTTTAATTTGTGTAAAGAAAATTAAAGTGTTAATTTAGGTAATTCTATCGGCAATTTTTATTGTCACGAACCTCGAGCTCGTAACACTACCATATCACCGCCCCACTACGGACAAGTTGTTTTGCAGTCGTAATAATTTCGACTTCTCCAGCTTTTCGTTTCGGAAGCATTCCGTTTATTTAAGTATAACTTATAAGGATAATTCATATATCGATATAAACCTACATTAAAAAGGGTATATCATCCTACTTATATTGCCTACTAGATACTAGTTTTTCTTTTCATTTGGAAATACCTACGCATAACTGCCTCTCGGGGGCATAGACGGGTCTGTTGTGAGAAATGAATCCTAGCTAGATCAATTTAATGCCCCTGTAACACCCTGGACACTAAATTTCATGAAAATCGTAGGAGCCGTTTCCGATTATAATTACAATGATGTGTCTTACCTGGATTGAAGACACATCATTGTAAATAATTAGCGGAAGGTTGCAAAGTAATAAATTATTTATTATAATGGATTTCCGCAAAGTAACGCCTGATTCTATCAATTATCAAAGCTTGTGTGGTGTCAGGTTTTGCTCTCGAAGTCATCTTCTCACCATATTCTCACTTACAGACAATCCACGAGTTTTCCTCAGCCTACCCTGAACATTAACAGCAGAAAGATGCCGATTTCGCAAAGAAGGCAAGGCTTTATTATTATTATATTTTATTTATTCTCCTTGCCATATTTCGCTGACTTAGCCCTTCACTAACGAGAGCTACCACTTGAGCGACTTCTGCTTCAGTGGTATCCATATATTTATGGTTATAAGTAACGATACGTCTGCTCCAACAAAAAATAAAAAGATTAAGTCACTACGATGCACAGAACCAAGAATATTACGCGCCAAAAGTCCGAAATAAACTAACCTTGCACTCAATGCATAAGTCGACAATTTTATCAGTTCGCTTAAAATGTTACAAATACCCACAATAACACCTGTATTCCTCTAGAGCAATGTCAAGTGGGTACTCGGATGTTAGTTTATAACGCATAAGCAAAAACATACAAATATGTCAACGCATACTTAAGATAACAAATTTGTTACTCAAAATTAACGGGTGAGTCAATTTTTTCGAAGGCCAGTGTACCTATGCGGTCGGGATTTCCCCGGCTTTGTTCACAAAAGTGGTACCATTGCGCGTTTCGTTTCGTTCATTGCTCTAGTAAAAACCGTATCGTTACATCTTAAGTATATTCAATTGCAATATTTTGTCATTCGGCAACGAGAGGCCAGCCTGCAAAAAAATTGATTGCCGTTTAATACGGCAATTGCCGTATCTATAACAACACTGCTGCCATTTTTCGTCGAATGTGGTACACGAGTGATTTAGTTTGTCAGTACGAGTTAGACACAACAGACCCGTCTATGCCCCCGAGAGGCAGTTATGCGTAGGTATTTCCACGTGAAAAGAAAAACTAGTATCTATTAGGCAATATAAGTAGGATGATATACCCTTTTTAATGTAGGTTTATATCGATATAGGAATTATCCTTATAAGTTATACTTAAATAAACGGAATGCTTCCGAAACGAAAAGCTGGAGAAGTCGAAATTATTACGACTGCAAAACAACTTGTCCGTAGTGGGGCGGTGATATGGTAGTGTTACGAGCTTGAGGTTCGTGACAATAAAAATTGCCGATAGAATTACCTAAATTAACACTTTAATTTTCTTTACACAAATTAAAACTTAAAACACTAATAATTTATCACACTGATTCACTTTATTCCGCTCCGAAGCTTCGCTTGTCTCGTCAAATCCAATACTTCCCCGATCGCACCTTGCTACGCCTATAAATACACATTAGTACCGAATCATCCAGAACATTCAAGTAAATACGCGCACCGATCGACAAAGCGCCGAAAGTTCGAGAGTCAGCTTCCAGAAGCTTAGTTCTTCTGTTCGATACTAGATGGCGCTAGTGCCATCGACTTCGGCGCGTAACAGTAGGGAGGCAGGGAATGGCGTGATACGTGCACACCTCTGCATGTTTTGTTATGCTGTTTAAAATAATGTTTATTTCAACACGTCACGACGATGCGACCATGCACTGTTCACTATATACTGCTACTAGTCACTTCAGCTACCAGCGGATACCACTCACTTCACTTCACTTGTCACTGGTAGTTCTTCACACTACTACGGGTACTGGGTCCCGAGCCCCTAAGGTAGACTTTGGCAATACTTTACAGTGAGCCGCTTGCCATTTTCCGTTTTGCCTCCTTATTGCATAAACTTTTCACTATACAAATGGCATAAATTACAATATTTTCTATACAAAACTAATTGCTACACTAACATGCTATACATCATCAAATCGGTAGTCTGGCACTTTATTATTATATCATAAAGGTTACTCAAAATATTAACATTGTAAAAGGTTATTAAACGAAATGTCCCAAATTTTCATAATATTTGGGTACATTAATTCTTTGATTTTTCTATAACTACGAAATGCGTTTAATTATATAAAATATTTTTACACTTCTTTAATCTATAAGCCATATGCTAATTCAATTTCATATTTATAACTCTTTTAGAACATAAAATTACGAGTTAGACACAACAGACCCGTCTATGCCCCCGAGAGGCAGTTATGCGTAGGTATTTCCAAATGAAAAGAAAAACTAGTATCTAGTAGGCAATATAAGTAGGATGATATACCCTTTTTAATGTAGGTTTATATCGATATATGAATTATCCTTATAAGTTATACTTAAATAAACGGAATGCTTCCGAAACGAAAAGCTGGAGAAGTCGAAATTATTACGACTGCAAAACAACTTGTCCGTAGTGGGGCGGTGATATGGTAGTGTTACGAGCTCGAGGTTCGTGACAATAAAAATTGCCGATAGAATTACCTAAATTAACACTTTAATTTTCTTTACACAAATTAAAACTTAAAACACTAATAATTTATCACACTGATTCACTTTATTCCGCTCCGAAGCTTCGCTTGTCTCGCCAAATCCAATACTTCCCCGATCGCACCATGCAACGCCTATAAATACACATTAGTACCGAATCATCCAGAACATTCAAGTAAATACGCGCACCAATCGACAAAGCGCCGAAAGTTCGAGAGTCAGCTTCCAGAAGCTTAGTTCTTCTGTTCGATACTAGATGGCGCTAGTGCCGTCGACTTCGGCGCGTGACAGTAGGGAGGCAGGGAATGGCGTGATACGCGCACACCTCTGCATGTTTTGTTATGCTGTTTAAAATAATGTTTATTTCAACACGTCACGACGATGCGACCATACACTAGTTACATATACCTACCGAGACCTTACAAGCAATCAGAAGTCACCTAATAGAAATAGAAACTTTTTTATTAAATGTAGATTATAAAAATACTTATTGAGTCACTTTTTTAATTTACCACTGGTTCGCAAAAAAACCTCTGTCCTGGGAAGAACCAGCAACAAACCCAGCGGGACTATTTTTTTAATAATAGCTTCTAATCATGTTTACAATCAACAACACAAGACAAATTAGAAATAGCTTGGCAGCGATCACCCTTCCCAGGGGTTATTATCATCCATAAATTCCTTAATAGTATAATAACCCTTTTTATACAAACTTAGTTTAACCCGGGGGCACTTGCTATTGGGTAAAAAATACCACAGAGTACTTAAATTCTAAGCTAACTTTTTTTTAAAGCGCGCGAGCAAATTGCAATTCTAGGTATCTTCAAGCTGAAACATATTCGATGCGCGGGTCACGGGGCAGCCTGTTTGCGTGCGGCGCTAAGCGACAATGGACGTATAAAGTGCGTAAGGGTAAAAATTACCCAGTAGCGACTGTTTTTGTTGTATTATTTTTCGGTTTGCTAATAAACATTTTTTTTGTATTAGTGCTTTTTCACAATGGCTTGTCCACTAAAGGAGAATACAATAGCACAATTGCTTGAAGAGGAAGACAATGAAGAAGAAATTGTGTCGGAAAGAGAAGATTTCGAAGAACAGAGTGAGCATAAAAGTGAAATGGAGCAGGAAGTAAATGATTCAGACACACCCTCAGATTTAGAACAAATTTTCCACCCCCGTCGGCCATTAGAGTTAGATCCACAGACTGAAAATGAAGATATTTATAAAGAATATTTAGAAAATGTACCAATGAATTATCGTAGACTAGGGAAGTTTATTGGAAAAGACAAAATAACTGAGTGGCAAGTCCGCGAGCCACCACGGAGTGTGCGAACGAGATCTCATAATATTATTCTACACTTGCCGGGTCCCATTGGCGAAGGAAAACGTTGGTCGTCTATGTTAGAAGCCTGGGATCATATTTTTCCAGTCTTTCCTACAAAATAAATCCACTATACAAACATGTATATTCAAAATTTGAAATCTAACTACTCAAGAGAACGTACGTAAGCAAACGGATATTATTGAAATAAGAGCTCTTTTTGGATTACTTTATTTGTGTGGACGACCGCGAAGTGGTCATGTAAACACAAAAGATCTCTGGGAAAAGGATGGAAGTGGTAGCGATATATGTATTGCCACTATATCACGCGAAAAATTTCATTTTTAACTAAGAAGTTTACGTTTTGACGATATTCATACAAGAACTGAAAGAAGGCAGGCAGATAAGCTGGCGGCTATAAGAGAGGTTTTCCAAGAGATCAACGATAACATAAAAAAATACTATGTCGTGGGCGAAAACGTGACAATTGATGAAAACCTGGAGAAAACACGTGGTCATTGCCCATTCAGGCAATATATACCGAGTGAGCCTGGGAAATATGGTATAAAAATTTTTGTGATGGCTGACGTGCGAAGCTTCTATACAAATAATTTAGAAGTTTATGTTGGAAAAAATGAAGGGCCATATGATCACAGTAATTCGGGAAATTCACACTTCAATTTTTGGGTTTCAAAAAAACTGTACTGTGGTGTTTTACGTCCTAAAGAAAAAAAAGTAGTTCTCTTAGTATCGATTGAAGAAAGAAAGCCCGAAATGATAATAGATTATAACGCGAACAAATGTGGTGTCGATATTGTGGATGAGATGTGTGCTATCTACCCAGTTGCACGGGCAACCAGAAGTTGGCTGTTTAGTAGTTTTTTATGGGCTTTTGAATATCGGTGGCATTAAATGCGTACGTTATTGTAAAAGCAAACAAAGAAAATAATGAAGCTGTGATGGCTAAGAGAAGAATCGCTCTGAAAGACCTAGGTTTGGGACTTGTGATTCCACAAATAAAAAGGAGGACCACAGTTCATAATTTGTCACCATATATAAAATCAAAAATAAAGTTTATCCTTAGTGCCAACTCGAATGAAGAATCCCCATCCGAGAGTTTAGCCGATTCGTGACCTTTCACAGCTTCCACTTCAGCATTTCGCTGTGCAGTATGTGCATGAAAAAAGGACCGGAAAACGAAGACAGTCTGTGAATTATGCTGCAAAAAGATTTGCAAAGACCATACGACTCCCATCTGTGGCGAGTATTTTGATAGAGTAAAGTAATTTTGATTGGCTATGACATTTTGAAGCAATTATTTTGTGTTCATTTGGTAAAACAATATGTCTTCTTTGAATATAGATCTCAATTTTGCATGATTCTTAAGAAAATAAGTATTTTTTTGTTGTTTTTGAAAAGAATACGAAGAATTTTTAAAGTTTTTGTTATTAATTAATAATTAGGCCTCGTTTAAAATAAAAGATGACTACAACTTGTACTTGTAGTTTTATTCATAGAACATAGTGTAAATAAAGTTAATACATGGTAAAAATTTAAAATGTTACGAATTTCTTTAAATAATGTCAAACTAATTCTGTGGTATTTTTTACCCAGTAGCGAGTGTTCGTGTCGGTAATTACCTAGCGAGTACCGCCGGGTTAATAACATTTTTGAACTTTGTGTATGACAAATTTTGTATATTCTGGGATTTTGTTGTAAAAGCGTATACATCGCCCCAAGAATGAATTACTGACTCGGTGGAGTCGAGTAACTGGTGTAGTACCAGTTGTGTCTGCTCCTAGTATTTACAGAGTGAATATCACTTATTTTCGAAAAACTACTTTTATTTTTGTGTACGTACATTACATTTTCATAAATGTATTGAGAGGCCAGAGTTAATATATTAATTTCCTTAAATTTTTGTCTCAGTGACTCTTTTGGTTTTAAATTATATATTACTCTAATGGCCCTCTTCTGTAAAATAAATATAATTTCAGTGTCAGTCGCGTGTCCCCATAGCAAAATACCATACGACATAATGCTATGGAAATAACTAAAGTAAACTATTCTAGCCGTTTCAACACTGGTACGAGTTCTAATCTTTTTTTACCTACCATACAGCATCGCCTGTTAAGCAAATAACAGCACGTGACTTAAGAATATTCAACACAGTGACATCAGGAAGTCACCTACCGCCTGTTAAGCAAAAATCCAGCACGTCTTTAAAGATGTGACTTAATTTACTTACGTGACGTAAGAATATTCAATGCAATAAAAATAACGTTTAATTAATTGTTAAGACAGCCCAGTAGTAATTAACCCTCTGCGACTGATGTGGTAGTCCAACAGACACCGCAAAATATAAAATTCGGTTTATTACCGTTAATTTTCAAATTTGAGCGTCGCCATTCTTAGTACCTTGCTGTAGTAAGCTCGCGCGTCGGTCTCGGTCAGTGTGCGGAAGTCCACGGTAGCGAGCGCACATGTGCGTATTGGGAGGAAAGTGTCCACGAGACTACCACATCAGTGTTAACGTAAAGTGTCTACTATACTACCACCTCAGTAAAATGGTTATGTTTCCATAGTGTCTCCTAAACAACCACATCAGTTACTAGGTTTAGTTTATCTTACGATAAGTTATTTTTTTTTATTATTTAGCGTTATTTTAAATTTCATTTTATTTAAATCATTTATGTCTACACTAATATTGTAAAGGAGACAAATGTGTATTTTTATTTGAAATGGATGAACTCTAAAACTACTGGGACGATTTAAAATATTATTTCCCTACCAGAGTGATATATTATCGCTGAGTAGCATAGATGTTATTTCAAAATAGTATTGATAGTTCACGCGGGTGAAATCGCGAAAGCTAGTTGTACGTTATTTATAGGACAATCTTATTTTTAGATGGCTGACTCAAGTAAAAAACCTAGGCCAGACTCTCCTCTCGGCCTCTCTTCTACCCGTAAGAGAACGTCGGCTGGAACTTTTGTGGGTCACGAAAATCAAATAATTCAGTGGCTGGAAGAGGAAAGTGACCATGAGTTTAGTGATGTTGACGATGAAGATGAAGATCCGACTTTTGAGCCGGAAACCCAGCACCTTCAAAGACTTTATTTCATGTGATGAAGATCCAAAGTCAAGCGTAGAAGCGCGACAAGATGCTGCCACTGTGGTTGCACGCCAACGATATTCAGACGAGCCAGAAGACAACTTCACAGGTAAAAACGGTTTCATTTGGAGTAAGCAAGAGCGTCCTAGGATATCACGAATTGCAGCGCTTAATATAATTCGATTACCGGGCCGTACTACAACTAATTTTGAAGGTTACTCGGAACTTTGGTCTAAGCTGATTGACCCTACAATGCTAGAATCTCTTGTGCGATTTACTAACCAGAAACTCAGTTTCTACCGTACTAAGTTCAAAAATACTACTAAGGCCGAACTTAGTGACACAAATGTAAACGAGATAAAAGCGTTAATTTGTTTGATGTACTATTCATCAGTTTTCAAATGTAACGGTGCAGATCTCCATACAATATTTGCCACCGCTGGCACAGGCCGTGAAATATTCCGCTGCGTGATGTCCAAATGGCGTTTTTCATGTTTGATCAACTGCCTTAGATTTGACGACTCGACTACTAGAGAGGAACGTCTAAAAGATGACAAACTTGCTACAATATCCGATATGTTTGATAAGTTCATATCAAACAGTCAGTCTGTCTGTCTGTCTCTGTCAATCGATGAAATGTTACTGCCATTTAGAGGTCGTTGCAAGTTCATCATTTATATGCCTCAGAAACCAGCAAAATATGGTATCAAAATTTTATTATTAGTAGATGCTCAAACATACTATGTTTACAATGCTTATATATATCATGGTAAGAATTCCGATGGTAAAGGTTTAACCAATCAAGAAAAAAAATGGCAGTACCCACTCAGTCAGTTTTAAGACTTGCGAAAGTGGTCGAAAAATCGAACCGAAATATTACTGCTGATAATTGGTTTAGCTCGATACCACTAGTCGAAATATTGCTGAAAAGAGGACTAACTTACCAGGGCACTCTGAAAAAAATAGAGCGGAAATACCACCTTGTTTCTTGCCGAACAAAAATAGGTCGATAGAAAGTTCGTTGTATGGTTTTACGAAAGACTATTCACTTGTATCATATGTGTCAAAACCTAATAAAGCCGTATTGTTGATTTCTTCTTCTCATCACATTCAAGAAATAGATAATGATACAGGAAAACCAGCTATGATTGCAGACTATAATCGTACAAAAGGTGGAGTGGAGGAAGTGGATAAAAAATGCTCGATTTATTGCTGCAGCCGTAAAACTCGTCGTTGGTCTATGGCGATCTTTCAAAGGATGCTGGACATGGCAGGCATAAATAGCTTTGTATTGTATCAAAATTGTACTGACAGTTATGAGAAAATGAGGAGAGCAACTTTTTTATTGAATATGGCAAGAGATTTAGTGCTGAATCATATGATAACCAGGGTATACAATGAAAGATTGCCAAGGGAACTGCGCATGACAATCACTAGGGTTTTGGGTAAGGATATCCCCCCTCCACCACCAATAGTTCGGTCTGCTCCACCAAGTGGCAGAAAACTTTGTTCTATATGTCCAACAAAAATAAAAAGACAAACTAAATATAGTTGCTGTGATTGTCAAAGCCAATTTGCCTTTAGTGCTCCAAGCCACTGTGTAATAGTTGTCAAATAAAGCTGTGATTTTGAAAATGTCTAGTTTTGAAGTCAACCAACGCTAGACTAATTAGTGTACTTTTTAATTTTTAAAATGTCTAATGTAAAATTTTAAAAAATTTGATTTTGTAATTTTTTCTGTCATTAATACTTAAGTAGAAATTCATAGACTGATTTGTGAAAAGTCAATAAAGACAGTTTATTTTTGAAAATACAAATTGTTTTATATATTAAAAGTTCTCTTAATATAAATATTAGGCTAACAATCTGATAGATATAGATAAAATCCCTGCATAATTTAATTCTATAAAAATATTTGCTTTTGAAATGGTGTCTCGTATCGTACTACCACGTCAGTACAATTGTAAAAATTGAGCCACGTCAGTCGCAGAGGGTTAAGTTAGTTTGTAAGTAAACTAGTCTAATATTCCTATGTATTAACATTGTCACAGTAGCTGACTTGTAAATTAGAAAATAAAAGTAATATAGGAAAATCGTCGTCTTCTTCCACTTCAACCCTCCTTAAGCTGCCCGCAAATGTAAGATACCCATAAACATATTATGAGTAAATAATTATCTTATGTAAATAAAATATAAAAATATTTTAATGATTTTTATAAGTTACGTATATACCACTCACTAATTAAGAAGTATTTTTTATTATATTAATTTTTACCTCATATTAAATCCATATAGTTTCAAATGTTTTGGCTCATGGAACAAGGAACGGGTTAACAGCACTCATGGGCACAGAGGATTGAGGTATTTAACGTCCTGACGTCGGTTAGGCGCATTACTCACGTTTAATATGCCCCTGAACAACTTTAACAGCATTACCATCTGTATTTTTACGTTATTGTTTAAACGATACTTAAGCCACTCATTTTATGTCTAAGAGTTGGGTACATTTTGCGTAATTGCCACTAATTGTGATTAAGCGCATCCGCTCCGTTTCGGAACACGCAGTAACGCAGGGTGGTTAACTCACTATCCTTAGACGCAAATGATAAGAGCATTACCACTCAATGAATTGCCCCCCTGCCTGCAAGGCGTTTTCGAGGACTTTGTGTGTGATACGATGATACACTTTGTACACATTGCGCTGCCTTTTCATAAAATTCGAACTGGAATACAAAAGTGGAAAGAATGTAAACTGACATATAGGCATCAATATCAAATTTCACGTAACATCGGAAAACAGCATGAAATAAATTGCTTAAAATGTTCTCATAACTGATCTAGGGGTAAAGAATAGCAGAGCCACCAATGAAACTTTAAAGTTTATTAAGACAGGAGCATACAATCTTAATGTACAGCCAAGAATTACAAACTTACAGTGCCAAACTCCTAAACATAGTTTAATACTACATAAACTAAATGAATCTACGATTTTCAAAACGGCTATTAAAACATACCAAGTTATATTTTACCTTCTTATATCTCTTGTATTGATTATTAAAACTAAAGATTTATTACGAATCATTTATTATCAATACACAGACATCATGAAATTATTAGGTGATAAAAAATTTCATAACTCGCAGAAACCAGCACAATTCATTATATTCTATTATCATTTTGAAAATCGAACTATACGTACCTTATATATAAAATATATGAACTATCATTACCCATCATACTCAAATTATTTTATCAAAAATTAGTGTCAGTGAAAGTATTTAAACGATTTGTATTGGAAAGTAATTTTTAACTTACATGTAATGTTTTAAGATTTCATGTACCAACTAAGCTGTTTTGAGTTATTATTATGTTATAGTTGAAACTAAAAGACATTGCGTGACACTTAAAAATGAGTACACACTGTTAGACCTAATTTTGCCTAGGTATTTTGCCCGTGTTGTATTTAAGAACAAGCAATAGATCAAATTTTTGCTTCAACTGTGTGTGCGCTTCTAATACTGAACTCACAAGTTAAAATTATTGCGAAAGCGTTCATTCATATTATTACACAGTAATTATTATTTTTTGAATCTTGAAACATTGTACTTTGAACCTTTGATACACTTAGTGCAATAGTGACAATTTACCAATATTCTACTGATTCTAGTGACTACAACAAATAAGTTCCATACCAATAAATCTTAGGCAAAACACAAAAGCCAGGAACATCTTAAAATTTGTAATAACAGACAAGAAAATTATACGTTACAATGAATTTTAATTGATAAATTGCAATAGGCATACTGATACGTCAATTATATAGTTGTTTTATAAATACTAAGAAAAAAGGTTTACCGTAGCATTTTTTTTTTTTTGGTGAAAGCAATAGTAAAATTAAGTTTAAACTACTCATTCATTTAATTTCATACTGTCGAAATTTTATCAAAATAATTTTAGCACTGCTTTCAAGTTAAATAATTGTGCAAGTCCCAAGAGGAAAAAACAATAGATTTAGAAAACAGGAGTGTTTAACTAATTTACTTAATATCTGGGGGGCGTTCTTGAATAATAAGTTGTAATGAAAATAATTTAATTTACCAAAGGAGACCAAAATGGTCACACTCCAACATTGACAAGTTGAGGGGCTGATCATTCCAGATATGTACAGAGTATCTACTAAATACCAAAATATAATATTAAGACACAGTGAATAATCTTTAGGTAGATATATTAAAGAAAATGTAAACACACACAATATATAATTATGTCTAGCTCTATAACTTCACGCCGCTAAAATTATGGAAATAAAAACAAGCAACGACATGCACATTTTAGGCCTCGGACCTTTATGTTTGCATGTACACTTGTAAGTGTACAAGAGAGAGAGAGAGAGTATGCAAGAGATTTCTTCCCAAAATGCCAATCTGCAGCTTGTGCATGCTGCGAATCTTATGCTTCTGTCCACTATGGTTCAGACTGAACCTGAACTACCTGAACTTCAGAGGACAGAGAATGTTTTAAAGAAAAGAAGTACACTTGTGACTCTTTACTATAACTTGAACTTAATAATTCAAGTTATACTAAAAGAACTTAATTGTTAATACAAGTTCCTATCAAAATTGCAAGTGTTTTGTTTATACATAGACCAATGTTTGACCATAAAAATGTATGGAAAGTGGATATAATATCCAAAATGATACGCGCGTTCGCCCAGGAAGTGCGAGGTACCTTGGCCTAGAACAGATCCATGCTTAGACAAACTGGCGTCGACAAAAAGAATTTAACACATTAGATGATCCTTTTTAAAATGATCAGACATTCCTCTTTGTACGCGTTTGTGGCACATATGCAGACGAAGCCCATTAATTCGCCTCGTTTACGGGGCCTTGTTACGATTACCTTGTTCAGGGGCGTCTATAGGGCTGTATTTGCCTTACAGTGATCTAATATACTTATATGTATGTACAGCTGGAATATTATCGTAGAATGGGCACACAAAGGGGTTTTAATATAGGGTCCAGCCCAGAGGAAAAATAATCGCCGTGGTGGAAACTGGCCGCGAAATTATCACGATAGTATTAACGAGTGCGTTGTGCTTCTGATAATGATCAGTGCATTGCAGACAACTGACAAGAACTGGTTTAACAGAACTTGCAGTATGTAAGATTTAAATGAAACCTACATTTAAGTTAAATAATCCGACAGAAACCGAGAGGGAGAAACAACTGTATGATTTAAGCATAAGTTAGTAGACTAGACTATTAAACGCAACGAAAATACTCCGACACTAATGGAATTCGATTGACCACTAACAAAAATGATTACCTCCATGCAGATGACAGTTGTCCATGTTCATTGCTTTTAGTTTTTTTTTTTTTTGGTTTCTTTTCTATCTTTTCGTATCATTTGTTTTATTAACTAAATCTAAATTAACTTATTAGAATTTATGGTTTCTTGATTTGTTTTTTGTTAGAGATTATGTTATCTTCGTTTTCAGTTTTTGTATCTACAGTAGAGTGTCGATTATCCGAACTAATTGGGGGACATGAGTGTTCGGAAAACCGAATTATTCGGATAATCGAACTTTATAATTTTATGTACCATAAATACATACATACATACTATAAAAGATTTTTAACATTGACATGGTCACTGTACCGTTTTTTTACAATTATGTTTTTGATGGCATTTTCTTATCAGGTGAATAGAAGTTAGCATAACTGATGAAATAAAATATATATTTATAAGTATTTTTATTGTACTAATAAATCATTACATAACATAACATAAACACTCACGTCTGTCACCCAGAGGGGGTAGGCAGAGACTACAGATTTCCATTTGGCACGATCCTGACACACCTCTCTCGCCTCCTTCACATCCATACACCTACGCATACATGATCGTCGGTTAAGGGTACTCCTAATTTGGCCCGTATCCAATAAATCGCCAATTTAGTCGATAAATTTTCGCCTAGGACGTCCCTTTCCGACTCTCCCATTCACTTCTGCAACATAAATTTTCTTTGTCACTCTTTCCTCATTCATTCTTTCCACATGACCAAACCACCGAAGCATTCCTTTCTTAATCCTGGTCACATCATCTTGCAAACCACACTCTTCTCTCATTACACAATTTCTTACCCTGTCATTCAGATTCAGCCCTAACACACTCCTTAACGACCGCATTTCTACTGCGTTTATTCTACTCTCGTGCTTCTTCTGCCACACCCAACTTTCACTACCATACGTTAAAGTAGGGACCAACACAGCATTGTGAATTGCCATACGTGCCTTTTGCAACACATTTTGACTCTTCACAATAGAGTGCAAGGCCCCATTTACTCTATTTCCCGCATTCACTCGTCGTTCTATATCCTTATTATTTATGTACCAACATACCAATAAAGCATATTATATAAATATAATACAAATTTTGTTTATTACTGTTGCAAATAGGAATATAAATAAAGAATAGAGAGTTTGGTTAAACAAAAAAATATTGTATAATCAATATTGAACATACAGTATGCCTATATAGTTAACGTTTAAAGTCCTTAATTTTGGTCTGTCGAAGCGAACCTACCACAGAAACCGTAATAATAAGACAATATTATTACAATTTATGTGGAACTTGTTCTCTTACGCGCAGCTAAATCGCGCACCTTTTTTAGGACAGATATCTGATCGCTTTCATTTTGAGCTTCAAACCTGCGAAAATCCAAACATGTGAACGCTTCAAAAGTAGTAGATATATTTTCGTCTTCATTTTCTGAGCCACTAATTGATGAGGTACAGGCAGCGGTACAGCGATAGGGTATACCGATAGGGTACTGAACGTAGGCCAACACTGGGTGCTGTATGGTATGGTAGCAGTTCGGTTAAGCGGTCGTTCGGTTGATCGACATTCGGATAATCGACGCTCTACTGTATTTGTATATTTTATTTTATTATCTAAATTAATATAATAAAATACCATGTATTATACTTTTTCGTAATATCATGGACAGTCTTAGCGCAAACACTAGGGAGGTCAAGGTCAGTTTACTCTTCAGATATACAACATCTTTACAACATTCTTGAACATCTAATATGTTAGAACATGACATTTTGGCCTCGATCTATTATATAAAATCATTTAAACTAAATATATATTATATATAATCATGATGTTTTAGGTACAAAATACTAAAGTGTGAATTTTTAACACAACACATTGTAGCTGATTATGTTTGAATTTAATTTACAAAATGTCATATCGTACATTTAAAGATATATTAAAATGTATCTATAAATAACAACACATTATTGTTGAAATTAGTTAGTCGCATAATCAAATTTAAATCAGAAAATAAACGTCCTACTTCTAGACTTCATAATATTCGCTTATCTTTGCATTACTGAGACAAACCAAAAATTTATTCTATTAATTAAAACAAAAAAGGTTATTTGGAAAAAAAATATACCAAAGGTATGATTTTTTATATCAAATATGTCAAAAACCATATCTAAACAGCATCTGCAATGATACAAAATCTGAAAAGTCTTGTTACAATAAGTCCGACCGAAAATAATATCGCACTTATCTAAAAGTGTATTTTACAAAAACCCTGTTCGACGGGTACATGTAACAAACAGCTTATAAATAAATTTAACTCCACTCTTCTTAAATCATGAAACATTACTAGCAATAGACGTAAATTTAAAATAACACACGACATGTAAGAGAACTAAAGGGGAGTCGTCCAGCACTGTGACAACTATTATGTTCCATCGTGTTTACAATTATATCTCTTTTAGCAAAATTGAGTGACATACATCCAAACATAAATTTGCATTTTTAAAATTTGTACTAAATAACATCAGAACCACAATCATATCTCGCTAATAAGTTTTAATGTCGGTTTCTGTATATAACAATATGATATGTCGATATCAGTTTATCATTTCTTGCACATAAATTTTTCAAATTTACCTAAAACTGAATTTGCCTTTTGTTTGGAACAGGGTTTTTGTTTCCACATATACCTTTTTGACATAGTATATTGTAGTTTTATACGAAAATATGATATTGAATTCAAAAATAAACTTAATTTAAACACCTTTCTCTAATGCTGTTTTCAGTATTTACTTTTATAAAATAAAAAACATACAATATAAGCTGAAATCAAAGAATTATACTCATAAGGAAGTCACAATTTTCTTATTTAAAATTACTCAGCGTTATCATAACGGACTCTGAAACAAATAAAAATATATTATAAGAAAACAACCTATTCAATAAACAAAAATACATTACAGATTTTTTATTTTATTTATATTGAAGTCAGTTGTACAATTTTTTTAATTTTACCATTTGTTATTCAATTATTGGTGCCCCTCCTATAGATCTCTCTCTGCTTAGCCTAATGGTTGACTAAGAGAATTCTTTTCGACATTAACTACTACTTTGAGCATTAAAGTAAACATAATCCAATAAATAATTAAAGTGAATGAGATGTGCAGTTAATTTACCGTTGACGCTGACCCCTCCTTTTGCTGAGCCGACGACCTGAAGTTGGATCTTGCAATGTAAACCGATTTGTGGTTTCAGGAGCGACTCTTAGACTTCGTGAATCAGATGAGCGCGCAGCGTCTACCTGCAAAAATATTTTTAAATGACTATATGGTATGAAGCAGAACATTTAACTTTTTTTTTAATTGGTAATAACATACCTTATCCATAAATTTTTTTATTAACTCAGGACAGTTAAGATTGCTTTCAGGTTCCCAAGAATCAAACTTGCTGGACCATCCTTTCCAATGGATAAGGAATTCCCTTTTCCCAGATTTCTTATGATGAACTTCCAAAATCCGTTCAACCTGAAATCATCAATTATAATAAATAAAGCAAATATTATTGAGACAAACATGATACAACTGTAATAATTGAATAGTTTGTAGCTCTGCTGGGGTGACATTTATTTTACATATCAAAAGTAATGTTACTATGTGTTGCTATCAGCAGGCCTACTCACTAACTTTATTGACATCAAATGATTGACACTTTGCAGTCCATTGCATTGTATGTTTTATGAGCTGTGGTAGCTTTACTACGAAAGCTTTAATAGTACATTGAAATAAAAAAGGCTCATTAAAATTGGTTCACAATTAGCAAAGATATTACATAATTTTGTATATAGAAATGCACATGCACATAGTTTCTGTGTCAGTTTAAGAACGCTCAATATCGTATGTGTCTTGTTTTTCGCTAAAATTTAGTTTTGCCTACTACCACTGCTACCACATGAAATTAATATTTATACATATTTACCTACCACTATGCTATAATTAAATGGTTACCAGCAGCACTGTGTTCAGAGTTTAATTATAGAATGTAATACATTATTCTATTTAAGTAGGCTATTAAGGCTGTCTAGCAACATAAATATAATTTAAGTATATAAATTAGCTAGATGATAATGACATTGAAACTGTCATGGAAGATGGGGCTAGTTATGATTCAAAATAAAGATTTTTTCATTTAATATAAAAAACAAATATTGAACACAAAAAATATTGTTATTTCACCACTTACCCAAAACACTAATCAGTATAGTTATATTAGTAATATAGTTGTAGCAATAATGGGTCGGCTCGACCAGGGAAGGAACATGCTCTTATAGGCTACCAGCATAAAATAGCAGCTTAATGCTGCTGTGTTTCGTACGGTGAGTGTGGAGAACCAGATGAGGGGATTAAACACATATTAAACTAATTCTAACATTTGCAAAAATGATGCTAATATATGTCCTTTCTTCTCAAAGTCTTCTATAACCTGTGTACCTTTTTTCATAACAATAAATTCAAATACAAAAAAAACCAATGCCATTGTATACATAATAAATAAATCAAAAAACATTGCATTCAAAAGCACATTACCACATTTATGTGATGCATGTGCAGGCAGACAGAAACACAGATAGTCAGACAGAAATTCTAATAGAAAGTATTTGAATCTATCTTTTTAAAAAGAAATGTAAGAAAATAAAAAATTGTTTCTTAATTATTACCTCATATTCAGCTGCTTCATCAGCATTTTCACTGTCCCATTCTGCATTCTTTGCTTTCTTAGCGGAGGTCTTGGTGTTAGTTTTCGATTTTCGTTTGTTACCTTTTTTCTCTTGGGGTGTATCACCATCTTTATCCTTTGAATTTTCTTTCTGAATTATGCAGGAAAGAAATGGAATTAAAATTATACTATAGTTGTAACATTTATTCGAAATTTTACCATATGTAATGATTCTGATTATTATGGCAATTATTATGGTAAATAATCAACAACACTAATACTGATATACACATTTTAATGTAATTCAGCTGTATAAATACAGCATATACACATAAATGTGTCATTGATGCAAAATTATGCATTAACCTCTGAAACAGCAAGCATTTAAATTTGAACGCTTCGATATTCCATCAAAATTCAAGAGGTCAAATGTGACCGCACCCACCCACAGCACTTTAACCCATCACTACTTATGTTTAGAGACTACTTTTCTATGAAGAAGTTTGGCATTACAGAATCAATATAAAATTTTATATCCTCTAGTCTAGTAGAATAAAAAGTCAGTTAGTTAATGGATATTTATTTATAATCTACATTCATTTCGTACGGCATTTTCATGTGAATGTTGTTGTGTTGATTTTTGGATTTTTCTAGTGTTTTAGTATAGTGTTTTATTATAAAATTGTAATGAGTTTTTGTGTGAATATAATTTATCTTTTTACGTAAATAAATTCGAGTATATATAGAAACAATTATGATTTTCCCGCTGCTGACATCTGCTTGGTATGTTTTTTTTTGTTATCAAAATACAAAAAAATCTTTTTGTCATTACAAAGTAAAACCTGACTTTTGTTTAGACCACAGGATAGAGAATTTTGTATTGATTTGAAAATGCCAGACTTCTTCATAGAAAAGTAGTCTCTAAATATAAGTTTTAATGGTTCAAAGTGCTGTGGGTGGGTGCGGTTGCATGCAACCACTCGGGATATGTCAGATAGGATTTTTATGAGGATTGAAGGGTTAACACAAAATCCTAGCAATTATAGTTTTTATTGATAATGAAATTGGTGATCCTAATATATCAGTATTAAAATGGTATTGTTATATTCCTTAGATAAAAACATTATTCAACATTTTTTACATAATTAACTGATTAAACAATGCAACCAACTAATATAAATTGTCGTGATTGTTAACTGGCTATAATAATATAAGAAGCTTAGTAAAATGCTAAAATACCACTACTTAGAATTACCTTTCAGTAGTGGAAAATCCTGAAGGTTAAATATTGAACTCATAAAAATTCCAAAACCACATTCAAAGAAGTATAACATAAAAATTGTATTTATTAGTAAAATGTAAAAAATCCTACTTAAGAAATTCTGCAGGAGAGGATGTTTTAATATTTACAGTTACCTACTGTATGTAACAATTAGGCTTAAAACCATTCATGGATTGTAGGCAGGGTTAGCTATAAAACAGACATAATACAATAAAGGTGCTTCAAATATCATAACTGTTTTAATAGTACCTTAATACCCTAATTGTTTTTGAATAAATACAAACTTTTCTTATATTTACTTCAGAAATGACAGTAACATTAAGAATAAAATACTCACTTCTTCATTGAATTTGTTAATTAATTCAGGACAAGATAAAGTATTTTCTGGCTCCCATGTATCACTATCAGCTGAGTAACCTTTCCAACGTATGAGATAATGCAATTTTCCTTTTATTCTTTTAGAATCTATGATTTTTTCTACCTGAAAATTTGCTCACATATAATAGTTATTGGTAAAGGTTTAGTATCAAATCACCATAACATGGGGGCGGGGTATAATCGCCCCCACCTTTCCGCCGGAGATGCATAGTATTTTTTTTATATTAAATGTTAAAGACTAAAATTTTTGTTGAATGATTTCTGAGAAAAATTCTTCCTATTTCTACGTGTTTTTGAATTAAGGGCACTATTTTACGCATTTTGACAGATGCAACTTAAAAAATGTAAGAATGTAGTGCATTTTAAGTTCCATTTTAGGTATTAATTAGTGATTTATGAATATTTTTAGAAAATGATATTAAATATTTCAACTCAGCTTCGGCTGGTAAAATTGCATGGGGACGCTTAAGATAAGCCCCCTGACCGAGCACCTGCACCGTGACAGAATCCTCAAATTCAGGCAACTTGATACAAAACCCAACTCATTACTTCCTAAATATTAACATACTGTTGTTTTATAATCAAAAAGAAGGAAGCTAAATCATATTCAAATAAGAGCATAAACAATAATTAATTATATTGATAGGCATTGCAAAAAAGTTAGCCTTTAAAAAAACATTTATCAGAATTACAACAAGAACTTCAACTTCTGATCTCAGAAATACATCAGGAAAAGGTTAATTGTTAAAAATTGTAAAAATATGAGAGCAGATGTTCAACTTGCTCTCCTTCTTATGCAATTAATCATTATCAGCAATAAAACAATGTAATGCACTATACATTCATTATAGTGCAATTACAGTTTGACCATACCATAGTATGTCCCCATCACATTTATACACTGGTGTAACATGAAGGTCATAATGACATGATAACACCAAAGTACGCAAACCATGCACATCTTAGTGTAACACAGAGCAGCCTCTCAGCAATAGCATCTTCCTTGCCTAAACTACAAGAATCACCAACGGACCACAACACTGTCTCAGCACTCATACAATATATAGAATGAAATGAATATTTCGCGCAAGGCGCCTACACAGAACTATATTGATGTTTCTCGATTTACCCTCGATTTCACCACGCCACCATCGATAAGGCGCTCCGCTAGTGACGCAACCTCTCACTCACTCTCGATCCAACCGGAAATTTATAAATATGTGGGATATTGAAATAATTAATTAAAACTAACCTCATACTCTTCTGCGTCGACTTTTTTTGGTTTTTCCGCTTTCTTTTTTTTAGATTTGCTTTTTTTAGCTTTCGCCTTTTTAGGAGTATCTGCCTCTTCTTTAGCTACATCAGAAGAGTCGTTGACACTATCATCGGTATTTCCTGACTTAGTCTCAGGCACCTTTTCATTTTCATCATCAACTGGCTGTTCAGCATCTTGGTTTTCTTCAGTAGCCACAGACCCAGATCCATTTGTGGAAGATATCACATCATCATCGGTACGATTTTTCGATACTTTTCTCATTGTGGTTTAGAAGCACTATATTAGAAGCACAATCCTTAAAAATCGTACACAAACAATACAATAATAATAGAAAGCCAAGAGACGCAAACGCCGCAATCGTGAAAAGGAGGGAAAACGAAAAGCAAGCGAGCGACAAGCGTGCCCTACAGTGTTACCAGAGCATTTTTCAAAAAAGATGATCGTTACTTAGCTGGAACATTTTGTGTATAAAACAATTCATTAAGTCACACATGAGGAGATAGATAATTTAAATAACTTATGTAACGAAATAAAATATGTGTAAATTGTAATAAAAACGAGGAAAAAAGGAATTTATTGATGGCCTTTTGTAACAAGCTGTTCCATTTCGTCACTTTAATAACTTCTTTCTTAGGGTTCCGTAGTCAACTAGGAACCCTTATAGTTTCGCCATGTCTGTGTAGCACTAGAAAGCTAAAATTTGGTACCAATATGTGTATCAATCACGCCGACAAAGCGGTAAAATAAAAATTGGAAAAATGTTTTATTAGGGTAGCCCCCCCTATATGTAAAGTGGGAAGTGATTTTTTTTTTATTTCAACCCTAACGTGTGATATACTGTTGAAAAGGTATTTAAAAATGAATAGGGGTTTACTAAAATTATTTTTTTATAATGTCAATAATTTCGGAAATAATCGCTCCAAAAGTAAAAAACAATGTGCCCCCCCCCCCCTCTAACTTTTGAACCATAAGTTTAGAAAATATGAAAAAAATCTGAAAAGTAGAACTTTATAAGGACTTTCTAGGAAAATCATTTTGAACTTGGATGGAAACAACAGTACCCACTACCGGGAGCAGTTGCAGGAGCGCGGAGTGCTGCTGGAGCGCGAACATAATGGATACCCATCTTTAAACTCATAAGTGGGAACACTTATTGTGACGGACGGGAAACTACGGAACCCTACACTGAGCGTGGCCCGACACGCTCTGGGCCGCTTTTTTATTGTATAAATAAAACAATTTTTTATTACGTATCTTTTTATTTTTTATAGATATTAAATTTTTTTATATAATAGATAGCACTTTGGTCGAATTTTCACATAAATATTCGAGAAATTTCTCTTAAGCCTTCCATTACATCACTTTTGTGTCTTAACATCTTACAAATTATAATATATTAAGCATATAGTTTAAAAATATCCATAATATATTAAAATTTGTGTGAGTATGGTGGCGATCACCTCATTCCCATGGGTTATTTTCACTTATGTATTCATTTATAATATAGTAACCTTTTGTGTACAATTTTTCTTTAATAAATCATTTAAACTTGTTTAATGACAAATTTTGTACATTTTCTGGGATTTTGTTGTAAAAGCGTATACATTGCCCCATAAATTAATGACTAATTCTATGGAGTTTAGTAACTGGTATTACAAGTTTATGTTTGTTCCTAGTGCTTAAAGTATGAACATCTTTATTGTTAAATTGCGGCGATGGGGACTGCCACCCGTCACGCACAGCCCGACACGGCGAAAGGTGGAGGACGGAGTGCAGAGTTACCACGTGGAATGTTAGAGGGGGCATGAGAGATAAGAGGAATGAGTTGATCGAAATAATGAAAGAAAGAGAATTAGATGTGTGTATGTCGAAGACCAAACGGAAAGGCAGTGGCACTGAAGAGCTCCCTGGCGGGACGTTAGCTATATGGTCCGGAGTCCCGGAAAGCGAGAACGCCTGCCAGGGAGTGGGGGTGCTGTTGTCGTCCCGGTTGGTCGATCTTATGACTGAATACAAGGTTGTGAACTCAAGACTTCTCTGGGTTCGCTTTAAACTGGGACTGACGAAGTTATTCCTTTTGGCTGTTTATGCGCCGGTAGCTTCGTCGTCCAGGGATGAGCTGGAGGAGTTTTGGGAGAATGTAAGAGAAGTTCTAGATTTGGTTAAGGGAAACGAAAGAACTGTTGTATGTGGTGATTTGAATGGATGGGTAGGTATCGCTCGACCAGGATACTAGTCGGTGCTTGGAAAGTTTGGCGATAAAAGGGTTAATGATGCTGGCAAGCTTATACTGGCTGTATGCAAGGAAAAGGGTCTTCTTGTGACAAACACTATGTTTAATCACAGGAAAATCCATATGTACACTAGAGAAAGAAAGAATGAGAGAAGTATGATTGATTTGTTCCTGGTGGATGACCGACTGCGAAAACAGGTGATGGATACACGAGTGTTCAGGGGTGCTGACCTGGGAACGGATCATTATCTAGTAATTACTAGATTTAGGGGTTTGTTCGCGAGTTGACGCTACCGGACGGCAGTAACAGAACCACAGTCGGTCTGTCGCATCCGAAGCTGGAAGCTTCAGGAAGCGGATACTAGGGACAAATATCACACGAGGGTAGCCGAAAAGCTTGACACCATCGATGGCAGGAAAGAATGTGTGGAGAGAACATGGCAGAACCTTAGGGATGGAATGGTAAGTGCAGCGGAAGAAGTATGTGGAACGACAAAAAGAGGTAGTAGTAAAAGAAGAGATGCATGGTGGAATGATGAAGTGAGAGAAGCTGTAAAAAAGAAGAAGAAAGCATGGTTAGACTACTTGGCCTCTAGTAACGATAAGCATATGAGAGAGAAGATGAAAGAAAGATATAAGCTGCAGAAAGTTCATGCGAAAACATTGATTGAGGAAGTACGTGAAAGGTGTAGAATAGAAGCGGACGAGAGGTTGTCGCACAACTTTAAGGAAAACTCCAAACTCTTCTGAAAAGAGGTTGGAAGATCCCGGAGTGGTGCGGCAGCCCTAAGAATGAACAAAGTGCTTTCGAGAACCAATGACGTCCTCTCAGAAAAATCGGACGTCATGCAGCGATGGAGTGAATTTTATAGAGAAATGTATGCGTGTCATGATCTTAGTGAAGGATCCGGGGATGACGCAGTGACTGGCACGCCAGACACGGACCTCGATGACACTGAGGTCATCAGCATGAAAGAGATTGAACGTGCGATTCGAAGTTTGAAATGTGGTAAGGCTGCGGGACTAGACAGAGTTACTGCTGAAATGGTCAAGTACGGTGGGCCTCGCGTCTGGGACAGCTTTCACCTGCTGTGCAATTTATGCTAGCGGACGGGAAATGTCCCGGATGATTGGCGATCCGCGGTCATTGTGCCTTTATATAAAGGTAAAGGTTCACATTTTGACTGCGGAAGCTATCGGGCGATCAGCTTGACCAGTTTAGCAAGTAAAGTTTACTCGAAGGTTTTGACACGCAGGATGCAAAAGAAATCGGAAGGATTCTTATGGGAGGCACAATGCGGATTTAGACCTGGAAGAGGATGTACGGATCAAATGTTTTCTCTCCGCATGATCACGGAGAAGCTTCTGAGTGTTAACCAGAGGATTTTCTGTGCTTTTGTGGATCTGGAGAAAGCATTTGATAAGGTTATAAGGAAGAAAATGTGGGAACTGTTGCCGGGATGTGGTGTGGATGGTCGATTGTTAAGGGCTGTGCAGTCACTTTACTATGACTGTAAAGCCTGTGTGCGGGTAGGGCATGACCTGTCACCCATGTTTAGCGTCCAAGCGGGCGTAAAACAGGGTTATGTCATGTCTTCCTGGCTGTTCATACTGTATCTCGACAGCTGTTTACAGAAGCTGAAAAATAGCTGTTTGGGTGTGAAATTGGGTGACATTAAAGTTAATTGTCTGCTGTATGCTGATGATGCAGTGCTTATTGCACCATCAGAAGCAGAACTGCAGGCATTAGTCATGTGTATGAAAGAGGAATGTGAAATTAAAGGTCTCCGTTTGAATGCTAATAAAACTAAGATTATGGTATTTGAAAAGGACGAAGAGAGAACGAAATGTGAAATATGGGTAAATCAGGAATGTCTAGAACAGGTAAATGAAATTGTATACTTGGGGAGTGCTTTCAGCCGGGATGGAAGATGTGATTTAGATGTGGATAGGCGTGTCGCTGCCGGAAACAAAGTCAATGTCATGAAAGCAAATGCCATGAATGCAATAGTCAAAAGGCAAGGCATGGTGAAGAGTGCACGTCTTGCAATACATAACGCAGTGTTGGTACCGACTTTGTTATATAGCAGCAAAACCTGGGTATGCCAGAAGAAGCATAAAAGCAAGTTGAATGCAGTGGAGATGCGATCTCTTCGTAAAATGTGTGGCGTTACCATAGCCGACAGAAAGCGAAACGAAGAGATTCGTAATATGGTAGGATTGAAAGATGACCTTATCACAAAAATTGATAGGGGCGTACTCCAATGGTTTGGGCACGTTGAGCGAATGAGTGAAAACCGAATGGTGAAGAAAATATATAGAGCGAAAGTAAATATTAAAAGGTGTCGAGGTAGATCGAGACTAACTTTCGAAGACCATGTGAGCAAATTGCTCGAAGAGGGGAGGGTCAAGAGTACTCGGATACCTAGACGTGCATGTATGAAGAAGTTAATGAACCTGAAAGAAGCGAAAGAGGTATGTAAGGATCGTGACACTTGGCGATCTGTTCTCTCTGGCTACCCCGTTAGGGATTGTGCGTGAAGATAAGTAAGTAAAGTAAGTAATCTTTATTGTTATATTTATTTTTTTATGTACATACATTCTATTTTCATCAATGAAGTGGTACACAAGAGATATAAATGCTATAATTAAACATTTTTATACACCAAAAAATGTTTAGTTAAATTACTGAAATCTATTGAAATTAAAATCATATCAACCCCAGCCTATGACCCTGCGAAGTGACAAGATCAAAGATGCCTACTAAATTTATTGTTTTATTGCCGTTCGTAAAGTAGGGTGGATATGTTTTAAATTTCGATAATTTATAATTAATTTATTTATTTAATTCAATTTTTTTTAATATCAGTGCCATAAGCTTCTACTCCGTCAACATACAACATACAATACACCGTATTTTTTCCAGAAGGTAAAAAGGTCATCTTGTATACACACACACACACACACACACACACACACACACACACACACACACACACACATACATATGTATGTATGTATATATATATATATATATATATATATATATATATATATATATATATATATATATATATATATATATACAGGATGTTAGTGAAATGCTCCCGAAAACGAAGACGGACGATAGTACTGTTACAAGCTTGAGGTTCGTGACAGTAAAAATTGCCGATAAAATTACCTAAATTAACACTTTAATTCATTTTACACTAATTAAAGTTAAAAACACTAATAATTAATCACACTGATTCACTTTATTCCGCTCCGAAGCTTCGCTTGTCTCGCCAACTTCAATACTTCCCCGATCGCACCTTGCAGCGCCTATAAATACACATTAGTACCGAATCATCCAGAATATTCAAGTAAACACGCGCAAGGTACCGAGAGTTCGAGTTTCAACTTCAAGAAGTTTAGTTCTTCGGTTCGAGACTAGATGGCGCTAGTGCCGTCGACTTCGGCGCGTAACACTGCCCCCTCCTAAGACATGCTCGTCCCGAGCATTATCGGCCCCATAATAACGCGCCTGGCGATCCACATGTGCGATCTTAGGAGTCCCTCTTGCGCCTTTCTGTAATGGCTCCACAATGTCTAGGGCTGTCCTATCCCATGGTGCACCAACATTGTACAATTTCGATGCGCCTCTACTACGTGTCTGAGGTCCCTTCACGGCCGCGCAACTTGTACATGTACGACACCAATCCTCGACATCGTCACGATAATGGACCCAGTAAAACTGTTCTCGGACCTTCAGTAGAGTTCGTTTAACTCCCAGATGGACTCTTGAACGACCATTGTGGCACAGCTGTAAAACATTCGGCACTTTGGCTTTAGGGACAACCATTTGCAAACGACAGCTGTCTCCTCTACCATTGTCCCATTTACGGCACAGGACTCCATCCTGAATCAGCAAGCTGTCCCATTGGGCCCAATAGCTTTTCGTGGTTGAACTCATCGCTGAGACGTCCCTCCACTTAGGCTTGGTAGCACGGGCCTTCATCCCTTCCAGAATCGGCTTGATATCCGGATCTTCCTGCTGTGCATGTCGTAGGCTGTCCTTCCACTCGTTGCTGAGGTGGTCTGTCCTGAGCATCCTCACGGATACCACTTCCTTACTCTCTTGCCTACTACAATGGTTGCAATCTTCAGGACAAGGTCTTCTTGACAATGCATCTGTGTTGTCATGAGATTTCCCGCTGCGATGTCTGATAGTAAAGTCGTATCCCGGCTGCTGCTGGGCGGTGATGTTAGCCGCACTTCCCTTCTGAGATCATTCACCTTCCTTTTCTAGGGTTCGCTTAGGTGGTAGGTTCCAGTGCATGGGCCAAGGCGTCCTTAAGCGTCTCGTGGTGCCCGAGCCTCACAGCAGCTCTGACTTCCAGGTTGCGGATGCCGTCGATGAATGTCTGCACCAGGTTCCCTTCAATGAGCGCAGGTACAGACCGGTATGCTTTTCGCACCAGCTTTTCCACCTCTAGAGCCCACTGCTGCAGGTTTTCGTTGATGCGCTGCACGCGATCTTTAAGCTGCGCACGTAAGACGTGTTCCAGGTGAGCGTCACCATATCTCGCCTCCAATGCCTCAAGGAGCTGCTCGTAGGTCACTTTCTTACCGAGAGATTCCAACACAGTTAAGGCTTGGTCGCGCAGGCCTAAGGTGAGTGCAGTCATGGCCTGGCTTTTATTCCAGCCGTTTGCCTCCATTACGGCCTCGAACTGTATTTTGTAGGCCGACCAGGAAGAAGTCCCGTCGAACGGTGGTACCTTGAACCCACGTAGCGAAGGTGTAGCAGCTACTGCGGGGGCTGCAATTCCATCTCCAAGTTTGAGTTCATCCAGCGTAACAGTACTAAGGATACCTTTGATAATAGGACAGATAAAAAATCGATCACGATGAAAAAATCATCCTTTCACAAAATTTTATTCTAGCTCCATCGTGTTAGTACACCTATACTAAAATTATTTTGTTCGTGCAGTTTGGATCACAAACGATCGAAGTATTTCGCTCTCTCTCCCACTCACGGACCTTAGGGCAAGCATAGTGATGCGCATTATTGTTGTCGATAATTATGAGTTAGTGATAAAAATGAAAAAAAAAACAACGTATTTATTAAAATAAGAATGATTTAAAATAAATTATTAATTAGGTATCTATGTACTAAAAAAACTATAAGTACAAATGTTTGGAATGTAACAAGTAATATTAAAAATAAATATAATAATATAATATATAAATAATATATAATAAACTGTTTACGTTAAAATTCTACATCAGATTCATCACAGTCATCATTATCCACAAGAATCAAACAACATAATTAAATGAATATTATATTTTGTAAATTATTATTAAGTCATATTTCTTTCATAAAAGATGAAAGAATATTTAGCAATTAGTCTGCCCCCATTTCCCGTTTTTGTGTTTAAGTTGCCTTGTCTCTCTGACTAGTATATAGTTATCTGTGGCCTTGTCCATCCTTGTCTAGCCAAATTCGTTTGTGGCTGTCATTTTGGTTCTTCCAAGTCTCATCTAAATAAATTATTGGCCGAATGTCTTCACTATCTCTCAGGGTCTTGAGTTTTCTCAGGAATTGTAGCCGCGCACAAACGATGGCAGTCCTTTCCATCAATTCTTTACGACCATTTGGAGCTTTACACACAAGCTCTTGTACCCAAGTTCTATGAGTATTTTACGCATAGAAGAAATAAAACACTGGAATCCGTCAATTCTTTCTTTTGCTGTAAACAAAATTTTAGCCGTGGAAGGATATTCACCGTCACGATAAAACGATGACACTATTTGTTTAATTACACTTTTGTCAAAGTCGTCTACCGCAGTTACTGTATAAGGCCGATAGACGCTTTCTCGCAAAGAGCTAGTTTCTCCCTTTATACACTATACACACACATATCGCCGCAGCACGTTCACGAGAACGGCAGAAATTACAGTCCTCGCGGCGTAAGCTGAGCTTTGCATTTGTGTCAGTGCACACAGATAGTGTACAGTGGGATACGGCTTGTGGTGCAGCGCGTCTCGCGCGTGGTTTAAACCAGTATATACTGGTTTTTAAAACGCAACCTGAGGCGCGGCGCATCCTCCACGCGTCGCTTACCTGCCGCGAACATTTCCCACTTCACATCTGGTACCGCTAGCAGATAGACGTGTAATTTTTTGTGGTTTTGTTCGATTTTTTTGTGAAATGGCTCCTACTGTAAGTAAATTTACTAAACGACCATTAAGCAGCCAAACAAAAGAAACTTTATACAAATTGAATACGTATTTCAAAGATTTAAACGACAAGGATATATCAAGTGTCGTTACGTCGACGGGAATTCCGCTGTCAACTGTAAAAAAAGGTTTTATTAGAAGATAAATGTGCTTTGAAAGATGGAAGCAAATTTAAATCTCCGAAAAAAAACAAGATGCAGGAAAAATATCATTGTGATCGATGATTTTGATAAAGCGGTAATTCGGAGAATACTTCATAACTTTCACATCATCGACAAACAGGTTCCCACTATGAAAATATAACACGAAAAGTTAAAGGCAGAAATAAATTATCCAGGTGCAATTACGTCATTAAGAAAAGAAGTATCTCTATTAGGGTTCAAGTGGAAACGGACAGAAGATAATCGCAGAATCCTTATGGAGAAACATGAAATACGATATCTTCGAATAATGTTTCTCATTAAAATTGCCGAATATCGCGCTCAGGGCCACCCAATCGTTTATACTGACGAAACATATATAGACACGTCTCACACTTCGTCGAAATCTTATTCAGATGGAAACACCTCTGGTTTAAAGAAACCAATTTCTAAGGGAAATCGGCAAATAATATTTCATGCCGGCGGAGAGGACGGTTTCATACCCAATGCCCTACTCATGTTCAAGGCAAACCAAAAAAGTGGTTACTATCATTATAATATGAACACCGAGAATCACACAAAATGGTTGCAAACGCAGCTAATTCCAAATTTAAAATCGAATAGTGTTGTGGTGGTTGACAATGCATCATACCACAATTCGTATCAAAATCCCGCGCCCAATTCAAACCATCGTAAACAAGCTATGATTGATTGGCTCAAATATCGAAATATCGATCACTCTGGATCGATGCTTAAATGTTTAATCTTTATTAGTTGATACTACAAAACAAAGCAAGATTTGTTGAATATAAAATTGATAATTTGCTCCTAGAACATGGTCACAGCGTTCTACGTCTACCACCCTACCACCCTGATTTCAATCCTATTGAAATAGAATACGTAGCTAAAAAAAACATGTCAATGAATACGGACACTATAATGAGATTAACAAAGGAAAAAGTTGACGCGATCACTGTACAAGAGTGGAGAAATGTTTGTGACCATGCAGTTAAGGAAGAAAAAGCATTTGATGGTCGAGACGCCACTATCGACGGTTTATCGAAGCGATTCATTATTAACACAGGCTCTGATGAGTCATCAGACGAGAGTGAAGATGAAGATGCAATGAGCGGAGAAGAAGTGTTATAATATTGTTATGTAGTTTATTACTGTTATATAATAAAATATCAGCATTAACTTTTAATAAAACGTTGACTTTTTACTAACTGTACTTTTGGCGATCACTCACACAAATGCAAAGCTCAGCTTACGCCGCGAGGACTGTAACACTTTGTAACTTTTCGGGATCTACATTAATTTCAGTGAAAATGTTAAAACATTGTTGATAACAACACTTGCTTGTGCTGGTATATTGGTGCCAACAGGCAAAATATTATTTTTAATAAAATCTGCCGTTTTGGTACAAAAAAAAGGAGTAGCCGTTGTGTCACTAAAGAAATTCAGACAGCGAATGCGCAAAAACAATTTTCTCTTCGATATATGTACTAAATTATTATTGCACTAATTTGCAGGATTAGGAGGGTAATAATGGAAAACTAATGACTCGTTATTAAATGAACTATCTGGATTATACTTAATAAATTGGGAGAATAACGTAGTTTTATAAAATATAATAGTTGAACAATGTGAACTTTAATCAGACAGCTGCTTAAAAATAAAACATGACATCTACCTAGGGCTAAGTAAGAAAAATGTTTTGCTTTAACTTTACATTACTATTTACCAAAAGCTCAACGATTTGTGCGAAATATCAAAAATTTTGAAATTTTTCTGCCTTCATCACGTACGAACCATAAAAAAGTGGTATAGTACAATTGATGACTGACTTGGCTACACAAAAAAAACCGTTAACTGTTTTAAAACTTAGACTAGAGACTAACCTAAAGTGATAGATGCAATGAAAATAAAACAATTGACGGAGTACCATGCAAGTTCTAAAAGACATTTTGCTTGTGTTAATTATGGATTTGACTTCATTTCTGACAATTCGGAGAATGCTACTGATGCTTTTGCATTTTTATTAATGGGCATTAATACTTTTTGTAAAGTACCCATTGGGTACTTCTTGGTAAAGGGTACAAGTGCTGACCTAAAAGCACGGCTGCTGACCCAAGTTTTACACATAGTTGAGTATGAAACCTATGGCTTAAGAGTTAATCTGTTGCTTGAATACAGAAAATTTACAGACTACTATATTAAATCCACGTACAGGACACAAAAAACTTACACCTTTTTTTCACCTTTTGGCGAAAAAGTGGTCGAATATATAGCGGGATTTGCTGTTTTTACTATAATTAAAAAAATAAGTGTAGCATATGCATAAAAGCTCTTCTGGGTGCACCGGACAAAAGTAGTTTGATTAATCAGACAAGTACAGGTAATAATTTGTGTCGCCTTTGTGAAATTGATATAAAAAAAAACTTAACCCTTGACAATAAATTTAAGCAGTCTATATTGATTAGAAATAAAATATTTGAACTTTTTGTTGGAAGGCCGAACTTTTTAAGTAAAATTGAACTGGAAAACTTGCTAATAGAGAAATATGCAAGCACTAGAATTAGCTACCTCACAAAAAAGAGTGATCCTAAAAATGCATTAGTTACATATATACTAAACTTATTCACTTCAAAAACCAGTAAAAAATAACACTTTTGACTTTTAAAATAATACTTTGCTTTATTTTGGTAGTTTTGTATCACTATTTTGTGTTTCGTACCTAATGTAGTTTTTTTTTTATTTACATTGAACGTAATATTACACATTAAACTACACGGCATGTAACAGCTAGTAAGTTCGGCAGACAAACCCGCATGGTTAATTAACTTATCGATAGCTAAAGTTGTGGCGTACATCACAATAGTGCAATACTTTCGGTTGCAGTGATACCAGTTTACTTTTATAAAAATTGCACACTTTTGCTGCGAGGTAGCAAGTTTCGATTTGACTTATTTGGCCTGTATTTTGTATAATATTTAAATAAATACCAGTTATCGATTATACTTAATTATATAATATTCCGTATCGTGTTGAAATTGAGCTGAATATATAATTCATTTAACAAAATCCACTACACATTTATATGTAATGATTATTATTCATCACAAACTGATTTAGTTATTAGGAAATATATTTTCGTTAATATATACAGCTTGTGTAGTAAATTATATTTATTTAAAAATAGATTATTTTTCACTTTATGAACTATGATGACCACACTCGGTATTTGAAGAAAATATTCAGAAAGTACGAGTTTTAATGATAATATTACCTTAATGTTATGTTAAAAATTCTCACAGATGAAAAGTCACGTTGTTCTTTTATATATTTGACATTTTTGATTGTTTTTTTTTTCATGTAAATTACACTGCAATTCGGCATTTTGTCGGAGCACGATTTACTGGCACGATCACTTCGGAGACGCGCACGACGTGGAGCAACTAGATTTATGTAACGGGTATGAGTCGAACTATCGTACCTTTTTTAGAGGGGTATGCCTTGCGATGCTGTCTCCTTTGGTTTAATACTCAAAGCTAATTCGAGACTACACACTACGACAGGACACATTTGCGATTTGCGTAGTATCCTCTTATAGGATTCTCTGTCTACGCTCTTAGTAGTCCATAGTAGTCTGTGCCATGACACTTCTCTAACCACCATGCTTCTGGTTATAAGAAGATACTCTATGCATGACACACACACAGACTAGGGATGATCGATGTTACAGAAACATCGATGATGACATCGATGTTGATATCGATAATTTAACATCGATGTTCGATTTTTATCCTACTCAAAACATCGATGTTGGCCATTATCGATGTTATAGCACATGTACCTATTTAGTAGGTTAAAATTAGATGTAAAAAATTTGTAGTGTTGTTTATGGTTTATTATTTATGAAATTAAATAAATTAATAAGACATTCAGTGTGAAACAATGATTTAAAAAATGGGAGAAACTTAACCAATATTTAGTTAATTTGTTATATATTTTTTGCCAATAATGATGAATATTATTATTTTGATATTTAAATCTTCCTGTACAATAACAAATCTGGTATTAAAATATTTACCATCCTAATTTACGATTTAGACATAGATTTTATATTAACTACTCCTATCGCGAAATAAAAAATGATTATAGAGGAAAAATTAACAAACTTCACAAAAACAAAATAATAAACTTTTCCATCACCTTTGTTCACACAATTTTTAATCAGGCAGCCCAGACAGTAAGTATCCACAGCCGTTTATAAAATGCACTGTAGAATGCACTTTGCAGTGAAATTGTCTATGCTCACGATTGCCCAGTGATTTATTCTGATAAACGTCAAGCAAACCATAAACTTGTTATCCCAAGCTCAAAAAAACAGCTAGATATAATTATATTGTGTAGATACATATTGTTTCAAAATTATGTGTGTATAGACAGCAAGGAAAAAAAACAATTAATTTGAATATTAATTTATGTAGCATGGTTATTAGGCGACAGCCGATAACAACACTACAATAACAAAGCGAAATCAGTTACAACAGTGACATTACAGTTCACACTTGACGGGGAGTTTGATACAACATAATGATAGTTTTTTAGGTGATCGATGCATTTAGGAATCCTTAATTATTCAAAATTTTAAACCTTTAATAAGAGATGAAATATTTAGGTGATATTGATTTCGCGGGTTCGCATTGTTCACAAGTTCTTATTAATCGATTATTGGTTCATTGAGATCGATATTTGAAATGTGGCAATATCGATGTTTCGATGTTTAACGTGTGGTAACAGCGATGTTTCAATTTCTAGCATCGATGATCATCGAACATCGATGATCATCGAACATCCCTAACACAGACCAACCAAGACCAGTGAAAGACAATGGAAATTAGTTTCATTAATTTCATTTCCGTATTCTTATAATACTTTTGGCTAAGTTTTATTTTTATTTTTTAAAAATAAATGTGATATCCTGGCATCATGACAAGCAGAGCTAATTTAAAAAACTCTCGAATGAATTTTAAGTTTCAAAATGAATCTTCTCATGACTACAAAGGGACTAAGCCCATTCGTGAAGCGTCGTCTATTTTAGAAATATTGAGTTTGATGATAGTGCACATTTGCAAGAAGCTGCTATTTTATGACACTAATTTAAAAATAGCAATTTATTTAGGTGCTCTCTTTTTACTATCGCTGATAGCAGATGTTTTCACCTTTCCTAAAACTTATTTCTCAAGGAGTGACAATGTCTTCAACCAATATTTTGTGAAGATTGGCTGGTTTTGGACATTATTTCTTACAGTACCATATGTTTTATTGACGTCTTTTACAACTTGTTGCGGCAAGCGAAAACTTATTATAACAGCTCATCTGTCAAGACTGGTGATTGCGACATTTTTTTGGTATACATGGACAACAATTTTTAATATTATTGAAACCAAATATGGTCGTTGTAATTCAAGATCCTTTGACAACAAAATATCATGTTTGAAAAACGGTCATTTCTGGAATGGGTTTGATATATCTGGACATTGTTTTATTCTCATTTATTCAAGTTTGCTAATGATAGAAGAAGCTAGGGCTATAAATGGATGGGAAAAAATTAAAGACTACATAAGAGATGAAAACTATACAAGAAGCCTTAATGATAAATCGGTTAGCATTAATCCACTTAAAAATATCAATGCGGAAGAGTTAACCATCTTAAAGACGTCTTATGAGAATGTAACACCATATGTAAGAGTGTTATTAATTGCTATAGCTGCTCTTCAACTGTTATGGGACGTCATGCTAGTATCTACAATATTATATTATCATATAATGATAGAAAAGTTTATCAGTGGGGTTATAGCTATATTGACATGGTTTATTACATATAGGGTATGGTACACAATGCCAAATCTCTTACCAAACTCACCAGGGCAAGGGATTTTTAAATATAATAATGGTAAGCCAGCAACAGCAACCTCTATTAAAAAAAAACCTAATTCTCCTAATGGAAAACATTTTATGGGAATGCCGATTCATACAACAGTTGACAACGTGGAATCTTCCACTGAAGAAGTTAGATAAAGTTTCTTTGTTTTTATTTTAGGTTACTGTTTATTTATTTTTGATTGTTTTTTTAAAGAAATAACCAGGTTCTGAATCATCAAATATTGAATTTTAAAATGTAAATAGCAAAAGTTATAGAAACTGTTGAATTTTTATGATCTATTATTATTTTTCAGGGAAGTTAAAGTTGTAAGTGTGATATTAAGGAAAATATTGATTATAACGTAATGTACATATTATAAGGGTTGTTGTAATTAAGGTTTTTATGTTAACTAAGTTATTTAAAAAAAAAGATTTCATTGGTATCTGTTATTAAAAAGTTGATTAAAATATAATTTAATTCTAAGTGTAGGGGAAGGTGCTTCAACAATAAATTTTTACTGATCCACCTGTTTTTAATTTCAAACAGCATTTTGTAAACACCATTAACATATTTTTTTTTAATTTATTTTTTTCACATACAGTAAGAAGTATAATGCTGCGGCTACACTAACGAGCAACGACAATGCCCATAAACGCAACAATTATTGTCTTAAATTGAATGCGATAAAATGAGTGGCTACACTTGAACGGTCAACGTCGTTTCCCGTTGAACGGCATTAAATTTGCTGTTGAACGGCGTTAAATTTGCCGTTGTTAAATGTTTCGACCGGGGAAGGACCACACTCTCACAGAATACCAGCGTAAAATAGTAGCTTAATGCTGCTGAGTTTCGTATGGTGAGTATCGAGAACCGGAGACTTTTTACTGCAAACGAGGCATTCCATCCTAGTGTTACGAGTCGTTGCCGGAATCACGCGAGCAATGCCGTGCGGGCTGGCGCCGCCAGGGCGCGCCGTAATACGACACTAAGTATCCGAGCGTCGGCGTGTGCGACGGGTCTTGTGAGAATAAACTTGAGTGTTAAAAAGTATTAAATGAAACTAAAGTGATTAAGTGTATAGAGGTATAATGAACAGTTGATTGTACAAGAGAATTAAATGTATTGAAGCATAGGAAACTTTCATTTTACATTCAGAAGTGGGATGGGATATTAATAAAAGAACTTAAAATGAAGCGAACAAAAAATATAGGAACAGTGTCCTTTTAAATAGTAACTCAAAAAAATCTAGATCTCATTTGGATATCGCGACTAGTGCTGGGACGTTACACATAGATCAAATACATAGTCAAGGGTCATCCAATCACGGTGATTCTGAAGAGGATATACATCCTAATGTGTTACTTGAGCAATTATTAACCGATAAATTAGAAAAGATGGTTGAAAAGTTTTGTGGTGATTCACGGCCGTTTCGGGTGAGAAAATTATACCTACGTTTGATACGGATAATTATGACACTAATATTAAAAATTGGTTGGCAAAAATTGATCAGTTAGGTATGGTTCACAAATGGGATGACTACTCTAAAATAGTTATAATGCAAACTCGTCTGGTAGGCCAAGCTCAGTTATGGTTTAGTCGTCTTGACGAATATAATTATACTTGGGATCAATGGAAATCTTTATTGAACCAAGCATTTTCTAGAAGTTTCGAGTATGCTGACATGTTAGAAGAATTAGTATCCAGGAAAAAGTTGCATAATGAAACAATAACACATTATTATCATGATAAATTAGCAATGTGCCATTGCTGTAGACTAGACGACGCCGCCTCTCTCTCTTGTTTAATTAAAGGGCTGCCACACGATTTACAAAATAATGCAAAAGCATTCAAATGTGAAACGCCTGAACAATTCTATTCAGGTTACTTGTCCGCTTTTGAGAATTATAAAAATAAACCAGATCTGAGAAAAGTAAAATTGACCAACATAAGTCATACACGTAATAATAGATTAGAAGTGGAGAAGCAAAATTCTGATTTAGCCATACCAACCACATCACGTCCCTGGCCACCATCGACCTCCCGGCGAATGAATTGCTTTAGATGTAATTCTACTGAGCATATGGTTAAAGATTGCCCTGTTCCGGATAGGAGAGTGTGTAGATTTTGTTCTGAAACCGGACATGATATAAATCGTTGCCCCAAAATAGAAAATATGATGAATAAATCGAAGGGCCAATCCGTGTCAATAAATTTAGTGCAAAACTTAAATGATATATATAAAAAAAGCGTGGAGGTAGGGGGAACAATTTTTTCTGGTTATTTGGATACTGGAGCACAGTTAAATGTAATATCCTTAAGTGTAATTAAAATATTAAATTATGACGTACGACCAACAGATGCCATTCTAAAAGGATTTATTGGGAATACAGTGCCGGCTATGGGTCGAATAAATCTAACAATGATTATTGATGGTTTGAGTTTCAATACCACAGCAGTGGTGACGCATATGAAGCTGCCTGCCGAGGTTGATATACTGATCGGACAACCTGTAATTAACTCTGAAGGCATATCACTTGTCACAACTCAGAATTCAGCTATATTGAAAGAAAATAATGTATACGATGATAGTTTCTCAGGAAAATATAAAGTAACAAGCTGTTCAGACGTTCAAATTCAACCACAGGAATCCATATTTGTGGAAGTGAATATTGTGGGGAACAGCACTACTTGTGATATTTGCACTTCACCGAGAGTCCATGACCTAAATAACAAATACTTCGCGGTACCTGCTGCCTTACTAACTGGACAAAACGGATATTTACGCATTTATAACATGGGACAAGAACAGTTAAAATGGAGAAAAGGTGACGTGTGAAATTATAAAAAAAACGAGTCTACAGAGAAGCGGGTGGGAGGTTGTGACAATGCGAAACTACATGCAAATAAAATGAAGGTGCGTAATTGTTTTTATATATTTAAACTGTCTGTGGCTTCGAGCCTTCTGTCTGTATTACAAATTCTGTCTGTTCTGTATAAGTCTGTTCTGTGCTGGTCTGTTCTGTATAGATCTGATCTGCACCAGTTTCTTTCTGTTCCACACCTGTTTCTGTCTGTTGAGTGTATGCTCGAGTGTAATATTACTGCATAAACGACATGATTTCTGTGCTAGTTTATATGAATTAGCTTCATTGTTATACATTATTATTTTTTTACTGATACTGAACTTAAGCCGCGGTAACTCTGGGGCGGAACGCTCGTCGTGAAATTCACGGTGCGTGAGCGGCACGATCAATCTGTCATCTCATATTCTGATTTTCAACAAAAAAAAAAAAAAAAGACTTGTGCCATCCGTGGGATGTGTGTGAGCTGTAGCCTTACTTATACTGTAATTAACAAGATATTACAATTCTGACTGCTCCTGAAGTACTGTGTGTTATTATGGTTCTTTCACCTGATTCAGTGGCCGCTACATAACTTAATTAAGGCAAAATTATACAAATAAAACGGTCAGTGCGGCTGAAAACTCAACCTAACTATTGATGATTTTCTGTTGTTACGCTTAACTTTTATTACATAGTTGTTATCACTTGTGCACATAGCTGAAATGACTGACCAAAGTTTGCAGCGGCACTTATACAGGGTGGGCCAAGAATTCGTTAACATTTAAATGTAACTTACCGCGCAAATTATTGCCGCGCGGGCCGCGGGCGCGGGCGGGGGCACTAGCTCGCTTCTTGGAAATTTAGTCGCAATCACAGAATACATTTACCCTGACGGGGTCGCAATGGATCGCTTCACGGGGCCGCAACGCGCTTACTGCGTGAAACAGTTTTATTTAAACGACTTTTCGCTCATTACTGTGAGACGCTTATTTCGCGTTGAATATGGTTTACACGACTAAAGTCAGTGTCCAAGTGCTCCTTTAATAAAGAAATGGGTGAAGAAGTTCGAAGAGACGGGATCTACACTAAATGTGAAACAAACCGGCGGCCCACGGACTTCTCGGAGCGAAGAGAACGTGCAGCAAGTTTCCGCTTCTGTTCGACGTGATCCAGATTTATCGACACGCAAACGTTCGGCTGAATTAGGATTATCCCGCACATCATTACGCCGTATTTTGAAATTAGATTTGAAATTGCATCCATATAAGATCCAGCTAGTGCAAGAACTAAACCCTAATGATTTAAATTTGCGTAAGTCATATGCCGAAACAATGTTAACTCGTTTCAGTAATTTTCACATCTTATTTTCTGACGAAGCCCATTTCCACCTAAATAGACATGTAAACAAACAGAATTGCAGGTATTGGAGCAGCGAAAATCCTAAAGCTAAACATGAGAGGCCACTTCACTCTCCTAAGGTAACTGTATGGGCTGCAATTTCAGCAAAAGGAATCATCGGACCTTACTTTTTTGAAGATTCTCGAGGCCGTTCAGTTACTGTTAATTCTGCCGAGTATGTGAAAATGTTACGGGAGTTCTTAGCACCGATGCTACTGGAATTTGCTGGCTATAATCGTAACACATGGTTTCAACAAGATGGAGCCAAGTGTCACACATCATAGTCATAGTCATAGTCATAGTCATTTATTCCTTAGAACAATATTACATTGTATTGGAAAATTAATTAAACAAAATCAGAAATTACGTTTACATGCAATTGACTTAAATAAAACAAAAATCGAATAAAATTTAAATATCATTTGACAATCATTCTATATACTTATATACATTCAATACTTTTCATGTCATAATTAAATATTTTTCATGTCATAATAGATTAAAATATAGTACATAAACAAAAAAAAAATTAACATTCATTAAGTTTATTTTTGTCATTTAGGTATTCGTCAACTGAGTAGTAGCTTTTCTTAATTAATAATGATTTGAGTTTATTTTGGAATTTTCGGTGGCAATAAATAACTTTAAATGAGATAGGTAAGGAATTAAATAGTGCAATGACTTGATGCCTTGTGCTGTGGCGTACAACATTCAAAGTTGGTGTAATTGATCGAACATCGAACGAGTCCTTGCCGGTGGTCAAAGACATGTTTCCGGAAAAGCTGATATCCAGACGGGGTGACATCCCATGGCCACCCAGAAGTCCAGATCTATCTCCAGCAGACTTCTTTTTATGGGGTTATTTAAAGAGTCGTGTCTACATTGATAAACCGAATACACTGCGTCAACTTAAAGAAAAAATCATCGAAGAGATGTCGGCGATCTCGCGGTCTCTTTGCAGAAGAGTATTCGAAAACTTCAGGACTCGCTTAGATGAGTGCAAAAACCGAAACGGTGGTCATTTAGACGAAATAATTTTTAAAAAATAAATTACAACTAATTAGCTTTCTCGTAAATAAACGATTTCTAAAATATGTTAAATGGTTTTTTTTATACGATTTTTTCAAATGTTAACTAATTCATGGCCCACCCTGTAGCTAGCATTTTAATTCTTTTACAATTATGAGAATTGGTACATGACGGCTTAAATCAATTTTACTTATGTACTTCCACAGGGGTCTGAGTTGATACAAGTCAACAAAATAACGATTTTTACATCAGCTAACACTCTTGAGCATTTACGTACCTTAAAACTTGCAAGTACACCAGTTCCTGACATAGCTGTAGGCGATTTATCTGACTATGACCAATGTCGATTGTTTGAGCTATTACTGGACTACCAAGATTGTTTTGCTGCTAATTCACATGACCTGATGAGTTGACTTCGAAGACTCCAGTGTTTCATAAACCATATATGTTAGGGTATATGGAACTCGAAATTGTACGAGCCAAGGTTAAGGATTTACTGGATGCAGGAATCATTAGAGAGTCGCAGTCTACGCATCACTAGTTGTCCTAGTAAAGAAAAATAATGGAGATAGGCGGCTTTGTATTGTTTACCGAGCACTCAACGCTATTACCGTCAAAGATCGATTCCCTTTACCTCAAATCGACGATCAATTAAATAAGTTATCAGGCAAGTGCTTTTACACCAGTTTAGACTTGGCACAAGGCTATAAGAGTTTCGTTGCAAGGTACCAGCTGACTCATTGCGGCCGTATAAAAGTTCTATCGAGTATGAAACGGATTCTGCTGATAGCGATAAAGATGTGGTAGATACGCATGATCTGATTGATTTGTTAGAAAGTTAATCCGTTATAAACTGTAAGTGATCGATGTACCTACATCAGTCATTTCAGCTGTAGCAAATATTCTGAATGTTATCTAATGACTCTTCGTGAATACCTTATGGTATTCACTTTGCAGGATGGCCGATGTTACGAGTCGTTGCCGGAATCACGCGAGCAATGCCGAGCGGGCTGGCGCCGCCAGGGCGCGCCGTAACACGACACTAATTACTATCCGAGCGTCGGCGTGTGCGACGGGTCTTGTGAGAATAAACTTGAGTGTTAAAAAGTATTAAATGAAACTAAAGTGATTAAGTGTATTGAGGTATAATGAACAGTTGATTGTACAAGAGAATTAAATGTATTGAAGCATAAGAAACTTTCATTTTACACTAGTCCTCATGGGTGATAATGCATCTGCATTTTGATTCGTAATCGAGGATAGATGTAGATGTCTGTGGGCTACAGTATCCACATACCATCAGGTAGACTGTGCTTGTTTGTCACCCTATCCTATAAAATAAAAAATAAACAAAGAAAAAATGAATACAAAGAAAAAGAAGGTGGTGGATGCTACAAATGCACAGGAAACGTACACTGTAAATCTATTTATGTTTTATTTTGTTTTCCCGCAACAAAAATGCACTAGAAAGATGTCCAATGGTTTAAGCTAAATAATAAGACAAACGTAAATATATCTTAATGAAGTAATAACTAATAAGCCAATCATAAATACTGGTCAAGTGCGAATTAGATACACGTACCTACTCAGGATTTCGTACCACTGTACGCTGAATTTTGACCTGCAAAAATTGTTTTTTTTTTCTCCTGCTTATTTTTCTTAGTTTCATACCGTAAATTAAAGTACTTTTGAAGTAATTTTATTTAATTCAATCTCGAAAAACTTTTTCATTACTCCACTCCATCGCAGCCATACGTGCAACCCCGTGGCACTCACCGTGCACAATGAGACAAACGTAGTGTGGCCACTTCTTCAACGCGATAATTCGCGCATTAATCCTTTGATGTACCGCCACTCGAGTTATCGGCAAACGGGAAACGGCATTGTTAATGCCGTTGAAAATTATCGCGTTAATTCGTGGCCGCACCTACATTCAACGTCCATCAACGCGATAATTAACGGCATTTCTCCTTAGTGTGGCCGGGCCATAACAATTAGTAAGGTGTAAACATAAACTCTTTACTCAATGAGTTTTACCGTACACCCTAAGCTATACATTAATAAAGATTAAGACTATTTATAACATGTTTGCTACACACTTCTTACATCCATACTTAAATAACAATCACAAGACATACATTTTGTAAACACAATGATTGATATAAGTACCCTATATCACAAGATAAGGTTATGTAAAAACCTTTTGTGGACGTTCCTATGCAGCACTGTCTTCATTTTTTGCAACTTTTTATTCTACAGGTTGTTTTTATCAGAACGTTTATAACAGGTATGGTATAAAGTGTGGTTTGTGATTATTATTATATAGTGTTGTTAGTTTATATTTATTATGAATATGTATTTTATGTATTTGTTTTGTATGTGGATAATTTTGTTTTCATATTCTATATATTAACATTTAGTGTTTATATTATGTATATGCTTACTTGAATTTATTAATTGCTAATGTAGATAGATATAATTATTCTAATGTATAAGTGTATATTACTGTGTAAGTAAAGTTTATCAATTATAATGTATGTTATGTGTATTTTTTGTTTATTATTTGTAGAAAATATTGTTTCAAGATTTTTTTTTAGATTTTTATTTGTTATTTTTTCTCTAATAGCATTAGGTATAAGGTTAATTAGGTAAGGTATTATGTAATTTAATCGTCTTTTACCATACAGGTTATTATAAGAAGGTAGCTGTAGCTGTGTAGCTTTTCAGTAAAATAATATTGTGATAAAAGAGTTAGTTCTACTTTTTCATGAATTCGAGTAAGGGCATCTCCGATGTCTCTTCCTGTGGCAACTAAGCATGTGTCGTCCGCAAACTGGTAAAGTTCACACTGTTTTATTGCGTTTGAGAGATTATTTACGTAGGTGAGGTAATGCAAGGGTCCCAAGACGGAGCCTTGGGCAGTACCTTCTGTTGCTAAGACTGAGAAACTATCTGCATTACTGACCCTAACTTGATAGCTTCTATCATGTAAGTAGTTTTCGCACCAAGTTAATAGATTACCTCTGACCCCACTGTCGTTCAAGCTTTGTAGTATTTTTATGTGGTTGAAATCCATATTGGTTGCAAGTTAGTATACTGTTATTGGCATAAAAGTGTTGTATTTGAGTTCCTATATATTTTTCTATTACTTTATTGATCGTAGGCAATATGGTTATTGGTCTATAGTTGCGGAAGTCCGCCTGGCTACCTTTTTTTTATGAATTGGTCTCACGTACACGTACGTTGGTCTTTAGTAATTTTTGGTATTTGCCAGTGAGAATGCATGCGTTTATTAGTTTAGCAATGGCTAATGAAATTTTGTCACATATCTTTTTTATATCGATGGCTCTTATCCTATCTATTCCGGGAGCTTTATTACTATTAAGAGATTTTAGTATTTTTGTTATTGATTTGGGTTCTGCAGACCTAAATCTCATACTCACGTTTGCTGATACTGCATAGGTTTTTTTGTCGAGCAATGTTTCGGGACATTTTGATGTTATTTGTTTGACACTATTATGGAATGTGACAGCGAATTTATTTGCGATGTCTTTTGATGAGTTGTTATTGCTACCAAAAAAGCGTTCTAAGCCTTCATCTATAGACGATTTTATTCTACCTGTTAATCTGTTTAAGATAGACCACAAATTTTTAGTATTGCTTTTGTTGGATATTATTTCTGACTTAGTGTTTTTGTTTTTAGTTTTTTGAATCAACACGTTGGCATTGTTTCTAGCTTTATTGTATTTTAGTTTTAAAATCATATTATTTGTATTTTTTATCCATTGAAGAAATAAATTATCCTTATACTCACAGGCTTTGATGATTTTATTATTTATCCAGTCGTTATTACTTCGCGTACTTTTAGTATTCATTTTGATTGAATATTCTGATTTTTATAGCATTCTGTAAATTTTGTATAGTTGTAAATATTTAGAGAGCAGGTCATGTTGTAAGTGGGTGTCCAATCTATCTGTTCTAACAGTGAATTCAATTATTATTTAAACATATTTTATATTTTGGAACAGCCTGTGTTCGTGGTCCGACGCAGGCTATTATAACCGCCCGATGGTCGGCCAGCCAGTGTCGTACCGATTGCCGCTGTGTATAGGTCTTGTGTACGGGATCGTGCGTAAATGTGATCTACGAGTCTCGTATGCAGGTTTTACTGAGCTTTCCTTTATTTAGTTCGATCCTTGTATGTGCTGTGATCCCGCACAAAAGACCTAGGCTGTGTAACGTGTCGTATTTATGTTTTGCAGGATTGTCTAATTTCAGGTTAATGTTTGTATCGCCTAGTAAGTATAGATCTGTGTCACAAGAGTATTTGTCAATTAGGTTCAGGAGTTCGTCAATAAAAAGATTTTTGCTCGAGCTGGGGGGGGCGATATACGGCACATATACTATTCGTAATGTAATTTGAGTTAGTGGTGATTGTAAGTAATATGTTTTCGAAGTGTATTTTGATAGTTTTTATGTTGCATTTGTGTTTATTACTGACGTAAATAATTATACCGCCACCCCTTCTAGTTTTTCTTAACGCAGTAAACATTTGGTAGCCATTGATATGAAACAAACAGCAAGTATTATCCATTACATTAACTTCAGTCTACTACTACTAGCCAGTAAGAAGTTGTGAAGAGATCAATAAATAAATAAATAAATAAATAAAAATAAAATAAATGCCTCAAATGCCTCAGTTAGAATTACGACATCAATAGGTTTATTTGACGTTAGTATACATTGTTCAAGTGCTGTAAAATTTTTAATTAGGGATCTGATATTAAAATGAACGCACAATAAATTAACATGGTGATTAGGAATATCGTTTAGAAATTGATTTATATTTAGACAGTCAGATATCTCACAGATTTCATCTAACATAATTCGAGTTATAAAATGAGTTTAGACCTTACGGCTAGGTATATGGATAGGTACACAATTAAGAAAGCTTAGTTAGTACATTTAGGTCATGCAGGGTTTTCAATGTGTAAATTTTTGATCCGTCATTCTTACGTGCCTTAACATATCCCTTTTTAAACCATACATACTTATAATTCTGATTGTTTTTTAACTGCTGCTTCGCCTGCCACAATATAATTTTGTTACTTTTTGTCATTGCTTCTCTGATGTACACGACATTATTGCTGTTCATTTCTGTAGGATATATATCTGCTATGGTAGTCTTAGTGAATTTTGCTGCTGAGATCCATTTCTCTTGTGAAAGCTCGTCTTGCAATTCTACCCTTATATTCGCCGGATGGTCTTTTTTTCCAGGAAGTCTTCGAATACTTTTTATTCCTTCGAGGGGCTGTTGGAGTTTCAGAGCGATGCTTTCCACTAGTTTTTTGACATTTTCTGTGGGCTGGTAGGGAATATTTGATATTTCTATGCAGTTTATAAGTTTTTCTTGCTCTATTTCTTGTAGTTGCTGTTCAAGGGCACTTACCCGCGTTTCCAGGTTGTTGTTCTTATTAGTAAGCTCTATATTTTTTCGTTCTAGAACTTTGATGGTTTGTTTAAATGCATCTATACACTCGACCACTTCTTCTAGCTTAGCACTATGAAACTGTAGAGACTCGTTCAGTTCCCGCATTTCATTTTTTATTGTTTTTTCAACTTCCCTACTTATTGAACTCAGCAAGTTTTTGGAGTTTATTAAGACGCGTTTATCATCTTCTTGATCGTCTTCTTCCGGGATTACAATAGATGAGTTCCGTCTCGGTGACTCCTGCTGGCAATCGAGGCAAGGCCACTACAGGCTGGAGGCCGCTTTCAGTGCTGCCAGTTGTTTGTTTGTCAGGCCACTGCATTTCGTATTAAGATGCACAATTTTTTCACACTTGCTACGCTCCAATCCAGGATGAGATTTTGTAAATGATTTTTTACAAATATCATATTTGGACATTGTCGGTACTTTTAAATAATCCGATTTACTTATTACAAAAACGTGTAGCACTTGCGACTGACGACCGACGACGACTGACATACATTTGATGATATTTATTGATAATATTTTTGATTAAATTTTTTAAACTAAGTATAGTCTCGCAAATGTTATTTATATAAAAGATGTGATTTCTGTTTTTATTTAGGTAGAAGTATACAATTAGCCATTTCACACAACTAGTTAAATTTAGATTTGTTTGGCAGGAATTTGAAAGAGCTACCGTCAAATAGGGTGAATAGAATTCACAGGGTTAATAGAATAATTTTTAAAAATTTCGAAAAAAGGCTATGGTTTAGAGAATATTTCTTTGATTTTATTTTTTGTCTTTTTTACATACAGCAGCAATCGTTTTTCAACTTGGCAACATTTTGATTAACCTGAAGTTGGTAACTATTAACCTCTCAATCCCCTAGCAGTCTCATGAGCCCGCGGCCATATTTTGTCAAATACCTAGCGGTCTCATGAGATCGGAACAACCCCACCCACAGCACTTTAACCCATAAAATCTTATATATAGAGACTATTTTTCGATGTAGAAGTTTGGCATTATAGAATCAATACGAAATTTTCTATCTTCTAGTGCAATAAAAGTTAGTTAACCTATAGATATTTATTTTTAATCTACGTTCATTTCGTACGTCATTTTCGCGTGAATGTTATTGTGTCGATTTTTGGATTTTTCTAGTGTTTATTTTGTTACTGTTTTAGTATAGTGTTTTATTATAAAATTGTAAAGTAAGTTTTTGTGTGAATATAATTTATCGTTTTACGTAAATAATTTCGAGTAATATATATTGAAATAATTGTGATTTTCACGGTGCAGACATTCGCTTGGTATTGGTATGTTTTTTTTTTGTTATCAAAATACAATAAAATCTTTTTGTAATGAAATAAACCCTGACTTTGTTTAGACCATGTGTACGAGCAAGTACATGATATTTCAACAGTTTAGAAAATAATGCTGATATCGCGCCTGCGCGCGCGACACGTTCACTATAATTACATTTTTTATTCATAAGTATTTTCAGTACAATAAACGCTCTCTACGGAAACGGACACAGTTTTAATTACCACATCCCGTAACGTAGAAGATACTACCTACATTAATATACTACATATCAATTATATGTAGAGGGTCACAATTCACAAAATACCCCCTACACCATGGGATAGAGAATTTTGTATAGAATTTATAATGCCAAACTTCTTCTTAGAAAAGTAGTCTCTAAATATAAGTTTTAATGGTTTTAAGTCATTGAGTTATACAAAACTAGAGGAGCAAAACACATTACCGCGCGTCGAAAAAAGTGTAACCACTATCCAATCGCGACGACATATTTTAAACGTATACGTATTTTAAATAAACATATCTGTCTCACTTACACAAGTTGCGAAAACAATATCGTCGCTAAGATTAGATAAAGATAGACACACCAAACATGCAATGGCGGGTTGGTGTGGCTTACTATATGAATACGCAATAAAAACAAATACTATATAAAACCTACGGTATACGGTACGTTATACTATACCGTAAGGTTTTATAAAGTATTTGATAGAAAGGAGTTTTTTCTAAGCTGCAGTTAATTGTTTTTATTGAAATAAAGTATATCTGGGGGCACGGCAGTGCCCCCGCCAAGTCGAGCAAAAAAGCGGCACGGCCGTACCATACTTTTCCCGAAGGAATTCGGGTCATTTTAGACCCCCTATAACTTCGTAGTGGATAAAACTAGAAGCCTGTATTTTAAGTAACCTAGTAGGCAATGTATAAACATGGTATATTTCAAATTTTATTCAATTTAAACCAGTAGTTTAAGAATTATAACTAGTCAAAGTTTCTTAATTTTGTCATCAAAACTCTAAGGCACTTCTAGCAGATATAGAAGCTTCAAATTCAGAATACAATTAGTGTTTAGTGTATAAATCATGGAAAAACTAAAATATTTTTAATTTCGGTCCAGTTTTCTAGATACAATAACTGCATAAGTAACTTTGTAATCCCATATAAATATATAAAATTACAAAGTTACATTTGCAGCGAATGAATCAGTGTATTTGTATATGTATAATAGGTGTAGATAGGTACGTTGTTGGTATTCAAGAAGTAGAAGGTATCGGAAAGGAAAAAAGTAGTACTATCTTATCTACACAAAGAAATGAGATGCCATCAAAACATAACTTGTAAAAAAAACCAAGTCTCGCAACTCAGTTCTCCTAGCGTAAAAAGTTGTGAGATCCATGTAATACCAAAAAAATATATATTTATAAGTATTTTTATTGTACTAATAAATCATTACATAACATAACATAAACACTCACGCCTGTCACCCAGAGGGGTAGGCAGAGACTACAGACTTCCATTTGGCACGATCCTGACACACCTCTCTCGCCTCTTTCACATCCGTACACCTCCGCATACATGCTCGTCGGTTAAGGGTACTCTTAATTTGGCCCGTTTTCAATAAATCGCCAATTTGGTCGATAAATTTTCGCTTAGGACGTCCCTTTCCGACTCTGCCATTCACTTCTGCAACATACATTTTCTTTGTCACTCTTTCGTCATTCATTCTTTCCACATGACCAAACCACCGAAGCTTCCTTTCCTTTCTTAATCCTGGTCACAACATCATCTTGCAAACCACACTCTTCTCTCATTACACAATTTCTTACCCTGTCATTCAGATTCAGCCCTAACATACTCCTTAACGACCGCATTTCTACTGCGTTTATTCTACTCTCGTGCTTCTTCTGCCACACCCAACTTTCACTACCATACGTTAAAGTAGGGACCAACACAGCATTGTGAATTGGCAATTCATATACGTGCCTTTTTCGACACATTTTGACTCTTCACAATAGAGTGCAGGGCCCCATTTACTCTATTTCCCGCATTCACTCGTCGTTCTATATCCTTATCATATCTCCCATCCCTGTTAAATACGCAGCCCAAATATACAAACTCACCTACTTGCTCGATCAACTCCCCTTCTATTCTTATTTCACAAATCGTTTTACTTTCTTCTCTTTCAAAAACCATAACCTTCGTCTTACTTGCGTTCACTTTCATACCCCTTTCTTTTAATGATCTGTTCATTAATGTAACCATCATTTGCAACTCGGCCGCCGACGACGCAAGGATAACTTGATCGTCGGCGTACAAAAGGCATTTGACGGTTAACTCACCTATTCTTAATCCGCATTCTTCAACTTTCAAATTTTGCAAACAACTGTCCATAAATAGGTTGAACAGCCACGGGGAAGCCACACAGCCCTGTCTGACACCTTTATGGATGTCAAGCCAGTCCGAGTAGACCCCGTTGATCCTAACACAAGCACTAGAGTCCCTATAAAGGGACTCCAATGCCTGTATAAAGCCAGCGCTCAACCCAAATGAGTTCAGTGTTTGCCATAGCACATCCCTATTCACTCTGTCAAAGGCCTTTTCCAAGTCCATGAACGTACAAAAAACCTTTTGGTTTTTGGCCAAAAACTTCTCCGCGATCATGCGCATGGAAAAGACTTGATCTGTACATCCCATTCCCTTTCTAAATCCCGCTTGCACATCCCAAATTTTTCCATCAGTTTCTTTCATGACCCTTTCAATCAGTACCTTAGCATACAGTTTTCCCACAATGCTAAGAAGGCTGATGCCACGGTAGTTTTTACAGTCCCGCTGCGACCCTTTTCCTTTATATACTGGGACTATCACGGCTTTGCACCAGTCTACCGGTACCCGCTTCAGTTCCCAGCATAAATTAAACAAGGTGTACAGCAGGCCTGCCACCACTTCCTCACCAGCCCTTAGCATTTGGAGTGAAACTCTATCATATCCGGCAGCCTTACCTGCTTTCATGCTTCTCATTGCTTTCATTATTTCACCTATACTTATCTCGCTACCTCTTTCCTCTTCTTTCGGAATTTCTACTTCACTTAGTACACACGTTGTCTCCTCACTTATAAACACGCTTTCGTAATATTCCTTCCATCTCCTTAAACTCAAAACTTCATCATTCTATATGCCATTCTCGTCTCTTATAGCATTCATCATAGGCTGTTTTGAATGTCCCCTGGCAGTTCTTGCAAGTTTCCAGAACATTTTAATATTTGCCTGGAAATTATCCGATATTCTTCTATCATTCTTATCCGTTCTTTCTTACTTTTTTCTTTCAACTACTTCTTTTACTCTCTTATTAAGATGTCTAAAGACTGCCTTTTTTCTTTCAATATCATCATTCGTACCGCTAGAATTACCAGCCTTTGTTGCTAGTAAATCTAGCCATGCTCTCTTCTTTGCTTCAACTTCCATACGTACCTCATCATCCCACCATAACGTATTATTTTTCCTTTCATTCTTTCTCTTACTAACACCACATACTTCGGTAGCTGCATCCACTAAACCCTTCTTTACATTTTGCCATACATTCTCCAAGTCTAACTCCTTCATACATAATTCATCCAAACCACTTATATTTTCTTTCAGTCTACATTTGAACTTGTTTTCTCACCTTCATCTTGTAACCTTTCTGTTCTAATACGCTGTAACGCAGTGGTAGACACAGATGATCGATGGCGCCAACGCCTGAATAGACCATTAATTCGGCATAAAACCAAATAATGAACCGGTCCTACATTAGAACCCCGGTAAACCCTTGTTTCCACCACTTCGCCCCTCAATCTTTCATCCACAATTATTAAATCTATCATGCTTCTATCGTCACCTCTTTCCCAAGTATACATGTGAATCCTCTTATGGCAAAAGCAAGTGTTCGTCACAAAAATATTCGTTTCCATACATACGGTGAGGAGACTTTTACCATTCTCATTTATACTTTCATCACCAAACGTTCCCAATATCCTTTCATAACCAAGCCTCCTCACCCCAACCCTTCCATTAAAATCTCCTAGCATAATAATATTTTCATTTCCCTTACACTTCATTAACACCATCCTTACCATTTCCCAAAACTGCTCTCGGATATAAGTGGGCTTAGACATGTCTGGGGCGTAGATCCCTAACACAAAGAACTTCTTTAAGCCCACTTTCATTCGCATCCATAGCAGTCTTGGGCTTACACATTCATACTATTTCATACATTGGCCCATTCTTTCTGAAAGGATGATACCTACTCCCTGGCATGCCCGCTCGATCTCGTCTACACCAGACCAGTATGCGGTATACATGCCATGTGTAGTGACATCCTTCCCCTTCCTTTTCGTCTCATTTACACATAACACATCTATTCCTCTATCATACATCATATCGCATACTTCATCCATTTTATCATTCATTGCTCCACATACACTCAACGTAGCCAGACGGGCCTCTGCAATCCACTTTTCACCTCTCCGGGAGACGGAACGTGACGGGTGGCGAACATCGTCGCCGACTAATAAATCAAACAGAATAAAATAGGTAATGAATATAATTAATATAAAATTTATATAAAAATAAAATTATAATCAATATAAAACTATTAATATAAAATATATTTAATAGATCATTCATGAATAAACCAAAATAAGGATAATTAATTATTTTATGTGAAAGTTAAAACGTAGTTTTTATTATAATTTGCAAAATATTTAAAATCTGAAGTAACAAATTAACTTACTCCAATAATTATCTATTCTCCCGTTAATGTAAGATAATCACAAAGGGGAAAAGTGGCAACATTTAACTTAATTTGCAGTATTCTATAACTTTATTTAATTATTTTAGATTTCTTACGTTTATATGAAAACATGAACCAAAACTTGTGTGGAAAGTGATTCCGCATGATTTATTATGTTTTATGACCTTGAATCGCATTCTTTCACTACGCATTTATCTATTTTTTGTCGCGGATCGTTCGGCTCAACTCTGTCAGCGACACATTGAACACTGAACTGACCAAAAGACTACAATATTATATGGAACTGACGTTAGCTAGGCATATTGTTGTGGCCATGTGCAGTGGTAACGCTTTGGCACGGTAATTACGGTAATCTAGTGTAATATATAAATCAATGTTTTAAATGATGTGGGTGGGTGCGGTAGCATGCGACCGCTCGGGATTGGCCGGGCGCATGCGAATGCAAGGGATTTTTATGGGGATTGAAGGGTTAAGAAAAATATAACTTACAAACAGTAAATGTCTCACCATTGTGATTTGCGCTGCTAGGAACATTCCTATAAAATTAATTATATTTGTGGTTTTGCTTAGAAAATCCATTTATGTAATAGTTTGGTGTCTTTTGCTAATAATTACGAAGGTAAGTTATCCAAAAGAATTAGTTTCAACTGATTATTTTAGTAAAGTATGTCTACATTTTTGTTGAATCAGAGGTGAGTAGAAACGACTGAGGGTTAAATAGAAATCTAGTATGGGGTGAATGGAAACGAGAAAGGGGTGAATAAAGACGAGTAAGGGTTTAATAGAGATGAGAAAGGAGTTTATAGAAACATAATTGTTGGGAGTGGCACTTTATCATAGATAGATTATATATTTGTAATCATGTTTTTGTTTTTACACAGGCAATCTATGATGCTAAAATCAACACGCCACGAGTTTATAAACCGGATCTTCGCGGTAGGAGACATAAAAAATACGATACCAACATAATACAAAAGGCTGTAGATAATATTCTGAAGGCGACAGTTCACTAAATACAATAGCAAAAAAATATAAAAAACACCGATCGGTTTTGTATAGAGATAGCCATAAAACGATGAAAACTCACGGAGGTCCAACAGTCTTGTCGAAAGATACGGAGCAGGAATGTATAAAATATATGACTTGGGTCATAAGTTCTGTCAAAACTTTTTATAAAATTACTGATACACTTTTTGATAATTATATCGAAATAATATATGAAATGAAACCTAATTTAATTAAGAATACAATTTTATTTACATTATTCTAAACGACCTCCCTTATTTTGAATACATGCCCTTAATCGACGCGGCCAATCGTCAATCGCAGCACGCGCCACACTCCGCCGCTGCTTTAGCCAAAGATGCTCTGAGAGATTTAAAATTCTGATGAGGTTTAGCGCAGACTTTCTACTCCAAATATTGCCATAACTTATAATCCAGTTTAATTAAATCTGGACTAGAAGATGGCCAGTCTTCATGTCTAATAAAGTCAATTTCATGGGCAGTCAACCAGTTTTGCGTACTTCGTGCCCTATGAGCTGGTGCAGAGTCCTGTTGGAATATCCAATGTCTGTTTTTGAACATTGTTTGAGAAAGAGGTTCCAATATGTTTGCTAGGACGGTATTTTGGTACACTTCGGCACTGGTTTTTACACCTTTTTCACAGAAAAACACCTCAGTTGAGCCTGGATATGAGACTCCAAACCAAACCATGAGTGACGAAGAATAATGTGCTCGTTGAACCCTCGGAATACGCGTGCTGGCATCTTCACTGCTGTAGGCATACACCTTATCATTTTGTTTATTATAACTTTCTTCGATGTTAAAAAATTTCATCCGAAAACAAAATTTCGCGGTATTTTTTTCCCGCGTACCGCCGTAACAAAGCGCGGGGTCTATCCAGACTAATTTTTTTCAAACGCTCGTTCAAAAAATATCCAGTCTTCTTGCGATAAGCTCGTAGTCCTAGATCTTCATTGATCACACTTTTGACCGTGGCTACTTAGGCCCATCTGAAGAGCTAAGATTTTTTGTTTACGAACAGGATGTCATTGTTTTGCGCCTTGACTGCTATGATGATCAAGGGTGTCCTAATTGTACGAGCTCGGCCGGTCCTCTCACGATATTCGAAAATTGAATCTTCAGTTAATCGTTTGATAGTGCGATACACAAATCAAGGGGTTATTTTCAAATTTTGTAGAATATTGAAAATCTTTCTTGGCGCGTAACCAATCGGCGCAACGCGATAACCGCTCTTCTATCTTCTTTCTTCGACCACTTCATATTTGAAAATGAATGAAACTTAATGTCTTCTTTAATTTCGGCAAGCACAAACGTTATATTTTTGAAATTGGTGAATTTTATCTAGCCAGTATTCAAAAATTTTAAATAATAAGGTTTTGACAGAACTACTAGAAGCGTATGATTTACAATTACTTGTACTAGGTATATCTTTATTTATTGATGTATGTAGTGATAGATAATGAAAAACGATTCAAAAATAACATGCCTGGACTAGATTTTGTTGCTGGTTTTTTAAAAAGGCAAAAAGACGTTATTTCTCACAGGATATTTCAAAATATCAAAAAAATAATCGAGACGCAGTTTCAGAAGAAAACGTAAAAATATTTTGAGAAATTAAAGTTATCATTAAATGATGTATCTATGTGTAACGTAATAAACTACGATGAGACTAATCTAGCCGATGATCCGGGACGGAAAAAAATTATAACAAAAAAAGCACTAAGTACCCGGAGCTGGTCATGAATCATTCAAAATTTGCCGTTTCAGTTATGTTCTCTTGTACTGCTGAAGGAGATTTATTACCCCCCTACATAGTGTACAAATCACAGAATGTGTTCGACACTTGGATTAGTAAGGGGGGGGGGGGAGCAAAGGCGACGCGGTACAACCGATCGCAATCAGGATGGTTCGATGGACCAATATTTGAGGATTGGGTAAAATCTATAATCATATCTTATTTTTAAGAGAAGTCTGGCAAAAAAATCTTAATTGGTGATAACTTGTCATCACATCTTTCTATTGACCTCAGAAAATTATGCTATGAGGAAGATATTCATTTTATATTTTTTCCCAGCAAATTCAACTCATATAACACAACCTCTCGACGTAGCTTTCTTCGGGCTGATGAAAATAGCATGGAGAAATATAATATTTCAATTGAAGAAAACAGACGGTCGCAAACAAGCTACAATTCCTAAAGAATGTTTTCCAACATTATTATCCAAATTAATAGGCACCCTCATAGATAACGCCAAAGAGAATATTATGGCCGGTTTTAGAAAAACTGGTATAAATCCATTTGAACCTACACAAGTTTTAAATAGACTACCTTTATATGAAGATAATAAGCACCGCATTGAAGCTGTAAATGAATCCGGTCTAGATGTACTGAAAGAAATGCGTTCCGGAACCACTAACGTTGTTGAACCTAAGAGAAAGAGAAAAATAGAAGCAGAACCTGGAAAGTGTGCAAGAGTTGAAGAGAGTTACGTTGAAACTGATGCTGAAAACAAAGAACCAAAGAAAAAACGAAAAAAGACTGAGAAACGAGTAAAGGAGAGTAAAAATATCAAAACGAATTTAAAAATGAACCAAGTACATCTAAATGAAATAAAGTAGGAAAAAAACGCTATTAATAGCGTTTTTTGCCTACTCTTTATTCTTTCAACTATAGTTGAAAGTGAACCAACTTTGACTAATAATTACTTAGACATAGAATCAATTCCGGTTGTAATGTTTGGAGATGCCATAAAATGTTCCTACTTTGCTCCTATATGGTTAATTATGCTCCAATTCTCATAAATGTTTAATCGCTTATTATGTCCAAATCGGCCATAAATCGTTTAATTGTGAACTCATCCGAAAAATTTTACTAATAAGTGGCAACACAGAACTGGCAAATTTTTCGTCTGCCATTTTTTCTCATGTCAGGTGCAGCTATAGTGGACAATAAAGGTTATTTTTTTGTATCCGAAAAAGCCACTTCCACAGAATACATTTACGATCGCTTCACGGGGCCGCAACGCGCTTACTGCGTGAAACAGTTTTATTTAAACGACTTTTCGCTCATTACTGTGAGACGCTTATTTCGCGTTGAATATGGTTTACACGACTAAAGTCAGTGTCCAAGTGCTCCTTTAATAAAGAAATGGGTGAAGAAGTTCGAAGAGACGGGATCTACACTAAATGTGAAACAAACCGGCGGCCCACGGACTTCTCGGAGCGAAGAGAACGTGCAGCAAGTTTCCGCTTCTGTTCGACGTGATCCAGATTTATCGACACGCAAACGTTCGGCTGAATTAGGATTATCCCGCACATCATTACGCCGTATTTTGAAATTAGATTTGAAATTGCATCCATATAAGATCCAGCTAGTGCAAGAACTAAACCCTAATGATTTAAATTTGCGTAAGTCATATGCCGAAACAATGTTAACTCGTTTCAGTAATTTTCACAACATCTTATTTTCTGACGAAGCCCATTTCCACCTAAATAGACATGTAAACAAACAGAATTGCAGGTATTGGAGCAGCGAAAATCCTAAAGCTAAACATGAGAGGCCACTTCACTCTCCTAAGGTAACTGTATGGGCTGCAATTTCAGCAAAAGGAATCATCGGACCTTACTTTTTTGAAGATTCTCGAGGCTGTTCAGTTACTGTTAATTCTGCCGAGTATGTGAAAATGTTACGGGAGTTCTTAGCACCGATGCTACTGGAATTTGCTGGCTATAATCGTAACACATGGTTTCAACAAGATGGAGCCAAGTGTCACACATCATAGTCATAGTCATAGTCATAGTCATAGTCATTTATTCCTTAGAACAATATTACATTGTATTGGAAAATTAATTAAACAAAATCAGAAATTACGTTTACATGCAATTGACTTAAATAAAACAAAAATCGAATAAAATTTAAATATCATTTGACAATCATTCTATATACTTATATACATTCAATACTTTTCATGTCATAATTAAATATTTTTCATGTCATAATAGATTAAAATATAGTACATAAACAAAAAAAAAATTAACATTCATTAAGTTTATTTTTGTCATTTAGGTATTCGTCAACTGAGTAGTAGCTTTTCTTAATTAATAATGATTTGAGTTTATTTTGGAATTTTCGGTGGCAATAAATAACTTTAAATGAGATAGGTAAGGAATTAAATAGTGCAATGACTTGATGCCTTGTGCTGTGGCTACAACATTCAAAGTTGGTGTAATTGATCGAACATCGAACGAGTCCTTGCCGGTGGTCAAAGACATGTTTCCGGAAAAGCTGATATCCAGACGGGGTGACATCCCATGGCCACCCAGAAGTCCAGATCTATCTCCAGCAGACTTCTTTTTATGGGGTTATTTAAAGAGTCGTGTCTACATTGATAAACCGAATACACTGCGTCAACTTAAAGAAAAAATCATCGAAGAGATGTCGGCGATCTCGCGGTCTCTTTGCAGAAGAGTATTCGAAAACTTCAGGACTCGCTTAGATGAGTGCAAAAACCGAAACGGTGGTCATTTCGTGGTGGACGTTTCGGGTGCTTTACAGCACCCGTGGTCACGGGGGTACTGAGATGTTTGACGTCCCAATGTCATAGTTAGTCCGGCTACCTTCAGTTTTTGAATATTAATTTTTGGTCCGATTTACGCAAAATGAGCTTATAGTATCATGAAGTCTTGCAGTGGTATGCTTGTGTTTGGGTTTAATTTTGTAAATTATAAGATCCCAAGCAGCTGGCAGCACCCATCCATCTTCTCTATTGAAATTTGGATGTTTTTTAATTTCAATATATTATTTACGGATTTTATCGCGCTTAATTCAACTTTAATTTATTTTTATTTTTATTATCCCGACGTTTCGGGTGCTTTACAGCACCCGTGGTCACGGGGGGACTGAGATGTTTGACGTCCCAATGTCACAGTCCGGCTACCTATACGGATAATAAAAATAAAAATAAATTAAAGTTGAATTAAACGCGATAAAATCCGTAAATAATAGTTTTATTCAATGTGTAGTGTTCGCGTAAATTTAAGAAATCAAAAGTTGAGAAATTAAATAGTAGTAGGCATAAAAACACACGAAATTTTATTAGTATATCATCCAGTTATTGCCGATTCCTATGTTGCGAGAACATGTTAGGCGGATGTTTCTTGATTTTTCCTGTTCAGACATGAACAATGCCTGGAGCGCTATAAAAGCGATGCCTCGCCAGAGGCGTTTTTGTTCCTTAAATCACTCTCTGAGAGATTTTTCAAAGCCTCAGAGTCCTACCCAATTCATCTCATTCGTGAGACAGCTGACAAAACAGCTATGCAGCCCCTATCCACACTCGCTATAGTGTGCGCAGACCGAGAAACTCTCTCTCGAACCCCCCCCCCCCAACAAGCTTTCGGCTGACCTGAACTGCCTCCTGGCGTCTCAGGCCGAGCCTACATAACACATCCCTTAATCTGACTTAGTTAGGCACACTTCTAAGTGGCTTTTCGCCGCTTGCGCTTGCTCTGCCAAGGAGGGTCGCGTTCGTATACGGCTTAGAGATCTCCCGTCAGATCGGTAAGCCAATCCATAAAGGCGGTGTTTAGTGGGTAAAAGTCTCCACATAACCACGCAGCCGCCTGCGTGGTATGCTATGAGCATTCACCGCCTCCCTCCCCCGCTTTCCGGAGGGTTGCCCATATTTGCTTCGGGCGCAAAAAAAGAGGCGTTTTTAAACCGGTTAGTTCACTGGACCGAGCAACAAGTGCATAAAAACAAGTAATCCTATTAATTTGTCAATTAAAATTATTTTTATTTTGTCAAGTGTTGTGTTGTATAATATTTTGTTTACTACTTTTTCTAAAAAATTAAGTACCGAGTACCTGCTGACTGCACTGCACTGCAATTTCAACGGTTTGATCCTATACGAGCAATTCTTGTATATATATATATATATATATATATATATACAGAATGGGTCCCACATATATGCAATAAATGAAACCATATACTTGTTATCGCCTTTGCTGACGATATACAAAAAATGAACGTAATCGGTCCAGTAATTAGGTCCAAAAGAAGAGTTTTAATTTTAAGCAAATTTGAACTCTATAGAATTGGGTCACTAAGTCAATGATTCAATGAACTTGAATCCTTGAACATTATAAAGCGACGTTGCCACGCAGTGCATACTATTGGTATTGCGACATATTGACAGCGGTGTCTTTTGTCGGCGTCCATAAACAAGCGGCACGAGGCACGCGGCGTACTTCAAAGGTGACAGCGCAAGTACGCGCGCGCCTTTGTCGTAGAGTAGGACACCAGTTATCGACGATTAGCTTCTTTCAAAGGGAGTAATAATCGATAAACAAAAAAAAATGTTTAGCTTTAAACACTTAGGGTATGGTTTTTTTTAGAATAATCGTGTTGTTATGATAATTCTAAAAACACTACGACCTAAGTATTTAAAGCTAAACTTCAAAGCTTTTTTTGTTTAAGTGTGTTCTTGTAGATTTAGAGATAATAAATTATTTTAACATGCTAAAAAACCCATAAAAAAGACGTGTGGCACTCGGGGACTGCCGCGGTAAAGCTATTGCATAGCATTTTGTATCAACTTATGCAATTATAATTATTTATTTATTTTATTTGTGCAGTATTTCTTTTTCTTTGATATTGTTACGAGCTTAGGGTTCGTGACAATAAAAATTGCCGATAAAATTACCTAAATTAACACTTTAATTTACTTTACAAAGTAAGTTTCATTAAATTTTGCTACTAATATGCAATAATATTTATTTCGTTCAGTTCCATTTTCGCGAAATAAAAAAGTGGCGGTAAAATATCTTAACAGTTTAGTGAGTAAGTTTTTATTTCGTCGCACATTGTCCAACGAACCATAGGCCGTGCCGACAATCGCCATGCCACCCGCGTGCAACGTTGTCACTCTTCCAAGGGGTCAAGGTACGTTGTCTAAACAGAGTGTTCACTTTTACTGAATTTATTTTAATATTTATTTTGTTTGAAAATTTCACTTTTGTATTTTACGGGTTTTAATTTAATATTTAATTTTTCTACACTGCTACGGACTAGTATTACTTGTGGTTTCATTTATTGCATATATGTGGGACCCCATTCTGTATATATATATATATATATATATATATATATATAATAATTAATAATAATAATAATAATTTCTTTATTTGCTTAAAACATGGTGTTTGTAGGTGGTACAGTAAAATAAGTTCACATGTTTTGCTTATAATTAGCATGCAAATTTAAGATTATATTCAGGTAACATTTATTTCAAAGGGATAAAATATATTCATTAAAGCAATGTCAACAAATCAATAATTATTAAAGCTTAATGTCAATAAATTCTTCAATGTCATACACTTTAAGTTCAATAAGCCAATTATAGAGTCTCGATTTGAATAAATTCATTTTAAGGTTTTTGATGTCATTGGGGATCTTATTATACACCTTAAGACACATTGCTAAACAACTTTTTCTGAATTTAGCAGATCTTGGAATGACGCTTAATACTAATCGCTCCGGATTTCTTTTCCATCGAGAGTTTATATCTCTGGCCTTCTGAAAGAGCTCAGTATGGCGTTTTACAAAACAACTCATTTCAAAGATGTACAGTGCTGGCAAAGGAAGTAAGCCCAGCCTCCAAAACGCTGCTCTACAGGACTCGCCCGGTGGAATCCCACATATGGCTCTGATGCATTTTTTTTGCGCTATAAATACCCTTTGTCTCTCAGTACTATTGCCCCATATCATCACACCATAACGTAGAATGGAGGCTACATACGCGTGGTAAGTGGTAATGGCTGTTTGCAAGTTAGTTACGCTCCTTGTTTTATAAAGAGCATAAACAAAGCTGTTAATACGCTTGCATCTTAATATATATATATATATATATATATATATATATATATATATATATATATATAATCGGAATCTCGGAAACGGCTCCAACGATTTTCATAAAATTTGTGTTCAGGGAGTTTCGGGGGCAATAAATCAATTTAGCTAGGATTTATTTTTAGAAAATGTCTTTTTGTCCGTATTTTTAGGCAATGAAAAACTGCTACAATATCGTTAGAATAAGAAGGTAAATTTTGACAGTTTATTAATGATTACAAATAGCTTATAGTGCCACCAACTTATCTGTTCAGTTTACAGAGTCGCTAGTGGAGTGCTTACTATTGCCATTTAAGAAATTCGCCGAGGAAATAGGTGACTACATATTAATTAGGTACACATGATATAAAATAAAACAAATTTCGCTTTAATATATTAAAATTAGTGAGAATTAGTGTTATTATATATATTATTTATATTTTATAAAAATAATTGTGGTCGTGGTCTCGGAGTTCAAGCGGCCGAACTCCAGGAATTTCTGTTTTGAAAGACGTACCCGCGTTAGCTACTGATTCCAATAATTCATCTTCTGAGTCACTGGAATCGCTTTCGCTATCGCTCTGACACTCTATAATAAAGGGTTCATCTAAATACGCGTCTTTTAGTCTGTATGCATTTCAATTTTTTTCACATGATTACAAATGTTTTTCCACTGCACCGGTGTAATTTTATTGAATGCATCTTCAATTAATTGGGGCATTAGAACATTAGATTTTCCAACATTTTTGTCTGCTATGTTCCTTTTCATAGAGCTCCATATCATTTCAATTGCGTTCAAGTCGCAATGATAAGGCGGCAATCTAAGAATAACATGGCCATAACTTTTCATCAGGTTATCAATTTCATATTCCGGAGCAGGTTTATTTTTCTTTATTAACTCATAAAGCTGTGGTTTTGTCATTTTTTCATTGAAATCCACATTGTTTTCTACAAGCCACTTCTGCATATCAGCCTTACTGTGGTTTGAATTAGGACACCTATTTACGCAAATACTATGGTATGGCGCATTATCCATCACAATGAGAGAAGGTTCATGCAGATTAGGTAGTAATTTTTCATATACCCATATTTTGAAATTAGTGCTATTCATTTCATCATGGTAGTCCCCATACTTTGTATTTGATTTAAATACGAGAAGTGCATTTTCCACAAAACCTTTTTCTCCACCTGCATGGATTATGATCCACCTATTACCTTTCGAAACAGGTTCCAAATCGCCATCCTCTTCAGGACCTTGCCAACATTTCCCAGTTGAGTGAGACGAATGTATGTAAGTTTCGTCTAAATAAATAATAGGTCTTTTTTCACCACACTCATTTTCTTTAATTTTTTGTAGGTAGGTTGCTCTCCATGCAACTACGTCGTTACGTTCATACAACACTTTTCTATTTGATTTTGTTTTCTTATAACGAAATCCTATTTTGTGAAGCAATTTTCGAAGAGTTTCACGTTCTGTTTGAAATCAATATCTTCTTTTAAAATACTCAGTAATTTGGGTATGGTAGGAATTTCTTTTTTCACTGAATAAAATTCGTGAATTTTTCTTCTTATAACACCAATGTCGAAATTATCAACTTCATGTTTCCCGGTTTTTCTTTGCCTTTTTTTGCCAGGGGTAGAAATTTTAGAATTTAATTCTTCAGCGTGTTTCTCTTCATTTACGAGTTTGTGTACAAATCGCTCAGATACACCTGTAACGAAACGACAAATAATTATTGTATAGGTAAAATTAAATAAATATAAGCCCGTGTATATGCCGTCACTATAGCCACTTCACAGACCACAAATTACAAAGCTAGGTAATTTAGACGAATTACAGTAAATTGAGAATTTTTTTTGTTTGTTGAATGTTTCACAAGTACATTATTAGGTGATTTTAATTTTCCATATCTGGCAATACTAACCTGTCGCGGCAGTAACGCGTTCATACAGCTTTTCAAATGGTATAATTGGGGCTTGTACACGTTTCTCTTCTTTCATAAAAGATAAAACTTTTAGGATAATCTGTCGCGCATCACTTTTAAGAGCTTTAGGCATTTTATTTGCACTTTTTAAAAACACTCACCTGATAGCTCAGAATAAAAAATAACTGACAGCGAAATGTCATTTACAAAATGGCGGCCTTAGTTCCAATTTTGTCCACCTGAACAGATAAGTTGGTGGCACTATAATTGGTATTTTAGGCGGTCACAAAATCGTAATACCATGGTTCGAGCCCAGACCGACACACTGACTTTTTTAATTTTTTTTTCAAGTTCCTTTCTTTTTTGAGATAATCTATTTTTTCGAGCTTTTTTTAGTATTTTTTAAAAACACGAAAATTTAAATTAAACTAATACAACTCATGATTTTTTATTCAAATAACCAGTTCAGCTTTTTCTATTATGTCGCTGATTTAAAAAAATATTATTCGTATTTCATCAGTATGTAATTTGTATCTAAATATAATTTCCAAATACACGAATTAAAAAAAACCGAGCGAAAAATACCAAGCAAAGCTCGGGCAACCGGGTACGTTTTTATAAAATGGTAAGTGTTTCCTACTTTACTTTATACTATCAACATTAAGTCTTTATAGGAATCCTATCTGTTTCCTGATCCTGTCTGTTTCCTGTTTTTATCTGATAACTTCCATAGATAATATAGGAAAAAACCAACAACTTGTGCATAAAACATTTTTTCTATCTGACATAATAAAGGCTCTAGGAAGCACGTAAATATAGTCAAAGACTCTGTACGAGTTTAAAAAAGTAATTCGTTTTTAGGGTTCCGTAGTCAACTAGAAACCCTTATAGTTTCGCCATGTCTGTCTGTCCGTCTGTCCGTCCTCGCTTAATCTCTGTGACCGTTAGCACTAGAAAGCTGAAATTTGGTACCAATATGTGTATCAATCACGCCGACAAAGTGGTAAAATAAAAATTGGAAAAAATGTTTTATTAGGGTAGCCCCCTATATGTAAAGTGGGAAGTGATTTTTTTTTAATTTCGACGTTTTTTTATCCATAACTCGCATAGTTTTTATGCTATCGACCTTTTTAAAAAACCATTTTAAGGGCTAGATCAAATTAGCTTAATACGTTTTCTGCCTTTATTTTTGCAAGGGTTCAAGCTGAAAGGGCTCTAACAAATTGTTTTTTAATTAAATAAGCAATATGCAAACTTGGTGCTTATTATTGTGATTACTTTAGAAGTTAATTCCTAATTCCCATAAGTACTAATTATTTATTTGTTTTTTCAGGATAAAAGAAAGAGTCCTTCAGGTGCGAAGTGCGAGCAAAAGAAGCTGAGACTACAAGAAAGGGAAAAATGGCTGGATTTTTACAGCACTTCTTGCAACTCTTCAATGAAGATTTCACGGAGACTATCGATCCGACCGAATCTCATAACTCTAAATCCGTAATATCAGTAACCGTGAGAGGAACATCTGAAACTTAACAGAGGCGACTACGGTAACATCACAAGTAGCTCTTTCTCTCGAAATTGAAGAAAACTTTCCACCTTTACTAACGGTCAGGAGGAAAGGGGAATGCCCACTCTTCATAGACACTTCGGACATGAGTGCCCACATATAAAAGCATATAGATATGATAATATGTAATTAAAACAATGAAATGGTAAAGGAATTGCTTTAAAAAAAGTTGGGGTTTTGAAAATATTTGAAGTTTTTATTTTCACAAATGTAGTTTTTTTAACAACTATTTTTATCGATTTTATCGCGTTTTATTTCTTTGATTTTTAATTCCAGACGTTTCGGGTGCTTTCCAGCACCCATGGTTACGGCAGACTGAGATGACCGACGTCCCAATGTCAGTGTTAACCCGGAGTACCTTCAGATTTTTAATTTTTATTTATGGTCCGATCTACAGAATGAACTTACTGTGTCTTGAAGTCTTGCAGTGGTATGCTTGGGTTTAATTTTAATTTAATTAATTACAGGGTCCTAAGCAGGTGGTAGTACCAAGCCTCCTTCTCTATTCAAAAAAGAATTTATATATTAGATATTATATAGAATTTATATAATAAAATACACTTTACGACTAATAGTGATGACTTGCAATTCTAGCCCTAAGTAAAGATCAGCTAGGGCTTAACTTTATTCCTTCCATAATGCTGCTCCTCTGGTTATTACAGAGTTCTATCCAGTAGCAACCATTAAATCTTATATGCTCACCATAATAGTAGCGAGCTTGCTTTAATTGGTATGTGACACAAGCAATTAATATTAAGTCGCTGTAAGTTAAAACAGGAAATTCCCTAACATTTTAAAGTCTTCATTTATATTTCTAAAGTCTGCCTGCCCTAGCTCTATTTAGATTGTTTTCCCTAGCATACTCAGAAAAATCATTATTTGTCTCCATATTTTGATGAACTATTTCAAGTATTTGAGCCGCATCATCCCTGTCCCTTATTTTTGTGTGGAATTTATTAACTACGGCAGAAGCCACAGCAGTCTATCATCAAATGTGTAGAAGTCCTGTTAAAGTAATTTTGATGAAATATTTTAAATTCAGTTTTAAAAATGCCATTCACCACCTCTACTACCCATATAGACACATAGTCACGGCTCTGGATTTATTAGCATATCTTGTCATTAAATGAGATTCACCATCTGCTGGAGACATTGCTGCGACCCTTAGACATCCACATCTATCCTCGATTACAAATCAAAATGCAGATGCGTTGTCACCCGTGAGGACTAAGATTATTTTCTCGTTTCCAGTAAAAATGGTCTCCGGTTCTCTACACTCACTATACAAAACACAGCAGCATCAAGCTACTATTTCAAGCTGGTATTCTGTGAGAGGGTGGTCCTTCCCCGGTCGAGCCGACCCATTCATGCTACAACTATACTTGTAATATAACTGCAGCATGGCTCTACCAAGTATAACACACATACATAGTAATTGTCACTATGTATGTTAGTTATCGCAAAATGTAGTTAATCACAAAAGAGACATACTCGCAATGCTGATGGAACTGTTACAACCAGGTAAAAAACATTGTGCTTTTAAATAATTAGTTAGCAGTACACTGTGTGATGTATGATCTAAGCTTTGTTGTTCTGGGTGCAATACATTACTCACTTCAGATTGCAACGAGGACGGACTAGATGATTCAGATGGTTCCCGTTCTGCAGTTGAACATGATGTTATTCTATCAGTTCATTGCCAGCAATTATGATGTACACGGCATGACAACTGAAATAATGTAAAATACAAAAAATGAAGTCAAAGTGAAAAAATAAAAATAAAATAGATTTGTTTATTTCAAACTCAAATATAAATAAAATATTTATCAAGTTAAATGTTACTGCACAAGGACGGATTTAATGCCCTATATTATTTAATAATTAAGGCCTGACAGACTACCAGCAGTCCAAAAACAATGAAAAATCAACTGTCTCCTTTCTTGGTAGTTGATAAAACTGGTCAATCTCATAAATAAGCTAGTATGTTTGTCAGATATAGCTAGGGCAGATGTGAAAAAATAAAACAAGTTCTTTCGTTGATATACAATCAGTGTAAAAATATGTATAATTATCAGATATATGGATCACATTTAATAAATTGAAAAATGTTAAACACTTACCTCACGTAGCGCAAATAATTCCTCACGTGAAAAATCGAACCCAAACAATGTGTGTGATCTTATTCTCATAAGTGTCAGTGCCACAGCTGATGTATACATGTTCAAGACGAACTATTGGTGCATTTTGCGAGACAATTATTATATTGATATTATTCAAGTAAACTCAGTTATAAAGCATTTCTTAGAGGAAGACATGCCACATCGTGATATGTACCAACTATTTACCTGCTGTGTTCGAACCAATTGTTGAGAGATCAACAATTGCATTTTCCAACAAAATAAAATAACACGAAAACACGCAATTGAATTCTTGTGACATAACAGTGACAGTGGCCTACATGTCAGATTCGATGTTGCCACTTAACTGTCATAAAATCTATGAAATGATATCGATTTTTATTCGATTAATAATATCATAAAAAGAATAATCTTTGACGCGTTTTAAGTTCTGCACGCTTTTTAATAATTTCCTTTATTTATTGAAACTCTATTTCAAATGTATTTTTAAGAACAGTTAGCTTGTGCTGTATTGTTTTGTTATGCTTTAGAGAATTCGTGGTAAATCAGCTGGAAACTAACTTCTTGAATTATCATAACATGATTCCATTTTAAATGTTATGTTAAAAACAGATAAGAATAACAGTTAACTTGTGCAGTAGCGTTTTGTTATACTCTAAAGAATTCTTGGTAAATCAGCTAGTAATTCGCTTGTTTAATTATCATAACTATAAATGTGAAGGTTGTCAATGAATTCAACCGAGCCTATAACAACGGTTGTTTTAGTTTTTAACGGTTGACTGCCGCTTTTGATGACTTGAAATGGATAAAAACCTATTTTGCGCAATAAGTTTTTTCTCTTTGGTAATGAATAAACCACAGAAACCCCCATAATGTATTATATTCCTTTTTTTTTAAATACAAGTAGCACATTTTAAAGAACCGCAAAAACAACTTTGTTATTTATACAAACACTATGAAAAACAAAATAATTTGTTGCTGGCGATAATGATAGTGGTATTTTGACTCGATTTAAAATATATGCTTGTTACTACTGAACTCTTCATGGGCCTGCGAGTCCGACTCGCACTGAACCACTTTTTTTCAACATTTAGTTTTATTCTAATAAATAGTGTTTTCGTTTAAGCGGAGCTCTTTTACTTTAGATTTATTATCTCTTTATCTATAATAATCAATCTGAGTAAGTAAAGTGTGTAAATACGATTCTTAAATTGTAAAAATAATAATTGAATTTGAACATCTTAGGTAGGTATTTAGTTTTATTTATTTAGAAAATATTAATCTCACAATCATTTATTGTAATAATATAAATTTATCACACAGCTAACGCCCTCATTAGCAATGTAATGGTGAAAGAATTTTCAAAATCGGTCTAGTAATTTTTGAGAATAGCCAAAAAACGTATTCATTGAAAGTAGCGCCCTCTATAATAAAATTAACCCTATATTGGATATCTAAAATTATACATAACAATCTAGTGGTGAAAGAATTCTCAAAGTTGGTCAAATACTTTACGAGTTTAGCGAATAAAATATTCTTTGATAGTAGCGCCCTCAATAATAAAATGCATCCTACGTTTTAAGCACCATAGCAAAAAACGATTCAACATAGCCTAACCAGCACACACAGTAAAAACGTAACCATCCTTTTTCGTCTGTAGTCGGATAAACAATTGGTTAATAACGGTTGCGTATCGACTGCTTTGGATAAATATCCATTGTCAACGGTTATTTTAAACCTATATCATAACATCGTAATAATTATCGAAAAATTATATAAGCATTGTAATAATGACACCATAAGTAATCGATCCAAAAGGGAAATCGATTTTTTTAATGATTTTTGTGATTGGCAACATTTTTTATTTTATTCACAGACTAATGAATTACGTATTTACCTAATTTTATTTTTATCTTTTCGGTACTTTTAATTTGTGCAAAAATATTCCCATTGTTTTAGGATAAATGAATACCGCGATTTATAACCATAAATAAAGATATATTTTTTTAACAAATGCACATTGTTGGGCGTTCCATGGCCTAATATGGGCATCCCCCTTTAAACCAAAACTGTTTGACTATGAACACCGAGATGAGACCCCTCACGATCCAAAAACTGCCAATTAGTTTTTTCTTAAAAACTATACTTAGGTCAAACATTAAGCTCTCTAAAAAACTGATTTCACTTATTAAATGAGTATGATAATATTTTCGCGCGACATATTCCAATTAAGTGACAGCGATATTTTAAAACATTGTTCTGTTCTTGAAGAACGACTGACAGATCAGGATAATAAGGATAATAGACTCCTATGATTTGTTTAATGAAGTTAAAGTTGTTTTCATTACCTGATGATACTGACCCCTTAAGTATTTTACAATATATATTTGAAAACAATTTAATCTCCACCTTTCCAAACGTAAGCATTTCACTAAGAATTCTTCTGACATTACCTGTATCTGTAGCTTCTGGCGAGCGATCTTTTTCAAAATAAAAATCATTAAAAATTATTTAAGATCAACACTGCTTCAAGAAAGATTGTCTGGGCTAACGATATTAGCAATTAAACAAGAAATTTTTGATGGTATAAATTTTAGCGATAAAATTAATGAATTTCAAGTAGCAAAAACTCGGAAAATATCGCTGCTATAATAGCTATTTTGTATTTTTCTATTACCTCTAGTACCTAGCTATCATTTTTGATTTTATAATGAAATTATCTAGGTATTTTTTATCAGGAGTATCTGTGCACATTTTTTTTTAAAATATCTAAGTATTAGTAGAAAGTAGTACTTATATATAACATTAGGCAATGTTTCTGTTATTTGTTTCTAAAAAAGATGTGATTTTTAGTTTTGGGTTATTTTCTAGTATTTATAAACAACGTGTCTTGTCCCTATTAGTTAAGTAAATGCTTTAAAATGGGTATGAACAAGAATTTATTTTAATTTATTTTGTTATGATTTTATTCTGTTTGTTTCATTTTGATATTTTAATCTACAAATAAATATGACTTATAAAGTTCAGTGTTTTGCTTTATTGCAAGCACCTACCTTCAAAAAATAAATAAAAAAAACGTGATCCAAAATGACTTAAGGGCCTATATGACCTCAAATGGCTTAGCAAGATCCTCTGTTATGCCGAAACTACTGCATCATTGTTTTTGAAATAAATATATGGTGAAGTTGAGGATTAATGTTAAGTACTATGTTAGACGAAAACATGATTCCAAAAAATTTTCTCGATAGAAAAAAAATCCAAAGTTACCTCCAAACCGAATTATAAACCGCTGGCATTCAAAAAATACTTAAAATTAGATCATGAAACTTTGCATACTAACTGAACTAACTATAAAGCAGGGCTTATGTTATTTACTTTTTTATTTATCATTACTTTCACCGTAAAAAGAAATTACCTAAACTATCGTCGTTTTAAACCGCCCGACACAGTCATTCACTCTAGCCATCTCTAGTATATAGTCAGTAATCTATGACGTATATAGTCAGTAATCTATGACTCTAGCTCCGGCTTTTGAAGGGAAGGGTTGTTTTGCTTGTGCTCAGAACATATTACGCAACAGGACGACGTAAGATTAAAATAGACATTTAGGTTTATAGTGTTGCCGAAATGGGAAATAAGCGTAATAAAAATAAGAAGCGTATGATAAACTTAATGAAGTAAGTATCTACCGACCTATCTACTTACAGTATTAGTGATTACAATATTATGACAGGTTTGATGCAGCGGCTAAGCGATTGGTTGTTGCGCTGCTAGTCACAGGTGTTTCTGTATGTGAAAATTTGTGGTTGTAATCGCACCGTCTACGATTCAGGAGAAGTCGAGTGTGGTGCAACTTTATGAAAAAAGAAAGATAAAGTTACCTAAATAGGTTTGTTTTTGTTTTGTCAATATTCAACAAAGTTAGTAGTAATTGTTTTTTTATAACGTTGCCCCACTCCAGGATTTCTCCTGAATCGGAGACGGTGAGATTACAAACACAAATTTTTACAACTATCTGTAGGCAAATAAAATATTTGTTCCGTATGGGAATCGAACCCCCGACCCGTAGTGCAGAAGCCAAGCACTTAGTTAGTAATAAAAAAATATAAGTGTGTTCGGTAAGTACCTACCTATAATATCTAACTATAAAGAAATAAAACTAAAATAAGTATTTTAGTGTAAGTAAAATACTTATTACTTAGTAAGGTAAGGACGGATAAGTATCCGTCCTTACATTATCGGTACTCCGTAGTGCACTGGCTTAGCAATGAGTTGCTGAGCTGGAGTCCGTGGGTTCGAATCCCGCACGGAACAATTATTTCTATGACCTACAAATAATTGTTCCGGATCCGGATGTTTGTCATTGTGCAATTTATATTTGTAAGCTGCCTCAATGATACAAGAGAAAATCCTAGTGTGGGGGTAACGTTTTTAAAAAAAATAACTACTATAGTGCTACCTACTACATAAGTACATAAAAATTATGGACCTATTGAGTACTGACGTACCTTGATAGTTTAGCTTTAGCTAAATTGTGAGTACGTGAGTATTTTCTACCCACCTAAACATGTAACAGATATGTTACTAGTGCACGTGGCTACATAATTACCAAACTACCGTCTCCAGTATCAGCTGATCTCAAATTGTAAACGCATTACGTACAATGAGAGGTCAGATTTTACTGGAAATTTCCTCTTATAGTGGAAGGATCTGCCCATTGTTGGTTTAGTACTAAGCTTGAGTTTTATAATTTTCGCCGTGTATGTATGTAATGTGACAGCAGCCGTTTACGTATGTAATTATGTTGGTAGCAGGTCTGTGCAAGTATCTACATATACATACCTATATAAGAAATTTTGCAAACCGATTCTAAGCCACTGCATAAATTCTAATGCTACAAAAAACTAGTCAAGCGCGAATCACCATTATACCACGGTAATTTTATATATAACAGTATTGTCTCGGCCGTATCTTTCAAACAAATGCCTACAGCCGCGCGGTATGTAAACATGCTACAGGGCTGCCTGCCTCCAGAATTTTAATTAGATTTGCCTACTTTGTTTTTCCATTTAGTTTTATGATTGTAAATATACTTTTTTTATAAAACAAATAAAATAGTTACTTTGTGAATTAAATAGGAAGTGTTCAATAAAAATGCGTGTCGTTTTTTGATTGGTAGATTTAATTAAAAAAACATGTTTATGTTTGAATAACAAATCGGTCTTGTAAATTAGCGACCGAAAAATATTTGCGCCTCGACTGAGACGTACGAAATGCTTTATTATTAAATTTTTAACTATAAAAAATCCGCATTCTAATATAAAGCTTATTTAAAAATTGTTTTGGTAAACATGGACAAGGTGGGAAAAGGAATATGTTTTACTTGGTTATAGATACCTGCAGCTACTTACAATTTATATGTTTGGTTTTAAATGAAGTTTTTTATATATTCCACAAAATCATCACTGCGGCACAGTCACGACTACCTGCATGCCGAGCGCATGCCGAGATCGAAGCGCGTAGGCATAGCTCCCGCTTCGTCCGTTTGTATGAAGTTGGAATACTGTAGGTATAGATAAAATTACCGTGATTGTACTGAAGTTCTGTAGGCATTGGCTTGGTGTAGCGTTGCCAGGCGTCCAGATAAAGCCGGATACAGTCACGCTTTTTGATTGCGTGTCTGGCCAAATTAGACGGTGCCGGCCTGTCCGGCTTTTTATATTTGACCATTTTTTTTACATTTTTTAAGTAGGTACCTAAATACATACTATTTCAATTATTGAAATTAATATTGAATGATTAATAATAAAGAACACTGATTCATTCAATTTTCATTTAAGATTTTATGGTAAATGATATAAGCATTGATTTACTTTAAAAATATATTATCGTATTATACTAAGACTATAAGCTGGATGGTCTGTCCGGCTTTTCGGTTTAAAGAGCGGGCAACATATATATATATATATATATATATATATATATATATATATATATATATATATATATATATATATATAATCATCCTTTCACGGTAAATCTTATAAACTTACAATGTAGTTTTTTTTTGTAAGAATATGCCGTTAGTATATGTACAATGAAATTAAATTTCCGACATATAATTTTATGTTCATATAGTGACAAGTTACGAGTAATATTAAATTATGACTGAAAACTTTATTACCTACTTAGTGCTCGTCTGATAGAGCGTGACCGCGTGACCTCGAGCTACGCGTAGTATGTGAACGAGTTCGCAGTGTGCGAACGAGTGGCGCGGGAAAGTGGAGACGAAATTAGAATTTGAGCTGAGGTATCATAGGCCGTTAAGGGGCGCCAAAATCCTTTTTTGCACACAGGCGCCAATAGCCCTTACGATTCCCTGCTGATTCTAAATAAGTAAAAGATGCCATAATTATGAATTGGTGCTCTGAAATTAATTCCGCCAAACACCAAGTTACCAATTTTATCAAAGGCTGCAATAAGTAACAAGCAGAACATCATTAAAAATCAACCACAGAAGCTAAATTACTATAAGAATGATTAGAAAATTATTTATGAATTGATAAAGGATTAGGTAATGTAGCGAATCTTGAGTTTTGAGTACAATTACTGTTTAAATGTTGTTATTAGATAAAACTAGATTCATAGAGATATTAATAGTTACTTTACAACCATCCGCTCAATTAAATAAAATGATGTGTCTCACTTAGTTTGAAGAGCACCTCCCCCGCCCTCCCTCAATTGCGCGCACTAATCCCAGCGCCACTACTCCCAACACCACTATTCTAGAAAAGACACACCATCGACGATAATATGACACGTGTTTCGCCTCTACACGAGGCATCTTCAGGTGATGTAGACTTTACGGCGGCTGACCGATAAGTAAGCGGCAAGCCATAACAGCTGTTATTTATACACGCCGACACAACTGCTCCCCACCAAAGTAGCGAGCGACCGCGTCGTGCGATAAAAACCTGCGACTAATTATCATTATTATATCCGGGAATTAATAATACCCAATCAAAGATTTTAAAGCTGATCTTATAAATAATTGATATTATATTTCGAAGACAGCACTTTTGAACCACCCTCGTTGATCGCCCTCTTAATAAAAATATCAAAATGAAGACAAATATCTATTACAGTGGTGGATCTGTACAATAACTTGTCTTTAGTATCCTTTTGAAATTGTAAGGCGTTCTGATTTGGTACACCAACCTAACAAATTTAGGTAACTAATTTGTTGTTATTTGTGACTTCTAATAATTGCGTGTGAAATCGCCTGACCGCACTGTGACCGATCGGTTTCAGCGGTGTCTGAAGACATAAAAAAATACCGACGAACTGAAAACCTCCTCCTTTTTTTTGAAGACGGTTAAAAGTAGATAGGTATTTTTTCACAGTGTGTGAATTGAATAATTTTTTTATTAATTTTATTATTTTCGATATCGACTTTCAGCTATTAACGGTAACAGTAAGTACTAATTTTTACAATAAACATACAAAGGGATAGAAGCGTTAGAATTGTCTAAGAATAGAACGAGACTTTTCCAAAAGACATCAAAGCGCGACTCAAGCGTGTCGTCATTTACCCGGCCCCCGTTTTAAATAAAGCCTGCGGTGGCTCATAATCTGAATTAATCAAAATAATTTTCGTATTTTTTACTTAGCAATGAAAAGTTACTTCATTCTTTTTGGACATCTATCCTGGAATGTTTTCCACACCACTTCACCGCGCATGAAGGCATTTTGATGCATTATAATTGTATAAAAAATTGTATTCATTTAGCGTGCACACTAATCACACGCAACACAGGTCTAATACTTAGACAATATTAAAATGGTTAATACTACCATAGCCTATGCATAGGCGACAAAATACTAACAGTTTTCGAGGGTCGGGGCATTGTATGCGCAATCAAGTGGTTATATAGGTCTTTGATACAGTATAACAGTGTCGTTAGTAATTTTACTAATGGTAACTGCGGTAAATCATTCCTATAATAGTCCGTTCATTTAAAATTTTGATAATAAACAAAATTAAATAAAACTGAACTAGTAAGTATTCAGTAGCATTCTATTATTTAATTTTAGGAGTAAGTAGATGGCGCTATTATTAGATGAAACCATAGACTTTGAATGTATATGTGTTTAACATCTCAATATGGACGCGGTCCGATCCGATCACGGCATTATTACATCAAATTCCAAGCGGTCGGATCCGGCCACACCCACTCACAGCACTTTAAACCATAAAAACTTATATTTAGAGACTACTTGTCTATGTAGAAGTTTGGCATTATAGGCTCAATGTGAAATTTCTTATCTTCTAATGCGATTAAATGTAGTTAGTCTATGGTTTTTTATTTATAATCTACGTTCATTTCGTACGCCTATTTCGTGTGGTCGAGCGACGGGCCTAGGGGTTCCCGATTTCGATTCTCAGGTCGAGCCTTGACCCTATTGTGCGAGATGTTGAGATCCACCTAGTGGACTGTATACGCGGGCGGCTTCTTATGCCTCAACAAGATGGTGGACGTGGCACGCGACAACCTTGGACAATGCACTCGCTCTTCCAATTCTATTGCTTCGCCAAGGTTGGGAGGGAGTTCTACTTTAGCCGATAAGGAGAAAAAATTGGGGCGGGTTAGCTAACAAACAAACGGCTCAAGTAGGAGCAAAATTAAAGAAAACACACTTACCGGGGTGTGATTCTGATGCTACGGACGACGCTTCTGCTGAAAGAGGAGCTGGCGCGACGTGAGGTGGTTTCTTCTGGGGCACCCCAGAGATGCGGTCCAGACTAGCGTTGCGAAGCAAGAGCGGTGCACGACGAATTCTCACACTATGTGAGGCGATTTCTTCTGGGGCGCGACTGCCCCAGGGATGCGATTCAGACTAGCGGAGCGCGGCAAGAAGACGCTCGAGGGCGGAACCTTTATTGGGTTGGCTTTCCCACCACCTCATCTCAGTGGGGCGCGCGTTTTAGTGGTCGAAAGAATCGCGTCACCTTTTAGACCTCCCCCCCTTCCCCTTCCAGTGGTTACGGAAGGAATATGAGGTTATAGGAAGGACAAACACTTGGCAAGCAATACCCTCGAACAAAATTATAAATACACAAATCATTTCCGCGTAACAATCGTGTGGCGTGTTATTGTGTTGATTTTTAGATTTTTCTAATGTTTTATTAGTGTTTAGTATATTGTTTTACTACAAAATTGTTATAAAAGTTTTTTTGTGAATATAATTTATCTTTTTACGTAAATAATTTCGAGTAATATATAGAAATAATTGTGAAGTAAGTACATTTTTTACGATAAAAATACAATTAAAATATATTTGTAATGAAGTAAAAGCACTAAAACTAGTAATATAACATGATAAATAAACAGAAACAAGTATTACATTGAAATTTATAGCGAATTTTATAGAAAATTTACGTACGACAATATTCAAGGTTAGGTCATTTTTAGCAACGCCGCGTCACGCGGACAGAGCGTCAATCATTTTAACTGGGGACTGAGGGGTTAAATCTCGTTGCTTAGAATATACTGACGTGAAATAATGAAAGCCAAAACTATACCATCTATAGTATGTGCCAAATCGATTGAGTAAAACGGACAATGACCTCAGATATGAGCCGAGTGTCAAAAGGTGTAACATAAAAAATCTCAATTTAGATGTGATAACAATATTGAATAAAACTAAATTTACGGATTATATCGTGTTTATTTAACTGATTTTACTTATTTTTAATTCCCGACGTTTCGAGTGCTTTACAGCAACCATGGATACCATGTGATAACAATATTTAAATATTGATATTATTCACACTTCTAGGTCAGCACATATGTTTTTTTTGTTTCTTAAATAATATTGTCTGTGGTTCCTATAAACATCGTAAAATCTTACGGTACATCGCGAAAAATGTGTTATATTTTATATTTCAATTTATAATAAGTAACGCAGCAATTCATTTCATAACAGTTTCATATTAAAAAAATATTTGAAGCAATATAATCACCATATTGAGCAAATTCATCCCTTTAAATAAACAAAACGCGCGTTACGTTAGTTCATTCTAAAAGAAACGTGACAATGGCAGCCAGAGATGCGTCACCTTGTTTGGGCCGGTCCGCATGCACCGAGTAAAAATAAAGTTCTTAATATATAATATTGAAAATCAAGTTTTATCGTTTGAATAAGTAAAATGAATCAAACTTTTAGTTCAGGGTGTCTGTTCTATACGCTAGTAATAAAGTTCGATGGTTATGGCGCGCGCACCGGTTGGGACGGTTGTTTCCATCATTCGTGTGTTGATTGCGTTCCGAGCTATGCATAACCAAAGTTACCGTAAATTTATAAATGTATATGGTTCAAATCGAATAGCAAGTCGTTTTTATCATAATAAAGCGCTCAGAGAAGATGCATGGAGAGAACTACGAAAGCACAAGCTGCTCGTACACGAGCCGCGCCGGGCGCGCTTTGCCTACGTTTGTACCGAAAAACGTCCAACACCTAATGTTTTGAAGCAAATTTCATAAAATGAGTCACACAACATGTTTTATTGATGGTCCCGTTCGCACTCACAAAAACTGTGTAAAATTTTCAACAGATATCAAGATTTGTTGTTATACGTGTTTGTATTGAGTACAACATAGACATTCTATATATTTATCTATAGACCTGTCAACGTTACCCTACGTTTGCACCTTAGAGTATTTACATACATACGTGTGCATAGAAAGAACCTACAATTCTACATAAATTGAGACAATATATTACTTGTCACTTGTCTCATTTCTAAGTTTATCACGCAGAGAAACTCCGAGCATAGCCCTCTCCATAGCTCGCTGAGCGACTTTGAGCGTCCTCATACGGCCAGCAGGTTCAGGTTGTTTCAGGTTTTGAGGTATACCTGACGAGAAGATGTGTTGTAATTTCCCGAACGCTGTCCAGCCGAGTTGAATCCGTCGATTGACCTCTCGGTCGAAGTTGGACTTACCTAGCCGGACTATTTGTCCCAGGTAAACGTACTCGTCAACAACTTCGAGCTTAGTGCTCCCAACAACTACCGGCATAGGTGTGACATGGACATTAAACATGATCTTTGTTTTGTCCATTTTCATCTTAAGACCTATCCGTTGGGACACTATTGAGGTCATTGAGCATAGTGCTTAAGTCCTCCAGCGATTCTGCCATAAGGACTATATCGTCGGCAAATCGAAGGTGAGTGATGTACTCGCCATTGATGTTAATATCGTATCCTTTCCAGTCCAGTAGCTTGAAAACTTCTTCCAATGCAGCGGTGAAGAGTTTCGGGGAAATAACGTCACTCTGTCTTACACCTCTTTGCAGTTGGATAGGTTTCGTACTCTGGTTCAAGTGGTCATCTTTGGTCTCTTTTTACACTACTAAATAAAAAAGTTAATAAGATCGTATTTATTTTGTTCAAAATCGTACTGGCTGATTTATTTGACAGATGTAATTTTAATTAATTCGTATTATTTATTGTGATGTTTGACGTCTGTTGTCTTTAATATTTTACTAAAATTATTAATATAAAATTATATCTTTAAATAAAATATATCAACGGAGATGGCTTGCTTTATACTAGGATGCAAATCCCATTTTTCCCGTAAGGGATGTTGTTCAGAATTCGTAGGCTTCCACCGGTGTGTACGTTTTTATTATCCTTGAATTAAATTAGATTATAACTGTAAGTAAACTGTATTTCATATTATTTTGAAAAATAACAAGTTGGTTTTTTGTAAAATGAGACTGTATTTTTATATATATTGAAAATAAAATTTATTTTAATCTAAATAAATAATAAAAAATAAACCACTAAAATATATTGAAAATTAAAATTTATTTTAAACAATAGTGATGCGGTTTTAAGGCATATCGGCAAAGTCGACAACGCCATATCGACATTCTTTATATTTTAGTTGTTTTAGTATGCTAAAAAATGATAAAGAATTGGAAAAAAACTGGTTGAGAGCAATTCCACGGTCACAAAACCATTGGACAAATAAAAGGCGCATTTGTTCAAAACAATTCTCCAAACATTGTTTTGTTAACGAAGGGAAATGGTGAAGGCTGTAATTAAATACAATGCCTATATTTATTTATTTATTTATTTTTATTTAATATTCTTTATTGCACACCATATAAAAAATTACTAATAATATATACAGAAGAAGCATGCAATGGGCGGTCTTATTGCTGATAGCAATTTCTTCCAGACAACCAGTGAATGGACAGGATTACACAGAAATGACAAGGGTAGGGCACATTGGTGTGAAAAAAAAGAATACATATTTTATAGAAATAAATATCTATACATATATATACATATATTTATATATATATACATACACACATACATACATATACATATATAACAAAACACAGATAGACTACAAACATATATACATAAAAAAATATATATTTGGTCATTTAACTAAATGCAATCAATATACTACATATATCCTCTGAACTGCTGATGTCCAAGACTTGGACACGAAAATATCTCCGTTGACTGCGGGCGTCCAAGTGTTAGACATTTTTTACCCGCTCTTTTAATGAAGAAACAAATCATTATGCGCTATTTCTAACTCATTCTACCATATGTCAATGTATACAGGATAAAAAAGGCTATCATAAAAACCCCACAGCTTATACACTTTAGTAGTATATATTATTTAAATCATTCTTAAATGTCGTCCGTTCCTTGAGTCAGCCATTAGTGTGATTGACGCGCGTTAACAACGAAGTTGTTTGTAATTATTTTGTATTAATTTATATTTATTGTGTGGTGAATTGTGTTAAACCAATGCCTAGTAAGTAACCTTCTTATTTGTAATCTCATTTTGTGTTTTATCTTATTAAGTACGTGTAAAATCGTTTTTTAATATGTATGAAGCAAACTGCTATCTTAGAACTAACATGCTGGTTGAGGAAAGTTGACTTGAAATGTACGTAAAATTTTAGTGTTGACTGTCAGTTTTGTGTTAAAATATGTGTAATTGTTCATCGTTTACAGTTTTAGTACATCAATATGAGGATAAAGTGCAATATTTTCAAAATTTTTATGTAAATACGCAATAGGTGCAATAGTGTCCATTTTTGAGACGTCCGCAGTAGTGAATTCTAGTTCTCTGTTTTGCGGGTGGCGATAAAAGGAACTAAAGTTTGCCATACTGCATCAAGTTCGAATTCGGTTGAATGGTTAGAATGGTAAAGAATCTAGCGCCCTCGAGCAGAGAAATGGAGCTTGGTTGACTCCACGATTATTCGATGATTTATGAAAAATTGAATGTGGCATTTGGATATGTCATGTATGTTAACACAAGACTTCGGAATTTTTTAAACAATTTATTAAATCAGAAAATTAGAAAGTATTTACATAATATGCTTTTTAATATTTTTTGATATGTAATATTTGAAATTTTTATTTTTTTAATTTAATATGAACAGGTTGTGGTTTTTAAGGTCACCTCAGACACATATTTCTTATATTGGTTTTTTAAATGTACATTTTATCTGTATGTACTTTGCAAATAGTGTAACGTTGCGTTATGTTTCAACCTAGAGCAAGATTGCTGCTACCTACAGTACCATTCGTAAATGAATTGTACTGTAGATACAGTAAATCCAACAAGTACAAGGAGCCTTTTATAGAAATGGGTACCTATGTTATATATTTATTCAAGTTTATACTTATGTCCATCCATCTATTTAGTTTTTATTGTTGCCTAGCTATAATTTGTTCAGCTAATTATTTCAGACTATCATCGTCGAAATTGTTAAGTTAGTTATGTTACACAGCCTATTTACGTCCCACTGCTGAGCCTTCCCTCACTACTACTACTGGGCCTTCCCTTACTACACACCTATTTCTCAGACACTACACACCTATTTCTCAGACAGTCAGACTTCCTCATGATGATTTCCTTCACCGCCGAGCAAGAGGTAAATCAGCACCTAAAATTGCAATTAATAATTTCATTGATGCCAGCGGATCAAACCCGGTGTGCTACCGTGAAATTTAACGCGAGAGCTAACAATCTGGATTTAGACCTGGAAGAGGATGCACGGATCAAATGTTTTCTCTCTGCATGATCACGGAGAAGCTTCTGAGTGTTAACCAGAGGATTTTCTGTGCTATTGTGGATCTGGAGAAAGCATTTGATAAGGTTATAAGGAAGAAAATGTGGGAACTGTTGCCGGGATATGGTGTGGATGGTCGATTGTTAAGGGCTGTGCAGTCACTTTACTATGACTGTAAAGCCTGTGTGCGGGTAGGGCATGACCTGTCATCCATGTTTAGCGTCCAAGCGGGCGTAAAACAGGGTTGTGTCATGTCTTCCTGGCTGTTCAAACTGTATGTCGACAGCTGTTTACAGAAGCTGAAAAATAGCTGTTTGGGTGTGAAATTGGGTGACATAAAAGTTAATTGTCTGCTGTATGCTGATGATGCAGTGCTTATTGCACCATCAGAAGCAGAACTGCAGGCATTAGTCACGTGTATGAAAGAGGAATGTGAAATTAAAGGTCTCCGTTTGAATGCTAATAAAACTAAGGTTTTGGTATTTGAAAAGGACGAAGAGAGAACGAAATGTGAAATATGGGTAAATCAGGGGGTAAAGCGAAAGAGGTATGTAAGGATCGTGACACTGGGCGATCTGTTCTCTCTGGCTACCCCGTTAGGGATTGTGCGTGAAGATAAGTGTAAGTGTAAGTGTAAAGAGCTAACAATCTGAGCTACCAGGGCTCTCTCATCGTCGAAATGAATAATTAAGTTAGTTAAGTTACAGCCTTTTTGCGCCCCACAGCTGGGCAAAGGCATCCCCTTAATTCTCAGAGGGTTTTAGGGCAAAGAAGTTTCCATCGCGCTGCCCTAATGCGTGTTGGCGAACTTCACATGTCTTCGAAATATTTTTTTATTATTCCACAGACGTGCAGGTTTCCTCACAATGTCTTTCTTCACCGCCGAGCACGTGGTAGATCAGCACCTAAAATTGCAATTAACAATTTCATTATTGCTAGCGCGGGTCGAACCCGGCTTGCTAGCGTACTGTGAATCTATATAACTATAAAAATCTATCCTCGATTACAAATCAAAATGCAGATGCGTGTCACCCGAGAGGACTAAGATGGAACGCCTCGTTTCCAGTAAAAAGGCTCTCCGGTTCTCTAAACTCACCATACGAAACACAGAAGCATTAAACTATTATTTCACGCTGGTATTTGGTGAGAGCGTAATCCTTTTCCGGTCGAGCCGGCCTATTCGTGCTACAACTATACTACTAATATAACTGCAGCATGGCTCTACCACGTATAAAAAATGTTTTAACCCATTCATTGCTACTTAAATTTTAAAAACATCACCTGGGTGCCACTTAATATTTTTGTGGATTACAGAGGAAAAGGCGTAATTAAATGTGTTCTTTAATCACAAAAATCCCATAAATAACAAAAACCCATCTAAAAATGGTAAACGCACCATACATGGTGGGGGCACTGGTAAGAGAAATTTAATCACTAGTGCCACTCAACATGCCGTTTGCGTTGACGTTTGGATAGTATTATGTAACATGTTCTGAGAGACTACTGATGCCGCATATTATGTCAATATGCTGCTTTATTTATATAATCTACGTTTGTTTATAAATAGGTGTAAGTCCTTGTTTTACACAGATAATATTACTTTGTTCTGTCCTAAGTTTTTGTATCTTAGGTATTTATAACTACTTAGTAACTTTTTAATAACTTGAAGCATGCGGTGTATACCTATTGTTGGTGTACTTAATTAAATAAATAATTTAGTATTAGAATTATTTAACATCTTTGCTCCTTATCTGGTTAATGTATACCTATTCACTTTGTATATTGTTACATTTACGGCACCCAATAAAAATCTCTCTGGATGACCTTTGAGTGGGTTGATTATTTTAATATACATAGGTTGGCAAACAATAAAAGTGAGAGAAACCCATGAAGATAATCATTTATTATTAAAAATAAAAAAATTACAATTAATAGTTGTGGTACTCTTTGAAACAATTATATTTTAAATAATTAAAATCTATCATGTAAATCTTCACATAAATAATAAGTATAATTATTATGTGTGAAAAATATAAACTAGTTGTTTAAAGATAAATCTAATATCTTTAAACAACTAGTTTATATTTTTCACGTACCTACTTTTTAAACATAAAATAAAAAATATACCTATGGATTTTCTCTATTTTTCGGACCTATGGCCTTGGATACTATAAATACTACTGCGGAAGTAACACAAATAAGTTTCTATCTGTGGATGCATAATTTAAACCTTATAAAATACGTAAAATGTGACGGCCAGCTTATAAAATATTTAGTAATTAAATACATTACGAATAGTAAATTTAACTTTATGAGTGTAAAAAATATTAAAAAATACGAAACACGCATAAATGGAGTGATTTGTTCCTTGTGCATCATGAATAAAACTATCCAATAAAGTTTTTTACGGCTATGCCAACGAACGGACCGTATGCGTGCATGTGACTTTATTTTTCAAAAACACGATGAAACAATGGAAGAAAAAAAATTAAGAATATTGATTACTTTTATCTCCTAATTTACTAATATATAATGAACACTCGTTAAAACTCAAGTTATCTTAAATTCAAAATGTACATTATAGTATAGTACATTATACGTTATCAGTACCAATCTTTTTTTCATTGTCAAAACAAGAATGACAATACGAAGCAAAAACCATCGGTGTTTCCACATTTAAAAATTATTTCTAATAGTTAATGTTGCCATAGATTAAAATAAATTTCTATCGTTTTTATTTAATGCCAAAAAAAAACTCAAGAAGTCACTCAACATTTACGGTGCGTTGGTGGCATGACGTAGTAATCTCGATCAACGCAAATTGTGCGTTTGTGGCAATGAATGGGTTAATGAACTAGTACATGATGCACAAAATAGTGCAGAATCGGACTTTAATTGTGGCATATTTTTGTATAATGCATAAGAAGTGGGTTCTTTAAAAATATACATAAATAATATTTTTTTTTTATTTCAGGAAGAGATATATTTATTTAAAATTTTATTATTTCGTAGCTATTATTTGTGTTAAAGAAAATATGTTACCTTTTGGAGAAATAATGTTGTTGGTTATTGGAAATGTAACATAACCGCTGCGCACCTCGCGGCGCCTCTGTCACTCGACACACACCAGGCGGTCCCATAATGAACTGGCCTGATATAGTTCAACGCACATGTCGCTACATGTTGTGTTGCATTAAATAGTACGTTTATCGTGCACTTAATATAAGAAACATGCATCGACATGAAATGCTTAGTCTTAGTTTAACAGGCATTTGAATAACGAGAGTCGCGTATTTTTTCAAAATGTCGAAAACTGAGTACCGAAGTGTCATAAAGTTTCTGTTTAAAGAAGGTTTATTCCCTGCCCAAATAAAAGAACGATTGGATGGCGTGTATAAGAAGTCTGTCCCCTCCCATAGCACAGTGAAAAATTGGGTGAAAGAGTTTCGCCTCGGGAGAGAAACCGTCGAAGACTTTGGCCACGACGGTCGACCTGTGGGAGTGCTCACTCCTGAAACGATTGCTCTTATCGAAGAGGAGGTTCTGAGTGACCGCCGTTTGAAGATTAGAAAAATTGCAGCAAGGCTTGGGCTCTCTAAAAGTACCGTTCATCGCGCGATCCATGAACATATTCACATGAAAAAAGTGAGTGCAAGATGGGTACCGAAACTTCTTTCAGCGGTACAGAGACAGGAAAGAGTGCGCTGCGCTTCGGAGTTTTTGGATCTTTGTGGCGAAAATCCAAAGACTGTGATCGAGCTGCTAGTGACTGGTGATGAAACTATGATCTTATATTATGATCCACAAAGCAAGCGCGAGTCAATGGAATGGCGTTATAAGGGTGAAAAGCCCCCTAGAAAGGCAAAGGTGCAACAATCGACTAAAAAACTGATGTGCACAATATTTTGGGATTTTCAAGGCATTTTGATGGTGGATTTTAAAGAACGTAATACAGTCGTGAACGGCGAATATTATGCTTCTTTAATATATAAACTACGAGAAAAGATAAAGGAAAAATGAAGAGGCAAGCTGTCTAAAGGTGTCCTGTTGCTCCAAGACAACGCCCCTGTTCATACCGCTGGTGTTTCGAAGGATGCAGTTCGTCAATGCGGTTTCACAGAAGTTCAACATCCACCTTACAGTCCGGATATGGCCCCGTCCGACTATTATTTATTTCCAAATTTAAAGCGGGACTTAAGAGGAAGAAAATTTTCAAGCGATGAAGAGTTGCAGGCGGCCGTCTTCAGTCATTTTGAGGATAAAAAATGTGATTATTTTTATAAAGGTTTAGAGATGTTGATTCACAGATGTCAGAAGTGTGTTAGTATTCATGGTGATTATATTGAAAAATAAAATTGGTTTCGTTTCATTTCCTTCATTGGTTCATAGTTAGGCCAATTCATTATGGGACCGCCTACGTATTATGGTGCATTGGGTATTTTTTACAAAACACGTTATTTATAACTCTACATCAGCGGGAGTGACCCTTGAGTGGTTTTATGGTTTTTAAAGGAATGAATGAATCTTTATTTCTGTACAAGTGCTGTTAAAGTTTGTTTGTTCAAATAAAGTAATAAATTTTTCAATAAATATGGCACTTACGACAAATTTTAATATCGGAATTAAGAGTACTTATGAAATATTTTATGAGATTTTTAAAACTTATTAAGACCTATTGAAAGATGACTGAATCATGTAAAGAAAAAGAGAGTTTCAAGACTGAATCATTATAATGAAATAAAAAAAACTATTTTTATTGACTAAAGCATTACGCCGCATTATGCCGCATCTGGTCCGAACCTAATTCTACATCGGTGTAAGTTGATTGTGGGTTCTTGTAAGCTTATTATTAATCCGTTTTATGATAAAAAATTGTATTGTAGCCTATGATTTTGCACATAAAGTATTGTAAACAATAGATGTAAGATTAAATAAAATAAAATTGAACTATTAAAAAACTTTGTGTCATTGAGAATTATGAAATATATGTACTCGTTTAAAGGAAATTTCATAGAGAATTCAGAAATGTATACATATATACTATATAAGTTTATATATATATATATACATATATATATATATATATATATATATATATATATATATATATATATATATATATATATATATATATATATAATATACGTTTAAACGGATTGGGCCCAATCAGCCGTCCATTTTATTAAACAGCTCCGCAGTCAACGGCGTATTACGGTTAGAGTCTCCGCAGCTAAAAGGTTATATTATATTAAATGGATAGTGTGGGAGCGAAGTACAAGGTAATGGTTCTTTACAAGTTTTTTTGAAAACCGGTAGGGATGGAGCGCGTTTGACTGCCAGTGGGAGTTCATTCCATAAACGAACGGACTATACAGTAAAAGACTTGTTCATGAATTTACTAGTGTGTAGTGGCATATTCAATTTGCTGATCTCAGGTTACGCGAATGGGAATCACGAAGAAACACAAAACGATTCTTGAGGTAAGAAGGGTAAGAAGAATTAAAGAGAATTCTATAGAGAAGATGAAGTATGTGAGCATTCCGATGAAGTCGTATCGACAACCACTTGAGCTTAGTACGAAAAAGAGAGACATGGTCATATTTGCGTAATCCAAATATAAACCTAATATAAAAATTTATATTAGGTTTATATTTGGATTACGCAAATATGACCATGTCTCTCTTTCTAATCCAAATCTTTATAATCCAAATATAAACCTAATATAAAAATTTTTATATTAGGTTTATATTTGGATTACGCAAATATGACCATGTCTCTCTTTTTCGTACTAAGCTCAAGTGGTTGTCGATACGACTTCACCGGAATGCTCACATACTTCATCTTCTCTATAGAATTCTCTTTAATTCTTCTTACCCTTCTTACCTCAAGAATCGTTTTGTGTTTCTTCGTGATTCCCATTCGCGTAACCTGAGATCAGCAAATTGAATATGCCACTACACACTAGTAAATTCATGAACAAGTCTTTTACTGTATAGTCCGTTCGTTTATGGAATGAACTCCCACTGGCAGTCAAACGCGCTCCATCCCTACCGGTTTTCAAAAAAACTTGTAAAGAACCATTACCTTGTACTTCGCTCCCACACTATCCATTTAATATAATATAACCTTTTAGCTGCGGAGACTCTAACCGTAATACGCCGTTGACTGCGGAGCTGTTTAATAAAATGGACGGCTGATTGGGCCCAATCCGTTTAAACGTATATTATATATATATATATATATATATATATATATATATATATATATATATATATATATATATATATATGTATATATATATAAACTTATATAGTATATATGTATACATTTCTGAATTCTCTATGAAATTTCCTTTAAACGAGTACATATATTTCATAATTCTCAATGACACAAAGTTTTTTAATAGTTCAATTTTATTTTATTTAATCTTACATCTATTGTTTACAATACTTTATGTGCAAAATCATAGGCTACAATACAGTTTTTTATCATAAAACGGATTAATAATAAGCTTACAAGAACCCACAATCAACTTACACCGATGTAGAATTAGGTTCGGACCAGATGCGGCATAATGCGGCGTAATGCTTTAGTCAATAAAAATAGTTTTTTTTATTTCATTATAATGATTCAGTCTTGAAACTCTCTTTTTCTTTACATGATTCAGTCATCTTTCAATAGGTCTTGATAAGTTTTAAAAATCTCATAAAATATTTCATAAGTACTCTTAATTCCGATATTAAAATTTGTCGTAAGTGCCATATTTATTGAAAAATTTATTACTTTATTTGAACAAACAAACTTTAACAGCACTTGTACAGAAATAAAGATTCATTCATTCCTTTAAAAACCATAAAACCACTCAAGGGTCACTCCCGCTGATGTAGAGTTATAAATAACGTGTTTTGTAAAAAATACCCAATGCACCATAATACGTAGGCGGTCCCATAATGAATTGGCCTAACTATGAACCAATGAAGGAAATGAAACGAAACCAATTTTATTTTTCAATATAATCACCATGAATACTAACACACTTCTGACATCTGTGAATCAACATCTCTAAACCTTTATAAAAATAATCACATTTTTTATCCTCAAAATGACTGAAGACGGCCGCCTGCAACTCTTCATCGCTTGAAAATTTTCTTCCTCTTAAGTCCCGCTTTAAATTTGGAAATAAATAATAGTCGGACGGGGCCATATCCGGACTGTAAGGTGGATGTTGAACTTCTGTGAAACCGCATTGACGAACTGCATCCTTCGAAACACCAGCGGTATGAACAGGGGCGTTGTCTTGGAGCAACAGGACACCTTTAGACAGCTTGCCTCTTCATTTTTCCTTTATCTTTTCTCGTAGTTTATATATTAAAGAAGCATAATATTCGCCGTTCACGACTGTATTACGTTCTTTAAAATCCACCATCAAAATGCCTTGAAAATCCCAAAATATTGTGCACATCAGTTTTTTAGTCGATTGTTGCACCTTTGCCTTTCTAGGGGGCTTTTCACCCTTATAACGCCATTCCATTGACTCGCGCTTGCTTTGTGGATCATAATATAAGATCATAGTTTCATCACCAGTCACTAGCAGCTCGATCACAGTCTTTGGATTTTCGCCACAAAGATCCAAAAACTCCGAAGCGCAGCGCACTCTTTCCTGTCTCTGTACCGCTGAAAGAAGTTTCGGTACCCATCTTGCACTCACTTTTTTCATGTGAATATGTTCATGGATCGCGCGATCAACGGTACTTTTAGAGAGCCCAAGCCTTGCTGCAATTTTTCTAATCTTCAAACGGCGGTCACTCAGAACCTCCTCTTCGATAAGAGCAATCGTTTCAGGAGTGAGCACTCCCACAGGTCGACCGTCGTGGCCAAAGTCTTCGACGGTTTCTCTCCCGAGGCGAAACTCTTTCACCCAATTTTTCACTGTGCTATAGGAGGGGACAGACTTCTTATACACGCCATCCAATCGTTCTTTTATTTGGGCAGGGAATAAACCTTCTTTAAACAGAAACTTTATGACACTTCGGTACTCAGTTTTCGACATTTTGAAAAAATACGCGACTCTCGTTATTCAAATGCCTGTTAAACTAAGACTAAGCATTTCATGTCGATGCATGTTTCTTATATTAAGTGCACGATAAACGTACTATTTAATGCAACACAACATGTAGCGACATGTGCGTTGAACTATATCAGGCCAGTTCATTATGGGACCGCCTGGTGTGTGTCGAGTGACAGAGGCGCCGCGAGGTGCGCAGCGGTTATGTTACATTTCCAATAACCAACAACATTATTTCTCCAAAAGGTTAACATATTTTCTTTAACACAAATAATAGCTACGAAATAATAAAATTTTAAATAAATATATCTCTTCCTGAAATAAAAAAAAATATTATTTATGTATATTTTTAAAGAACCCACTTCTTATGCATTATACAAAAATATGCCACAATTAAAGTCCGATTCTGCACTATTTTGTGCATCATGTACTAGTTCATTAACCCATTCATTGCCACAAACGCACAATTTGCGTTGATCGAGATTACTACGTCATGCCACCAACGCACCGTAAATGTTGAGTGACTTCTTGAGTTTTTTTTTGGCATTAAATAAAAACGATAGAAATTTATTTTAATCTATGGCAACATTAACTATTAGAAATAATTTTTAAATGTGGAAACACCGATGGTTTTTGCTTCGTATTGTCATTCTTGTTTTGACAATGAAAAAAAGATTGGTACTGATAACGTATAATGTACTATACTATAATGTACATTTTGAATTTAAGATAACTTGAGTTTTAACGAGTGTTCATTATATATTAGTAAATTAGGAGATAAAAGTAATCAATATTCTTAATTTTTTTTCTTCCATTGTTTCATCGTGTTTTTGAAAAATAAAGTCACATGCACGCATACGGTCCGTTCGTTGGCATAGCCGTAAAAAACTTTATTGGATAGTTTTATTCATGATGCACAAGGAACAAATCACTCCATTTATGCGTGTTTCGTATTTTTTAATATTTTTTACACTCATAAAGTTAAATTTACTATTCGTAATGTATTTAATTACTAAATATTTTATAAGCTGGCCGTCACATTTTACGTATTTTATAAGGTTTAAATTATGCATCCACAGATAGAAACTTATTTGTGTTACTTCCGCAGTAGTATTTATAGTATCCAAGGCCATAGGTCCGAAAAATAGAGAAAATCCATAGGTATATTTTTTATTTTATGTTTAAAAAGTAGGTACGTGAAAAATATAAACTAGTTGTTTAAAGATATTAGATTTATCTTTAAACAACTAGTTTATATTTTTCACACATAATAATTATACTTATTATTTATGTGAAGATTTATATGATAGATTTTAATTATTTAAAATATAATTGTTTCAAAGAGTACCACAACTATTAATTGTAATTTTTTTATTTTTAATAATAAATGATTATCTTCATGGGTTTCTCTCACTTTTATTGTTTGCCAACCTATGTATATTAAAATAATCAACCCACTCAAAGGTCATCCAGAGAGGTTTTTATTGGGTGCCGTAAATGTAACAATATACAAAGTGAATAGGTATACATTAACCAGATAAGGAGCAAAGATGTTAAATAATTCTAATACTAAATTATTTATTTAATTAAGTACACCAACAATAGGTATACACCGCATGCTTCAAGTTATTAAAAAGTTACTAAGTAGTTATAAATACCTAAGATACAAAAACTTAGGACAGAACAAAGTAATATTATCTGTGTAAAACAAGGACTTACACCTATTTATAAACAAACGTAGATTATATAAATAAAGCAGCATATTGACATAATATCCGGCATCAGTAGTCTCTCAGAACATGTTACATAATACTATCCAAACGTCAACGCAAACGGCATGTTGAGTGGCACTAGTGATTAAATTTCTCTTACCAGTGCCCCCACCATGTATGGTGCATTTACCATTTTTAGATGGGTTTTTGTTATTTATGGGATTTTTGTGATTAAAGAACACATTTAATTACGCCTTTTCCTCTGTAATCCACAAAAATATTAAGTGGCACCCAGGTGATGTTTTTAAAATTTAAGTAGCAATGAATGGGTTAAAACATTTTTTATACGTGGTAGAGCCATGCTGCAGTTATATTAGTAGTATAGTTGTAGCACGAATAGGCCGGCTCGACCGGAAAAGGATTACGCTCTCACCAAATACCAGCGTGAAATAATAGTTTAATGCTTCTGTGTTTCGTATGGTGAGTTTAGAGAACCGGAGAGCCTTTTTACTGGAAACGAGGCGTTCCATCTTAGTCCTCTCGGGTGACACGCATCTGCATTTTGATTTGTAATCGAGGATAGATTTTTATAGTTATATAGATTCACAGTACGCTAGCAAGCCGGGTTCGACCCGCGCTAGCAATAATGAAATTGTTAATTGCAATTTTAGGTGCTGATCTACCACGTGCTCGGCGGTGAAGAAAGACATTGTGAGGAAACCTGCACGTCTGTGGAATAATAAAAAAAATATTTCGAAGACATGTGAAGTTCGCCAACACGCATTAGGGCAGCGCGATGGAAACTTCTTTGCCCTAAAACCCTCTGAGAATTAAGGGGATGCCTTTGCCCAGCTGTGGGGCGCAAAAAGGCTGTAACTTAACTAACTTAATTATTCATTTCGACGATGAGAGAGCCCTGGTAGCTCAGATTGTTAGCTCTTTACACTTACACTTACACTTATCTTCACGCACAATCCCTAACGGGGTAGCCAGAGAGAACAGATCGCCCAGTGTCACGATCCTTACATACCTCTTTCGCTTTACCCCCTGATTTACCCATATTTCACATTTCGTTCTCTCTTCGTCCTTTTCAAATACCAAAACCTTAGTTTTATTAGCATTCAAACGGAGACCTTTAATTTCACATTCCTCTTTCATACACGTGACTAATGCCTGCAGTTCTGCTTCTGATGGTGCAATAAGCACTGCATCATCAGCATACAGCAGACAATTAACTTTTATGTCACCCAATTTCACACCCAAACAGCTATTTTTCAGCTTCTGTAAACAGCTGTCGACATACAGTTTGAACAGCCAGGAAGACATGACACAACCCTGTTTTACGCCCGCTTGGACGCTAAACATGGATGACAGGTCATGCCCTACCCGCACACAGGCTTTACAGTCATAGTAAAGTGACTGCACAGCCCTTAACAATCGACCATCCACACCATATCCCGGCAACAGTTCCCACATTTTCTTCCTTATAACCTTATCAAATGCTTTCTCCAGATCCACAATAGCACAGAAAATCCTCTGGTTAACACTCAGAAGCTTCTCCGTGATCATGCAGAGAGAAAACATTTGATCCGTGCATCCTCTTCCAGGTCTAAATCCAGATTGTTAGCTCTCGCGTTAAATTTCACGGTAGCACACCGGGTTTGATCCGCTGGCATCAATGAAATTATTAATTGCAATTTTAGGTGCTGATTTACCTCTTGCTCGGCGGTGAAGGAAATCATCATGAGGAAGTTGCGGGATATTTAGAGACGATGACAAGAGACCCGACGGTATGACTTTGGACCCTTGGGAGAGAGGTAAAGCCCTAGTGTGGGATGCTACTTGCGGTGACACTTTGGCGGCCTCTCATCGCAAGGGTATCTCTTTTAGAGCCGGGGCATCAGAGGCAGCCGAATTTAGTAAATGGCGCAAATATGAGTCTTTGAGAAATTACTACATATTTGTGCCATTTGCTGTAGAGACTATCGGTCCGTGGGGTCCACGTGCAATGAAGTTTCTAAAGGAACTGTATCCACGACTGGTCGTCGCTGCTGGTGATAAGAGGGCTGGTTCTTTCCTCGCTCAAAGGCTATGTATAGCTATTAAGCGAGGAAACGCAGCCAGCGTTCTTGGCACTATATCACGGGGAGCAGGTCTTTTTGACGGTTTAAATTTTTAGTTTTAGATTTTCTATATTATAGTTTCTTCTTTTATATTGTATATAATTAGTTTTAATCGTAAATATTATAATTTTAATTACTATTTTAGTTAAGTTCTTTATTATAATTTTTGTAATATAAATTGAACGTTGTAACTTTAATTAATGTGTAGTTGATTATGAAATTCAGCTTAATTAATATGTTTACAATACTAAGTTTTTGTGTATACTTTTACAACACCGTGGCAGTCACATAGATAAATAAATATGCAGTCATATTATATACATAGATTACTGATAATATACGCGGACAGTGACAGCGGCTAGGATTCTCTGTCTACGCAGCGGCTGCTTTCTTTTTCACAGATTATTAAATATTTATTTTCCTAAGTTATGGTCACATCGGCTACGAGTATTTCAGCCAAAAGCTGTAATATGAACACTGAGAACTTTATTAATTCTGCCACCTTAGATTTAATACTATAAACGTTTGTAAATAGTGTACTTGTGTAGTGGTATTACCAAATTGTGCTTTTTCTATATTATGTGATTTTAAAATTTGTTTTTTGTTTTTAGTTATGTTATAATTTTTAATAACACTCGATTGGTGGGTGGACACGATTGCCTTGCTGTAAGAAGTACATTTAATTTAGTAGTTAATTTTATTTTAATAACTTAGACATTTAATTTACAATTAATGTACAGATCGTACATTTAATTTAGTAGTAAATTTTATTTTAATAACTTAGACATTTAATTTACAATTAATGTAGAGCCTTGCGGGATATTTAGAGACGATGACAAGAGACCCGACGGTATGACTTTGGACCCTTGGGAGAGAGGTAAAGCCCTAGTGTGGGATGCTACTTGCGGTGACACTTTGGCGGCCTCTCATCGCAAGGGTATCTCTTTTAGAGCCGGGGCATCAGAGGCAGCCGAATTTAGTAAATGGCGCAAATATGAGTCTTTGAGAAATTACTACATATTTGTGCCATTTGCTGTAGAGACTATCGGTCCGTGGGGTCCACGTGCAATGAAGTTTCTAAAGGAACTGTATCCACGACTGGTCGTCTCTGCTGGTGATAAGAGGGCTGGTTCTTTCCTCGCTCAAAGGCTATGTATAGCTATTAAGCGAGGAAACGCAGCCAGCGTTCTTGGCACTATATCACGGGGAGCAGGTCTTTTTGACGATTTAAATTTTTAGTTTTAGATTTTCTATATTATAGTTTCTTCTTTTATATTGTATATAATTAGTTTTAATCGTAAATATTATAATTTTAATTACTATTTTAGTTAAGTTCTTTATTATAATTTTTGTAATATAAATTGAACGTTGTAACTTTAATTAATGTGTAGTTGATTATGAAATTCAGCTTAATTAATATGTTTACAATACTAAGTTTTTGTGTATACTTTTACAACACCGTGGCAGTCACATAGATAAATAAATATGCAGTCATATTATATACAGTAATCTATGGCGACAGCATAGATTACTGATAATATACGCGGACAGTGACAGCGGCTAGGATTCTCTGTCTACGCAGCGGCTGCTTTCTTTTTCACAGATTATTAAATATTTATTTTCCTAAGTTATGGTCACATCGGCTACGAGTATTTCAGCCAAAAGCTGTAATATGAACACTGAGAACTTTATTAATTCTGCCACCTTAGATTTAATACTATAAACGTTTGTAAATAGTGTACTTGTGTAGTGGTATTACCAAATTGTGCTTTTTCTATATTATGTGATTTTAAAATTTGTTTTTTGTTTTTAGTTATGTTATAATTTTTAATAACACTCGATTGGTGGGTGGACACGATTGCCTTGCTGTAAGAAGTACATTTAATTTAGTAGTTAATTTTATTTTAATAACTTAGACATTTAATTTACAATTAATGTACAGATCAGCGCATTATTGTGGAGAAGTTTTTGGCCAAAAACTTTCTGGTTTTTGAAAAAGGCAATTCCAATAAAACTTGGAAAAGGCTTATGACGGATTGGACAGGAATGTGTTATGGCAAACACTGAACTCATATGGGTTGAGCGTTGGTTTGATACAGGCATTGAGGTCTCTTTATGGGGACTCTAGTGCTTGTGTCAGGATCAATGGGGTCTACTCGGACTGGTTTGGCATCCAAAAAGGCGTCAGACAGGGCTGTGTAGCTTCCCTTTGGCTGTTCAACCTACTTATGGACAGGTGTTTGCAAACTTTGAAAGACGAAGAATGTGGGTTAAGAATGGGCGAGTTAACCGTCAAATGCCTTTTGTATTCCGATGATCAAGACATACTTGCGTCATCGGCGGCTGAGTTGCAAATGATGGTTACATTAATGAACTGGGAATTAAAAGAAAGGGGAATGAAAGTGAACGCAAGTAAGATGAAAGTGATGGTTTTTGAAAGAGAAGAAAGCAAAACGGTATGTGAAATAAGAATAGAAGGAGAGTTAATTGAGCAAGTGGATGAGTTTGTGTATTTGGGATGTGTATTTAGCAGGGATGGTAGATATGATTGGGATATAGAACGACGAGTAAATGCAGGGAATAGAGTGAAAGGGGCACTATACTCTATTATGGAGAACCAGAATGTGTCAAAAAAGGCACGTATGGTAATTCATAATGCTGTGTTAGTCCCTACTTTAATGTATGGTAGTGAAAGCTGGGTGTGGCAGAAGAAGCACGAAAGTAGAATAAATGCTGTAGAAATGCGGTCTTTTATGAATATGCTAGGGTTGAATCTGAATGACAGGGTGAGAAATTGCGTGATAAGAGATAAATGTGGTATGCAAGATGTTGTGACCAGGATTAAGAAAGGAATGCTTCGGTGGTTTGGTCATGTAGAAAGAATGAATGAGGAAAGAGTGACAAAGCAAATTTATATGGCAGATGTGAACGGCCGAGTCGGGAAGGGACGCCCTAGAAAAAAGTTTATCGACCAAATTGGCGATATTTTGACGTGGAGGCGTGAGTGTTTATGTTTTTATGTTTTATATATATATATATATATATATATATATATATATATATATATATATATATATATATATATATATATATATATATATATATATATATTAAGTATATATATTGTAATGTATATAATATATATACTCACATATCAGGCTCATAAAATTCTACTGCAGCGAAATTTTGGTGGCATGGATATAGACTGTCTTCGAAAGGATGCACTACTTTGGGACTGGTCAAATCTTTTTAACGCAGATAACCTAGATAGTAAAGTTTCAATCGTTACTTCAGCCCTTATAAAAATCTATGATGTTCATGTACCAGTACGCGCAGTCAAAATTAACCATCGTCCATCACCTTGGCTTACCGATGATATTAAACGTATTATTAATAAAAAAGCGATAGCTAAGGCTAAGTATAAACGTAACCCAAATGCGTATAATAGTGAAAAGTATATTAACATTCGCAATCACTGCAATAAGGTGTGTGGGATACAGCAAAGGTCTGGAAATTTCTTAGATCATTGGGTGTTGGGAAATCTAAGAATACTCCAACGACAAATGATTTAAACGTTAATCTTTTAAATAAACATTTCTCTTCTTCATCCTGCTTAGATAGTACTGCTAAGGCTAATACCTATACTAACATTTCTTTCAATTCTTACTCCCAATCACTCCTCTTTTATTTTTAAACCATTCACTGCTTGTGTCGTTGAGAAGAGCGTTTTATCTATTACCTCCAATGCAGTGGGAAGTGATTGTGTCAGTCGTAATATGATTCTTCCTATTCTTGATATTATTCTTCCTATTATTTGTCATATTCTTTCAAAGATGTACAGTGCTGGCAAAGGAAGTAAGCCCAGCCTCCAAAACGCTGCTCTACAGGACTCGCCCGGTGGAATCCCACATATGGCTCTGATGCATTTTTTTTGCGCTATAAATACCCTTTGTCTCTCAGTACTATTGCCCCATATCATCACACCATAACGTAGAATGGAGGCTACATACGCGTGGTAAGTGGTAATGGCTGTTTGCAAGTTAGTTACGCTCCTTGTTTTATAAAGAGCATAAACAAAGCTGTTAATACGCTTGCATCTTAATATATATATATATATATATATATATATATATATATATATATATATATATATATATATATATATATATAATCGGAATCTCGGAAACGGCTCCAACGATTTTCATAAAATTTGTGTTCAGGGAGTTTCGGGGGCAATAAATCAATTTAGCTAGGATTTATTTTTAGAAAATGTCTTTTTGTCCGTATTTTTAGGCAATGAAAAACTGCTACAATATCGTTAGAATAAGAAGGTAAATTTTGACAGTTTATTAATGATTACAAATAGCTTATAGTGCCACCAACTTATCTGTTCAGTTTACAGAGTCGCTAGTGGAGTGCTTACTATTGCCATTTAAGAAATTCGCCGAGGCAATAGGTGACTACATATTAATTAGGTACACATGATATAAAATAAAACAAATTTCGCTTTAATATATTAAAATTAGTGAGAATTAGTGTTATTATATATATTATTTATATTTTATAAAAATAATTGTGGTCGTGGTCTCGGAGTTCAAGCGGCCGAACTCCAGGAATTTCTGTTTTGAAAGACGTACCCGCGTTAGCTACTGATTCCAATAATTCATCTTCTGAGTCACTGGAATCGCTTTCGCTATCGCTCTGACACTCTATAATAAAGGGTTCATCTAAATACGCGTCTTTTAGTCTGTATGCATTTCAATTTTTTTCACATGATTACAAATGTTTTTCCACTGCACCGGTGTAATTTTATTGAATGCATCTTCAATTAATTGGGGCATTAGAACATTAGATTTTCCAACATTTTTGTCTGCTATGTTCCTTTTCATAGAGCTCCATATCATTTCAATTGCGTTCAAGTCGCAATGATAAGGCGGCAATCTAAGAATAACATGGCCATAACTTTTCATCAGGTTATCAATTTCATATTCCGGAGCAGGTTTATTTTTCTTTATTAACTCATAAAGCTGTGGTTTTGTCATTTTTTCATTGAAATCCACATTGTTTTCTACAAGCCACTTCTGCATATCAGCCTTACTGTGGTTTGAATTAGGACACCTATTTACGCAAATACTATGGTATGGCGCATTATCCATCACAATGAGAGAAGGTTCATGCAGATTAGGTAGTAATTTTTCATATACCCATATTTTGAAATTAGTGCTATTCATTTCATCATGGTAGTCCCCATTCTTTGTATTTGATTTAAATACGAGAAGTGCATTTTCCACAAAACCTTTTTCTCCACCTGCATGGATTATGATCCACCTATTACCTTTCGAAACAGGTTCCAAATCGCCATCCTCTTCAGGACCTTGCCAACATTTCCCAGTTGAGTGAGACGAATGTATGTAAGTTTCGTCTAAATAAATAATAGGTCTTTTTTCACCACACTCATTTTCTTTAATTTTTTGTAGGTAGGTTGCTCTCCATGCAACTACGTCGTTACGTTCATACAACACTTTTCTATTTGATTTTGTTTTCTTATAACGAAATCCTATTTTGTGAAGCAATTTTCGAAGAGTTTCACGTTCTGTTTGAAATCAATATCTTCTTTTAAAATACTCAGTAATTTGGGTATGGTAGGAATTTCTTTTTTCACTGAATAAAATTCGTGAATTTTTCTTCTTATAACACCAATGTCGAAATTATCAACTTCATGTTTCCCGGTTTTTCTTTGCCTTTTTTTGCCAGGGGTAGAAATTTTAGAATTTAATTCTTCAGCGTGTTTCTCTTCATTTACGAGTTTGTGTACAAATCGCTCAGATACACCTGTAACGAAACGACAAATAATTATTGTATAGGTAAAATTAAATAAATATAAGCCCGTGTATATGCCGTCACTATAGCCACTTCACAGACCACAAATTACAAAGCTAGGTAATTTAGACGAATTACAGTAAATTGAGAATTTTTTTTGTTTGTTGAATGTTTCACAAGTACATTATTAGGTGATTTTAATTTTCCATATCTGGCAATACTAACCTGTCGCGGCAGTAACGCGTTCATACAGCTTTTCAAATGGTATAATTGGGGCTTGTACACGTTTCTCTTCTTTCATAAAAGATAAAACTTTTAGGATAATCTGTCGCGCATCACTTTTAAGAGCTTTAGGCATTTTATTTGCACTTTTTAAAAACACTCACCTGATAGCTCAGAATAAAAAATAACTGACAGCGAAATGTCATTTACAAAATGGCGGCCTTAGTTCCAATTTTGTCCACCTGAACAGATAAGTTGGTGGCACTATAATTGGTATTTTAGGCGGTCACAAAATCGTAATACCATGGTTCGAGCCCAGACCGACACACTGACTTTTTTAATTTTTTTTTTCAAGTTCCTTTCTTTTTTGAGATAATCTATTTTTTCGAGCTTTTTTTTAGTATTTTTTAAAAACACGAAAATTTAAATTAAACTAATACAACTCATGATTTTTTATTCAAATAACCAGTTCAGCTTTTTCTATTATGTCGCTGATTTAAAAAAATATTATTCGTATTTCATCAGTATGTAATTTGTATCTAAATATAATTTCCAAATACACGAATTAAAAAAAACCGAGCGAAAAATACCAAGCAAAGCTCGGGCAACCGGGTACGTTTTTATAAAATGGTAAGTGTTTCCTACTTTACTTTATACTATCAACATTAAGTCTTTATAGGAATCCTATCTGTTTCCTGATCCTGTCTGTTTCCTGTTTTTATCTGATAACTTCCATAGATAATATAGGAAAAAACCAACAACTTGTGCATAAAACATTTTTTCTATCTGACATAATAAAGGCTCTAGGAAGCACGTAAATATAGTCAAAGACTCTGTACGAGTTTAAAAAAGTAATTCGTTTTTAGGGTTCCGTAGTCAACTAGAAACCCTTATAGTTTCGCCATGTCTGTCTGTCCGTCTGTCCGTCCTCGCTTAATCTCTGTGACCGTTAGCACTAGAAAGCTGAAATTTGGTACCAATATGTGTATCAATCACGCCGACAAAGTGGTAAAATAAAAATTGGAAAAAATGTTTTATTAGGGTAGCCCCCTATATGTAAAGTGGGAAGTGATTTTTTTTTAATTTCGACGTTTTTTTATCCATAACTCGCATAGTTTTTATGCTCTCGACCTTTTTAAAAAACCATTTTAAGGGCTAGATCAAATTAGCTTAATACGTTTTCTGCCTTTATTTTTGCAAGGGTTCAAGCTGAAAGGGCTCTAACAAATTGTTTTTTAATTAAATAAGCAATATGCAAACTTGGTGCTTATTATTGTGATTACTTTAGAAGTTAATTCCTAATTCCCATAAGTACTAATTATTTATTTGTTTTTTCAGGATAAAAGAAAGAGTCCTTCAGGTGCGAAGTGCGAGCAAAAGAAGCTGAGACTACAAGAAAGGGAAAAATGGCTGGATTTTTACAGCACTTCTTGCAACTCTTCAATGAAGATTTCACGGAGACTATCGATCCGACCGAATCTCATAACTCTAAATCCGTAATATCAGTAACCGTGAGAGGAACATCTGAAACTTAACAGAGGCGACTACGGTAACATCACAAGTAGCTCTTTCTCTCGAAATTGAAGAAAACTTTCCACCTTTACTAACGGTCAGGAGGAAAGGGGAATGCCCACTCTTCATAGACACTTCGGACATGAGTGCCCACATATAAAAGCATATAGATATGATAATATGTAATTAAAACAATGAAATGGTAAAGGAATTGCTTTAAAAAAAGTCGGGGTTTTGAAAATATTTGAAGTTTTTATTTTCACAAATGTAGTTTTTTTAACAACTATTTTTATCGATTTTATCGCGTTTTATTTCTTTGATTTTTAATTCCAGACGTTTCGGGTGCTTTCCAGCACCCATGGTTACGGCAGACTGAGATGACCGACGTCCCAATGTCAGTGTTAACCCGGAGTACCTTCAGATTTTTAATTTTTATTTATGGTCCGATCTACAGAATGAACTTACTGTGTCTTGAAGTCTTGCAGTGGTATGCTTGGGTTTAATTTTAATTTAATTAATTACAGGGTCCTAAGCAGGTGGTAGTACCAAGCCTCCTTCTCTATTGAAAAAAGAATTTATATATTAGATATTATATAGAATTTATATAATAAAATACACTTTACGACTAATAGTGATGACTTGCAATTCTAGCCCTAAGTAAAGATCAGCTAGGGCTTAACTTTATTCCTTCCATAATGCTGCTCCTCTGGTTATTACAGAGTTCTATCCAGTAGCAACCATTAAATCTTATATGCTCACCATAATAGTAGCGAGCTTGCTTTAATTGGTATGTGACACAAGCAATTAATATTAAGTCGCTGTAAGTTAAAACAGGAAATTCCCTAACATTTTAAAGTCTTCATTTATATTTCTAAAGTCTGCCTGCCCTAGCTCTATTTAGATTGTTTTCCCTAGCATACTCAGAAAAATCATTATTTGTCTCCATATTTTGATGAACTATTTCAAGTATTTGAGCCGCATCATCCCTGTCCCTTATTTTTGTGTGGAATTTATTAACTACGGCAGAAGCCACAGCAGTCTATCATCAAATGTGTAGAAGTCCTGTTAAAGTAATTTTGATGAAATATTTTAAATTCAGTTTTAAAAATGCCATTCACCACCTCTACTACCCATATAGACACATAGTCACGGCTCTGGATTTATTAGCATATCTTGTCATTAAATGAGATTCACCATCTGCTGGAGACATTGCTGCGACCCTTAGACATCCACATCTATCCTCGATTACAAATCAAAATGCAGATGCGTTGTCACCCGTGAGGACTAAGATTATTTTCTCGTTTCCAGTAAAAATGGTCTCCGGTTCTCTACACTCACTATACAAAACACAGCAGCATCAAGCTACTATTTCAAGCTGGTATTCTGTGAGAGGGTGGTCCTTCCCCGGTCGAGCCGACCCATTCATGCTACAACTATACTTGTAATATAACTGCAGCATGGCTCTACCAAGTATAACACACATACATAGTAATTGTCACTATGTATGTTAGTTATCGCAAAATGTAGTTAATCACAAAAGAGACATACTCGCAATGCTGATGGAACTGTTACAACCAGGTAAAAAACATTGTGCTTTTAAATAATTAGTTAGCAGTACACTGTGTGATGTATGATCTAAGCTTTGTTGTTCTGGGTGCAATACATTACTCACTTCAGATTGCAACGAGGACGGACTAGATGATTCAGATGGTTCCCGTTCTGCAGTTGAACATGATGTTATTCTATCAGTTCATTGCCAGCAATTATGATGTACACGGCATGACAACTGAAATAATGTAAAATACAAAAAATGAAGTCAAAGTGAAAAAATAAAAATAAAATAGATTTGTTTATTTCAAACTCAAATATAAATAAAATATTTATCAAGTTAAATGTTACTGCACAAGGACGGATTTAATGCCCTATATTATTTAATAATTAAGGCCTGACAGACTACCAGCAGTCCAAAAACAATGAAAAATCAACTGTCTCCTTTCTTGGTAGTTGATAAAACTGGTCAATCTCATAAATAAGCTAGTATGTTTGTCAGATATAGCTAGGGCAGATGTGAAAAAATAAAACAAGTTCTTTCGTTGATATACAATCAGTGTAAAAATATGTATAATTATCAGATATATGGATCACATTTAATAAATTGAAAAATGTTAAACACTTACCTCACGTAGCGCAAATAATTCCTCACGTGAAAAATCGAACCCAAACAATGTGTGTGATCTTATTCTCATAAGTGTCAGTGCCACAGCTGATGTATACATGTTCAAGACGAACTATTGGTGCATTTTGCGAGACAATTATTATATTGATATTATTCAAGTAAACTCAGTTATAAAGCATTTCTTAGAGGAAGACATGCCACATCGTGATATGTACCAACTATTTACCTGCTGTGTTCGAACCAATTGTTGAGAGATCAACAATTGCATTTTCCAACAAAATAAAATAACACGAAAACACGCAATTGAATTCTTGTGACATAACAGTGACAGTGGCCTACATGTCAGATTCGATGTTGCCACTTAACTGTCATAAAATCTATGAAATGATATCGATTTTTATTCGATTAATAATATCATAAAAAGAATAATCTTTGACGCGTTTTAAGTTCTGCACGCTTTTTAATAATTTCCTTTATTTATTGAAACTCTATTTCAAATGTATTTTTAAGAACAGTTAGCTTGTGCTGTATTGTTTTGTTATGCTTTAGAGAATTCGTGGTAAATCAGCTGGAAACTAACTTCTTGAATTATCATAACATGATTCCATTTTAAATGTTATGTTAAAAACAGATAAGAATAACAGTTAACTTGTGCAGTAGCGTTTTTTTATACTCTAAAGAATTCTTGGTAAATCAGCTAGTAATTCGCTTGTTTAATTATCATAACTATAAATGTGAAGGTTGTCAATGAATTCAACCGAGCCTATAACAACGGTTGTTTTAGTTTTTAACGGTTGACTGCCGCTTTTGATGACTTGAAATGGATAAAAACCTATTTTGCGCAATAAGTTTTTTCTCTTTGGTAATGAATAAACCACAGAAACCCCCATAATGTATTATATTCCTTTTTTTTTAAATACAAGTAGCACATTTTAAAGAACCGCAAAAACAACTTTGTTATTTATACAAACACTATGAAAAACAAAATAATTTGTTGCTGGCGATAATGATAGTGGTATTTTGACTCGATTTAAAATATATGCTTGTTACTACTGAACTCTTCATGGGCCTGCGAGTCCGACTCGCACTGAACCACTTTTTTTCAACATTTAGTTTTATTCTAATAAATAGTGTTTTCGTTTAAGCGGAGCTCTTTTACTTTAGATTTATTACCTCTTTATCTATAATAATCAATCTGAGTAAGTAAAGTGTGTAAATACGATTCTTAAATTGTAAAAATAATAATTGAATTTGAACATCTTAGGTAGGTATTTAGTTTTATTTATTTAGAAAATATTAATCTCACAATCATTTATTGTAATAATATAAATTTATCACACAGCTAACGCCCTCATTAGCAATGTAATGGTGAAAGAATTTTCAAAATCGGTCTAGTAATTTTTGAGAATAGCCAAAAAACGTATTCATTGAAAGTAGCGCCCTCTATAATAAAATTAACCCTATATTGGATATCTAAAATTATACATAACAATCTAGTGGTGAAAGAATTCTCAAAGTTGGTCAAATACTTTACGAGTTTAGCGAATAAAATATTCTTTGATAGTAGCGCCCTCAATAATAAAATGCATCCTACGTTTTAAGCACCATAGCAAAAAACGATTCAACATAGCCTAACCAGCACACACAGTAAAAACGTAACCATCCTTTTTCGTCTGTAGTCGGATAAACAATTGGTTAATAACGGTTGCGTATCGACTGCTTTGGATAAATATCCATTGTCAACGGTTATTTTAAACCTATATCATAACATCGTAATAATTATCGAAAAATTATATAAGCATTGTAATAATGACACCATAAGTAATCGATCCAAAAGGGAAATCGATTTTTTTAATGATTTTTGTGATTGGCAACATTTTTTATTTTATTCACAGACTAATGAATTACGTATTTACCTAATTTTATTTTTATCTTTTCGGTACTTTTAATTTGTGCAAAAATATTCCCATTGTTTTAGGATAAATGAATACCGCGATTTATAACCATAAATAAAGATATATTTTTTTAACAAATGCACATTGTTGGGCGTTCCATGGCCTAATATGGGCATCCCCCTTTAAACCAAAACTGTTTGACTATGAACACCGAGATGAGACCCCTCACGATCCAAAAACTGCCAATTAGTTTTTTCTTAAAAACTATACTTAGGTCAAACATTAAGCTCTCTAAAAAACTGATTTCACTTATTAAATGAGTATGATAATATTTTCGCGCGACATATTCCAATTAAGTGACAGCGATATTTTAAAACATTGTTCTGTTCTTGAAGAACGACTGACAGATCAGGATAATAAGGATAATAGACTCCTATGATTTGTTTAATGAAGTTAAAGTTGTTTTCATTACCTGATGATACTGACCCCTTAAGTATTTTACAATATATATTTGAAAACAATTTAATCTCCACCTTTCCAAACGTAAGCATTTCACTAAGAATTCTTCTGACATTACCTGTATCTGTAGCTTCTGGCGAGCGATCTTTTTCAAAATAAAAATCATTAAAAATTATTTAAGATCAACACTGCTTCAAGAAAGATTGTCTGGGCTAACGATATTAGCAATTAAACAAGAAATTTTTGATGGTATAAATTTTAGCGATAAAATTAATGAATTTCAAGTAGCAAAAACTCGGAAAATATCGCTGCTATAATAGCTATTTTGTATTTTTCTATTACCTCTAGTACCTAGCTATCATTTTTGATTTTATAATGAAATTATCTAGGTATTTTTTATCAGGAGTATCTGTGCACATTTTTTTTTAAAATATCTAAGTATTAGTAGAAAGTAGTACTTATATATAACATTAGGCAATGTTTCTGTTATTTGTTTCTAAAAAAGATGTGATTTTTAGTTTTGGGTTATTTTCTAGTATTTATAAACAACGTGTCTTGTCCCTATTAGTTAAGTAAATGCTTTAAAATGGGTATGAACAAGAATTTATTTTAATTTATTTTGTTATGATTTTATTCTGTTTGTTTCATTTTGATATTTTAATCTACAAATAAATATGACTTATAAAGTTCAGTGTTTTGCTTTATTGCAAGCACCTACCTTCAAAAAATAAATAAAAAAAACGTGATCCAAAATGACTTAAGGGCCTATATGACCTCAAATGGCTTAGCAAGATCCTCTGTTATGCCGAAACTACTGCATCATTGTTTTTGAAATAAATATATGGTGAAGTTGAGGATTAATGTTAAGTACTATGTTAGACGAAAACATGATTCCAAAAAATTTTCTCGATAGAAAAAAAATCCAAAGTTACCTCCAAACCGAATTATAAACCGCTGGCATTCAAAAAATACTTAAAATTAGATCATGAAACTTTGCATACTAACTGAACTAACTATAAAGCAGGGCTTATGTTATTTACTTTTTTATTTATCATTACTTTCACCGTAAAAAGAAATTACCTAAACTATCGTCGTTTTAAACCGCCCGACACAGTCATTCACTCTAGCCATCTCTAGTATATAGTCAGTAATCTATGACGTATATAGTCAGTAATCTATGACTCTAGCTCCGGCTTTTGAAGGGAAGGGTTGTTTTGCTTGTGCTCAGAACATATTACGCAACAGGACGACGTAAGATTAAAATAGACATTTAGGTTTATAGTGTTGCCGAAATGGGAAATAAGCGTAATAAAAATAAGAAGCGTATGATAAACTTAATGAAGTAAGTATCTACCGACCTATCTACTTACAGTATTAGTGATTACAATATTATGACAGGTTTGATGCAGCGGCTAAGCGATTGGTTGTTGCGCTGCTAGTCACAGGTGTTTCTGTATGTGAAAATTTGTGGTTGTAATCGCACCGTCTACGATTCAGGAGAAGTCGAGTGTGGTGCAACTTTATGAAAAAAGAAAGATAAAGTTACCTAAATAGGTTTGTTTTTGTTTTGTCAATATTCAACAAAGTTAGTAGTAATTGTTTTTTTATAACGTTGCCCCACTCCAGGATTTCTCCTGAATCGGAGACGGTGAGATTACAAACACAAATTTTTACAACTATCTGTAGGCAAATAAAATATTTGTTCCGTATGGGAATCGAACCCCCGACCCGTAGTGCAGAAGCCAAGCACTTAGTTAGTAATAAAAAAATATAAGTGTGTTCGGTAAGTACCTACCTATAATATCTAACTATAAAGAAATAAAACTAAAATAAGTATTTTAGTGTAAGTAAAATACTTATTACTTAGTAAGGTAAGGACGGATAAGTATCCGTCCTTACATTATCGGTACTCCGTAGTGCACTGGCTTAGCAATGAGTTGCTGAGCTGGAGTCCGTGGGTTCGAATCCCGCACGGAACAATTATTTCTATGACCTACAAATAATTGTTCCGGATCCGGATGTTTGTCATTGTGCAATTTATATTTGTAAGCTGCCTCAATGATACAAGAGAAAATCCTAGTGTGGGGGTAACGTTTTTAAAAAAAATAACTACTATAGTGCTACCTACTACATAAGTACATAAAAATTATGGACCTATTGAGTACTGACGTACCTTGATAGTTTAGCTTTAGCTAAATTGTGAGTACGTGAGTATTTTCTACCCACCTAAACATGTAACAGATATGTTACTAGTGCACGTGGCTACATAATTACCAAACTACCGTCTCCAGTATCAGCTGATCTCAAATTGTAAACGCATTACGTACAATGAGAGGTCAGATTTTACTGGAAATTTCCTCTTATAGTGGAAGGATCTGCCCATTGTTGGTTTAGTACTAAGCTTGAGTTTTATAATTTTCGCCGTGTATGTATGTAATGTGACAGCAGCCGTTTACGTATGTAATTATGTTGGTAGCAGGTCTGTGCAAGTATCTACATATACATACCTATATAAGAAATTTTGCAAACCGATTCTAAGCCACTGCATAAATTCTAATGCTACAAAAAACTAGTCAAGCGCGAATCACCATTATACCACGGTAATTTTATATATAACAGTATTGTCTCGGCCGTATCTTTCAAACAAATGCCTACAGCCGCGCGGTATGTAAACATGCTACAGGGCTGCCTGCCTCCAGAATTTTAATTAGATTTGCCTACTTTGTTTTTCCATTTAGTTTTATGATTGTAAATATACTTTTTTTATAAAACAAATAAAATAGTTACTTTGTGAATTAAATAGGAAGTGTTCAATAAAAATGCGTGTCGTTTTTTGATTGGTAGATTTAATTAAAAAAACATGTTTATGTTTGAATAACAAATCGGTCTTGTAAATTTGCGACCGAAAAATATTTGCGCCTCGACTGAGACGTACGAAATGCTTTATTATTAAATTTTTAACTATAAAAAATCCGCATTCTAATATAAAGCTTATTTAAAAATTGTTTTGGTAAACATGGACAAGGTGGGAAAAGGAATATGTTTTACTTGGTTATAGATACCTGCAGCTACTTTACAATTTATATGTTTGGTTTTAAATGAAGTTTTTTATATATTCCACAAAATCATCACTGCGGCACAGTCACGACTACCTGCATGCCGAGCGCATGCCGAGATCGAAGCGCGTAGGCATAGCTCCCGCTTCGTCCGTTTGTATGAAGTTGGAATACTGTAGGTATAGATAAAATTACCGTGATTGTACTGAAGTTCTGTAGGCATTGGCTTGGTGTAGCGTTGCCAGGCGTCCAGATAAAGCCGGATACAGTCACGCTTTTTGATTGCGTGTCTGGCCAAATTAGACGGTGCCGGCCTGTCCGGCTTTTTATATTTGACCATTTTTTTACATTTTTTAAGTAGGTACCTAAATACATACTATTTCAATTATTGAAATTAATATTGAATGATTAATAATAAAGAACACTGATTCATTCAATTTTCATTTAAGATTTTATGGTAAATGATATAAGCATTGATTTACTTTAAAAATATATTATCGTATTATACTAAGACTATAAGCTGGATGGTCTGTCCGGCTTTTCGGTTTAAAGAGCGGGCAACATATATATATATATATATATATATATATATATATATATATATATATATATATATATGTATATATATATATATATATATATAATCATCCTTTCACGGTAAATCTTATAAACTTACAATGTAGTTTTTTTTTGTAAGAATATGCCGTTAGTATATGTACAATGAAATTAAATTTCCGACATATAATTTTATGTTCATATAGTGACAAGTTACGAGTAATATTAAATTATGACTGAAAACTTTATTACCTACTTAGTGCTCGTCTGATAGAGCGTGACCGCGTGACCTCGAGCTACGCGTAGTATGTGAACGAGTTCGCAGTGTGCGAACGAGTGGCGCGGGAAAGTGGAGACGAAATTAGAATTTGAGCTGAGGTATCATAGGCCGTTAAGGGGCGCCAAAATCCTTTTTTGCACACAGGCGCCAATAGCCCTTACGATTCCCTGCTGATTCTAAATAAGTAAAAGATGCCATAATTATGAATTGGTGCTCTGAAATTAATTCCGCCAAACACCAAGTTACCAATTTTATCAAAGGCTGCAATAAGTAACAAGCAGAACATCATTAAAAATCAACCACAGAAGCTAAATTACTATAAGAATGATTAGAAAATTATTTATGAATTGATAAAGGATTAGGTAATGTAGCGAATCTTGAGTTTTGAGTACAATTACTGTTTAAATGTTGTTATTAGATAAAACTAGATTCATAGAGATATTAATAGTTACTTTACAACCATCCGCTCAATTAAATAAAATGATGTGTCTCACTTAGTTTGAAGAGCACCTCCCCCGCCCTCCCTCAATTGCGCGCACTAATCCCAGCGCCACTACTCCCAACACCACTATTCTAGAAAAGACACACCATCGACGATAATATGACACGTGTTTCGCCTCTACACGAGGCATCTTCAGGTGATGTAGACTTTACGGCGGCTGACCGATAAGTAAGCGGCAAGCCATAACAGCTGTTATTTATACACGCCGACACAACTGCTCCCCACCAAAGTAGCGAGCGACCGCGTCGTGCGATAAAAACCTGCGACTAATTATCATTATTATATCCGGGAATTAATAATACCCAATCAAAGATTTTAAAGCTGATCTTATAAATAATTGATATTATATTTCGAAGACAGCACTTTTGAACCACCCTCGTTGATCGCCCTCTTAATAAAAATATCAAAATGAAGACAAATATCTATTACAGTGGTGGATCTGTACAATAACTTGTCTTTAGTATCCTTTTGAAATTGTAAGGCGTTCTGATTTGGTACACCAACCTAACAAATTTAGGTAACTAATTTGTTGTTATTTGTGACTTCTAATAATTGCGTGTGAAATCGCCTGACCGCACTGTGACCGATCGGTTTCAGCGGTGTCTGAAGACATAAAAAAATACCGACGAACTGAAAACCTCCTCCTTTTTTTTGAAGACGGTTAAAAGTAGATAGGTATTTTTTCACAGTGTGTGAATTGAATAATTTTTTTATTAATTTTATTATTTTCGATATCGACTTTCAGCTATTAACGGTAACAGTAAGTACTAATTTTTACAATAAACATACAAAGGGATAGAAGCGTTAGAATTGTCTAAGAATAGAACGAGACTTTTCCAAAAGACATCAAAGCGCGACTCAAGCGTGTCGTCATTTACCCGGCCCCCGTTTTAAATAAAGCCTGCGGTGGCTCATAATCTGAATTAATCAAAATAATTTTCGTATTTTTTACTTAGCAATGAAAAGTTACTTCATTCTTTTTGGACATCTATCCTGGAATGTTTTCCACACCACTTCACCGCGCATGAAGGCATTTTGATGCATTATAATTGTATAAAAAATTGTATTCATTTAGCGTGCACACTAATCACACGCAACACAGGTCTAATACTTAGACAATATTAAAATGGTTAATACTACCATAGCCTATGCATAGGCGACAAAATACTAACAGTTTTCGAGGGTCGGGGCATTGTATGCGCAATCAAGTGGTTATATAGGTCTTTGATACAGTATAACAGTGTCGTTAGTAATTTTACTAATGGTAACTGCGGTAAATCATTCCTATAATAGTCCGTTCATTTAAAATTTTGATAATAAACAAAATTAAATAAAACTGAACTAGTAAGTATTCAGTAGCATTCTATTATTTAATTTTAGGAGTAAGTAGATGGCGCTATTATTAGATGAAACCATAGACTTTGAATGTATATGTGTTTAACATCTCAATATGGACGCGGTCCGATCCGATCACGGCATTATTACATCAAATTCCAAGCGGTCGGATCCGGCCACACCCACTCACAGCACTTTAAACCATAAAAACTTATATTTAGAGACTACTTGTCTATGTAGAAGTTTGGCATTATAGGCTCAATGTGAAATTTCTTATCTTCTAATGCGATTAAATGTAGTTAGTCTATGGTTTTTTATTTATAATCTACGTTCATTTCGTACGCCTATTTCGTGTGGTCGAGCGACGGGCCTAGGGGTTCCCGATTTCGATTCTCAGGTCGAGCCTTGACCCTATTGTGCGAGATGTTGAGATCCACCTAGTGGACTGTATACGCGGGCGGCTTCTTATGCCTCAACAAGATGGTGGACGTGGCACGCGACAACCTTGGACAATGCACTCGCTCTTCCAATTCTATTGCTTCGCCAAGGTTGGGAGGGAGTTCTACTTTAGCCGATAAGGAGAAAAAATTGGGGCGGGTTAGCTAACAAACAAACGGCTCAAGTAGGAGCAAAATTAAAGAAAACACACTTACCGGGGTGTGATTCTGATGCTACGGACGACGCTTCTGCTGAAAGAGGAGCTGGCGCGACGTGAGGTGGTTTCTTCTGGGGCACCCCAGAGATGCGGTCCAGACTAGCGTTGCGAAGCAAGAGCGGTGCACGACGAATTCTCACACTATGTGAGGCGATTTCTTCTGGGGCGCGACTGCCCCAGGGATGCGATTCAGACTAGCGGAGCGCGGCAAGAAGACGCTCGAGGGCGGAACCTTTATTGGGTTGGCTTTCCCACCACCTCATCTCAGTGGGGCGCGCGTTTTAGTGGTCGAAAGAATCGCGTCACCTTTTAGACCTCCCCCCCTTCCCCTTCCAGTGGTTACGGAAGGAATATGAGGTTATAGGAAGGACAAACACTTGGCAAGCAATACCCTCGAACAAAATTATAAATACACAAATCATTTCCGCGTAACAATCGTGTGGCGTGTTATTGTGTTGATTTTTAGATTTTTCTAATGTTTTATTAGTGTTTAGTATATTGTTTTACTACAAAATTGTTATAAAAGTTTTTTTGTGAATATAATTTATCTTTTTACGTAAATAATTTCGAGTAATATATAGAAATAATTGTGAAGTAAGTACATTTTTTACGATAAAAATACAATTAAAATATATTTGTAATGAAGTAAAAGCACTAAAACTAGTAATATAACATGATAAATAAACAGAAACAAGTATTACATTGAAATTTATAGCGAATTTTATAGAAAATTTACGTACGACAATATTCAAGGTTAGGTCATTTTTAGCAACGCCGCGTCACGCGGACAGAGCGTCAATCATTTTAACTGGGGACTGAGGGGTTAAATCTCGTTGCTTAGAATATACTGACGTGAAATAATGAAAGCCAAAACTATACCATCTATAGTATGTGCCAAATCGATTGAGTAAAACGGACAATGACCTCAGATATGAGCCGAGTGTCAAAAGGTGTAACATAAAAAATCTCAATTTAGATGTGATAACAATATTGAATAAAACTAAATTTACGGATTATATCGTGTTTATTTAACTGATTTTACTTATTTTTAATTCCCGACGTTTCGAGTGCTTTACAGCAACCATGGATACCATGTGATAACAATATTTAAATATTGATATTATTCACACTTCTAGGTCAGCACATATGTTTTTTTTGTTTCTTAAATAATATTGTCTGTGGTTCCTATAAACATCGTAAAATCTTACGGTACATCGCGAAAAATGTGTTATATTTTATATTTCAATTTATAATAAGTAACGCAGCAATTCATTTCATAACAGTTTCATATTAAAAAAATATTTGAAGCAATATAATCACCATATTGAGCAAATTCATCCCTTTAAATAAACAAAACGCGCGTTACGTTAGTTCATTCTAAAAGAAACGTGACAATGGCAGCCAGAGATGCGTCACCTTGTTTGGGCCGGTCCGCATGCACCGAGTAAAAATAAAGTTCTTAATATATAATATTGAAAATCAAGTTTTATCGTTTGAATAAGTAAAATGAATCAAACTTTTAGTTCAGGGTGTCTGTTCTATACGCTAGTAATAAAGTTCGATGGTTATGGCGCGCGCACCGGTTGGGACGGTTGTTTCCATCATTCGTGTGTTGATTGCGTTCCGAGCTATGCATAACCAAAGTTACCGTAAATTTATAAATGTATATGGTTCAAATCGAATAGCAAGTCGTTTTTATCATAATAAAGCGCTCAGAGAAGATGCATGGAGAGAACTACGAAAGCACAAGCTGCTCGTACACGAGCCGCGCCGGGCGCGCTTTGCCTACGTTTGTACCGAAAAACGTCCAACACCTAATGTTTTGAAGCAAATTTCATAAAATGAGTCACACAACATGTTTTATTGATGGTCCCGTTCGCACTCACAAAAACTGTGTAAAATTTTCAACAGATATCAAGATTTGTTGTTATACGTGTTTGTATTGAGTACAACATAGACATTCTATATATTTATCTATAGACCTGTCAACGTTACCCTACGTTTGCACCTTAGAGTATTTACATACATACGTGTGCATAGAAAGAACCTACAATTCTACATAAATTGAGACAATATATTACTTGTCACTTGTCTCATTTCTAAGTTTATCACGCAGAGAAACTCCGAGCATAGCCCTCTCCATAGCTCGCTGAGCGACTTTGAGCGTCCTCATACGGCCAGCAGGTTCAGGTTGTTTCAGGTTTTGAGGTATACCTGACGAGAAGATGTGTTGTAATTTCCCGAACGCTGTCCAGCCGAGTTGAATCCGTCGATTGACCTCTCGGTCGAAGTTGGACTTACCTAGCCGGACTATTTGTCCCAGGTAAACGTACTCGTCAACAACTTCGAGCTTAGTGCTCCCAACAACTACCGGCATAGGTGTGACATGGACATTAAACATGATCTTTGTTTTGTCCATTTTCATCTTAAGACCTATCCGTTGGGACACTATTGAGGTCATTGAGCATAGTGCTTAAGTCCTCCAGCGATTCTGCCATAAGGACTATATCGTCGGCAAATCGAAGGTGAGTGATGTACTCGCCATTGATGTTAATATCGTATCCTTTCCAGTCCAGTAGCTTGAAAACTTCTTCCAATGCAGCGGTGAAGAGTTTCGGGGAAATAACGTCACTCTGTCTTACACCTCTTTGCAGTTGGATAGGTTTCGTACTCTGGTTCAAGTGGTCATCTTTGGTCTCTTTTTACACTACTAAATAAAAAAGTTAATAAGATCGTATTTATTTTGTTCAAAATCGTACTGGCTGATTTATTTGACAGATGTAATTTTAATTAATTCGTATTATTTATTGTGATGTTTGACGTCTGTTGTCTTTAATATTTTACTAAAATTATTAATATAAAATTATATCTTTAAATAAAATATATCAACGGAGATGGCTTGCTTTATACTAGGATGCAAATCCCATTTTTCCCGTAAGGGATGTTGTTCAGAATTCGTAGGCTTCCACCGGTGTGTACGTTTTTATTATCCTTGAATTAAATTAGATTATAACTGTAAGTAAACTGTATTTCATATTATTTTGAAAAATAACAAGTTGGTTTTTTGTAAAATGAGACTGTATTTTTATATATATTGAAAATAAAATTTATTTTAATCTAAATAAATAATAAAAAATAAACCACTAAAATATATTGAAAATTAAAATTTATTTTAAACAATAGTGATGCGGTTTTAAGGCATATCGGCAAAGTCGACAACGCCATATCGACATTCTTTATATTTTAGTTGTTTTAGTATGCTAAAAAATGATAAAGAATTGGAAAAAAACTGGTTGAGAGCAATTCCACGGTCACAAAACCATTGGACAAATAAAAGGCGCATTTGTTCAAAACAATTCTCCAAACATTGTTTTGTTAACGAAGGGAAATGGTGAAGGCTGTAATTAAATACAATGCCTATATTTATTTATTTATTTATTTTTATTTAATATTCTTTATTGCACACCATATAAAAAATTACTAATAATATATACAGAAGAAGCATGCAATGGGCGGTCTTATTGCTGATAGCAATTTCTTCCAGACAACCAGTGAATGGACAGGATTACACAGAAATGACAAGGGTAGGGCACATTGGTGTGAAAAAAAAGAATACGTATTTTATAGAAATAAATATCTATACATATATATACATATATTTATATATATATACATACACACATACATACATATACATATATAACAAAACACAGATAGACTACAAACATATATACATAAAAAAATATATATTTGGTCATTTAACTAAATGCAATCAATATACTACATATATCCTCTGAACTGCTGATGTCCAAGACTTGGACACGAAAATATCTCCGTTGACTGCGGGCGTCCAAGTGTTAGACATTTTTTACCCGCTCTTTTAATGAAGAAACAAATCATTATGCGCTATTTCTAACTCATTCTACCATATGTCAATGTATACAGGATAAAAAAGGCTATCATAAAAACCCCACAGCTTATACACTTTAGTAGTATATATTATTTAAATCATTCTTAAATGTCGTCCGTTCCTTGAGTCAGCCATTAGTGTGATTGACGCGCGTTAACAACGAAGTTGTTTGTAATTATTTTGTATTAATTTATATTTATTGTGTGGTGAATTGTGTTAAACCAATGCCTAGTAAGTAACCTTCTTATTTGTAATCTCATTTTGTGTTTTATCTTATTAAGTACGTGTAAAATCGTTTTTTAATATGTATGAAGCAAACTGCTATCTTAGAACTAACATGCTGGTTGAGGAAAGTTGACTTGAAATGTACGTAAAATTTTAGTGTTGACTGTCAGTTTTGTGTTAAAATATGTGTAATTGTTCATCGTTTACAGTTTTAGTACATCAATATGAGGATAAAGTGCAATATTTTCAAAATTTTTATGTAAATACGCAATAGGTGCAATAGTGTCCATTTTTGAGACGTCCGCAGTAGTGAATTCTAGTTCTCTGTTTTGCGGGTGGCGATAAAAGGAACTAAAGTTTGCCATACTGCATCAAGTTCGAATTCGGTTGAATGGTTAGAATGGTAAAGAATCTAGCGCCCTCGAGCAGAGAAATGGAGCTTGGTTGACTCCACGATTATTCGATGATTTATGAAAAATTGAATGTGGCATTTGGATATGTCATGTATGTTAACACAAGACTTCGGAATTTTTTAAACAATTTATTAAATCAGAAAATTAGAAAGTATTTACATAATATGCTTTTTAATATTTTTTGATATGTAATATTTGAAATTTTTATTTTTTTAATTTAATATGAACAGGTTGTGGTTTTTAAGGTCACCTCAGACACATATTTCTTATATTGGTTTTTTAAATGTACATTTTATCTGTATGTACTTTGCAAATAGTGTAACGTTGCGTTATGTTTCAACCTAGAGCAAGATTGCTGCTACCTACAGTACCATTCGTAAATGAATTGTACTGTAGATACAGTAAATCCAACAAGTACAAGGAGCCTTTTATAGAAATGGGTACCTATGTTATATATTTATTCAAGTTTATACTTATGTCCATCCATCTATTTAGTTTTTATTGTTGCCTAGCTATAATTTGTTCAGCTAATTATTTCAGACTATCATCGTCGAAATTGTTAAGTTAGTTATGTTACACAGCCTATTTACGTCCCACTGCTGAGCCTTCCCTCACTACTACTACTGGGCCTTCCCTTACTACACACCTATTTCTCAGACACTACACACCTATTTCTCAGACAGTCAGACTTCCTCATGATGATTTCCTTCACCGCCGAGCAAGAGGTAAATCAGCACCTAAAATTGCAATTAATAATTTCATTGATGCCAGCGGATCAAACCCGGTGTGCTACCGTGAAATTTAACGCGAGAGCTAACAATCTGGATTTAGACCTGGAAGAGGATGCACGGATCAAATGTTTTCTCTCTGCATGATCACGGAGAAGCTTCTGAGTGTTAACCAGAGGATTTTCTGTGCTATTGTGGATCTGGAGAAAGCATTTGATAAGGTTATAAGGAAGAAAATGTGGGAACTGTTGCCGGGATATGGTGTGGATGGTCGATTGTTAAGGGCTGTGCAGTCACTTTACTATGACTGTAAAGCCTGTGTGCGGGTAGGGCATGACCTGTCATCCATGTTTAGCGTCCAAGCGGGCGTAAAACAGGGTTGTGTCATGTCTTCCTGGCTGTTCAAACTGTATGTCGACAGCTGTTTACAGAAGCTGAAAAATAGCTGTTTGGGTGTGAAATTGGGTGACATAAAAGTTAATTGTCTGCTGTATGCTGATGATGCAGTGCTTATTGCACCATCAGAAGCAGAACTGCAGGCATTAGTCACGTGTATGAAAGAGGAATGTGAAATTAAAGGTCTCCGTTTGAATGCTAATAAAACTAAGGTTTTGGTATTTGAAAAGGACGAAGAGAGAACGAAATGTGAAATATGGGTAAATCAGGGGGTAAAGCGAAAGAGGTATGTAAGGATCGTGACACTGGGCGATCTGTTCTCTCTGGCTACCCCGTTAGGGATTGTGCGTGAAGATAAGTGTAAGTGTAAGTGTAAAGAGCTAACAATCTGAGCTACCAGGGCTCTCTCATCGTCGAAATGAATAATTAAGTTAGTTAAGTTACAGCCTTTTTGCGCCCCACAGCTGGGCAAAGGCATCCCCTTAATTCTCAGAGGGTTTTAGGGCAAAGAAGTTTCCATCGCGCTGCCCTAATGCGTGTTGGCGAACTTCACATGTCTTCGAAATATTTTTTTATTATTCCACAGACGTGCAGGTTTCCTCACAATGTCTTTCTTCACCGCCGAGCACGTGGTAGATCAGCACCTAAAATTGCAATTAACAATTTCATTATTGCTAGCGCGGGTCGAACCCGGCTTGCTAGCGTACTGTGAATCTATATAACTATAAAAATCTATCCTCGATTACAAATCAAAATGCAGATGCGTGTCACCCGAGAGGACTAAGATGGAACGCCTCGTTTCCAGTAAAAAGGCTCTCCGGTTCTCTAAACTCACCATACGAAACACAGAAGCATTAAACTATTATTTCACGCTGGTATTTGGTGAGAGCGTAATCCTTTTCCGGTCGAGCCGGCCTATTCGTGCTACAACTATACTACTAATATAACTGCAGCATGGCTCTACCACGTATAAAAAATGTTTTAACCCATTCATTGCTACTTAAATTTTAAAAACATCACCTGGGTGCCACTTAATATTTTTGTGGATTACAGAGGAAAAGGCGTAATTAAATGTGTTCTTTAATCACAAAAATCCCATAAATAACAAAAACCCATCTAAAAATGGTAAACGCACCATACATGGTGGGGGCACTGGTAAGAGAAATTTAATCACTAGTGCCACTCAACATGCCGTTTGCGTTGACGTTTGGATAGTATTATGTAACATGTTCTGAGAGACTACTGATGCCGCATATTATGTCAATATGCTGCTTTATTTATATAATCTACGTTTGTTTATAAATAGGTGTAAGTCCTTGTTTTACACAGATAATATTACTTTGTTCTGTCCTAAGTTTTTGTATCTTAGGTATTTATAACTACTTAGTAACTTTTTAATAACTTGAAGCATGCGGTGTATACCTATTGTTGGTGTACTTAATTAAATAAATAATTTAGTATTAGAATTATTTAACATCTTTGCTCCTTATCTGGTTAATGTATACCTATTCACTTTGTATATTGTTACATTTACGGCACCCAATAAAAATCTCTCTGGATGACCTTTGAGTGGGTTGATTATTTTAATATACATAGGTTGGCAAACAATAAAAGTGAGAGAAACCCATGAAGATAATCATTTATTATTAAAAATAAAAAAATTACAATTAATAGTTGTGGTACTCTTTGAAACAATTATATTTTAAATAATTAAAATCTATCATGTAAATCTTCACATAAATAATAAGTATAATTATTATGTGTGAAAAATATAAACTAGTTGTTTAAAGATAAATCTAATATCTTTAAACAACTAGTTTATATTTTTCACGTACCTACTTTTTAAACATAAAATAAAAAATATACCTATGGATTTTCTCTATTTTTCGGACCTATGGCCTTGGATACTATAAATACTACTGCGGAAGTAACACAAATAAGTTTCTATCTGTGGATGCATAATTTAAACCTTATAAAATACGTAAAATGTGACGGCCAGCTTATAAAATATTTAGTAATTAAATACATTACGAATAGTAAATTTAACTTTATGAGTGTAAAAAATATTAAAAAATACGAAACACGCATAAATGGAGTGATTTGTTCCTTGTGCATCATGAATAAAACTATCCAATAAAGTTTCTTACGGCTATGCCAACGAACGGACCGTATGCGTGCATGTGACTTTATTTTTCAAAAACACGATGAAACAATGGAAGAAAAAAAATTAAGAATATTGATTACTTTTATCTCCTAATTTACTAATATATAATGAACACTCGTTAAAACTCAAGTTATCTTAAATTCAAAATGTACATTATAGTATAGTACATTATACGTTATCAGTACCAATCTTTTTTTCATTGTCAAAACAAGAATGACAATACGAAGCAAAAACCATCGGTGTTTCCACATTTAAAAATTATTTCTAATAGTTAATGTTGCCATAGATTAAAATAAATTTCTATCGTTTTTATTTAATGCCAAAAAAAAACTCAAGAAGTCACTCAACATTTACGGTGCGTTGGTGGCATGACGTAGTAATCTCGATCAACGCAAATTGTGCGTTTGTGGCAATGAATGGGTTAATGAACTAGTACATGATGCACAAAATAGTGCAGAATCGGACTTTAATTGTGGCATATTTTTGTATAATGCATAAGAAGTGGGTTCTTTAAAAATATACATAAATAATATTTTTTTTTTATTTCAGGAAGAGATATATTTATTTAAAATTTTATTATTTCGTAGCTATTATTTGTGTTAAAGAAAATATGTTACCTTTTGGAGAAATAATGTTGTTGGTTATTGGAAATGTAACATAACCGCTGCGCACCTCGCGGCGCCTCTGTCACTCGACACACACCAGGCGGTCCCATAATGAACTGGCCTGATATAGTTCAACGCACATGTCGCTACATGTTGTGTTGCATTAAATAGTACGTTTATCGTGCACTTAATATAAGAAACATGCATCGACATGAAATGCTTAGTCTTAGTTTAACAGGCATTTGAATAACGAGAGTCGCGTATTTTTTCAAAATGTCGAAAACTGAGTACCGAAGTGTCATAAAGTTTCTGTTTAAAGAAGGTTTATTCCCTGCCCAAATAAAAGAACGATTGGATGGCGTGTATAAGAAGTCTGTCCCCTCCTATAGCACAGTGAAAAATTGGGTGAAAGAGTTTCGCCTCGGGAGAGAAACCGTCGAAGACTTTGGCCACGACGGTCGACCTGTGGGAGTGCTCACTCCTGAAACGATTGCTCTTATCGAAGAGGAGGTTCTGAGTGACCGCCGTTTGAAGATTAGAAAAATTGCAGCAAGGCTTGGGCTCTCTAAAAGTACCGTTCATCGCGCGATCCATGAACATATTCACATGAAAAAAGTGAGTGCAAGATGGGTACCGAAACTTCTTTCAGCGGTACAGAGACAGGAAAGAGTGCGCTGCGCTTCGGAGTTTTTGGATCTTTGTGGCGAAAATCCAAAGACTGTGATCGAGCTGCTAGTGACTGGTGATGAAACTATGATCTTATATTATGATCCACAAAGCAAGCGCGAGTCAATGGAATGGCGTTATAAGGGTGAAAAGCCCCCTAGAAAGGCAAAGGTGCAACAATCGACTAAAAAACTGATGTGCACAATATTTTGGGATTTTCAAGGTATTTTGATGGTGGATTTTAAAGAACGTAATACAGTCGTGAACGGCGAATATTATGCTTCTTTAATATATAAACTACGAGAAAAGATAAAGGAAAAATGAAGAGGCAAGCTGTCTAAAGGTGTCCTGTTGCTCCAAGACAACGCCCCTGTTCATACCGCTGGTGTTTCGAAGGATGCAGTTCGTCAATGCGGTTTCACAGAAGTTCAACATCCACCTTACAGTCCGGATATGGCCCCGTCCGACTATTATTTATTTCCAAATTTAAAGCGGGACTTAAGAGGAAGAAAATTTTCAAGCGATGAAGAGTTGCAGGCGGCCGTCTTCAGTCATTTTGAGGATAAAAAATGTGATTATTTTTATAAAGGTTTAGAGATGTTGATTCACAGATGTCAGAAGTGTGTTAGTATTCATGGTGATTATATTGAAAAATAAAATTGGTTTCGTTTCATTTCCTTCATTGGTTCATAGTTAGGCCAATTCATTATGGGACCGCCTACGTATTATGGTGCATTGGGTATTTTTTACAAAACACGTTATTTATAACTCTACATCAGCGGGAGTGACCCTTGAGTGGTTTTATGGTTTTTAAAGGAATGAATGAATCTTTATTTCTGTACAAGTGCTGTTAAAGTTTGTTTGTTCAAATAAAGTAATAAATTTTTCAATAAATATGGCACTTACGACAAATTTTAATATCGGAATTAAGAGTACTTATGAAATATTTTATGAGATTTTTAAAACTTATCAAGACCTATTGAAAGATGACTGAATCATGTAAAGAAAAAGAGAGTTTCAAGACTGAATCATTATAATGAAATAAAAAAAACTATTTTTATTGACTAAAGCATTACGCCGCATTATGCCGCATCTGGTCCGAACCTAATTCTACATCGGTGTAAGTTGATTGTGGGTTCTTGTAAGCTTATTATTAATCCGTTTTATGATAAAAAATTGTATTGTAGCCTATGATTTTGCACATAAAGTATTGTAAACAATAGATGTAAGATTAAATAAAATAAAATTGAACTATTAAAAAACTTTGTGTCATTGAGAATTATGAAATATATGTACTCGTTTAAAGGAAATTTCATAGAGAATTCAGAAATGTATACATATATACTATATAAGTTTATATATATATATATACATATATATATATATATATATATATATATATATATATATATATATATATATATATAATATACGTTTAAACGGATTGGGCCCAATCAGCCGTCCATTTTATTAAACAGCTCCGCAGTCAACGGCGTATTACGGTTAGAGTCTCCGCAGCTAAAAGGTTATATTATATTAAATGGATAGTGTGGGAGCGAAGTACAAGGTAATGGTTCTTTACAAGTTTTTTTGAAAACCGGTAGGGATGGAGCGCGTTTGACTGCCAGTGGGAGTTCATTCCATAAACGAACGGACTATACAGTAAAAGACTTGTTCATGAATTTACTAGTGTGTAGTGGCATATTCAATTTGCTGATCTCAGGTTACGCGAATGGGAATCACGAAGAAACACAAAACGATTCTTGAGGTAAGAAGGGTAAGAAGAATTAAAGAGAATTCTATAGAGAAGATGAAGTATGTGAGCATTCCGATGAAGTCGTATCGACAACCACTTGAGCTTAGTACGAAAAAGAGAGACATGGTCATATTTGCGTAATCCAAATATAAACCTAATATAAAAATTTTTATATTAGGTTTATATTTGGATTATAAAGATTTGGATTAGAAAGAGAGACATGGTCATATTTGCGTAATCCAAATATAAACCTAATATAAATTTTTATATTAGGTTTATATTTGGATTACGCAAATATGACCATGTCTCTCTTTTTCGTACTAAGCTCAAGTGGTTGTCGATACGACTTCATCGGAATGCTCACATACTTCATCTTCTCTATAGAATTCTCTTTAATTCTTCTTACCCTTCTTACCTCAAGAATCGTTTTGTGTTTCTTCGTGATTCCCATTCGCGTAACCTGAGATCAGCAAATTGAATATGCCACTACACACTAGTAAATTCATGAACAAGTCTTTTACTGTATAGTCCGTTCGTTTATGGAATGAACTCCCACTGGCAGTCAAACGCGCTCCATCCCTACCGGTTTTCAAAAAAACTTGTAAAGAACCATTACCTTGTACTTCGCTCCCACACTATCCATTTAATATAATATAACCTTTTAGCTGCGGAGACTCTAACCGTAATACGCCGTTGACTGCGGAGCTGTTTAATAAAATGGACGGCTGATTGGGCCCAATCCGTTTAAACGTATATTATATATATATATATATATATATATATATATATATATATATATATATATATATATATATATATATATATATATATATGTATATATATATATATAAACTTATATAGTATATATGTATACATTTCTGAATTCTCTATGAAATTTCCTTTAAACGAGTACATATATTTCATAATTCTCAATGACACAAAGTTTTTTAATAGTTCAATTTTATTTTATTTAATCTTACATCTATTGTTTACAATACTTTATGTGCAAAATCATAGGCTACAATACAATTTTTTATCATAAAACGGATTAATAATAAGCTTACAAGAACCCACAATCAACTTACACCGATGTAGAATTAGGTTCGGACCAGATGCGGCATAATGCGGCGTAATGCTTTAGTCAATAAAAATAGTTTTTTTTATTTCATTATAATGATTCAGTCTTGAAACTCTCTTTTTCTTTACATGATTCAGTCATCTTTCAATAGGTCTTGATAAGTTTTAAAAATCTCATAAAATATTTCATAAGTACTCTTAATTCCGATATTAAAATTTGTCGTAAGTGCCATATTTATTGAAAAATTTATTACTTTATTTGAACAAACAAACTTTAACAGCACTTGTACAGAAATAAAGATTCATTCATTCCTTTAAAAACCATAAAACCACTCAAGGGTCACTCCCGCTGATGTAGAGTTATAAATAACGTGTTTTGTAAAAAATACCCAATGCACCATAATACGTAGGCGGTCCCATAATGAATTGGCCTAACTATGAACCAATGAAGGAAATGAAACGAAACCAATTTTATTTTTCAATATAATCACCATGAATACTAACACACTTCTGACATCTGTGAATCAACATCTCTAAACCTTTATAAAAATAATCACATTTTTTATCCTCAAAATGACTGAAGACGGCCGCCTGCAACTCTTCATCGCTTGAAAATTTTCTTCCTCTTAAGTCCCGCTTTAAATTTGGAAATAAATAATAGTCGGACGGGGCCATATCCGGACTGTAAGGTGGATGTTGAACTTCTGTGAAACCGCATTGACGAACTGCATCCTTCGAAACACCAGCGGTATGAACAGGGGCGTTGTCTTGGAGCAACAGGACACCTTTAGACAGCTTGCCTCTTCATTTTTCCTTTATCTTTTCTCGTAGTTTATATATTAAAGAAGCATAATATTCGCCGTTCACGACTGTATTACGTTCTTTAAAATCCACCATCAAAATGCCTTGAAAATCCCAAAATATTGTGCACATCAGTTTTTTAGTCGATTGTTGCACCTTTGCCTTTCTAGGGGGCTTTTCACCCTTATAACGCCATTCCATTGACTCGCGCTTGCTTTGTGGATCATAATATAAGATCATAGTTTCATCACCAGTCACTAGCAGCTCGATCACAGTCTTTGGATTTTCGCCACAAAGATCCAAAAACTCCGAAGCGCAGCGCACTCTTTCCTGTCTCTGTACCGCTGAAAGAAGTTTCGGTACCCATCTTGCACTCACTTTTTTCATGTGAATATGTTCATGGATCGCGCGATGAACGGTACTTTTAGAGAGCCCAAGCCTTGCTGCAATTTTTCTAATCTTCAAACGGCGGTCACTCAGAACCTCCTCTTCGATAAGAGCAATCGTTTCAGGAGTGAGCACTCCCACAGGTCGACCGTCGTGGCCAAAGTCTTCGACGGTTTCTCTCCCGAGGCGAAACTCTTTCACCCAATTTTTCACTGTGCTATGGGAGGGGACAGACTTCTTATACACGCCATCCAATCGTTCTTTTATTTGGGCAGGGAATAAACCTTCTTTAAACAGAAACTTTATGACACTTCGGTACTCAGTTTTCGACATTTTGAAAAAATACGCGACTCTCGTTATTCAAATGCCTGTTAAACTAAGACTAAGCATTTCATGTCGATGCATGTTTCTTATATTAAGTGCACGATAAACGTACTATTTAATGCAACACAACATGTAGCGACATGTGCGTTGAACTATATCAGGCCAGTTCATTATGGGACCGCCTGGTGTGTGTCGAGTGACAGAGGCGCCGCGAGGTGCGCAGCGGTTATGTTACATTTCCAATAACCAACAACATTATTTCTCCAAAAGGTAACATATTTTCTTTAACACAAATAATAGCTACGAAATAATAAAATTTTAAATAAATATATCTCTTCCTGAAATAAAAAAAAATATTATTTATGTATATTTTTAAAGAACCCACTTCTTATGCATTATACAAAAATATGCCACAATTAAAGTCCGATTTTGCACTATTTTGTGCATCATGTACTAGTTCATTAACCCATTCATTGCCACAAACGCACAATTTGCGTTGATCGAGATTACTACGTCGTGCCACCAACGCACCGTAAATGTTGAGTGACTTCTTGAGTTTTTTTTTGGCATTAAATAAAAACGATAGAAATTTATTTTAATCTATGGCAACATTAACTATTAGAAATAATTTTTAAATGTGGAAACACCGATGGTTTTTGCTTCGTATTGTCATTCTTGTTTTGACAATGAAAAAAAGATTGGTACTGATAACGTATAATGTACTATACTATAATGTACATTTTGAATTTAAGATAACTTGAGTTTTAACGAGTGTTCATTATATATTAGTAAATTAGGAGATAAAAGTAATCAATATTCTTAATTTTTTTTCTTCCATTGTTTCATCGTGTTTTTGAAAAATAAAGTCACATGCACGCATACGGTCCGTTCGTTGGCATAGCCGTAAAAAACTTTATTGGATAGTTTTATTAATGATGCACAAGGAACAAATCACTCCATTTATGCGTGTTTCGTATTTTTTAATATTTTTTACACTCATAAAGTTAAATTTACTATTCGTAATGTATTTAATTACTAAATATTTTATAAGCTGGCCGTCACATTTTACGTATTTTATAAGGTTTAAATTATGCATCCACAGATAGAAACTTATTTGTGTTACTTCCGCAGTAGTATTTATAGTATCCAAGGCCATAGGTCCGAAAAATAGAGAAAATCCATAGGTATATTTTTTATTTTATGTTTAAAAAGTAGGTACGTGAAAAATATAAACTAGTTGTTTAAAGATATTAGATTTATCTTTAAACAACTAGTTTATATTTTTCACACATAATAATTATACTTATTATTTATGTGAAGATTTATATGATAGATTTTAATTATTTAAAATATAATTGTTTCAAAGAGTACCACAACTATTAATTGTAATTTTTTTATTTTTAATAATAAATGATTATCTTCATGGGTTTCTCTCACTTTTATTGTTTGCCAACCTATGTATATTAAAATAATCAACCCACTCAAAGGTCATCCAGAGAGGTTTTTATTGGGTGCCGTAAATGTAACAATATACAAAGTGAATAGGTATACATTAACCAGATAAGGAGCAAAGATGTTAAATAATTCTAATACTAAATTATTTATTTAATTAAGTACACCAACAATAGGTATACACCGCATGCTTCAAGTTATTAAAAAGTTACTAAGTAGTTATAAATACCTAAGATACAAAAACTTAGGACAGAACAAAGTAATATTATCTGTGTAAAACAAGGACTTACACCTATTTATAAACAAACGTAGATTATATAAATAAAGCAGCATATTGACATAATATGCGGCATCAGTAGTCTCTCAGAACATGTTACATAATACTATCCAAACGTCAACGCAAACGGCATGTTGAGTGGCACTAGTGATTAAATTTCTCTTACCAGTGCCCCCACCATGTATGGTGCGTTTACCATTTTTAGATGGGTTTTTGTTATTTATGGGATTTTTGTGATTAAAGAACACATTTAATTACGCCTTTTCCTCTGTAATCCACAAAAATATTAAGTGGCACCCAGGTGATGTTTTTAAAATTTAAGTAGCAATGAATGGGTTAAAACATTTTTTATACGTGGTAGAGCCATGCTGCAGTTATATTAGTAGTATAGTTGTAGCACGAATAGGCCGGCTCGACCGGAAAAGGATTACGCTCTCACCAAATACCAGCGTGAAATAATAGTTTAATGCTTCTGTGTTTCGTATGGTGAGTTTAGAGAACCGGAGAGCCTTTTTACTGGAAACGAGGCGTTCCATCTTAGTCCTCTCGGGTGACACGCATCTGCATTTTGATTTGTAATCGAGGATAGATTTTTATAGTTATATAGATTCACAGTACGCTAGCAAGCCGGGTTCGACCCGCGCTAGCAATAATGAAATTGTTAATTGCAATTTTAGGTGCTGATCTACCACGTGCTCGGCGGTGAAGAAAGACATTGTGAGGAAACCTGCACGTCTGTGGAATAATAAAAAAAATATTTCGAAGACATGTGAAGTTCGCCAACACGCATTAGGGCAGCGCGATGGAAACTTCTTTGCCCTAAAACCCTCTGAGAATTAAGGGGATGCCTTTGCCCAGCTGTGGGGCGCAAAAAGGCTGTAACTTAACTAACTTAATTATTCATTTCGACGATGAGAGAGCCCTGGTAGCTCAGATTGTTAGCTCTTTACACTTACACTTACACTTATCTTCACGCACAATCCCTAACGGGGTAGCCAGAGAGAACAGATCGCCCAGTGTCACGATCCTTACATACCTCTTTCGCTTTACCCCCTGATTTACCCATATTTCACATTTCGTTCTCTCTTCGTCCTTTTCAAATACCAAAACCTTAGTTTTATTAGCATTCAAACGGAGACCTTTAATTTCACATTCCTCTTTCATACACGTGACTAATGCCTGCAGTTCTGCTTCTGATGGTGCAATAAGCACTGCATCATCAGCATACAGCAGACAATTAACTTTTATGTCACCCAATTTCACACCCAAACAGCTATTTTTCAGCTTCTGTAAACAGCTGTCGACATACAGTTTGAACAGCCAGGAAGACATGACACAACCCTGTTTTACGCCCGCTTGGACGCTAAACATGGATGACAGGTCATGCCCTACCCGCACACAGGCTTTACAGTCATAGTAAAGTGACTGCACAGCCCTTAACAATCGACCATCCACACCATATCCCGGCAACAGTTCCCACATTTTCTTCCTTATAACCTTATCAAATGCTTTCTCCAGATCCACAATAGCACAGAAAATCCTCTGGTTAACACTCAGAAGCTTCTCCGTGATCATGCAGAGAGAAAACATTTGATCCGTGCATCCTCTTCCAGGTCTAAATCCAGATTGTTAGCTCTCGCGTTAAATTTCACGGTAGCACACCGGGTTTGATCCGCTGGCATCAATGAAATTATTAATTGCAATTTTAGGTGCTGATTTACCTCTTGCTCGGCGGTGAAGGAAATCATCATGAGGAAGTTGCGGGATATTTAGAGACGATGACAAGAGACCCGACGGTATGACTTTGGACCCTTGGGAGAGAGGTAAAGCCCTAGTGTGGGATGCTACTTGCGGTGACACTTTGGCGGCCTCTCATCGCAAGGGTATCTCTTTTAGAGCCGGGGCATCAGAGGCAGCCGAATTTAGTAAATGGCGCAAATATGAGTCTTTGAGAAATTACTACATATTTGTGCCATTTGCTGTAGAGACTATCGGTCCGTGGGGTCCACGTGCAATGAAGTTTCTAAAGGAACTGTATCCACGACTGGTCGTCGCTGCTGGTGATAAGAGGGCTGGTTCTTTCCTCGCTCAAAGGCTATGTATAGCTATTAAGCGAGGAAACGCAGCCAGCGTTCTTGGCACTATATCACGGGGAGCAGGTCTTTTTGACGATTTAAATTTTTAGTTTTAGATTTTCTATATTATAGTTTCTTCTTTTATATTGTATATAATTAGTTTTAATCGTAAATATTATAATTTTAATTACTATTTTAGTTAAGTTCTTTATTATAATTTTTGTAATATAAATTGAACGTTGTAACTTTAATTAATGTGTAGTTGATTATGAAATTCAGCTTAATTAATATGTTTACAATACTAAGTTTTTGTGTATACTTTTACAACACCGTGGCAGTCACATAGATAAATAAATATGCAGTCATATTATATACATAGATTACTGATAATATACGCGGACAGTGACAGCGGCTAGGATTCTCTGTCTACGCAGCGGCTGCTTTCTTTTTCACAGATTATTAAATATTTATTTTCCTAAGTTATGGTCACATCGGCTACGAGTATTTCAGCCAAAAGCTGTAATATGAACACTGAGAACTTTATTAATTCTGCCACCTTAGATTTAATACTATAAACGTTTGTAAATATTGTACTTGTGTAGTGGTATTACCAAATTGTGCTTTTTCTATATTATGTGATTTTAAAATTTGTTTTTTGTTTTTAGTTATGTTATAATTTTTAATAACACTCGATTGGTGGGTGGACACGATTGCCTTGCTGTAAGAAGTACATTTAATTTAGTAGTTAATTTTATTTTAATAACTTAGACATTTAATTTACAATTAATGTACAGATCGTACATTTAATTTAGTAGTTAATTTTATTTTAATAACTTAGACATTTAATTTACAATTAATGTAGAGCCTTGCGGGATATTTAGAGACGATGACAAGAGACCCGACGGTATGACTTTGGACCCTTGGGAGAGAGGTAAAGCCCTAGTGTGGGATGCTACTTGCGGTGACACTTTGGCGGCCTCTCATCGCAAGGGTATCTCTTTTAGAGCCGGGGCATCAGAGGCAGCCGAATTTAGTAAATGGCGCAAATATGAGTCTTTGAGAAATTACTACATATTTGTGCCATTTGCTGTAGAGACTATCGGTCCGTGGGGTCCACGTGCAATGAAGTTTCTAAAGGAACTGTATCCACGACTGGTCGTCGCTGCTGGTGATAAGAGGGCTGGTTCTTTCCTCGCTCAAAGGCTATGTATAGCTATTAAGCGAGGAAACGCAGCCAGCGTTCTTGGCACTATATCACGGGGAGCAGGTCTTTTTGACGATTTAAATTTTTAGTTTTAGATTTTCTATATTATAGTTTCTTCTTTTATATTGTATATAATTAGTTTTAATCGTAAATATTATAATTTTAATTACTATTTTAGTTAAGTTCTTTATTATAATTTTTGTAATATAAATTGAACGTTGTAACTTTAATTAATGTGTAGTTGATTATGAAATTCAGCTTAATTAATATGTTTACAATACTAAGTTTTTGTGTATACTTTTACAACACCGTGGCAGTCACATAGATAAATAAATATGCAGTCATATTATATACAGTAATCTATGGCGACAGCATAGATTACTGATAATATACGCGGACAGTGACAGCGGCTAGGATTCTCTGTCTACGCAGCGGCTGCTTTCTTTTTCACAGATTATTAAATATTTATTTTCCTAAGTTATGGTCACATCGGCTACGAGTATTTCAGCCAAAAGCTGTAATATGAACACTGAGAACTTTATTAATTCTGCCACCTTAGATTTAATACTATAAACGTTTGTAAATAGTGTACTTGTGTAGTGGTATTACCAAATTGTGCTTTTTCTATATTATGTGATTTTAAAATTTGTTTTTTGTTTTTAGTTATGTTATAATTTTTAATAACACTCGATTGGTGGGTGGACACGATTGCCTTGCTGTAAGAAGTACATTTAATTTAGTAGTTAATTTTATTTTAATAACTTAGACATTTAATTTACAATTAATGTACAGATCAGCGCATTATTGTGGAGAAGTTTTTGGCCAAAAACTTTCTGGTTTTTGAAAAAGGCAATTCCAATAAAACTTGGAAAAGGCTTATGACGGATTGGACAGGAATGTGTTATGGCAAACACTGAACTCATATGGGTTGAGCGTTGGTTTGATACAGGCATTGAGGTCTCTTTATGGGGACTCTAGTGCTTGTGTCAGGATCAATGGGGTCTACTCGGACTGGTTTGGCATCCAAAAAGGCGTCAGACAGGGCTGTGTAGCTTCCCTTTGGCTGTTCAACCTACTTATGGACAGGTGTTTGCAAACTTTGAAAGACGAAGAATGTGGGTTAAGAATGGGCGAGTTAACCGTCAAATGCCTTTTGTATTCCGATGATCAAGACATACTTGCGTCATCGGCGGCTGAGTTGCAAATGATGGTTACATTAATGAACTGGGAATTAAAAGAAAGGGGAATGAAAGTGAACGCAAGTAAGATGAAAGTGATGGTTTTTGAAAGAGAAGAAAGCAAAACGGTATGTGAAATAAGAATAGAAGGAGAGTTAATTGAGCAAGTGGATGAGTTTGTGTATTTGGGATGTGTATTTAGCAGGGATGGTAGATATGATTGGGATATAGAACGACGAGTAAATGCAGGGAATAGAGTGAAAGGGGCACTATACTCTATTATGGAGAACCAGAATGTGTCAAAAAAGGCACGTATGGTAATTCATAATGCTGTGTTAGTCCCTACTTTAATGTATGGTAGTGAAAGCTGGGTGTGGCAGAAGAAGCACGAAAGTAGAATAAATGCTGTAGAAATGCGGTCTTTTATGAATATGCTAGGGTTGAATCTGAATGACAGGGTGAGAAATTGCGTGATAAGAGATAAATGTGGTATGCAAGATGTTGTGACCAGGATTAAGAAAGGAATGCTTCGGTGGTTTGGTCATGTAGAAAGAATGAATGAGGAAAGAGTGACAAAGCAAATTTATATGGCAGATGTGAACGGCCGAGTCGGGAAGGGACGCCCTAGAAAAAAGTTTATCGACCAAATTGGCGATATTTTGACGTGGAGGCGTGAGTGTTTATGTTTTTATGTTTTATATATATATATATATATATATATATATATATATATATATATATATATATATATATATATATATATATATATATATATATATATATATATATATATATATATATATATTAAGTATATATATTGTAATGTATATAATATATATACTCACATATCAGGCTCATAAAATTCTACTGCAGCGAAATTTTGGTGGCATGGATATAGACTGTCTTCGAAAGGATGCACTACTTTGGGACTGGTCAAATCTTTTTAACGCAGATAACCTAGATAGTAAAGTTTCAATCGTTACTTCAGCCCTTATAAAAATCTATGATGTTCATGTACCAGTACGCGCAGTCAAAATTAACCATCGTCCATCACCTTGGCTTACCGATGATATTAAACGTATTATTAATAAAAAAGCGATAGCTAAGGCTAAGTATAAACGTAACCCAAATGCGTATAATAGTGAAAAGTATATTAACATTCGCAATCACTGCAATAAGGTGTGTGGGATACAGCAAAGGTCTGGAAATTTCTTAGATCATTGGGTGTTGGGAAATCTAAGAATACTCCAACGACAAATGATTTAAACGTTAATCTTTTAAATAAACATTTCTCTTCTTCATCCTGCTTAGATAGTACTGCTAAGGCTAATACCTATACTAACATTTCTTTCAATTATTCTTACTCCCAATCACTCCTCTTTTATTTTTAAACCATTCACTGCTTGTGTCGTTGAGAAGAGCGTTTTATCTATTACCTCCAATGCAGTGGGAAGTGATTGTGTCAGTCGTAATATGATTCTTCCTATTCTTGATATTATTCTTCCTATTATTTGTCATATTCTTAACCTCTTCATTTCTACAAATAGTTTTCCATCATCTTGGAAAAATGCTGAAGTTATTCCTATCCCAAAGAAAATTAATCCTGCGTCCTTTTTTGAACTTACTGCCCTTCTTATCAAAAGTCCTTGAACGCCTTGTTTACATCCAGTTCAACAGTTTTCTTTGTGGTAATTCTCTCCTTAATCCTTTACAGTCAGGATTTCGCCCTGGACACAGTACTACCACAGCATTGGTGAACATTACCGATGACATCCGATTAGGAATGGAACGCGGCGAAGTAACTGTTCTTTGTTTATTAGATTTCATTAATGCCTTTAATACCGTTGACCATGATGTCCTACTTGGTATAATGCGCTCTCTTAACGTATCTCCAACAGCGATTTTGGTTTCGAAGTTACCTGTCTGGACGCCAGCAACGTATACGCATCGATGATATATTATCATCATGGTGTAACGTATGTGTTGGTGTGCCGCAGGGAGGCGTTTTATCTCCTTTACTTTTTGCAGTTTTTATAAACTCAATATCTAATAATTTAACTTCTTCCTACCACTTTTATGCAGATGATCTGCAAATATATACTAAAGCTTGTCCCAACGATCTCCCCAATGCTATGAATGTCATTAATGCAGATCACGAACGAATTCTCGAGTGGAGTAAAGCATACGGCCTTCACGTTAACCCAGCTAAATCACAAACCATTATCATCGGTAGCGCGCAAATGCTGAATAAGTTATCAGTTGATCACCTACCCCAAATAGTATTTGATAAAACTAGTATCCCTTACAGAGATACAGCGAAGAACTTGGGGATTCACATAGATAAAAATTTTATCATGGGACCATCAAATCAAAGAGATTCACCGTAAAGTTTATGCCTCTGCAGCCTCCTTGCGTAGATTACGTAACTTTCTTCCAATATACACCAAAACTGCGCTTGCAAAGTCCCTTCTCTTCCCTATTTTCGACTATGTGCACGTCAGCTATCTAGATCTCGCCGAAGCTCAGCTTGATAAACTTTGCGAATTCGCTAATGGTTTGTGATTTAGCTGGGTTAACGTGAAGGCCGTATGCTTTACTCCACTCGAGAATTCGTTCGTGATCTGCATTAATGACATTCATAGCATTGGGGAGATCGTTGGGACAAGCTTTAGTATATATTTGCAGATCATCTGCATAAAAGTGGTAGGAAGAAGTTAAATTATTAGATATTGAGTTTATAAAAACTGCAAAAAGTAAAGGAGATAAAACGCCTCCCTGCGGCACACCAACACATACGTTACACCATGATGATAATATATCATCGATGCGTATACGTTGCTGGCGTCCAGACAGGTAACTTCGAAACCAAAATCGCTGTTGGAGATACGTTAAGAGAGCGCATTATACCAAGTAGGACATCATGGTCAACGGTATTAAAGGCATTAATGAAATCTAATAAACAAAGAACAGTTACTTCGCCGCGTTCCATTCCTAATCGGATGTCATCGGTAATGTTCACCAATGCTGTGGTAGTACTGTGTCCAGGGCGAAATCCTGACTGTAAAGGATTAAGGAGAGAATTACCACAAAGAAAACTGTTGAACTGGATGTAAACAAGGCGTTCAAGGACTTTTGATAAGAAGGGCAGTAAGTTCAAAAAAGGACGCAGGATTAATTTTCTTTGGGATAGGAATAACTTCAGCATTTTTCCAAGATGATGGAAAACTATTTGTAGAAATGAAGAGGTTAAGAATATGACAAATAATAGGAAGAATAATATCAAGAATAGGAAGAATCATATTACGACTGACACAATCACTTCCCACTGCATTGGAGGTAATAGATAAAACGCTCTTCTCAACGACACAAGCAGTGAATGGTTTAAAAATAAAAGAGGAGTGATTGGGAGTAAGAATAATTGAAAGAAATGTTAGTATAGGTATTAGCCTTAGCAGTACTATCTAAGCAGGATGAAGAAGAGAAATGTTTATTTAAAAGATTAACGTTTAAATCATTTGTCGTTGGAGTATTCTTAGATTTCCCAACACCCAATGATCTAAGAAATTTCCAGACCTTTGCTGTATCCCACACACCTTATTGCAGTGATTGCGAATGTTAATATACTTTTCACTATTATACGCATTTGGGTTACGTTTATACTTAGCCTTAGCTATCGCTTTTTTATTAATAATACGTTTAATATCATCGGTAAGCCAAGGTGATGGACGATGGTTAATTTTGACTGCGCGTACTGGTACATGAACATCATAGATTTTTATAAGGGCTGAAGTAACGATTGAAACTTTACTATCTAGGTTATCTGCGTTAAAAAGATTTGACCAGTCCCAAAGTAGTGCATCCTTTCGAAGACAGTCTATATCCATGCCACCAAAATTTCGCTGCAGTAGAATTTTATGAGCCTGATATGTGAGTATATATATTATATACATTACAATATATATACTTAATATATATATATATATATATATATATATATATATATATATATATATATATATATATATATATATATATATATATATATATATATATATATATATATATATATATATATATATATATATATATAAACATAAAAACATAAACACTCACGCCTCCACGTCAAAATATCGCCAATTTGGTCGATAAACTTTTTTCTAGGGCGTCCCTTCCCGACTCGGCCGTTCACATCTGCCATATAAATTTGCTTTGTCACTCTTTCCTCATTCATTCTTTCTACATGACCAAACCACCGAAGCATTCCTTTCTTAATCCTGGTCACAACATCTTGCATACCACATTTATCTCTTATCACGCAATTTCTCACCCTGTCATTCAGATTCAACCCTAGCATATTCATAAAAGACCGCATTTCTACAGCATTTATTCTACTTTCGTGCTTCTTCTGCCACACCCAGCTTTCACTACCATACATTAAAGTAGGGACTAACACAGCATTATGAATTACCATACGTGCCTTTTTTGACACATTCTGGTTCTCCATAATAGAGTATAGTGCCCCTTTCACTCTATTCCCTGCATTTACTCGTCGTTCTATATCCCAATCATATCTACCATCCCTGCTAAATACACATCCCAAATACACAAACTCATCCACTTGCTCAATTAACTCTCCTTCTATTCTTATTTCACATACCGTTTTGCTTTCTTCTCTTTCAAAAACCATCACTTTCATCTTACTTGCGTTCACTTTCATTCCCCTTTCTTTTAATTCCCAGTTCATTAATGTAACCATCATTTGCAACTCAGCCGCCGATGACGCAAGTATGTCTTGATCATCGGAATACAAAAGGCATTTGACGGTTAACTCGCCCATTCTTAACCCACATTCTTCGTCTTTCAAAGTTTGCAAACACCTGTCCATAAGTAGGTTGAACAGCCAAAGGGAAGCTACACAGCCCTGTCTGACGCCTTTTTGGATGCCAAACCAGTCCGAGTAGACCCCATTGATCCTGACACAAGCACTAGAGTCCCCATAAAGAGACCTCAATGCCTGTATCAAACCAACGCTCAACCCATATGAGTTCAGTGTTTGCCATAACACATTCCTGTCCAATCCGTCATAAGCCTTTTCCAAGTTTTCTTGGAATTGCCTTTTTCAAAAACCAGAAAGTTTTTGGCCAAAAACTTCTCCACAATAATGCGCTGATCTGTACATTAATTGTAAATTAAATGTCTAAGTTATTAAAATAAAATTAACTACTAAATTAAATGTACTTCTTACAGCAAGGCAATCGTGTCCACCCACCAATCGAGTGTTATTAAAAATTATAACATAACTAAAAACAAAAAACAAATTTTAAAATCACATAATATAGAAAAAGCACAATTTGGTAATACCACTACACAAGTACACTATTTACAAACGTTTATAGTATTAAATCTAAGGTGGCAGAATTAATAAAGTTCTCAGTGTTCATATTACAGCTTTTGGCTGAAATACTCGTAGCCGATGTGACCATAACTTAGGAAAATAAATATTTAATAATCTGTGAAAAAGAAAGCAGCCGCTGCGTAGACAGAGAATCCTAGCCGCTGTCACTGTCCGCGTATATTATCAGTAATCTATGCTGTCGCCATAGATTACTGTATATAATATGACTGCATATTTATTTATCTATGTGACTGCCACGGTGTTGTAAAAGTATACACAAAAACTTAGTATTGTAAACATATTAATTAAGCTGAATTTCATAATCAACTACACATTAATTAAAGTTACAACGTTCAATTTATATTACAAAAATTATAATAAAGAACTTAACTAAAATAGTAATTAAAATTATAATATTTACGATTAAAACTAATTATATACAATATAAAAGAAGAAACTATAATATAGAAAATCTAAAACTAAAAATTTAAATCGTCAAAAAGACCTGCTCCCCGTGATATAGTGCCAAGAACGCTGGCTGCGTTTCCTCGCTTAATAGCTATACATAGCCTTTGAGCGAGGAAAGAACCAGCCCTCTTATCACCAGCAGCGACGACCAGTCGTGGATACAGTTCCTTTAGAAACTTCATTGCACGTGGACCCCACGGACCGATAGTCTCTACAGCAAATGGCACAAATATGTAGTAATTTCTCAAAGACTCATATTTGCGCCATTTACTAAATTCGGCTGCCTCTGATGCCCCGGCTCTAAAAGAGATACCCTTGCGATGAGAGGCCGCCAAAGTGTCACCGCAAGTAGCATCCCACACTAGGGCTTTACCTCTCTCCCAAGGGTCCAAAGTCATACCGTCGGGTCTCTTGTCATCGTCTCTAAATATCCCGCAAGGCTCTAAAACCGAGGGGATATTTATAGAGACAAGAGCCCTTCGGATGATTTCGTTCAAAGAACCGTGACGGGAAAACCTACCTGCACTTTTCTTGCATGAAAGTCCGTGGAGCCCAAACTCATCGACGCTGCTACCACAGGGGCACCGGTGAGGTTGACAAATAGCCACTCCTAGCCGGATTCCTACGGCGATGCGCAAGCTTTCCCCATCAAGCAATGTGCCGAGATTACTTGATGGTAGAGCATGTAACCAGTGGCTAGATTCCTTAGTCGAAACAGCTAGAAGGCGAGCCTGATCTTGTTGAATATGGAAATTTTGAAATAAATTTTTCTGGACACTTCTTACCAACGGAATATCCCACTGTTTTTGTTGGTTAACTTCCAGTGGGACATTTTCGCCGGGACAGAGCGTTAGCCATGTTTGCTTTGCCTCCGCAGCAAAGCACAGGTCACTTTATTATTTAAAATTGTGTTACATAGGTCATTGACACTATGCACGGAAGCAAGGAAAGCAGGCAATGCGACGCTAGAAATATTTCTTACACCAATTCCATCAAATTTGATAGGTAAGGTGGCTTGATTCCAGGCTATTGTGTTTAATCTCAAATTTAGAATGTTTTCTAAAGCAATTTTAAGATTACTATCAATATACAAGGAGACAATGTTTTAAAACGGTAAGGGCAATATGGGGGTTTAAAATATATAATTTATCAACGTGATTTAAAAATGGATCAAATTGTGTTTTTAAAACGGATTTAATACTATCGAAAAACAACGGAGCACTAAGCAGGTAAAGCGATTCCGAATTGACAGTTTTTATTCCTGGAGAAATCTGATTGAAATTTTGAATTAAGGTATCTCTGTTAGAATTAGATAAATTATTAGAAATAAATATTTCTCATTTATTTGTATTTGGTTCAAGACCAATATTTTTAAAATTTTGAAAAATATGACTAAGATCATTGAGGACGTCATCTGCTTTACCTCCCAGTGTACCGTCGTCCAGATACCAGACATTCAGCTTGGATTTTAAATTTGAAATAATAGGTTGAATTCCCAAACTGAAAAGAGCTGGACTTAATGGATCACCCTGCTGAACACCGACAGCAGACTCAATAATATGGTTTTGATAAAACAAGTTTGAATTTTGACTGTAACATTGTCAAATGTAATGATATATTTCGGGGGTATTGTTAGCCACTTCTTTCAGCAGGGTTATCCTATCAATAGAGTTAAAAGCATTTCTAAGATCAACCTTCAGAAGAACATCTGCATTGGAATTAGTTAAGAAAGTACGCACCGAATGTACCGCCGCCTCACAGCCACCTTTGGTGCGAAGCCTAGTTGAGTAGGTTGAAATTTTGTCTTAAGGTTTGAGATTATGTGCCTGCAAGCTAATTTTGAAGTTAAGCGTCGAAATTTAGAACCAACAGGAATAGGACGGATACCGTTATCCTTTTTTTTGAAGGCACACAATCTTGCCCCATATAAGTTGGGAAATTGTGATTGACATTACCAGAAAGCATAAAATTATATAATTTTGTTATGTCATTAAGAAGTACCCTACCGGTGTCACCGGCAGATACGCTTACAAGGTCTTTGAGATGCTGAGGCGTAATCCCGTCAATGCCGCCGGCAGAGCCATTCGAAAATGACAATATTGCGTCTAAAGAGTCTTTTTCGGAAACTTGTAATGGTTGCAAAGAAGTATTGGGAGGCAGCGGTAAATTCTGGGAAGGATTGACCTAAGAATGTTTCTGACGAAGGCCTTCAAGAGTTTCGACATTACGAGGAGCGAGGATGTCATCTGAGAATAAAATACGGGATGCATTTTTTAAGTCGCCCTCCATTACTTTTGATTCAACTACTTTTTTAAATCAAATTTAGGATAAGGTCGAGAGAAATGAGTATTAATCGGGTAATTCAAATTTTGAAAAGAATTTTCTTTTAGTTGAGACGTAATTGATTTATTTATTGTTTTACTAAAATGAAAGAAGAATTTTTGCCAACTTTTTTCACAATTCGTTAGACAATTTTGAATAGTTAATGATAATGCTTTAGCAAGTTGCATCCTCGCGCCTCTGGGAATTCTTTTAACCACTGGTACGTTACTATACAATTTGTATAATTGTTTCGAAAAAAGTGAAGAATTTGTGTCATTAGGTATATTATCAGAAGAGTCATGAATTTCTACGGTAGGCTGTAAAGCCGAAATATTTTTACTATGACATCGTTTAATGTGTATATTTAATCCCTTTTTACCTTTAAACAGCCTACCGTCGGTACAATTTTGACACCGTAGGAAATCCGGCTGTGAATGTATTGGAGCGATAATATTCATAGAAAATGTAAAATATTAAAAATGTAAAAATATATCTACAGCACTCAAAGGTCTATAATTTAGTATAAATCAAAATCTTGAAAATTAAAAGAAAAACCTAATTCTCGAGCTTTGTTTATCGCCTTAAAGCAATCTAATATTAATATCGTGTACGATGAATCACCAGGCGTTACATATTGAAGTGACCTACAACTATAACCGCTTACAATTGATGGTTTCAAAGCTTCTTTTGGTGACAATCTCAATAAAACGCTCAAGCAGCTCAATAAAAACGCGGCATTCGTTGTTTTCTTGGGATCAGTAGAAGTGTAGTGAGCATTGATTTTGTTATTTTGACGTTGTTCTATTTTCTCATTTAATATTTCTTTAAAGTTCTCCCTGGCATTAATGTTGCAAAATAAAATATATTCTTAGTGTATTCGACCATCGTCATTTCGTGTCATCACTTCAGGCAAACGAACTTGTAAATATATTATCACATATTCATTAATATTGAAATATATTATTTACATAAAACATTATTTTTCGGAATTTCAGGAATAAAATATAAATATATTTTAATTAAAATATTTGGTTAAAATATACGACAATTGTCACCTGTCACTTTTTTTCAATTTACATATTAATTTACTTTTACGTGCACAAGATTGAAAGAGTACTAATTAATAAATAAGATAAAAATGTATATGAAACAATTTCTACACGTAATAGGGTCAATGTATCAGTCAATTCATAATGTGCTTAGGTTTAGAATAAAATTGATTTACCTAGTTTCAAATAGCGTAAATTAATTGCAGCGGAACTTATCCAAATTGTAATTTAAAATAATCATTGCATAAGTTACGTTAAAGTAGGGATAAAGAAATCAAGCATGCACAATCATTTCTTAACTGCGGTCCCTCTCTTGGTATTTGTTGTTGCTGGCTTCTTTTCAGTCACTTTAGCTGAAGCGTCCGGGCACTGATCTAGCTTATAAACATCGCTCACTGTAAGAACTCGAAGACGAGAGCCATTAGGCCTGGGAATATAAACAGATCCATCCTTAGTCCAGCAACTAGAAATTCCGAGCTTATCTCGAGCAGCCATGAAAGGATCGTGTCTTGATTTAATTAGAAATTCAGAAACTGTGACACCTGATCCCTTAAGCAGAGTCTTGGAATACCAGACTTTATTCCGTAATATGAGATTTTGGAACTTTACAAGAATAGTTCGTGGTCTGTTTGCGGTAGCTTGACGGCCCATTCGATGGAACATTCGTATATCACTAGTTCAGCAGTCACCTATCTTCACTTGTTCATTGAGAACCCTTGTAACTACCCCCTTGTATCTTCTTTAGAGTTCTCTGGTACACCATGAAATAGAAGCATTTTTCTACGACTTCTTACTTCTAACTGATCGTCAGTATGGCCCAGGAGCTCCATTTGCTGTTGTAGACTGCTTAGTGCTTGGACCACAAAAGTCTTGAATGAAGTGAACTCCGCAGCAAGTGATGTTGGACATTGAATGAGGAGATTTACGTAACTCTTCTTCGAAGTTCGTCATTCTCTTATGGAAAACCTCCATAAGTTCGGTCATGCTATCCTTAATTGATGACTCCATTTACGTAGTAAAACACTGATGTTGGATAGAAAATACAAGATTGTGCCAGTGGTGATATATGCTATTATGTGCTAGGGTACGAACGTGAAAAAAAAAACACTCATGAGGTGGGTGGTACTAAATTACACAAAAACCATTAAACTTTAAAATCTAAATAAGAGCAAGATTTAAGCGTGTTGTTTAGCCAACTACCCACGACGAAAAAGCCTACGATGTATAGTAAGCTACGATGTATAATATAGTGACTCCTCTGACGGACAAGATTGGCTACATCTTGAAGCGAGCGTCCATTAAGACATACTACAAGCCGCTGAAGAAGATTAGTCAATTTTTACCATCCATCAAATGTAATATTCCTCTACAAGATGCAGGTGTGTACAAGCTAGATTGTGAATGTGGTCTCTCTTACATAGGTCAAACAAAGAGATCTATAAAAACCCGCGTGAAGGAACATATAGCTGATGTGAAGCACCGACGCTCCGGGAAGTCTGCAGTCTGCGAACATGTTCAAGATCGTCCCCACCATTACATTAGATTTGATAAACCACAAATTCTCGCAAAAGAACACCGATTCCTACCAAGGATGATACGCGAGGCTATTGAAATTAAAAAACATCCAAATTTCAATAGAGAAGATGGTTGGGTGCTACCATCTGCTTGGGATCCTATAATTAACAAAATTAAACCCAAACCCAAGCATACCACTGCAAGACTTCATGATACTATAAGCTCGTTTTGCGTAAATCGGACCAAAAATTAATATATAAAAAAAAAACTGAAGGTAGCCGGACTAACTATGACATTGGGACGTCAAACATCACAGTCCTCCCCGTGACCATGGGTACTGTAAAGCACCCGAAACGTCGGGATAATAATAAAAATAAATTAAAGTAATTAAACGCGATAAAATCCGTAAATAGTAGTTTTATTCAACACTCTGGTTCTGTTGCGAATATGTGGTTATGCGGAACCCCGAGCATAGCTCTCTTCATAGCTCACTGAGTTACTTCAAGCTTTCTCATACAGCCAGCAGTGAAGGATCACGTCTCAGATCTATCGGTCATCACTGGCAACACGCACTGCTTTTACAATCTAGTTTTGAGGTATGCCTGACGAGAAGATGTGAAAAGTTGTATTGATAATTTATGAAAATTTATATTCATAACATTGAGTTACAATACCTATAGAGTCACAATCTCTAACTGACAATACTCAAAAAATGTCCGAGCGCCGTTCCATATACCTATATATTTTGATATTATATAGTTCAAAATGACATTTGCTCGAATTTAGACGTTAACCTGCTTGTACAATGTTCAAAGTCGCTCGTATGCAATGTCATCATCATTCACTCAAGGGCACGTTATCGCGGCGCCGCGCGGTCGGCGGTGAGTGATTTAGTTTGCTAATAAAATGAAAATTATTGAAATTTAAATGAAAACATGCACTGTGGATACATAAATACGTAAATTTGGTATGATACTTACCTAAAATATGAAACACCATCCTTTTTTCGCACGTGTCTGCTGTTATTTGGGCAGGAAATCACCGAACACTTTGGCATCGCGGACGTTGTACGAGGATTGTGGTCGCCTTACAACTAAACAAAAACTCTGCGCACTTCGCAGCGTGCGCCGAGTTTTGGCGCGGACATTTTATTTGTCTGTTTGTGACTCTATAGGTATTGTAACTCAATGATTCATAAACAACCATTACACAACAATTAAGAAAATTACACATCACATTTGCCACGATTTGCTACTACTAAAAAGAAAAGGAAGTTCAAGATACCAACAGAAAAAAGAAGAATCACTTCCCAGGCTCTCAATCTCGGGCAGCTCCATGTATTTTGGGGGCAGCAACGTACCGCCTTCCATGGTTTCGAGATCAATTCCGGATCACCTTTGTCGGTGCACATTGCACTAGCTCCTAAGCTTTACAGCTTTGGCAGTGCTACGTATTTTGTGGGGCTTGACATATCGCAATCCATGGGTTCTTGATCGAACACTTGATCGCCTTTGTCGGTGGATATTACCCAAGAGGAAACTGCCAAAAACAGTGAATGTTAAAGTTGGCCAGAATTTGTAAATAAGAAATAAACAAAAGCGGGACCACTAAGAAGTTAAAGCACACATTATACCTCGAGATTTAAGAGAGAATTAAATCTCTAGACTCGCACATACTAAAACCCCATGGCGTTCTACCTCCACGCAAGGCGCACTGCCCTTCGCGGCCTCTAACCCCAACTACTTTACGGACTCCCCGGCCCGATATGTGAATGTAGCCAGGAAAAAACCAGCACTTGGAAACACCAAGAAGTGCAGCCTTACCAAAGTCGCAGAGGATAGTCGAATGGCGCATCGCCCATCGCCATACCTACACTCCTCTTGCCTTACTACTCCACCTCGACTACAGCGGTACAGGGAGACGAATCTCCTCCAATATCAAATGATGTAATCAAATGTTTTTTTTTATTTTTTTAAAAAAATACTGATCCAATTTGTATAAAATTTATATGGGTCTACCTCTTGTCTACCTCTAAACTTGACCTACATAACAAAAAAAAAATCAATAAAATTTATTATTAATTGACGCTGAATTTGAACCGGAAAAGTTCAAAACAAAAATAAATTTCAAACTGTATTAGCAGCTTGCAAAGTTTATAGTTCGGTGTTTCAAAGGTAAGGAAAGAATATGTAAAACAAAAAAACTGTAACTGAACCGGTAAAATTCAAAACCGGTTCAACTTAAGTGGTTGTACAGCTCTATGTTATGACCTGTTGCAAACTTTAGGTATTTTGAAAAACCTAATTCCGATCCCTGGTAATAATGGGCACTTATTCGATGCGCGAGTAGGGATGTAAACGATACATCAATTCTTTCAAACATCGATATATCGTTCATAAACATCGTTCTTCATGAGCTATATTTTATGAACGGTCTTTTGGGCTTGCCGGCAAAAATTCAGAGCCACGAGGTTCCGAAATAACCATGGAGGTTAGAGAACAGGAGAATTAAATTTTTTAAAAAGGGACAATAAATATGGTGAAATATGATAAATAAATTAATAAATCAATAATAATTAATAAGTTATATTTGTAATAATTTATAATATTTATAATAATTAAAATTATAAAGAACATAATTTATAATTTATTTTAATAAATGCTAATAATAATAATATTAATAAATAATCATTTCGTTGTTTTCTTTTTTTTCTTTAAATGATATAATAATATAATCATTTCAAACTAGCGCACAACAGCCCGCTTTTGTTGAGACAGCTTAGCGATCGCAGCGCCTCACTTATTTTGTCCATATTTCTGGGACACTATTTTCTACAGCGACCGTTCTCCTGTTCTCTAACCTTCATGGATATAACTACGTTAGTACTCTAACCAATGAACGCATATCTTAAAAGACAAGCATCCAAACCAAAAATCTTAAAAAAAGAAGAGGTTTTTCCGTCAGTCAGCTGATTTTCTTGTTTGAATGTTGGTAGCCTTTCTTTTCGAAGTGGGAAAAACATTTTTGAAAGTAAAACTTGGTAAAACCTCTAGGAAAACTTTTCATCTGTGCTTTTCATTCTACTTTGGTCCAAGTAAAGTGTTATCATTTAAAATTTTCATAGTATTTTCGATTATATTTAACTTTTATCTAGTTTCTATAAAGTTTAAGACAAAAAGCCATCATAATGCATTATGTTCAAAAGTATTTGGAAAAATATCAATTAATAAAAAATAATGACAAAATGAGTAATGGATCTAAAACAAACATTTTTCTTTATTGTAATTATTATAGTTTTTACTCTCAGAAGGTACGTAAAGTTAAATTCTATTATTTCGGAAAATAAAATATAATTTTTGGTTTCTAATTCTTATTTTATATTTTGTTTTAGGTTTTGATGGCCTTATATGAGAAAAATATTGATTTTGTACCATTAATAGTCGACATTACCAGAGGAGAACAGTATTCTTCTTGGTTTTTGGAATTAAACCAACGTGGTGAAATTCCAGTTCTCAAAATTCATAGTGAAATTATACCAGATTCCACTAGAATTATTGATTACTTAGAATACTATGTAGATTCGGGTTTGTGTTACATATATAGTTTGTTATGTGTTAATTTTGATTTTAATGATAATTATATTATATCTTTTAGTTACTGTTGACATTGTTTGTTATGTGTTAATTTTGATTTTAATGATAATTATATTATATCTTTTAGCATTAACACCACTAATAAATGTATCAAGAGACAGTAAAGTAATTCAAAACATCAATAGGTTCCGTGATCTTCTTGAGGCATTACCAGCTGGTGTTATAACAGTTGGTTCATTTTTTCACCCTCACTTGTGTGGACGACCAAAACTGCCATTTATTTATCCTGTTAGGGAAGTGTTAAAAAGTAAGTATGCAAGCTTAAAATTAAAGCTTTTTGATTGTAATAAGTACTTGTTCAGGATGTGGGAAATAATAGACAGCACTCCTTAAAGAATTTTAGTATAATATATTTGATTAATTTCCTTACTAGGGTACATGTTTTGAGTGTGGGGATTAGCTGCATCTAATAATATTCTACAATGTATTCTTTCAAACAATAGAAATCAAATAGGTATTATCTCGCTCTAAAACTCTCAGGTCTTACTGGATAAGAAACCTTTATTTTTATTTGCTGAATATAATAAAAATAAATCACTTTTTACATAAAATTTTTGGTAAAATGTCAACCTATTCTTAAGTTTATCTCTTTATTGGTACTAATTATCTTATCAGCCTTAAGTAAATGCATTCAACAACTAAGTCTACTTGAACTGTATCTTATATCCTTTGAGCATATTACATTGTTAAATGTTTTACAAATAGCAATGAGTATGACTACTAACTAAAAAATTTAGGTATTCATGGGAGTGTTAAACATAACATCCTTAATGTAAATGTTAATATCACTCATTAAAACCATTTGTCTATAAGAGTTTGGTGTTGATATCAAGTTTTCAAACCTGTTTGAGGAATTGTTGGCATATGATAATGGACGGTAAATGCAATAAGAGCTGTGCATATGTGATTTCTTCTATTGCATCCATTATAAGTGAACAGTCTGCCAGCTCTTCTTTTCTGACTACTTGCAGCACTATATGGCGAGTGGAGGCTTTATATTGTATATGTGTTGAAACCAACATTATGCCGAATGTATAGGTCAGTTCTCTTTAGCTTCTGACCTTCTACATTGTTTGCAATTTGTTTTTGCAATAGGGTGATAGTGAAGTCCTTGTGCAGAACTGCATGTATAAGATTATTGCCCTTGGGGCTGTTTACTTGGACTTTAGTCAAGTTCCCATTGCCTCATTCTTTATGGTAACTTCCGAAACATCTTTTCTTGTTGGTCGTTTTTCCTTGTTGTTTAGGTATTTTTTCGTGCTTATGTTTATTTATTTATTTATTTATTTATAAGGGTCACCGACAGATGATACACAAATACTAAAACAAGAACCAAGCTTTGTGAGAAACATGCAATGTGCTCACCCAGTTATGGGTAACCATTAGACGTGGGCGTTATTTCACGTCACTAGATACAGTAACTGGCTACGCGGCATGTAACCGAATCACTAGTTTCGAGTCATGTTACAAGTAGTGATTTTTGTAAATGCGTGATTATGATTACTGTTACCCGTGATTATTGCGGGAGTCGACTGTCGGTCGCTCGAGCGCAAAGCGCACATGTGGCATACAACAATAAACAAACCATCGTAAGTAACAGTTTTATTGTACGTTTAATTTTCATACGTAAGACTATAGACATAAACAATAAAATAGAGTAATCTCTGTTTGTAGATATTTAACGGTTTGTGATTCCGGGAAGCGAGTCACATTGAATTTAACTAAAATAATTTTTAAAACATTTTTGAGGGAGTCATGAACTCGTTTATTCATAAAATTAAAATATAACTAAAAAATGAGTATAAAAAATTCAAAAATTTAAATGTTTATAATATTATAAAACTTAAATACTGTGTGTAAATAGCCAAACAAACAAACAAATTAATTGTACAGTGTAAATAAAAGTGCAAAAACAAATGACAGTGAAAACGTTGAAAAAGTGTAAATAAACTGTAAATATCAATAATCATTGTATATACAATCAAATTGACTTGTAAATATGCATGCATTAATAATTTTATGAAAATATTAGTGTCATAGTAAACGCAAATCAATCATAAATACATTTAATGCAGTCTGTCCTAAACCTGAATAAAGTATGAAGGGAAGTTAATTTATTGATTTAACAGAAAACAGTTACTGTATACTCGTAGCTACAAACACGGATTGTGATTTTCGTTTCGTGTGTAACTGTATAGTTGGTGGTGATATTTATGCAAACAATCACAGTAGCCGAATAAAAATAGCCAGTTACAAAAATCACTAGTTTCGAAACAGGTGACGCCGATCAAGTCACTGGTTTCGTTACGTTTCTTGAAAATGAGGTAATGACCCACGTCTAGTAACCATAGCTAACACAGAGTAATGTTGCGAAAAGTTAATTATCGTAAAATTTAATAGTGCAGTAGCAAAATTGCGTATTTGTGAGAAATTAAAAGGGTTTTACATTTATCATCTAAAACTTAGATTCTAAATAAAGTAACATTTTTCTTCTTTATTATCTATATGTTGTGTTTATGGGCGCAGAAGTAAGATACGCCTTATAGGAACACACGATGCATTTTGAATCTGCAGCAGATTTTTAATAATTATTTCGTGCCTAGCAAGCACAGTCAGTCTGTCCTTTGGTTGGTGGAGTTTATTATAAATCAAAACGGAGTTGATTGAAGATATACTGATCAAATCAATTTTCTTGTACCAACGAAATTGCAGTTTTTTTGCATCGGGTTATTATAACTGCAGAGTTGATGTGTCAAATCAATATCTTTTTACTCATTTTTTTATAGGAAAAAGGTGACAAGCGAGCATGCAGTCCACCTGATGGTAAGTGGTTGCTGTGGCCCATAGATATCTACATCTATCCTCATTTGTGAATCAAAATGCAGATGCGTTGTCAGCCTTGAGGACTAAGATGGAATGCCTCTTTTCTAGTAAAAAGGGTCTCCGGTTCTCTACACTCACCATGCAAAACATAGCAGCATTAAGCTGCTATTTGACGCTGGTATTCTGTGAGAGCGTTGTCCTTCCCCAGTCGAGCCGACCCATTTGTGCCACAACTATACAATTAATATAGCTGCAGCGTGGCTCTACCATGTGAAAAAAATTATAATATAGGCAACACCGATGTAGGTTTTAAGAAAAGTATTTCTTCCTCGAGTTTTTCATTACTAAACCGTGACATGTAGACAACAACATTACATCCCATTTTTCGTGCCACTTTATGCACGCTACATTATCTTTTTGCGTTGAAGCAACTTCTCTTCTAGTTAGTTTCATTTTTACTACATCCTTTAGTAATTCTTTTCGCCTCGGATGGACTGTCCCTAGAAGATCAGTTTTTCTTCTTTTCAGGTATAAATGGGCATGGGCTAAAGGTATACTAGTATTATAGTTGTCTGCTTCTATTAGCCTTCCAGCTTCTAACAAATCTTTTGCTAAGCGAACGACAATGCTTCCCGACATGTCCAAAACATCAGTTCGTAAACTTTGACCACAGTACATTTCATATGCCCATACTAGTCCATCGACTGTACACAGTTTGTATATTATTACCCCATACTTGGTAAAATGGTGGCCACGTTCATTGCGAAAACTGGCAATGTTGCAACGATTACACTTGAAGATTGTAGAACAGTTAATGAACAGAATGGTATACCACAGTTTGTTTACCACAAGTCGTCGCCAAACTTCGGAAATCTATCCCAAAGCGACGCATCATCCCACACCATGAAAACGCAAGCTCACACAGCGCTTGTCAAACGATTGAGTATTTGAAGCAGGAAAACGTAGAAATTCGTGACCATCCTCCATACAGTCCGGATCTAAGCCCTAACAATTTATTTACATTTTTCTAAAATTAAGAAAAATCTTCGTGGTCAAAGGTTCCAGTCCGGTGAAGAAGCAGTCGACGCTTTCAAAACAGCTTTCATAACGGTTTGGGAGTGGAATACGTGGTAGAGCCATGCTGCAGTTATATTAGTAGTATAGTTGTAGCACGAATGGGTCGGCTCGACCGGGGAAGGACCACGCTTTCACAGAATACCAGCGTGAAATAGTAGCTTAATGCTGCTGTATTTCGTATGGTGAGTGTAAAGAACCGGAGACCCTTTTTACTGGAAACGAGGCATTCCATCTTAGTCCTCACGGGTGACAACGCATCTGCATTTTGATTCGTAATCGAGGATAGATGTAGATGTCTATGGGCCACAGCAACCACTTACCATCAGGTGGACTGTGTGCTCGTTTGTCACCCTATCCTATAAAAAAAATTTGGTTAACTGGTTCGGCTGAATGGAAAGGTATATTAACTCGTATTGTCTGAATAGATGTCGGTGCCTAAAGTGAACCATAAATTCATCAACTACTGCAATACGTAGATGTGGTACGTAGAATGTGGCAGCATCGTTTCCGACGCACCTAAGATTTTAAATGAGATTGAGAGGTTCTATGGGTAGCTGTACACATCATCGTTGGAGCCACAACCAAGTGTGAGACGATCTAAAAGCAAGTATTATCCGACACTATTACGATGATATCCCGGACGTCAGTCTGTGAGATTAGAATGGCTCTCCAGCACCTTAAAAACGGCAAGGCCTCAGGCGAGGATAGAATTACAGCGGAGCTTCTGAAAGCGGGTGGAACACCGGTACTTAAAGTCCTTCAGAAGCTCTTCAATTCCGTCCTCCATGGTGGTACTACTCCGGAGGCGTAGCGCAGAAGTGCGGTGGTTTTGTTATTCAAGAAAGGAGACAACGTTCTCTTGAAGAACTACGACCGATTTCCTTTCTGAGTCGCGTCTACGTGCTGTTTTCGAGAGTCATTACGAATCGTCTCGCACGTTGACGACTTCCAGCCTCCCGAACAAGCCGGTTTCCGAAAAGGCTTCAGTACCATAGACCACATACATACCTGGCGGCAGATTGTACAAAAGACCGAAGAGTACAATCTGCCTGCCTGCCTTGCGTATGTGGACTATGAGAAAGCCTTTGATTCCGTCGAAATTTGAGCGGTGTTACAGTTGCCTTCAGCGGTGTAAAGTTGTCTTATCGATATATCGAAACGCTGAAGTGTTTGTACAGTAGGGCTACGATGGTTATCCGAGTACAGAACCGGAGTACGAAACCAATCCAACTGCAAAGAGGTGTAAGACAGGGTGACGTTATACCCCCAAAACCCTTCACCGCTTCATTGGAAGACGTTTTCAAGCTACTGGACTGGAAAGGATACGGTATTAAAATCAATGACGAGTACATCACTCACCTTCGATTCGCCGACGATATAGTCCTTATGGCAGGATAGCTAGAGGACCTAAGCATTATGCTCAATAACTTCACTAGTGTCTCCCAACGACTAGGTCTTAAGATAAACATGGATAAAACAAATCATGGTTTATGTCCATGTCACACCTATGCAGGTAGTTGTTGGGAGCACTAAGCTCGAAGTTGTTGACGAGTACGTTTACCTGGGACAAATAGTCCGACTAGGTAATTCCAACTTCGACCGAGTGGTCAAACGACGGATTCAACTCGGTTGAGCAACGTTCGGGAAATTACGACACATCTTCTCGTCAGGTATACCTCATAACCTGAATAAACCAGTGCGTGTTGCCGGTGATGACCTACGGAACCGAGAAGTGGTCCTTCACTGCTAGCCATATGAGGACGCTCAAAGCCGCTCAGCGAGCTATGGAGAGGGCTATGCTCAGGGTTTCTCTGCGTAATAAACTTAGAAATGAAGATATCCGCAGTAGAACTAGAGTGACCGACATAGCCCAACGGATTAGTAAGCTGAAGTGGCAATGGGCCGGCCATATAGCTCGAAGAACCGACAACCGTTGGGGAAAAGGTTCTCGAGTGGCAGCCTCATACCGGTAGGCGAAGTTTAGGGCGACCCCCCGCTAGATGGAGTGACGATCTTGTAAGGCATGCAGGAAGTCGATGGATGCAGGTGGCTCAGGACCGTGCTTTGTGGCATAGCTTGGGGGAGGCCTATGTTCAGCAGTGGCCTTGTGAAGGGCTGTAATGATGATGATGATGCTATACGTAAATTTGCCTCCAATTTCTTCTGATTAGCTTCAAAAGAGGACTTATTTTGTATAGCCTGTCATTCTATGGGCGAGGTGCGTCATTATCTGCAAAACACCAACATCTGAGTATCAAATTGAAACGTTTGTATAACTCACGCCAATTTCATGTAAGAGATGATGACTTTAATATGCAGTTTGTGGCTCTCTTCCAAAATTATCCGATGGTTGGAAACGGTGGAAAGCCCAGTTAGCTACAAAATTCCTAAAAAGTGAGCATTTCATTTTCCGAGACATCTTTTCAACGCTTCATACGTCTAAATTCTTATCAGTTTAAATTTCAAGACCATTTCAAACGATTACCATAAAGATTTGTTTGCTCGACCATTAGTTCCAAAAATGTTGAGTTTATTATTTGACGAAAACTTGTATACAAGTCTGTATTTTCATCAGTGAATGGTTTGCATCCGCATGGTATCTTTAAACTCTTTTGGCATTAGATCGTTAATTCCCTCTATTGTGTAGACGACTCAATATTTATTATTTCCTTGATTGCTGGAATTTGCTTTGGTCTTTCAAAAGTACTGCAATCAATATATATTCTATTGGTAATAGTAAGGAATCCTGTAACGTGTCTCAGTTTGAAGGTAACTGATGACAATCGTTCGAAGACCTAGGCAAATCATTCTTACGGCGGGATTCATCAATGTATGTAATTCGAAATATCTGCTAAATTTTCGGAAGTAGTTGACGACAACTCTCGTTCAAATACGAGTGTGATACTGAATGTTCTTAGAAAATCAAAAACTGAACAAACTAGCAAGTTATTAATTTTATTATATATTTTCAAAATCCATTTACATCAATACATCGCTGCATCCGATGGAACCACTGAGAAAAGCTCTTTACCCATTAGTCCTTCGACGGCATTTTGAAACGCAGCCACTGTTTTCTCGGCGTTTATGAAACGTTTTCCTCAAAGTTTTTCTTTTATTTTCGGAAATAAATAAAAATCGCAAGGTGAGAAGGTCGGGGCTATAGGGCGGGTGACCCAGTAATTCCACGTCTGACGTCGCCAAGTAGTCAATTATTTGCTTGGCGGTGTGCGATGAGGCGTTGTCGTTGTAAAGGAGGATCCTACTGCGAGGTCGTTTCTCTCGAAATTTTCCCAAGACTAGTGGCAAACAATTGTTAGTGTGTGGAACACTACCGATGCCTAAGATTTTCCGAATCTGCTGATAAGTCACTCCTTTGTTAGTCTCTATCATACGCCGCGCAACACTGATATTATCTTCAGTCGTCGCCGTAGAAAGTCGTCCCTCACGCATATCATCGGTGAGATTAGTGCGACCATGTTTTTAGACTCATCAAACCAGTTGTAAACAGTGGCACGAGATGAGGCTTCATCGTGAAAGGCCAATCGAAGTCTATCATAACTCTCTTGTTGACTTAAATGACATCGAAAGTGTTATAAAATCATTTTACAAAAAAAATCTTGCGTTTTTTTTTCATTGCTAACATTCATGCTCACATGACACGGACAATTTTTAATTTGTCGCCAAATCAATGTTTGAATTTATTTTTGTGTGTGGCCAGTTCTAAAAACTTTCAGTGTAGCCCTCGTTCAAGGTCCTCTTCTTGAAGAGACAAGAGTCACTGTTTCCGAGCAACTTTGCAATGTCCATATCTTTCAAACGCGTCATATTTAGCTATAAAATGAACAGAAATTCTAGTAAAATAATCTTATAAATAAAAAATAGTTTCGATATAAGACCAGTACATATTTCAAATATAGTTAGAATGTCGTTCAATAACATCATTTGAAGCACGCTCTAAATACAATTGTCCCTTTCAGACACTGGAGTGTTATCATAACTCTATTTCGTTCTGCTTAGATTGCCGAGAGTTAATGAACGAAAAATTTTAATCTATGGTTCGGAAAAACGGTGGACAATACACAGATTATATTGATTGATTGTTTGCGCCACTAATATACTCAAATATAATATCACGAGTTTGACTCCGCCGGGAGTCATGTTAAAACATGACAATTCCACGACTCCAATGAAAGTCGCATATTTTTTAGTTAATTATTTCGAATAATCATAGAATAATCTATAGATATTATATTTAATGTGAAAGTAAAAGACGTAAAAAATAGTATTTCACAAAGAAGTTGTTGGACTTGAGCGATTAATGTGACCTTTGTATGGCGACTGTGAACGTGTAAGGGTGTGTGTACTGTGTACTCTTAATTTGGCCTATTTTTAATATATCGCTAATTTGGTCAATAAACTTTCACCTAGGGCGTCCCTTCCCGACTCTGTCGTTCACTTCTGCAACATAAATTTGCTTTGCCACTCTTTCCTCGTTTATTTGTTCGACATGACCAACCGAAGCATTCCTTTCTTAATCCTGGTCACAACATCATTTAGCGTACCACACTTTTCTCTTATCACACAATTTCTCACCCTGTTATTCAGCCCTAACATATTTATTAATGACCGCAATTCTATAGCATTAATTCTACTCTCGTGCTTTTTCTGCCACACCCGACTTTCATTACCATATATTAAAGTAGGGACTAACACAGCATTGTGAATTATACGTGTCTTTTTTGTCACATTCTGACTTTTTAAAATAAAGTGTGAACCCCATTCTCTTTCCCCATTCAACCTCTATTTCCCGCGTTCACTCGTCGTTATATATCCTTATCATATCTACCATCCCTGCTAAATACACAAACTTGTTCAAACAACTCCGATTCTAGTCGTATTTCACATATCGTTTTACTTTCTTTTCTTTCAAGAAACATAATTTTCGTCTTATTTGCGTTGGCTTTCATTCCCCTTTTTTAATGACCTGTTCATTAATGTAACTATAATTTGCAAATTGACCGCCGCGTCGACGATGCAAATATAACTTGATCATCGGCTTACAAAAGGCATTTTACGGTTAACTCACCCATTCTTATCCCACATATTTCATGAATCCACACAGCCCTGTCCGACACCTTTGTGGATGCCAAACCAGTCCGAGTAGGCCCTGTCGATTCTGATACAAGAACTAGAGAGAGTTCTATAAAGAGACTTTAATGCCTGTATTAATCCAGCGCTCAACCTAAATGATGTGTTTGCGATAACACAGCTTTGTCCACTCTGTTGTAAGCCTTTGCCTTATGCTTTAACTTAGTCCATGAATGCATAAAAAACTGTTTGGTTTTTGGCCAAAAACTTTCCCGCGATCAAGCTCATGGAAAATACTTGATTCGTACACCCCATTCCCTTTCTAGATCCAGCTTGCATATCCCAAATTTTTCCATCAGTTTCTTTCATAACTCTTTCAATTAATACCTTAGCATACAGTTTACCCCCAATGCTAAGCAGGCTGATAACACGTATTTTTTATAGTCCTGCTGTGACCCTTTTACTTTATATATATGGGGACTATTACGACTTGTATTAGTCTCCCGGTACCCGTTTCAGTCTCCAACATAAATTAACTCAGGTGTACAGCAGGCCTGCTACTCGTCTCCTCACTCATATACACGCTTTCACAATATTCCTTCCTTCTCTTTAAACTCGTAACTTTGTCATTCAACATACAGACATTCTCGTCTCGTATAGCATTCATTCTATGCTGTTTTGTATTTTCTCTGGCAGTTCTTACGAGTTTCCAGAACATTTTAATATTTACCTGAAATTCATCAGATATTCTTTTATTATTTCTTATCCGTTCTTTCTTGGCATTTCCTTTCAACTATTTCTTTTACTCTTTTATTTATACGTCTAAAGCTGCCTTTTTTCTGTCAATCTCATCATTCAGACCGCCAGAATCACCAGCTTTGGTTGCTAGTAAATTTAACCATGCTCTCTTCTTTGCTTCAACTTCCATCCGTAACTCATCATCCCACCACAGCGTAATATTTTTCCTCTCATTCGTTCTCTTATAAGGGATATGCCATTTAAGATTTGGCATTTGAATCGGCTATAAAAAACTAATGATTATTTTATTATTTATTTATTTTATTCTTTATTGCACCAAAGATTTTTTATAAGTTTTTAAAAAGATTGAACCTTTCCATTTAGGAATGGAAGACAACATCATTCAAATGACTGCCACGGCTAGCCTTACGATACCCTATTTTATCAGTCCAATTTTTCAGTGCATATTCGATTGTTTGGGCCTATAATTCGTCAATGGCAACTTTTATTTCATGTTTAATATCGTCAAAAAATCCAACGGAGTCAAATCGTAGCTTCGAGGTGACTATTGCGAGGCCAATTGATATCATTATTTCGGCTGATTATGCGATTTTCGAAAACACTGTGCAAATGATCGATTGATAGCTTGGCTGTATGTCGTTGCGCCGTCCCCTTGAAACCAAATGTCATCTATATCATCCTCTTCAATTTTGGGAAACAAAAAACCGTTTAGCAGGGCGCGGTAGCGATCGCCATTCACTGTAACGGCGTTTCCTTGCTTATTTTATTTTCGAAGTAAAATGGCTCAATAATGCCGCCACACCAAAATCCGCACCAGACAGTCGCTCGTTGTGGCTGCATTATTTTCTCCACGGTGACCGATAATGATCTGATCCCCAGGTATGACAATTTTGCTTATTGACGTATCCTCCGAGGTGGAAATGACCTTCATCTGAGAAGATGAGTTTTCGTTATAAGTACTCACCTTCGATCAAGCGGTCTTCGGCCCATTGAGAAAACCGAAAACGCATCGGATGGTCATGCAGCTTTAGCTCTTGCATTAATTGAACTTTGTACGCATTCATACCAAGATCTATATGCAAAATTCTTCTCAAAGAAGTGCCTGAAATGTACAATTCTTGAGAACGATGACGAGTTGATTTTGATGGTGGTTCACGCACACTATGATCAACATCAGCGATGTTTTGCAGTTGAGCGCACTGGACGGGTACGTACACGGGTTGTTTTATTCAACAACAACCCAGTTTCACGAATTCGCTTCACAAATTGATTTATTAACTTCGTTTTTGGCACATCCTTTTTGCCAAATTTTTTCGTAAATTTCTTACAGCTTGAGTAGAAGACTGATCACTTTGGAAAAAGTTTTTAATATTTCTCAACTTTTTTTCAAGCGAAAAGCGTTTCATAAATGTCAAACATAAAAGTAACTTTGTGTCACATCGGAAATATCATCAAACCTCAAAATGACCTATAGTTGCAATTCCAGACGTTAGATGGCCGATCTTGTATCACAGTCTCCTAGTCTAAATTATTTATACGCAATTCATGCAAACCTCTTATATTATCTCTCAGTCTTCATTTGTACTTCTCTTTCACACTTTCATCTTGTAATCTCTCTATTCTCATATGCTGTAACGCATTAGTAGACTTAGATGTCCAATGCCGTCAAATTCAAATTCAAATTTCATTATTTGTCATGAATAGGGTAAATATTATGTTTTTACAATAAAAATAAGTTGCTCAAAGACCTATTTAGCCATACGATACAGCAAGCAAACTTTTCAAAATTACCAAGTATAGGTGATATTCGATTCTAAAATGTCAACCTATTTAATGTAATATATAAAATTCATAACGTCATAAGTAATTTGCAATGCTAATGTCATAAATTAAATTTACACGTATTTAGTCATTTTTTTATAGGATAGGGTGACAAACGAGCACACAGTCCACCTGATGGTAAGTGGTTGCTGTGGCCCATAGACATCTACATCTATCCTTGATTACGAATCTAACGATCGACTAAGATGGAATGCCTCGTTTCTAGTAAAAAGGGTTTCCGGTTCTCTACACTCACTATACGAAATACAGCAGCATTAAGCTACTATTTCACGCTGGTATTCTGTGAGAGCGTGGTCCTTCCCCGGTCGAGCCGACCCATTCGTGCTACAACTATACTACTAATATAACTGCAGCATGGCTCTACCACGTATAAAAGTCATTCACGGACTGATCAAATAAATAAAGAAAATTTAATTAAACTATATTATATACCATATCAGTTAATTATAAAATGTCAATTATGAGCTATAGTCTTCAAAAAAGTCGTCATCAGTAATTCAAAAACTCATTAACAGAGTAAAATGTATTTTGAAGAAGCCACTGGTGTATTTTTTTTAAATGTTTGTGTGGGAAGATATTTAATTATTGTGTGTAGTGTTTTAATATATATTGTTTTACCCATCCAGTAACAACTTTTGCTAAAGCATTTACTTTTAGGTATTTCGTTAATTACTATCCGATCTGGGTATCTCGTGTTCATGGATACCACTTCTTTGTTAAGTTTATATAAACTCTTCCCGTACTGTTTTATAAATTTGGCAACTTTTAAGATGTACAAACAAGGCACGGGTAAGATCCCTGTTGTCTTAAATAGAGGCCGGCATGAGACATCTGGACCAACACCATGCACAAATACATTTTTTGTGCAATAAAAACTTTATTAATATCTGCACTGTTACCCCAAATTATAATCCCGTAGCGGATAACCGACTCAATATATATGCAAAGTATGTCATAATTGCAGTTTGTTTTGTTGCCACTTTTGTTAGTCTGTAAAGCGCATATGTGAACTTGTTTATTACATATTATACATACTTGTTCTTTCCACTTTAATTCTTTGTCAATAATCATACCTAGGAATGTCACGTTTATAGCACTACAGAGAGTTTGTCCATTATAGTTAATATTTATTAAATTCCTATTTATATTATTAAAATTTATATATTGAGTTTTACCTAAGTTTATTGTTAAATTGTTACATATTACTTAACCATTTAGATACCTTGAGAGATTGTTTCATTAACGTCAAAAATATGTTTCGTCAGTGGCATATTTTTTGGTCGTGACTATTACTGGGACGACATCTGCGAATTAAGTGTTTCTATATTTAATAATCTTAGGTAAGTAATTAAAATATATCAAAAATAAGAGTGGACCTAGTACACTACCCTGAGGCACGTCAAATACTCTGTGGCAAATATTTCTCCTACGTTCAGCAGCGGCCTTTTGATAGAAGGTAATTAATGAATAAATGATGGATAATGTCTTGAAGGAGCAGAGAGGAAAATTAGTTATACGTTTGTAATCGATTTATTAGTAGTTGTGATCTAACGACAAAAAATAAGGCAGACTGCGGTCGTGCCGCTATTATTGTACTATCGTAGCAGCGTCTTCAGTGTATATTTCATGAAGCAAACCCAGTGTCGATTAAACAAACAGAACTAAATTTACAGGTGGAGATTTGGTTAGTTTCAAAAATATGAGAAAAATAGCAGAAGCAAATCCTAAAGCAAAAAGTATTTTGTTATATAAAGCTGAAATTCAAGAAAGGAAACATGAAATTTTAATAAACGAAGAGGAATATAAGAAAGTTTTGAATATAGTTGATTCAGTTCTCACTCAAGTGGAAGAACAGTTAAAAGACCAGAGTGAAGGTTTGTGGTTAATTGTAGTAATGATTTTGATATTTTATCTCACTAAATTATAGTTTTAATACTTTTATCACTTCTATTTCAGAAAATTGGTTGTGTTGTGAAAATTTTAGTATTGCTGATATTAATTTGGCTATATTACTCCAGCGCCTATGGGAACTTGGACTAGAAGGAAGATTTTGGACAAATGGCAAAAGGCCTTATATAGAAAATTATTTCAGTCGTGTAAAACTTCGTGATTCTTTCATTAAAACTATTCCTGGTCTACATGTTCACTTGAAAATGATAATAACGTCACAACCTCCTACTTATATAGCAGCAGCTGGTGTTGTATCTGTAGGAGTTGTCATTGCTATTGCCTATATATTAAAAAAATTCATATAATCTGTATATCAGAATAAGTTTGATGAATCCTGAATAAACCCAAACATCTCATACGAGGGTGGATTGAAAAGTACTCGGCCTAACCAAGAAAATAAACACATACTAAATCAGTTATATTTTTATTTTTCTACATAATCACCATCAAGTTCAATACACTTTTGCCACCTCCCCTTCCAAGCATTTAGACCGTTGAAAAAAAATGATTCTTCCTTAGAGTCAAAATATACGTCTACAGCTGCTTTGACCTCGTCGTTTGTCGAAAATCTTTGACCTCCCAAGTGCTCTTTTAGGTTAGGGAACAGAAAGAAGTCTGATGGTGCCAGATCAGGTGAATACGGCGGATGCGGTAACAGTTCAAAGCCACAGTTGTGAATTTCAGCCATTGACTGTACTGACGTGTGAACACGGGCGTTATCTTGATGAAACAGGACTTTTCTTCTGAGCATTCCTCGACGTTTTTCTTTTATTTCCTCTCGTAAACGACGTAGTAAGGTGCAGTAGTAATCAGAGTTTATAGTCTGACCCCTTTCAAGATAATCAATCATAATCACACCTTTCGAGTCCCAGAATACTGAAGCCATCACCTTATTTGCCGACAAAACCGAGTTAGCCTTTTTAGGGGGTGGTGAACCAGGTCTTCTCCACTGTTTTGATTGTTGTTTTGTTTCCGGTGTACAGTAATGAACCCATGTTTCGTCCATAGTAACAAAACGATTAAAAAAATCATCTGCATCGGCTTCAAATAACTCCAAACAGTCGCGTGAAATAGTCAATCGCGTCCTTTTTTGTTCAACTGAAAGCAGTCGCGGAACCCACCTCGCAGACACCTTGTGGAAACCCAACTCGTTGACAATGATGTTTTGAGTTCGTTCATAAGAGATGCCTATAATCTCGGCTATCTCTCTAATTTTTAATCTGCGGTCTCCCATTATTAAATCAAGTACTTTTTTAATATTTTCGTCAGTAGTTGACGTCGAAGGCCTTCCAGAGCGGGGTTCATCTTTCACACTCTCTCTATCACGCTTAAATTCTGCTATCCATTTTTTGACGGATGAATATGACAGAGCACAATCGCCTAATGTACTGACCATGTCATCATGGATGGCTTTTGATGATAGCCCCTTCTTATGGAGGTACTTAATGACGGCACGCTGCTCGATTTGCTCCATTCGCGGAAATTATGTCCGATTACTTTGTTAATAAATTATATAATAAAGAACTTCACACAATGAACTAGTCTGAACTGAACTAAATAATGTGGGTAGATTTGATTTTTAGAATTGAATGGATCTGTGTTAGGCCGAGTACTTTTCAATCCACCCTCGTATGTTTGATGAATATTCGAGGTTCGGGTATTTTTAAATTTCTAAACCAAATGATTAAAACCAATTTTGTAGATTTCATCTGCCTTAAATTTAACATTATAAGCGATAAAGCCGGTAAAATAAGTTTATTCAATGTGCAGTACTGGAATAAATATAAGAAATCCTTTTATTATGAAGTTACATCTTAGCAGATTTTATTACAAAAATGTATGTTCGAATATGATATTAAGAATTTTCGAATTTGCAAATCAGTATTCAGTATTATTTAAAGCATAAGATTTTAAATGATTGTAGTACCTAATAATGTTTGTCTTAAATAAGTGCATATATTATTATGCTCATTTGTATAAATATTCAGTATTATTCAAGGTTTAATTTTAATTAGTGTTAATCCTATATCCACTATAAATCAAATAAATTTTTAAAATCTTTGACATGATATATTTTATTGAAACTGTACACTGTATTGAGTATGCTATACTCTTACAATTTTCAAACATAATTAATAGATAGAGATATTATAGATAGATAAATAATTATTATTCATATACAAACGAAATAAAAAAAATACCGTCTTTGCTCAAAATTCGAAAAACTCTAATTGAATAATAATAATTTTACAAATTTTATCGCGTTTAATTTAACTTGTTTAACTTATTTTTTATTCCCGACGTTTCGAGTGCTTTACAGAACACTTACAACACTTTACAGAAAAACATAAATTTAAGTTAAACAAGTCAAAATAAACGAGATAAAATGCGTAAGATTAGTTTTATTCAATGTCGAATATTTGTATAATCTATTTCGGAAAAGATTTATTTTTTTATCATAAGAAATCAAAAAATCCAACTTTTCCGAAGGTGATTTTTAAAAGCAAATTAAAAAGTTACAATAAAGTTTGTAATATAAAAAATAATTCAATTTTAATGGACTTTTCAATGTTACAACTTTTTTATTTATAGTTCAAAGAAAGAATATTTTGGAGAGTAGTTTCACCTTAAATATGTTCTATAAATAAGCATCAACTTTACAAATTGTTTAGAATAAATATCGGATAAATTTTAACATATGTGGAAATTTTGATATCCGATATTTTGTTCACGTCATCGATAATTCATCTTTTAGATTCATTCACACATCGATCATCTAAACGTTGGATTACATAAATATTTTCTTTGAATTTCGGATTCGATATCTTGGCGAGAACTTAACTGGTGAACTGCTTATCTTGTTTTATCGTAAAATAATTGCGTGAAGTGGATTTTTTATCCCGGGCCAAAATCGGTTTTTGGGTTTTTCTGTCAAAAAGTTCTTTGTAGTAAGTAGTTTTCACACCCGTGCTTTGGAAAGAACTTAAAGCCGTTGTTTGTTCCCTCCCTGGTTGTGTCGGATTGACGTCTCACAAAACTAAGATTAAGGGAATAAAGGGTGCGCATACAGTCGTGGACTATAATCCTGTTCTGATAAGTCTCCGTTAAGACTTATTAATTTCAAATTCATGAGTAGTAAAATTGTGGCAAAAGAGTTTTTTATAGAATTTTATAGTGACTATTCGTTAGCAATAAAGGAAGAGTAAGAAAAGTTAGAAACTATGATAATTGCATTTCTTACAACCAACAACTCTTCAGTTTTGTTGGGTTGTATACTTTGAGTATTAAACCAAAGTAGGCGACATCGCAAGGTATAACCCTCTCTCAAAGGTACGAAAGTCAGTATATGTATAAAACTAGTATCACCGCGTCATGCGCTATTCCGCAAGTAGCAACAGAAACAAACTTTTTATTCAATATGGATTATAAACAATACTTATTAAAAGTCACCATCCACTTATTAAAAGCAGTTTGGGATACTGTAAAAAAAATAACCCCCAACTATGTCACTCAACGTAATAAGAGATGCAGGGGTGACTTAGAAGAGGAAACTTTGGAAGCGTTTAAGCAAGATATAATAGCAGCCCTTCAAACTATGATGCAAAATGAATTTAAGAAAATTAATCCAATCCTTCAAGACATCAAAAAGACAAATGAAAACATAGAAAACTCTATATCATTTTTAGCCGCACAAAATGAAGAATTCAGAAAAAGAATAGAACAATTGAAGTGCGAAAACAAAAGGACCAAGAGTACATAACTTTACTAGAGGGTCAACTGGAGGACGTTAGAAGAGAAAACCAAAAAGGAAACTTTGAAATAAAGAATGTGCCACAAATTGAACCCAAAGAAAACAAAGACGATCTAATAAAAATGGTTTTATCCTTATCAAAAACGATAGACTGCCCTATAACCGAAAATGAAATCACTGACATTTATAGAATACGAGCAAAGAGAGTAACCACCAAGAGTAACCCAATTATTGTGGAAACAAGTTCGGCTATTCTAAAGTCTTCGATTTTACAAAAGTGCAAGGCTTATAATACATATTAAAAAGTACCCGGTTGATCGAGCTTTGCTCGGTATTTTTCGCTCGGTTTTTTTTAATTCGTGTGTTTTGGAAATTATATTTAGATACAAATTACATACTGATGAAATACGAATAATATTTTTTGATCTTAGCGACATAATAGAAAAAACTGAACTGGTTATTTGAATAAAAAATCATGAGTGCAATTGGTTTAATTTAAATTTTCGTAATTTAAAAAAAAACTAAAAAAAGGGCTCGAAAAAATAGATTTTCTCAAAAAAGAAAGGAACTTGAAAAAAAAAATTAAAAAAAGTCGCACGGTCGGTCTGGGCTCGAACCATGGTATTATGATTTTGTGACCGCCCAATATACCAATTAAGCTATTTGTAACCATCAATAAACTGTCAAAATTTACCTTCTTATTCTAACGATATTGTAGCAGTTTTTCATTGCCTAAAAACACGGACAAAAAGACATTTTCGAAAAATAAATCCTAGCTAGATCGATTTATTGCCCCCGAAACTCCCTGCACACAAAATTTTATGAAAATCGTTGGAGCCGTTTCCGAGATTCCGATTATATATATATATACAAGAATTGCTCGTTTAAAGGTATAGGATAAAGAAAAGTTGCGAGCTAAACCTGTGTTTTAGATCGAGGGAAGACACACCTATATATGTATCAGAACAACTGACGTCTAAGGGGGCTAGATTACATTTCCTTGCCTGCGACCTCGCCAAAACGAAATCATATAAATTCTGTTGGACATCGTACGGACGTGTCTATGTACAGAAGACAACCGATTCCCCTTTTATTCTGATAAGGTATGAAGCTCAAGTACATAATCTCATACAACAAACGTGACTATGCAGTGACATTATAGTGCAGGTACTACCGTTATTATTATACACTGTGTTTACTATAAATATCGCTTTAATTTGTACTGATGATGTATTTCTGCTTTATTGCGCACATATACTAAACACATTAAGATGTACCTTAAAGGTAAGGTTTTGTAAATACACATACCTAATATTAATTGCTACTTTACTGTTCCAAAAATTAATTTTTCTTTGTTCCACTCACACACATTTATTTACACAAACACACATTAACAACTTCCTCAAATCTATACAAAATAACCATATGACAAAATAAAAAAAAATGTGTTCTATAAAAACCGTCACAATTATTGTCAAATGAATCCTTCATTTTATAATAGAATTGCTGTGCAACGTCAGGAAGTATTTAATCCAATCTTTATATGGATAGCTTGTTAAAAACCGTTACAGAGATTGATAAAACAGAAATTGCAACCTCTAGCATGTGTGATATTATTAATTTTTCATTCTCAGTAGTTAAAATACTTAACTCAGATCTCACAATTATTTCACAAAACAATAGGGGGTATCTATTGTAATTTTGATGATCCTTGCCTTACATTATCACATTTCAAGTTTTCGGTAGATGCAAAGATATTGTTACGAGCTTGAGGTTCGTGACAATAAAAATTGCCGATAGAATTACCTAATTTAACACTTTAATTCACTTTACACTAATTAAAGTTAAAAACACTAATAATTAATCACACTGATTCACTTTATTCCGCTCCGAAGCTTCGCTTGTGTCGCCAACTACAATACTTCCCGATCGCGTATTGCAGCGCCTTTATATAGGGCCCTTCCATGAAAACATCCAGAATATTCCAGAATATTCGAGTAAATACGCGCGCCAACCGACCAAGCGCAGAAAGATCGAGTGTAGAGCTTCTAGAAAGTTTAGTTCTTCAATTTGATACTAGATGGCGCTGCCGGTTAAAAAAATTAGTCATGTCATTTTCTAGAAAGCTCTCTCCTCGCTCTGTTACCCGACACTAGATGGCGCTAGTGCCATGAGATGAGATGTCAACTTAGCCGCGCAACACTGCCCCCTCCTAAGACATGCTCGTCCCGAGCATTATCAGCCCCATAATAACGCGCCAGGCGATCCACATGGACGATCTTAGGAGTCCCTCTTGCGCCTTTCTGTATCCGGTAGGTTACATCGTTGATCCTGGTCACAATCCGGTACGGGCCGTCTCATTTAGCTTGAAGCTTAGGAGATTTCCCTTTGCTGCGGACTGGATTGTGCAACCACACAAATGAACCTTCGTCGAACCCTTTGTTGTTCATTTTGCGGTCGTACCGGGTTTTCATCTTTTCAGACATTTGCTGGCCCGATTGCTTGACGTGCTCATAAACGTCATTCATTTTGTTCCGCAAGTTATTTGCATAATCGGTTATACTGCGTGGAGCATCAGATGGTATCCCGGTGATCAGGTCTGCAGTCAGCCGTAATTCTCTTCCAAAGTTTGCGAAAGCTGGTGTCCCTGATGTACTTTCGTGAACAGCGCTTCGATATGACAACAAAAACGGTTGTATGTGCTTGTCCCAATCTCGTTGCTGGTTGTCTACAACTTTTGCTAGGTACCTCTCCAATGTCTGATTAAATCGTTCTACCATTCCATCAGATTGCGGGTGATAAGAAGTCGTTCTTGTTTTATGAGTACCCATAACTCGGCAAGTTTCCTGGAATATTTGAGACTCAAAATTCCTTCCTTGATTGTTGCTGTGAATCTCTAAAGGTACTCCAAAACGACAGAAGACTTCATGAACTAGTTTATCTGCAACTGTTGAAGCTTCTTGATTTGGAATGGCGAAGACTTCTGGCCACTTAGTGAAGTAATCCATCACAACCATGAAATACTTGTTACCGCTTTCACTCTCCGGAAACGGCCCCGCCACGTCAATGGCTATTCTCTCCCATGGTGCACCAACATTGTACAACTTCAATGCACCTCTACTACGAGTCTGAGGTCCCTTTACAGCCGCACAACTTGTACATTTGCGACACCAGTCCTCGACATCATTTCGACAGTGGACCCAGTAAAACCGTTCTCGGATCTTCAGTAGAGTTCGTTTAACTCCCTGATGGCCTCCTGAATAATCATTATGGTACAGCTGTAGAACATTCGGTACCTTAGCTTTAGTGACAACCATTTGCAAATGACAGCTGTCTCCTCGACCACTGTCCCATTTACGGCACAGGGCTCCATCCTGAATCAGCAAGCCGTCCCACTGGGCCCAATAGCCTCTAGTGGTCGAACTCATCGCTGAGACGTCGCTCCACTTAGGCTTGGTAGCACGGGCCTTCATCCATTCCAGAACCGGCTTGATGTCCGGATCTTCCTGCTGTGCATGACGTAGGCTGTCCTTCCACTCGTTGCTGAGGTGGTCTGTCCTGAGCATCCTCACTGATACCACTTCGTTACTCTTTTGTTTAGTACAATGTTTCCAATCTTCACGACAAGGTCTTCTTGACAATGTATCTGCGTTGCCATGAGATTTCCCGCTGCGATGTCTGATAGTAAAGTCGTATCCCGGCTGCTGCTGGGCGGTGATGTTAGCCGCACTTCCCTTCTGAGATCGTTCACCTTCCCTTTCTAGGGTTCGCTTAGGGCAGCTGGATCGAAGATGGTCCCTTTCCCCACAGTCATAGCACCTAGGGCTGTATCCTTTATTGTGGTCGCGAACCGTAACTGCTGCAACCACCCTAGCGCGAGGGGAACGACGATCCTGCCACCGCCAGGCGGTGTCGTTAGCTGCACTACCCTCTCGAGATCTATCAACTCTCCTTTCTACAGTTCGCTTAGGGCAGCTGGAGCGAAGATGGCCCCTTTCCCCACAGCCATAGCACCTAGGGCTGCTGCAACCTCCCTGACGCGATAGGAACGATGATCCTGCCGCACGGCCTCCACCTCCAGTGCATGGGCCAAGGCGTCCTTAAGCGTCTCGTGGTGCCCGAGCCTCACAGCAGCTCTGACTTCCAGGTCGCGGATGCCGTCGATGAATGTCTGCACCAGGTTCCCTTCAATGAGCGCAGGTACAGACTGGTATGCTTTTCGAACCATCTTCTCCACCTCAAGGGCCCACTGCTCCAGGTTTTCGTTGCTGCGTTGCACGCGATCTTTAAGCTGCGCACGAAAGACGTGTTCCAGGTGAGTGTCACCATATCTCGCCTCCAATGCCTCAAGGAGCTGCTCGTAGGTCACTTTCTTGCCGAGAGCTTCCAACACGGTTAAGGCTTGGTCGCGCAGGCCTAAGGTGAGTGTAGTCATGGCCTGGCTTTTATTCCAGCCGTTTGCCTCCATGACGGCCTCGAACTGCTTCGTCAACTTAGCCGCGCAACAATATTTAAATAGGTAGTAGTAATAGACCGGACATCACTAACAAAATTGTCGTCTGTAACTTTTGTTCTATAGAATATATCTCCGATTTTTGTCATTTAGTCTAAGTGACATCGTCAAAAGGTCAAGACGCATTCATTTTATAAATTTAAAAATATTTTTAAAGAAAATGTGCCTGGTTGTGCATTAAAGTATTGTAAATCACGATATGGAGCAAAAATGAACGTGATTTCGGTTTCTTATCGTAAGAATAATGTTTAAATTTATATATAAATAATCTTTAAATTTTATCATGTGCCATAAGTGCCCTCTGTTAGTGATTAACGATGTGCACACAACGGATTTTAACCTTATGTTTAGTAGTGTCACCTACTGGGGAATAGCTAAAATGTTTTCTAAATAAATATTCAGTGTAGTATTGCTATATTTCGCTAGAGTGTAATACATGCGCGTGGTCACAGCTTTTGTATGAAAATGTTCCCAATGTCCACTCTATAGTGTGTATATATACATATATATATATATATATATATATATATATATATATATATATATATATATATATATATATATATATATATATATATATTTAAATATCTTTGGGTAGATGTGATAATATTGACTGAGTGTCAAATTGATCCAAAAAAACCATACCACAGTTAAATAATAATTTTTTTTTTATAACTTTATTTCAGGCATCAAGGACTTTAAAATTAAGAACATTGGCCCATAGCAATATATACCTTAACCTAAAAATATATATAAAATATAAATATAACACTATTTAGGGAACTTTCTTCTTTAGCGCGTCCCTGTATCGGCGAAACTCTACCCCAGAGGGCCAGAAATCGGGAGCAAGGAATGTCTCTTTGTATTTTGCACATCTTTTACAACAACAAATCATTTGAATCGGTGTGACGGAGTTGTAATCTACGTAAAAACGGATTATAAAGTTAAGGTTACCGAGATCCTGCTTTCGAATGCTTCATGTCTCCAGATTACCATAAATGACCTCACTATCCTAGGGATTTATCACTCACCATCAACCTCCGATGCAGAAAAATTCGTATATTCACTATAATATGATAATCACTTGAATAACCTAAAACATTTAAAACTATTATTATTACGGGAGACAAACATAAATATAATAAATGACAATTTACAGACAAACGAACGTAAAATAAAATAAACTACTTAACATGCTAGCTACACACGGCATGTTACCAGGACATACCCTGCCAACTAGAAAACTGTTTGGATGATTTTATTTTAAAACTAAATAAATCTAAAAATGCTGCTTCTATAAATGTTCTGAATGCACCTATTACTGATCATGACATGATTTTTCTAAAATTATCCAATATAAAAGATGAAACTAATTCTACTAAAATGAGAACCTCTATCAACCTTCTACAAGCAATCGAATCATTTAAGGATTTGGATCTTCATGACATGCTACTACATACTAATCCCACTTAACATAACATAAACACTCACGCCTGTCACCCAGAGGGGTAGGCAGAGACTACAGACTTCCATTTGGCACGATCCTGACACACCTCTCTCGCCTCCTTCACATCCATACACCTACGCATACATGCTCGTCGGTTAAGGGTACTCCTAATTTGGCCCGTTTTTAATAAATCGCCAATTTGGTCGATAAATTTTTGCCTAGGACGTCCCTTTCCGACTCTGCCATTCACTTCTGCAACATAAATTTTCTTTGTCAGTCTTTCCTCATCCATTCTTTCCACATGACCAAACCACCGAAGCATTCCTTTCTTAATCCTGGTCACAACATCATCCTGCAAACCACACTCTTCTCTTATTACACAATTTCTTACCCTGTCATTCAGATTCAGCCCTAACATACTCCTTAACGACCGCATTTCTACTGCGTTCATTCTACTCTCGTGCTTCTTCTGCCACACCTAACTTTCACTACCATACGTTAAAGTAGGGATCAACACAGCATTGTGAATTGCCATACGTGCCTTTTTCGACACATTTTGACTCTTCACAATATAGTGTAGGGCCCCATTTACTATATTTCCCGCATTCACTCGTCGTTCTATATCCTTATCATATCTCCCATCCCTGCTAAATACGCAGCCCAAATATACAAACTCGTCTACTTAATCCCACTTATCTTACTGCTTTGTTAATTGATAAATTAAGGCAATGTATTTTAACAAACACAATAACCACGACAATTACATGTAAAAATCGTATATTAAAACCATGGATTACAATAGGTATTCTTCGTTGTATAAGAAATAGAAATGATATGCAGAAAAAACTGAAACGTGACCCAAAAACGTAATCCTAAAAATAACATATAGACGCTATCGAAATCACTGTAATGCTTTGATTAAAAACTTAAAACGGAATTACGAAGGAGATCAACTAATTAAAAATAAAAAATCTCAGGTTATTTTGGAAATCTATAAATAACATCACGCATCGTAAAGTAAATAAATAAAATAATATAGGACTTCTTAACTGTAAATCAACGCCTCTGGAAGAATCTGTAAATTACATAAATGCCTGTTTTGCGAATATTGGCAAATCTCTAGCTGATAATATTTTAAAGCGTCAACAAATTGGGGTACACTGTCTAAACCCACCTTCTCCCTTTGTCTTATTAGAAACTGACCCGGATAAGGTTTATGAAATTTTAATGGGATTAAAATCGGACAGTGCTGCGGGCTGGGATGGTATACAAACGAAATTTCTGAAACATGTTGGCAAAGAAAAAGCCCCCGTCATTGCTCACTTAGCTAACCTCTGCATAAGACAGGGTAATTTTCCTACTGTGCTCAAGCATGCTATCGTCACTCCGATACATAAGGGTGGAGATAGCGACGAAGCCAGTAACTACAGACCTATATCAGTTCTTCCGGTTATTTCAAAAATATTAGAAAAAATTATAAATAGCAGATTAATTAGCTTCCTAAACAAATATCAACTAATATCTAACACACAATTTGGAATTTCAACAGATGATGCTATAAGTGCATTAACGTCTCACATTACTGAAAATGTCGATAAAAATAAAAAGCGCATTACAGTTTTTTTAGATCTTCAGAAGGCTTTCGATACCGTCTCTGTCCCGATCCTTATGCGCAGATTGGAATCAGTGGGTATCAGGGGTACCCCCCTAGCTTTGCTGTGTGATTATTTGAGTGATCGTAAACAGAGGGTTAGGGTTGGTGACTGTATTAGCGAGCTAGCAGACACAACATATGGTGTCCCCTAGGGAAGTGTGTTGGGACCAACTCTCTTTTTAATTTATATCAACAACCTTTGTAACTTGGATATTCGTAATGGTAAATTATTTTCATATGCTGACGACACCGCTGTAGTTTTCTCTGGTTCTACATGGGACGAAGTACATGGCTTTGCTCAAGAGGATCTGGCCCGAATAGCTCGATGGTTAGATAAGAATTTATTGACTCTAAATTCCTCTAAGACCAATTATATATGTTTCACAAATTATAACAGTACTCAGCCAAATACAGACTTTCAAATAAAAATTCACTCATGTAACAATTTCACCAACCAAAATTGCTCATGTGATAGCATAGATAAAATATCTAAAACCAAATATCTTGGAGTAATGGTTGACCAGCGCCTTGCTTGGAGTGCCCACATTGACCTACTGATTGGCAGAATTCGCAAACTAACTTGGATTTTTAAAACTTTGAGACACGTTGGCGACGCAGATTTAATAAAACAAATATATATATCGCTAGCACAATCCATCCTTAACTACTGTATCACAGTCTGGGTGTGTGATTATTTGAGTGATCGTAAACAGAGTGTTAAGGTTGGTGACTGTATTAGCGAGCTAGCAGACACAATATATTTCGGTTATCGGTAAAAAAAATCTTTGTAACAGCTAAAGTATAATAGTGTTGTGTGAATAAGTCAACTAGCGCCATCTAGTGTCAGGAACGAGAGCGAGGGGAGCTTTGCAGAGAATGACAAAACAAATCTCTCAACCGACAGCGCCATCCGAAGAGACTGGTGTTTCTGGAAAGTCTATACTCGCACACTCGTCCCTTTGCGCGCATTTACCTGAATATTCCGGACGCTTCTTTGCTAATTTAAATAAATAGGCGCTGCAAGATGCGATCGAGGCAGAGTTGAACTCGGCGACCCAAGCGAAGCTTCGGAGCGGAATTAAGTGAATTAGTGTGTTTAATTATTAGTGTTTTTAACTTTAATTTGTATAAAGTAAATTAAAGTGTTAATTTAGGTAATTCTATCGGCAATTTTTATTGACACGAACCTCAAGCCCGTAACAATTGGTGTCAGAAGTGGGATAAAATCATGCCGATTTTACCTAAGGAGGAAACGGAGGGTGTCCGTACCCGAAGTCAACGCCAGCAGGAGACGGACCAACGAAGATTTGGTGGTGCAACGCCGCAGACGTCGGAGGGCCAGCCACCGGCTGCAGGCCCGTCAGTAGCTCCTACATCTGCAACACCCGATTTAGGTGCTCTGATGGTGATGTTGCAGGAACAGGCCCGCCGACAGGAGGAGCAGGTCCGTCGGTTGGAAGAACAGCTGCGGGGCGGACAGGAGGAACAGGCCCGCCGGCAGGAGGAACAGGCCCGCCGGCAGGAGGAACAGGCCCGCCGGTAGGAGGAACAGGCCCGCCGGCAGGAAGAACAAGCCCACTGGCAGGAGGAACAGGCTCGTCGTTTAGAAGAGCAACTCCAACACGATAAGGAAGAGCAGATGCTCCTCATGAAGGACCTTCACGCTATCTTCGGAAAAGATATACGGGAGGTGAAGGATAAGGTTGCTCAACATGACAACCGCCTGTCGGAGGCCGAAACCCGAATCGACCAAGTAAACAATCGGGTTGACAACGTAATGGCTGACGTGAAGAAAACGCTGGACAACCTCAAACTTGGGGATGGAACAACAGCTCCCGTAGTAGCTACAACACCTTCGCTACGTGGGTTCAAGGTACCACCGTTTGACGGTACCTCTTCCTGGTCAGCCTACAAAATCCAGTTCGAGGCCGTCATGGAGGCAAACGGCTGGAATAAAAGCCAGGCCATGACTGCACTCACCTTAGGCCTGCGCGACCAAGCCTTAACCGTGTTGGAAGCTCTCGGTAAGAAAGTGACTTATGAGCAACTCCTTGAGGCATTGGAGGCGAGATATGGCGACGCTCACCTGGAACACGTCTTTTGTGCGCAGCTTAAAGATCGCGTGCAGCGCATCAACGAAAACCTGCAACAGTGGGCTCTAGAGGTGGAGAAGCTGGTGCGAAAAGCATACCAGTCTGTACCTGCGCTCATTGAAGGGAACCTGGTGCAGACATTTATCGACGGCATCCGTGACCTGGAAGTCAGAGCTGCTGTGAGGCTCGGGCACCACGAGACGCTTAAGGACGCCTTGGCCCATGCACTGGAGGTAGAAGCCGTGCGGCAGGATCATCATTCCCATCGCGTCAGGGAGGTTGCAGCAGCTACAGTTCGCGACCGCGACAGAGGATACAGCCCTAGGTGCTATGGCTGTGGGGAAAAAGGCCATCTTCGATCCAGCTGCCCTAAGCGAACCGTGGGAAGGAGAGTTGGTCGATCTCGAGAGGGTAGAGCAGCTAACGGCACTGCCTGGTGGCGACAGGATCATCGTTCACCTCACGCTAGGGAGGTTACAGCAGTTACGGTTCGCGACCACAATAAAAGATACAGCCCTAGGTGCTATGGCTGTGGGGAAAGGGGCCATCTTCGGTCCAGCTGCCCTAAGCACACCCTAGGAAGGGAAGGTGAACGGTCTCAGGAAGGAAGTGCGGCTAACAGCACCGCCCAGCAGCAGCAGGAATACGACTTTCCTATCAGACACTGCAGCGGGAAATCTCACGGCAACGCAGATGCATTGTCAAGAAGACCTTTTCCTGAAGATTGCAACCATTGTAGTAGGCAAGAGAGTAAGGAAGTGGTATCCATGAGGATGCTCAGGACAGACTACCTCAGCAACGAGTGGAAGGACAGCCTACGACATGCACAGCAGGAAGACCCGGACATCAAGCCGATTCTGGGATGGATGAAGGCCCGTGCTACCAAGCCTAAGTGGAGGGACGTCTCAGCGATGAGTTCAACCACGAAAAGCTATTGGGCCCAATGGGACAGCTTGCTGCTTCAGGATGGAGTCCTGTGCCGTAAATGGGACAATGGTCGAGGAGACAGCTGTCGTTTACAAATGGTTGTCCCTAAAGCTAAAGTGCCGAATGTTCTACAGCTTTGCCATAATGGTCGTTCAAGAGTCCATCTGGGAGGTAAACGAACTCTACTGAAGGTCCGAGAACAGTTTTACTGGGTCCATTATCGTGACGATGTCGAGGATTGGTGCCGTACATGTACAAGTTGTGCGGCTGTGAGGGGACCTCAGGCACGGAGTAGAGGAGCGTCGAAATTGTACAATGTTGGTGCACCACGGGATAGGACACCCCTTGACATTGCGGCGCCGTTACAGAAAGGCGCAAGAGGGACTCCTAAGATCGTCCATGTGGATCGCTTGGCGCGTTATTATGGGGCCGATAATGCTCGGGACGAGCATGTCTTAGGAGGGGGCAGTGTTGTGTGAATAAGTCAACTAGTGCCATCTAGTGTCAGGAACGAGAGCGAGGGGAGCTTTGCAGAGAATGACAAAACAAATCTCTCAACCGACAGCGCCATCCGAAGAGACTGGTGTTTCTGGAAAGTCTATACTCGCACACTCGTCCCTTTGCGCGCATTTACCTGAATATTCCGGACGCTTCTTTGCTAATTTAAATAAATAGGAGCTGCAAGATGCGATCGAGGCAGAGTTGAAGTCGGCGACCCAAGCGAAGCTTCGGAGCGGAATTAAGTGAATTAGTGTGTTTAATTATTAGTGTTTTTAACTTTAATTTGTATAAAGTAAATTAAAGTGTTAATTTAGGTAATTCTATCGGCAATTTTTATTGTCACGAACCTCAAGCCCGTAACAATAGCTACTGCAAACATAAAAACATTGAAAAATAGCTAGAGGTTTATGGATTGAACTTATCTATATATTGAAAAATCGATATCGATGATCTATTATACTTAAAATAAGGTTTGATGTCAATTCCCGAGTAGAAAATAAAAAAAACTTTCCATAAATTTGTTTCGTAAGCATAAAATATAGTAATTTTTACCAACACAACATTGAAAAGAAAAACTAGATTCATTTCCCTTCAATATGATGCTAATATCTTGCTATTTGAATATTTCTAAGTAGCTAAACAAATCAAATCAAAATACATTCTTCTTGGAAGTTTGCAGCGGCCTCTTGACGAATGCAGAGTCGTCGCGCGTCATTCAAATTGAAGAAGATCGCCGTCCGTCTAACGCTTTCTATACACGATAAGGTTGAATGAAATACGAATAAGTGATAAAATATTTTAATGATTTATAATTTTGACTTAAAACGATAATAATGATTTCTTATATTTACGCGAACACTACACATGATTAAAACTACTTTTACGGATTTTATCGCGTTTATTTTTACTTTTTATTTTTTTTACTTTTTATTTTTTATTTTTTAAATACCGTATGAGGACATTATCTGTAGTGTTGAGGACTGTCTGTATAAAAATAATATTGGTAATGAAGATTTAGAGGCCATACGTCAAGACATCTCGTCTACGTTACGTCGAAGTTCAGCGCCGAAATTAAATCTTCCCAAAAATGAATTTAACGCGTTGAAAAACTTATGCAATAGACCAGAGCTTACGATTCTCCGCGCAGATAAAGGTAATTCTACGGTTATAATGGATACGTCAGATTACAATTTTAAAATACAACAACTTTTGTCGGATGAAACTACTTATCGAAAGGTCAAAACAGCAACCCTACAACTAATACGCTTAAAACAACTAGCGATCTAATTAAGAAATACTCCGAAAAATTGAATCTGAACGTTAATTCGATAATACCTTCATGTGCCAAACCACCGAAGTTGTGTGGGTTACCAAAGATACACAAACCGAATGCTCCATTACGTCCAATAGTGAGTCAGATTGATTCGCCAACTTACAGATTGGCTCAATACTTAGCTAAAATATTATCACCACTCAGAGGACACACAAGAGCACACACTAAGGATTCATACCATTTTGTCAGTGAGATAAAAGACCTACATCTTACTGACAATGAAACCATGGTCAGTTTTGATGTTCAGTCTCTATTTACATGCATACCTGTTGCAGACTGAATCTCAATTATAACTAGGAAACTAGAGGAAAATAACATGCCAGCAGAATATGCAGACAAATACCAAGACATTGCCTTACATCTGGCTATCTATTGTGGAAGGAAGAGTTTTAAAAGCAAGTAGATGGTGTGGCCATGGGCTCACCTGTATCTCCCATTGTCGCCGATATATTCATGGAAGACTTTGAGGAGAAAGCCCTCCTTACTGCACCTGTTACTCCAAGGATCTACAAGCGGTACGTAGACGATACTTTCACAATTTTACCATCAGACAAAGTAACTGCATTTTTAGAACATCTTAATTCCATAAACTCTAAAATTCAATTTACTATGGAGTTAGAGGCAAATAATTCCTTACCTTTCCTAGATGTGTTAGTCATCCGAAATCCTAATAACACCATTGGTCACACTGTGTATAGGAAAAAGATCCATACAAACCGATATTTAAACGGTGAATCTCACCACCATCCTTCACAGTTAGCTACCGTGGGCAAATCTTTGTTACAGAGAATACGAGGGATCTGTGACAGCAAACACCTGGCCGCCGAGCTTCAGCACGTCAAGCAAGTTCTGCACGACAACAAGCTTCGGGTCCCGCGCCTACGTCACAGTGATCGAGTGAAGCCGGCCACAGTCGAGCGTGTGCCTGCCGTACTACCATATGTCAGAGGTGTCACAGACAAGATTGGTTATATCTTGAAGCGAGCTTCTATTAGAACATTCTACAAGCCGCCGAAGAAGATTAGTCAGTTCCTACCATCCGTCAAGTGTCATATTAAACAAAGTAAATTTTATAGGAGAAACAAAAACTTCGTAATGTGTGTTACATTAGTTCCGATGAATAAATTGTTGACTTGTGAAATAATTAGAACAAAAAAAAAATATCACAAAAGGTAAATAACCCAAAAATACAAAAACATTAAAATTTCAAATACAGTAAAAGTGCGCAAATACGATTTTCGAAACACGAAACAAGTGTGAAAATGAATCAATACAATCAATATATTACAACAAAAATAAAACACATGATAACATCAAGCAGTATTGAATATTGAAAACACACTTGCTCGTTTCTAGAGACCCTTATTTATAATTTTTGTTGTAACGTCCCTGGATACCGCATTAGCCATACGAAAAAACCTGAAGAACACATTGATATTACTTGTGAATCCTTTGAAATTTTAATATATTTTAACTAAAAAAGTGTATGAGTATGTTTATTAGAAATTTAATCACTAATTACCTTAGCTGCAGCCGCAGGACTTAAAAAAAACCAATTCTTAAAATATAAATTTAATAAAGAAATATTACAATAATTCTATAACTAAATTAAAATGATTAGCTTGGTTGAAGTGTGACCGAAGAATGACGAACTCCGATGCTAACTTGCAAGGGCGTCGGATTGTCGGCGCCTGTTGACTCGGCGCCTCGTGACACGCTACTCCGACGTGTGCGTCTTTAAGTAGGCCTTATATACTCGGCGATTTTCGTGTAGTGGAACAATGTAATTCCTCCCCCCACAGTTCAGCGACTATTTTCTGACTTTGAAGGAAAATGTTGCTGGATATGCTTTTGCGTTTTTAGGATCTTCATAGGAATGCTTTCCAGGTGCTGGCGGCTGGGTGTTCTGGAGTTGCGGCTTACTGCATCTCCACAGATTGTAACGTCGACAGATTATTACAATCGCTATTGTGATAAGCGAGCCAATTATCATTACTTAAATGCTTGTGTATTACTAATAGTTGTGTGGTACAAAGTGTTGCTAGTTATGGTGTCTTGTACCATTATCGGCTCTCTCATGACTTGATTGTAGGCTTCGTGTAGTTTTCTCAGGTCGATGGATTGCAGCGAGATTCTGTGCTGAGATGTGGTTTCCTCTCTGAAGTTACGTGGGACATCGGACATTATTAGTGACTGTCCGGATACTTGGTTGTTCTCGTTGACTATTGTAAATTCTGACGTCATCATTGTGCAATTTAAGGGTATGGTTACCAAATAGCTTCCTTGAAACTGCTTGTATTCTTCTATTCCGCATCGTGGATGGATTCTTGTAGTGCGAGGGAACGTGATAACATAGTTCCCAGCGTCCAGTTGCTCCATGGCTTCCTTTTCCAGTGTTATAGTGGTCAGGTTGCAGTCATCTCCTAGGGCGTGGTTTGTGACGAGCTCTCGTGTGCAGTTATTATGATTCTTGACTCTGTTTATGGTATCGTCTTCGCAGAGGTACTGCTGGTCTACCTTCGAGCATTTAGCCTCCATATACGCATATGCTTCCCTGTTGGTTGCTAGGGAAGGAAGGGGTGGAATAAGGATCTTGTTATATATGTTCGAGGTTATCAAAAGTATTGTTACGAGCTTGAGGTTCGTTGACAATAAAAATTGCCGATAGAATTACCTAAATTAACACTTTAATTCACTTTACACTAATTAAAGTTAAAAACACTAATAATTAATCACACTGATTCACTTTATTCCGCTCCGAAGCTTCGCTTGTGTCGCCAACTCCAATACTTCCCCGATCGCATCTTGCAGCGCCTATTTATATAAATTAGCAGGGAAATATCCAGAATATTCAAGTAAACACGCGCAAGGTACCGAGGTTCGTGTTTCGGTTTCAAGAAGTTTAGTTCTTCGGTTCGAGACTAGATGGCGCTAGTGCCGTCGACTTGAGCGCGTAACAGTATATACAGATCGAATATGTTCGCACTAACTATGGGAACTTTAAAAACTATAACTATATGTTTTTCGACGTATTATGAACCTGGTTTTATAATACTATAATAGTCGCGTAAGTCTAAATTTAATATTCTATCATCCCCATATATCATTTTTACTCTCTCTGTCATTACCCTTAAAGTATCGATATCTATCATTGAATGATGCGTGCTTAAGGCGCGCACAAGAGCTAGCATGTTTTCTATTCTAACTAATTCTCCCAACAAATCATCGACGTTTTCCGTTATGATGGTCAAAAGCTGAGTGAAATAAGCATATTTTATTAAACTATTTTCTTTATAAGCAGTGCTATTCAACAATAGTTCTAACGTAGCATTAATGGATTGCTAATTTTTAACTAACTGATCTATGACGCCGTTATGTTGCGTCATCCATTCCTTGCTGAGACTTATGTGCTCCGATATAATTTTGACTTGGTTATTTTCGAGATTTTTTACTGCGTTATTAAATTTAATAGCATCCTGATAATCTAAATTTCCGGTTAAGCTTTTAATAGCAGATCCTAAGCCATTAATTAAACCTCTTTTCACTCGACTAGGTTCGAGTCCTTTTAAATTATTTAAAACTCTATTAATTTTATGAGATAAATGGTTGATTTGAAGAGAATATAGGGAAAACGTATCATTATTTAATCTTAATTCAATGTCGGATAACTGCTGTCTCACTGCAATAGTTTTCTCTTCTATATCATTGGTGCGAATATACTGTAAAAAGCTATGGTAATGTGACACTAGACGAGTTCGACCTAACGTATAAGGAAGGAGGCCAGGACCATCGTTGAGACTTTCAAGTCTTATCTCCTGTGTTTAAGCGAGATGCGCCATCATCACCAATGGGGTTCTGTAACAATTTAGCGCTATTAGGGACTCGCTTAATGCGAGCCTTAGCTATACATATTTATAGCTTTTCTGAACGATATCGTTAGTGTATCTGGGTACTAATTTCTGTCGGCTAGCGAGCGGGTTTTTTTTATGAAAATCTGCTGTTGTGGTTCATACTGAATTTCGGGTTCTCTATCCTTATTTCTATTTTCAATTAAAACTGTGCAAAAATTGTAATGTAGACTGATTTATAATTTCATAAACTAGTTTCATTTGTTCTCTATGATTTTGAGTGTACTGTTGAAGTAGATGCTGAGTAAGGTCTACACCTACTGGGTCTCTGGGGTCAAAGTGACCTGTTATTATATAGAAGGGCCTGCATTTCGTGAAGCTGTGTACCGAACTATTGTAAGCGATAATCGCGTATGGTATTAGGTTTACAGCTGGCTCATCTTTAAGCTGAAGTTTTAGTAACCTGAGATGTTCGAGAAGGGTTGAATGGAAACGTTCTACAATTCCATTGTCGTTTGGTGAAGGGGCGAGTATTTTATGTTGGTTAATATTGCGAATTCTTAAAAATTCGGAAAATAGTTGGTTAGTGAATTCAGTGCCGTTATCAGTTACTATCGTTAAAGGTCAACCATGGTGCGTGCAGTATTTTAGTAAGGCCCGTAAAACACTGATGGCTATACCGTCGTCTAGATGATAAGCTTGTCCGTACTTGGAGAATACGTCGACGAAGGTAATGTATTTTTCGCTATCTACCGTAAACAAGTCCATATGAACTATTTCTACAGGCTTGCCCGGAGGCGGAACAACGATGAATCTTGGTTAGATAGGATTACGGTCGTATTTACCTTGGCCACACACAATACATTCATTAATGAATTTTGTTATTTGTTCTTTCATTTTTGGCCAGTAGTATTTTTCGAAAGAGACAAATAACACTCATTAATGCCTCTATGGTTGGTTTTGCCCTCGTGATAGTGTTTTATAATTTCTTGTTGCCTAATAATAAGATAATAATAATAAGGTTTAACGTTTTCAAGTTCAATTTCGGCAAGTACGAGATTCATTGCGGAGCTTTTAAAGTTATTCTGTATGACAGGTATAATTGAGTAAAGTCCTAACGGGGGGTTGATTAGAACTCCGGTTTTAATTTTTGGGTTCACGAACTCCTTTATTACGTTTATAACATCGGTCTCTAAATTTGATTCCGTTACTTGCACCGAAATGCGAGTGTGTGTGTCGAAGGGCTTCGAAACCGCGGGTCGCTTTTTTACGTCGCCTACGGTAGTGATAACCAATTGGCGATGAAATTTGTTTAGTGGTTCATCGGTTATTGGAACTTCCAATATGGGATTCTCATGACTCGTATGAATAGTAGCGGTTGTAGAACCATGACTGCGTTCTGGTTGTTCTGGGGGTTCGCTAGAAGTGAATTAGTCTCTTCGTTATGAATCTCAATGCGACTGAGGGACATCTGCGTTCGTATTTGATTTCCCTTTCTTGTAAATTACAGTGAAGTCGTATTCGCTAAGCTTTAAGCGCCATCGAGTAAGGCGAGAGTTCGGTTCTTTCAAACTCATAATCCACTGTAGAGGTTTGTGGTGAGTAAGTATTTTAAATGTCCTGCCGAATAGGTAGGGCCTAAAATATTTAGTGGTCCATACTATTGCCAGGAGCTCTTTCTCGATGGTACTGTAATTTTGTTCACTATCATTGAGTGTCCGCGAAGCATATGAGATGGGTTTATCCGAGCTTATCGGCCCTTGAGACAAAACAGCACCGATGGTAAAGTTCGACGCATCGGTTGTAAGGATAAATTCCTTACTAAAGTCCGGGTATTTAAGAATTGGATCATTCGTCAAAAGGGTACACTTCTCAAAACTGTTAACATAATCTGGGTCAAAAGTGATCATTTTACCCTTTTTTAGACATTGTGTTAGTGGTTTTGTTATTTTTGCAAAATCTGGGGTGAATTTCCGGTAATATCCTAATAGTCCTAAGAACTGCTTTATTTCCTTGGGAGATTTAGGCATAGGGTATTTTTCTATCGCTGCTATTTTGTCTGGGTTAGGCTTCACGCCCTCGCTGCTGGTGATGTGGCCTAAATAAGCCGTTTCTAACTTAAGGAGCTATGATTTGTCCATTTGTACTTTTAAAATTAGAGTTCCTAAGTCTCTGGAAGACTTGTTCTAAGTTGACCATATGTTCTTGCAGCGAAGTGCTGAATACTATTATATAGTCTAGGTACAGCAAACAGATCTGGTTCTGGAGACCTTGGAGTATGTTATACATTACTCTTTGGAATATGGAGGGTGAGCTCTTCAGGCCCATGGGCATCCGAAGGAGTTCGTAGTGGCCGTGTTTGACATTGAATGCCGTCTTTGGAATGTCGGCGGGTTGCATTTCTACTTGATGAAAACCATTGGCGAGATAGATCTCTACCCTAGAGGGTAGTCAAATATTGGCATTTACCCAGTTTGTCCAGAACGTCTGAGATATTCGGGATAGGGTATTTGTCATTTATGGTTTTTTCATTAAGTTTACGAAAATCTACCACTAGAGGCCATTTCTTTTTCCCCGAAGCGTCTGCCTTTTTTGGGACAATTCAAATCGGAGAGGATCATGTGGACTCGGAGGGACGTATAATGCCTTGAGTTAACATTTTTTTTATTTGATCGCGTACCTCTTGTCGATGAACAAAAGGATATCGATAGCTCTTTGTGTATATAGGAATTTCATCGGTCGTATGGTTGCGGTGTTTTATTTGATTCGTAAATGTTATTTTTCACCTTCGATATAAAATATGTCATGATATTTGGCACAAAAAGTCATCAAATTAGCCTTTTCTTCTTCGTTAAGGTGGTCAGTGCGGAGTCGCGATAAAACGTCTTTAGCGCGTTCGGTTATAGGCTGGGTGCGCGTGCACTCAACGTTAAACAACTGCGTGAGCGGGGCGGTCCAGGGAAAAAACAAGATCGTCATCGCTAGTATTCTCAATCTCTAAAATAGCTCTATTTTGGGAAACGCTGGTTATGCATTCGTGAATGACACAATTACATAAAATTTGTTCGGGAATATAGATTTCACTATCACTACTGTCAACAGGAATTCTAAATCTAAATCTCTAATCTAAATAACTTTGAAGTATTTGCAGGAATTATATTTTCGTACAGGTTGGCGTTTCGTGAATTATATAACCCAGTAAGACCCAGTAGTAAAATGTCATGCTTTTAAATCGATCTTTGCTTCGCACTTAGTTAACAGATCGAGCCCAATTAACCCGTCGAAATGGTTGTGAGATTTATACACGAAAAATTTTATTGGTTTGCTGTCGTTAATTTCCGGAAAACAGGGCACCGTAATGGAATAATCATTTCTACTAACAGCGTGAACATTAGTAACTTCGAAAGGATCACAGTCAAGTTGGTAACCGGTACGATTACGAAACACTCATTTCTGAGAGAAAGAGCCGTAAAATTAGAAAGTGAGTGTTAGACAGAAGTAAAGTAGAAAACTCGGTAGTAAATAACCCACGTCTTTTTTGGTCTTACACAAAGTCGCTGAAAGGGCCCTCCCGGGCACTACCATCTGTTATGACATATGAGGACCAGTCTGGTGATACTGGACAATCGGTGTGTAATTTATTTTCAGAATACTTTCAGTCAACTTTTCTCGTTCCCGACGCTAATAGCCGTACACCTAATCTTGATAATCAGTGCCAAGACAATTTTAGTATTGGCGACATAAATATAAATCTGAAGGAGGTTGAAAAATTGCTGAAATATACTAACATGAATAAAGGCACCGGGCCTGATAGTACAACACCTTTTTTTATAAGGCAGTGCGTAGATAGCTTGGTTACGCCTCTATGTATTATTTTCAAGCGTTCTTTAAAAGAAGGTATAGTGCCAATGACCTGGAAATCAGCATTTGTAACGCCCGTACATAAAAGCGGTGACCGTTCTAATGTAAAAAATTATAGGCCTATATCCAAGTTGTGTATATTTGCCAAAATATTTGAGAAAGTTGTCTACCGACAGATATATGCTACACTGTAGTCTTCTTTTACTCCTGAACAACATGGCTTTTTAAGGCAGAGGTCGACTGTATCAAACCATTTAGTTTTTAATGAATACATCTCTTCACAAATGGATTCAGGGCTACAGGTCGATTGTATTTTTACTGATTTGAGTAAAAGCTTTTGATCGTATAGATCACTTGCTGCTCCTTGAGAAACTGTACAAAGCCGGTATACATGGTAATTTATTTAGATGGTTTTCTTCTTACATCAGTAATAGATCCTAGGCAGTTCCAATAAATGGTTTTACTTCTGCGTGGATAACAATTCCTTCTGGCGTACCTCAAGGCTCTTTATTAGGGCCTTTGCTTTTTGTTATATTCATTAACGACATTGCGTTATGTTTCAAACATGCCAGAGTCTTATTATACGCAGACGACACTAAGATCTTTATGGCCACTAACAGCTCTGGTGACTGTGATCGCCTTCAGTCCGATCTGAATAATTTTGTGCAATACTGTACTCAAAATAAGTTTGATTTGAGTGTTTCCAAATGTTTTGCTATGACCTTTTCTCGTAAATTTAAAGCTATAAATTATCAGTATAAAATCAATAATAAGTCACTTAACAATCTTACATCTATGAAGGACCTGGGTCTCATTCAAGATTCTAAACTCTTATTTGATTAGCACATTGATTACGTAGTGAAAAAGGCCTCCAAGTCTCTTGGTTTCATTATAAGGTCTACATTTGAATTTAAATCTATTAAACCGATTAAAGTACTTTATTGTGCTTATGTGCGCAGTATCCTTGAGTATGCCTCTGTGGTCTGGAACCCACAATATAACGTATATACTTCCCGTATTGATTCCAAACAAAAAAGGTTCTTGAGATATCTACAATACAAGTGTAAGCAATTGGACCATGGTTATGAAACAAGATGCAATAGATACCATTTCTTACCTTTAGAAAAAAGACGGCAACTCTTCGATATTACGTATCTATTAAAATTGTCGGAGGCATCATTGATTGCCCTGCTTTGCTGGAAAAGGTAAGCATCTGGGTTCCGCGTAGATTACCAACTAGACGTACTCAGCCACTAGCTATTCCTAGAGTCAATACTAACTACCGTCGCAATTCATTTATTATTCGTGCGGGTAACTTTTTTAACAAATTGTCAATAAATAGCGGCGAATTAGAACTATTTCGTACCAAGCCTCATAATGTAAGTAGATTGTTTGCGTTGGAGTTCTTTGGCCCCCGCGCCGAGGGTGCAACAACTTCTTAAATACTCTTAAATTTTAAAAACACTCATCATCTTCGGGGATTTACTTTGTTTATTGTTACTGTTGTCATGGCCTTTTTACATTTAAATAACCATATGCGAATACCTGTAAATGGCTTTGTCGAAATGTCCAATTTGTATTCATGTAACGTTTATATGCTGTTGGTGTTCCAAATAAAATAAAATAAAAAAATAAAATAAAATAATGAGGGAAAATCTTTCTACAGCATCCAGACTCAAAAATGATTGATTCGCTCCGGTATCGATAAGAAGATTCAACAGAGGGTCTAATAAATGGTAGCTGACGCTGGGTCTGCAAATTGATTTCTATCTTGGCTTGTTTGAAGGGGAATCCTCGTGAAAATTTTCCTGTTGCTTAGTGGAGGGCTTAGGATCATTTTTTGTATTATCGACGCTTGGATAATCGTTTACCGGAACGAACTCGTGACCGTAATTCTCGTGGTTTATATAATCATTATAGCTACTCGCGTAAGATGGATATTCGTAGTAATCCGCGTAATAATTGTTGTAGTCAGGCTCATAGTAATGGTTATCATAGCCGTCACACTCGTTAAAATTCATTTCACGGCTTTTAAAATAATTCGTAGGTGGTGGGTTACCGTGCTGCTTCCAATCATGACCAGTTAATCATCCCGTAGGAGGTAAGGCTTTAGGCGTGTAATGTTGAACACCGCTAATAGGCTTAGGGCCAAAATTCTGAGGCTGCTGATAACGAGGATGAATACGGAATACGTTACTACGTGGGTTATAATTCGGTGGTGGTGCACTGAACATTTGTTGAGTACGTGTTGGCATGCGATACTGAGGCTGATGTTGAGGGCCCGCATTGAACTTAAATTGATTTTGCGGTTGAGTAAATTTAAATGGTTGAGGTTGAGGTGGCATCCACATCGGTCTCTGAGTAGCAGGTGCTAACATCATAGGTGGAGGCTGGAAATTTTGCTTAGATTGAGAAGGCATTGGAATTGTTATTTGTGCTCTTGGAGGCGGCTGGAGAGTTTTAGGGTGTACATCATTATTACGCTTTTGCAAAAATAATATATTTAATTCCTCCTGAACAAATTTCAATGCCTGCTCTATTGTAGAATGGCGCATACACCTTATTTTAGACCCTAAGGGCTCATGTAAGCCACGAACGAAAGCCTGCATAGTGAGCTTTTTATACAATGTCCGCTTAGACTCGATAGCGATCGGGATAGTTTCGTGTAACGATATATATGTCATGATAGTACTAAAAAGAGTCTGACAGTGATCGTAAAACTCCTGAGGGCTTTTGTGGCCTTGCGAAGCTAAGGAAAGGTCATTGTATAGCGCAGTTTCGTTCCTTTGATCTGCGAAGTTATTAATAAGAGATTCGCGAATCCCTAGCCAATTATCAGGGATGCCATTAGAATTTATGATTGAAGCCGCAGGTCTGGTGATTTTATTCAAAATTCCGTTTAGTAAACATAAATTAGATAATTCACTACCGGCTTCGGAGCTTATATAAGTTAATACGACCTGTTCACATATTATAATAAATCTCGTGAGAATATTTGGATTGCCGTCGAAATCTGGCACGGGGCGTAAGGCCTTATATATTACATCGGGATCATAAGACATTTTGGAATTTAGTGAATTTAAATTTAATTCCTCCTCAATATTCCTTAAATTATTTAAATCTATATTTCGGCGAGACTGTCGAAAACCAGCCTCGCTAGACCCCTATTCTTTGGGTGAAAAATTTTGGACAATAAGGATAAAACTTAAAGGGTAAAAGGAAAGCAACACAAAAAGAAAGTTTTGCGTACTTACAATATCATTCTGGTTTCCTAGCGTATCGATTTTTGGATACTCGTCCCCGGTGCTGCTGCCACGTGGTTCGGATATTAGATGAAGGCTTGAGAGCCAAATCAGCGTCTTTCAGCGCCAACCGAAATCCACCGATTTTTGGAGATTTTAACGCCGCGTACTGACTCTAATATCCTACCGACTGCGCCAATTACGTTAGCTGCAGCCCCAGGACTTAAAAAAACAATTCTTAAAATATAAATTTAATAAAGAAATATTACAATAATTCTATAACTAAATTAAAATGCTTGGTCGAAGTGTGACCGAAGAATGACGAAATACGATGCTAACTTGCACGGGCGTCGCATTGTCGGCGCCTGCTGACTCGGCGCCTCGTGACACGCGGCTCCGTCGTGTGCGTCTTTAAGTAGGTCTTACATACTCGGTGATTTTCGTGTAATGAAACTACGTAATTCACTATTACTTCACTAAATAAGACGTAAATCAATCATAAACAAGACGATTAGCGACTGTGAATTACAAAGACGTCATTGTTTTGGTAACAACAATATTTATATATATATATATATATATATATATATATATATATATATATATATATATATATATATATATATATATATATATATATATATATATATAATTCTAAAGTTCATTTTGATGTACAATAATCTAAAAATTATGTTAAAAAATACGAAATACTTACGACATAATCGCTAGTGCTCCGCAACACTTTCGTGACAAGTAGGCTGAAGTTGTTATTTTTAATTCTATGCACCCAAACACTAAACACTGCCCTCTTCTGTTAATTCTAGTGAAGTATTTCATAGATAATCATTTTTGTCAAGCACAACGTTCATTTATTTCGGCATTTTTAAATTAGATGGCAATATTTACCACGTGTCCTTTTGGATAGTATACTATGCCGGACGGACGACTGCATATTTTGTTTGGCTACTATACTCTCCACGGTCGTGCTAGTGGATAGGGGTTTAATACATATTTATTTATCTATATGTAGTATCTTGTTAGTAGACTGTGTCTATGATCTATGTGGAATTTTGGCGGGAATTTTCCGTCGAACGATTGTTGCTCCTGTTTTATCGTTTAAATAATGTTTGTGTGTGGTTTGTTAATTAAGTGAATTTTGATTCATAATAGTATGCAATTTTGTGTATTATGTGCCTGTGCATGAGAACTATTAGAGAAAACGACAAGCGAGTGCTTCGATGTTGATAAAAACCTCAAGTAATGTTGATCACTTAGACGCTTTTGAACTTGAATGACTATCGTCATCGACTGTTCGTGGGTTGATCTGTCGTCAAAATCACCCAAAAACTTCGCAACGTGACGCATCAGCATTATTTGAAGAAAAAAAATCAATTAAAAGTGAGATCCCGAATGTAATGACGCTTAAAAAATAATATAAAATATCTATCTGTAGTGCCGTAGACAGAGAAACCTATAGACCAATGATTAGCGTGGCCTCGAGTGAGAAAGGACAATAATGTAATTTTAGGTTATACAATAATCTTCATGACTTTTAAACATATTTAGATAAAAATTTTAATTGTTCTAAGAACTGAACTGAACAAGATTCACCAATCTTAAGCTCACAAAACACTTTTTTCTCACTTAAACCAACTTATAAACTCCTTAGATCGCTATTGTGTATTTTGCTAAGAAAAAAACCGGCACGGAGAAAGGGACAAACAATCACACCGCTCTGTCTCATTTCTATGCGGCACGTATGCATAAATCTATCTTTTTTGTGTGCGAGTGCGAAAGAATGCGTTAATTTGTCTATAGGTTTCTCTGTCTACGTATGGTACCGTAGACAGAGAATGCTACCGGCTGCGTGGTATGCTAAGAGCATTCACCACCACATCCCTCCCCCGCTTCCTGGAGAGTAGCCCTATACATTGATTCTGGGTGCAAAAAAAAAACCGGTGGCATTCGCGGCAGACCAGCGCTCCAGAAAACACGAAGAAAAGTAGACCCTCAAGCTCCCTATTAGGCATTAGATTAGGCAATAAAATAGTGATAGATTATAATTAAATACTTTTGTAAATAGTAAATAAATTTATGTTAGTTCATAGTACCACCTTTTAATTAGTCCTTAGCAATATGTTACGGACGGAGAGGGAGCAACCGCCCGTCACCCCGCGTACCTCATCCCGCTTCGACACGTCTCCCGCACCCTGCATCAGAGCGAGTGCGAGTGCTTAGACAAACTCAGCGCCAACGTGACCCCGTCGGCGGGAATGAAAGAAGAGCCGGCCGGCGTACGACATTCGCGACGGGGCAGCGCTCAAGAGAAGAACAACAAGCACAAGACCCCTCAAGCTCCCTATTAGGTCCCATTAGACATTAGATTAGAGATAGTTTGTAAGACTGCCGCATTGTGTTAATAGTTTAATAAATTTACGTTAATTTTTTGTACAATCTTTAATTTAACTCAACCCCTAGCAGTTTAGTCGTCAGTTGTCGTCGTGCGATAATTGTTCGAGTAACGCCTATATTTCATGGATTTTAACTCAAAGTTGTAGTTAAAAGTGATTATTGAACGTTTAGTTTATAACTAAAATACAGCTAGTGAAGTGACTCGTTGATTTGTGAACAGTTTATCATTATTTAATGTCGTTCCGGAGTAATAGCCGAATAAAGTTTAAATATTTTTAAAAACGGCCACCAATGTCACCGGCCGCATCAACAACAAGCGCGCTGCCGATGAATCATCGTAACCGTACCTACTCATCGACACCAACCGCCGTCACGACGAGCAGCGAGCGGCCGGCCCGTGCTGCGTTTAGACTGACTGAGAAGCCGCTGTGCTTCGTCAAGCGTCGTTTCGTGCGAGTTGTACTGTCTATACTTCGTTACTTATTTTGTTTTATGTATTATTATATCAACTTTTTTTTAGAAATATGTCTTCCAATTAATGTGCCAAATGCCGACGAAAAAAGACTACCAAATCCAACTAAATCCAAGACCGACGTTTCCTGAATTGTATATTATGCCAAAAAACATATGATATCGACTGTGGGAATGTGTCGGAAAAGCTGTTTAATCTTATGGATCGGTCACGTAAATCACTGTGGATATGTGAAAGTTATAGTAAGAGAAAAAATAAACCCACAGTTAGTACACCAATTATCAAGTCACATCCACATAAAGTGAACTGCACCAACTACATAGAAAAATTCTACTAATAGGAGGTCAGTGAAGGTTGTTACGGGTAAAAATAAAACAAACGTTGAGCCAGAGCCTGCTATCGGCATAAAATCGTTATTATCACCGCCTCCATCGCAAAATATATATCTTTGCAAGCATCCGTCACCTATACTACCAAATAACTTAGAATTGGCCTCCCCGGATGGAACATCTACGGAGAATGTCCGCATTGTTCATGAAGTATCATCACACCAGGTTCTGGACCAGGTTCTGGACTGTTCTATTTATGTGACTCAACGAAGGAAAAGAAACTCACATGAAATGTCACTGCCAATTATTGTAAATACAGATTCTTCCCTATCACAGTCCAAATCTCGTCGCTTGGCAACTAAGAGTTTACCAGATTTATTGACACTTCAAAATCAAGACTTAGAAATTATGAAAAATGAAATTTTAGAATTAAAGTTTAAACTTAAATCTACTGAGAATGAAATAGACAACTTAATGTTAGAAAATAAATTCATGTCTATAAAAATAAAAGAACAAGACCAACAAATAAGAAACTTATTAACCATATGCTCAACAACAACCTGCGATAAAAGAAAAATAAAAATAATAAAAATAATGGCGTAGGGAAGTGACGACCCCATCGCCCGCTGAAGTAACGGTTATGTGACAAAACCACTACGTCAGCGCAGTCAGTCAGCACCTTGCCAAGAGGTGTTAGTGCCGTGCCTCTGCAAAAATTAAAGGCGCAAAGGCCCGCTTGTGCACATGGCCCCACCATAAATCGGCGCCGGGTCTGGGCGTCTCCCGTCAAATGACGCCCACTTTTATGGATGGTGGAATATGCAAAAACGCGCAAAGGGCCGCTGCCTGGAGGTCGCCAGGGCGCGTCTGGAGCTGGCGCTGGACGCGACAGCATGTGAACCGCCAGCAGAGCAAGAGGTGCTGCACGACCACCAATCAGCCCCTCGCATCCATCATCCCCACCAGCTGGCTTGGTGTTAGCAGGGTCTTCGCAGGCCCAGCAATCGGCACCCGCCACTGGTGGAGTACGCCGCCTGCGATGGACAACCGAAATGAATACTAACGCATTGCGGGCGTATTTTAGGGCGAAAGGGGGAGAAGTTGGAGGTTTGACGTATAGGGCTAGGATGCATCGTCTTTTTGCTGAGCTGGAGCCATCTTTAACCGTCTCAGAGCAAAACCTGGCAGACCGGGTTCGGTCTATCTTGCGCTCAAATATATTTGATGTCGCCGAACTCGAACGACTACGACGTGAGGCTGTTCCCTCATCGGATGAAAATGCTACGGCTGTGGATGTGGCGCCAATAATTGCAGAGCAACCCGCAAACGTGAATGCCGCCGTGAATACCCCAGTTGTGGTTGATTCAAACGATGATGGAACAGTCGCCCAGGAACTGGAATTAGAGCATATGAGGAGTACATTGGAAGAGGCGATTGTGGAAGCGCGCAGTACGCCTCTCGAAAATCGACCGCGACTTCCCCGCATAGCCCTAAGCAAGCGGAATCGGGCTATCTTGAGGGCTCTGAACCCAATGCTGGTGACCTATTTGGAAGCCAGCCGGGACCTTTGCGAGACGGACTCAATTCTTTTTGGCGCCACACTGGCAGGGTGCCGTATTATAGGCGCCAAACTTTCCACGGCTGGACGCGCTACTGGACAAAGTAGCGCTATCCCAGCCTGGAGATTAAGAATTGAAGAACGTATCGCAAAGGCTAGGGCCCTCATCGGCAGACTGATATGCTTCAGGTCAGGCAACAACAGGCCAAGGATTGTGCGCACCATCAGGATGGCATTTGCTAGGACAAATGTTAGTTTGTCCCAGCCGGATATAATGCAAAAACTGACGGAGCACATAGACGACCTGAAGCAGAGAATCGCTGCTTGGGGAAAGCGGATTCGGCGATATACCGAGAGGTCGACACGGTTTAACCAGAATCGTCTCTTCCAGAGCGATCAGAAGAGGCTCTATAAATCGTTGGAGCGAACAATGGTAAGTGGAACGGGCCCAGCACCGAATCAGGCCAACACTGTAGCATTCTGGCGCGGCCTGTGGTCAGAGCCCATAAACCACAGCGAGGGCCCTTGGACGGAAGTTGTGGCGAGTCATTGTGCGAGTATAACGCCCATGGACCCCGTCATTATAACGCCGGATGACATAGCTGAGGCGGTCCTTAGGGCCCCGAACTGGAAAAGTCCGGGACTTGACGGGCTGTATCACTACTGGCTGAAGGGGTTTGTGGTTTGTCACACTGTGCTCGCCCGACAGTTCCAAGAGGCTCTCAACCAGAAGTCACTCCCGAGCCTCTTCACTATTGGGATCACTCATTTGGTTCCTAAAGACCAGGTTACCACAGATCCGAGCAAATACCGCCCCATCACGTGTCTGCCGACCATATACAAGACACTAACATCCATTTTGAGCGCGAGAATCACTCTTCACCTGGAATCAAATCAGGTGATGTCGCGCGCTCAAAATGGATGTCGGGGCGGCGGTCGTGGAACCAAGGAACCACTCCTCATTGACGCGGTCATTATCAAAGTGGTTAAACGCAACCGTCGGAACTTCTCCGCCGCCTGGATAGACTACAGAAAGGCATTTGACTCGGTGTTCCATACATGGCTAAAGAGGATCCTCGAGCTGTACAAGATTGAATGTACAAGATTGACTGTACAGTTCGAGACTTCCTCGAGCGGTGTATGGGGCAGTGGAGTACGATCCTCTGTCATCTAGGTGAGCGGATGACGGCTGCGGAAAGCCGCATAAGGATAAGAAGGGGTATATTTCAGGGCGACTGTCTGAGTCCAATCTGGTTCTGCCTCTCTTTGATCCCTCTCAGTACTTTACTGGAGGGTTCCGAGAGGGGATTTCAGCTTCGGAAAGGAGGTACAAAAGTGACCCACCTTTTCTATATGGATGACCTCTAATTATTCGTCTCCAGTCGCTCCCATCTTATGGAATTGCTAAACATCACTTGTGAATTTAGCAATTCTATTGGAATGGAGCTGGGGACGGATAAGTGTGCGATCCTCCATGTTGAGAGGGGTAGGGTTGCTAACTCTGAGGGCATAGACTTATCTATTGCCGTCAACTTAAGGACCCTTTCCGAGGCTGAAACATACCGATACCTGGGTATGTAACAGAACATCGGTATCGAAGAGGCTGGTATGAAACAGTCAGTTTGCGACACGTTTTATGCACGCTTGATCAAAGTGCTTAACAGCCTTTTGTCCGGTGTGAATAAGGCACACGCATATAACGGCTGGGTCATGCCTGTCCTCATGTATACCTTTGGCATACTCAGGTGGACTCAGACCGAACTTAACGTCCTGGATAGAAAAGTCCGCACTACCATGACGTCCCATAGGATGCATCATCCGAGATCGTCAGTAATGAGGCTGTACTTGCCGCGAAAGCATGGTGGGCGTGGCTTCCTGAGCGCGCTCACCATGCACAAACGCGAAGTGTGCAGCCTTCGTAATTACTTCCTGGTGAGATCGGATGATCCATTCTATAATGACGAGCCAACGAGCAATGGCAGGACCCGGCAGTACAAAACATTTCCGACCGGGAGACCGTATGGAAGGAGAAGGAGCTCCACGGGAGGTACTACAGGGTTCTACATGAGCCCTTCGTAGATACAGTCGCCTCCCTCAACTGGCTACGTTTCGGTGACCTTTTTGGGGAAACCGAGGGTTTTGTCTGTGCAATACAGGATCAGGTTATTAAGACCAACAACTATCGGAAATACATCCTAAAGGATGGCACCGTCGACTTCTGTCGAGCTTGTCGCCATCCCGGTGAGTCACTTAGGCATGTCATCTCCGGTTGTTCGGCGCTTTCTAACTCTGAGTGCTCGCACAGGTACAACCTAGTTGCCAGAATTCTACACCAAGAGCTCGCTCTGAAATACGGTCTCGTGGACCGAAAATTGCCGTATTACAAGTACTTACCGGAAGCCGTGCTCGAAAATGACCGCGCCAGGCTCTACTGGGACCGGGCCATCATCACAGACAGGACTATTCTTGCGAATAAGCCTGATATTGTGCTGATGGACCGGGCACAGTCAAGGATATTTTTGGTCGACATTACCATTCCGTATGACGAGAACCTCGTGAAAGCTGAAACAGATAAACGAACAAAATATCTGGACCTGGCTCACGAGGTGACCGATATGTGGGGTGGTCTGCCGGCCGAAATTATTCCTGTAGTCGTCTCTGCGAATGGGCTAATCCCAGTCAGCCTCTCGGGTCATCTGAGGCGACTGGGACTCCGTGATGGACCGCTCCGGGCTTAAATGCAAAAGGCGGTGCTCCTCGATACCGCCCGCATCGTCCGCCGGTTTCTTTCCCTTTCCTCCTAACCCTCGGCCGTTTGATCTCCCCTACCGAGGGCTTCCATCTGGTTGGGCTTTTATTTATTTATGTATTTTTGTATTTATTTTATTTTATTGATATTTATGTATATTTATCGTTTCATTTTAATTTATAATTATATATTTATATAACCCAGCCAGATGAGAAAACTATATAGATACCCCAAATAAAAATAAAAAATACGCAAAGAAAGATAAAGCAAAACAAGGACTATATCATAGCCTGCAAAGCCTGCCATCAAATCATGATGCTAATGAAAAGTGTATAAACACAGCAGAGAAGTAAAAAATTCAGAAAAAACCATTCTTGCTTGAGGAAGAAATTGATCACACATAAGAAACCCCAGCTCCAAGAAAAATTAAAGTTGTGGTAATAGCTCACCAACAGGGACAAGGCGTACAAAAAGCTTTACGACGATTACTGGATACAAACTATATGGTAACATGCTTTTGGAAGGATGGTGCGTGCCTTCACGAAGTTCTTAACACCTGCAATACAGAACTGTGTAATCTCACGTCGCATGATTTTGCCGTAGTTATGGGAGATATGAACGATAACAACTCTTTAAACCTAAAAAACACACTTTTAAAGTGGCTAAATTTGAAATGTCACACAAATGTTGTATTTGTGGTCTAACAAGTAATGCTAATTTAAATATATCGATTTATAGGGTAAAAGAACTTATATGTAAGGGCTTCACCCATTGTGCTTTTGTAAGACATATATATATATATATATATATATATATATATATATAATAGATCTCGCCTAGGCTCTAAATATTTCTGGATAGACTTGTGCTTTGGTATATTTCGAGAAACCATACATGTATCCCATCACAAATATAAGCCATTTTCGGTTAACATATTATAATCATGGAACTGTAATGCACCACTTGGATTTACATTGTTCACCAAAATCGGAATCATGTCTCACCCCACTTGGAGAATTTCAACAAACACCAAGCCGGAGATCACAGACACTTCCTTTTTTTATAAAAATTGACTTGTTTTGTATAATGCACCAGAACATAGCTGGTTTCTTTAGTAAAAAGGAGTTAATAGAAATAACATTTAATGAAATGGCAGATAAAAAGAAAATCCCAGATGTAATGTGTCTAACTGAAACGTTTGTCGGGAAACATTGTGAGTCAAACATAAACCTCAAAGGCTACAAGTTGAACGCTTCATTTTGTAGGTCAAAGCAAAGGCGTGGTGGTTCTTGTATTTTACACTGTAATTCAATCACGACTAAGGAACTACCTTTTCTAGAGGAATTGGCATCAGTACTGACTTTCGAATGTTGTGGATTAGAAATAGTAGAATATAAGATAATCCTTATGTGTATTTACCGTACTCCAACAGCGAACGTAAAAATATTTTTTAATAAACTGCATCTTCTTCTTGATAAATTAAAATCATTTAAAAACATATAATTATCACAGGAGACTGGAATATTTACACCCTAAAACAAAAGTAATACATCGGATGAATTAATAGAAACTTTAACGAGCTACAATCTGGACTTGCAACTTGCATATTAAAACACCTACACGAGGTGAGTCTTGTATAGATCATTTCGCGAGCAATATAAGGGAAGCAGTCGGGTATAATTATAAAGCCGTGTGCTAATCAGACCATAGTACAGCTCCACTATTGTCTGTACCGGTTAAATTGCGTAAATCACTGCTTAAACCTTGGTTTAAAATGAGACGTGATTATAGCATTGACAACTTGAACAAATTCATATATGTTTTGACGAGCCATTACCCGTGGTGAAACCTTATTGACTTCGAAAATGAAGATGATGATTTCATACTATTTCATAATGAACTTATTCTTTTATATAATTTATGTTTTCCCAAATGAAAAATAAGGATTTTTAATAAAGAGAGCACAAAATTAAAACGGCTAACCAAGGGTTTAAAAACATCATGTCAAACTAAAAGAAAATTACGTTTGTCTTATTATAAAAACACACACATATAACACTAAAAATAAATATCGACAGTACTCTAAAATACTTAGGAAATGTTTACTATTGTCCCAAAAAATTACTAATGAAAAATATGTTAATACAGCCAGAATCAAACGCAAAGCCATTTAGAATATAATAAATAACAAAGACGAAGTAAATGACAAACATAATATTGACTACCTAAAAATAAATAACAAAATTATAAATAATCCTTCAGATATTGCAAACGCATTTAATAATTACTTTATTGAATCGACAAATGTACCTGGTAACTATCAATGTAACTCAAATAAACTGAAGTTCTTCGAAAGTACTACCGCATCTATGTTTTTAAACCCCACCGACGAAAATGAAATAATCAAAATTATAAACACTCTGAACAACTTAAATTCTACAGGTCATGATGCGATATGTACGAAGGTAGTTAGGGCTAGTGCAAGTGAGTTCGTACCTTTGATAGCACACTTTGTGAATCGTTGCTTTGAAGAGGGTAAATTTCTGGGCACTCAAATGTCTATTGTCAAGCCACTTTTTAAATGCGGAGAGAGGCATAATTTAAACCACTACAGACCCATTGCACTTATCCCAGTTTTGTCAAAGATATTTGAAAAGATTATGCAGGTAAAATTAATTTCTTTTTTTACAAAACACAGCATAATTAGGGAGGAACAATTTGGGTTTCAGAAGGAAAGGTCAACAGCACTGGCCTGTTACTTCCCTATTAAGAACATATCGATCCATATTATTTATTACATAGTATTTACAAAAAACTATTTACGTAAACAACGTTTAAAAAAAACAACCATTCAATCACCTACAACACGCTAGCCCCAACGTGGGTGCCTCGCGATTGTAAGTAATTATTTCACGCAGTTAGCAAGAGTGACAGAGGGCTGGTAACAGTTAGTTCAGTATCTTCTTTCTTCAAGATTAAAACACAAGCTACATAAATACAGTCCTCTTAGCTCTCATTCATTATACAATAGTTTCTTTGAGTTTGATTACTCAGATAGATATCACAATTTTTTAGTTCCTTCTTTTTTCACAAAAGTAAATTACGATAAATAATTAGTCAAATACAGTCCACTTAGTTCTCCATCCACTACAATGCCTATCGATGATAATAATTTTTAATAGCAGTGTTCCTTTTTGGGCTTATTTTAAGTACCAATTTCTAATTTTATAACTAGTTGTGGGGTAAATTTTTCCTCACACTTGTAACACTAAATGTAGTGACGTAATTTTCTGTCTCTTTCTGCAACTCGCTTTGCCCGCGTAGACAGAGAAACCTATAGACAAATTGATGCCTTCTTTCGCATTCGCACACGAAAAAGATAGATTTATGCATACGTCTTGCATAGAAATGAGACAAAGCGGTGTGATTGTTTGTCCCTTTCTCCGTGCCGGTTTTTACGTTTAGCAAACTACACTTTGCTAAACAACTTTGACAGTTCGTAGCGATCTAAGGAGTTTACAAGTTGGTTTAAGTGAGAAAGAAAGTGTTTCGTGAGCTTAAGATTGGTGAATCTTGTTCAGTTCAGTTCTTAGAACAATTAAAAATGTTATCTACATATGTTTAAAAGTCATAAAGATTATTGTATAACCTAAAACCACGTTATCGTCATTTCTCACTCGAGGCCACGCTAATCATTAGTATATAGGTTTCTCTGTCTACATTTGCCGGTTTCTATAGGATTTTCTGTCTACGGGATAGTTACTATTATTATTGATAAACTATACTCCAGTGTTGCCACCTTGGTGGTTTTGTCACTAGATCTGGTGATTTTTAAGAGCTCTTAGCGATATTTTTTATCGTTTAGCGACTATTTAGCTTTTAGTTATTTTTGGCGATTTTTCAGTTCAGAATTTGGCAGCACTGATTTGAGACGGAAATGGTTCACTTTCTAGATAGTCGAAGAATCCCAGACGCTGTAATACAGAGGGTAGAAATAAGGAGTACAGACTGTGTATTAAAAAGTGTCCATAAAAACCTTTAAATAAGTATGTCGCCACTATAGCTACGGGGTAAATTTTAAAGAACGCACCGAAAAATATTAGTGGGATAGACGACTTTTTCGAGGTTATATTTACTAAATAAAATTATTTTAGATTTTAGAGCTACTGATCTGTTTAGCAGCACACGTAAACCGGCGACAACTGCTAAGTTCATTAATTTCATCCCAGTATCTACTCCAGCGCTGTTGTGGACTGTTTTGGAGCTGTTATTTACTGCTTACAGATGACCACTTTTTCAACTATTCTACTATGGAAGTTGGTACTCCTTACTTCTACACTCCATACGCCGTAATTTTATAGTACAGTACATTAATGCTTTATCATTAATAAGTGTCGTAGCAGTCGGTTCAATTGTGTGGAAAATTGCACGTGTTCAGTAAACAGAACAGAAATTAGTTAAAAAGTGTGCCCATTGTATCGTACAATCTTCAGTGGTCCCGTTTTGGCGTTTCATACAAGTAGGATTTTCGAAAAACCAACGTGTCTGTTTTCCTAATTTTATTTTAGATTCTTATTTGGAAGTTTCTTTTAACATCACATATTTATCAATATGCCGATGGAATGATAAAACGTCCATAAATTATTAACTTATTTTTTCAATGTATGAAAAAAATATTCAAACCTGATTTGCTCCAATATATGAAAAAAACCTTGTGAAGAGATTATACTTTTAATAACTTCTTTTTTATTTCATTCTTATGTGCTCTTATGCGAGATCTGGTGGTTTTTTTCAATCCAAATTTCCAAAATATGGCGACATTTTACTCTGAATATATCTAATGACAAGATAATTTTTGAGGTGGCAACTCTGCTATACTCATTGTCTTTGGTCGGAACGGAGTTGTACTTGCTAAGTGTGCATGTTATTTTTTGTACGATCGATGGAAAATAATTAAGTGTTTTTTTATTGCAGTAAGTGTACATTTTATTTGCAGTCGGATTTTTATTTTATAAGGTTCAGACGTAGCAAAATAAGCAGTGTTGCGAATGTCCCAATTGTGCTCTTACTGTGTCGCCATTTTGTTAAAGGGTATTTCTACTAAGGGTTTTTGTTTGGATTTAAAATTTTAAGTATTTAAGATGTCCGATAATACTCCAAAAGAACCCCCAATACAAACTATGAACGGCTTGCCAACAAATCATAATCCATGGATGTACGGTTTATATCACCAGTACAATGGATATCATGGCGGCATGTATCCACCGTTTTACAATCAATATTATAATCCGATGGGTAATAACGGAGGATTTCACAACAATGATCGCGGTCAATATCAACATAACGAGCCAAAGCCTAACTTTGGACACCCTAATTTCTCTAAACCACCCCCATCGACACCTCTTCTCGGGATGTCACCACTCGACACCAATCGCCCATTTTTTTGTCAACCGCCTATCAGATTTAATCTGAATGGTAATAGGAAGTCTGCTCCTATTCCTCCCACTGATAATCCGCTCCTTACAAACAACAATGTCAAGAAAAAGCGAAAGAAGGCAAATAAAATGAATGATGACATAGAGCCGATCGTATTACCACCCCTTCCTGATCATCCTCCCCCGTTACCTCCCTGTCCACCTCCAGATATCCCAAAACCACCTCCACCTCCTCCACTAGATGTTCCATTGCCTCCTCCAATAGCAACTGAAGATATTCCGGAGCCTTTAGAGAAACCAAATAATGAGGGTAATAAGGAAAAAGAATGTGAAAATGTTGAGTCTAATAGTGATTCTTCAACTTTCTTAAAATCCTCTTCAATATGCCCAACATCAGCTGGAGCTTGGCCTGAGAACTTAGAAAGGTATATTAAAAGATGCTATGAAAAATGTAGAACAGCTTTTGATCGTGATCAAATTGATATATGCTTAAAGGGACGTATTACAGCAGCAGCAAATAAAGATGAAATTTGGACAAGAAATTGGGATGAAGAACCCATTCCAAGTGTTTATAGTGAACGTAACAATTTAACAGTCAAACCCGTCAGAGGGACTCTATCCTTATATCAAAAACCTGAGTGTCTTACAGATACTACTAAGCCAAAGACTGGTTTGGGAAGTAGAGGTTTTAGTGGACACAAGAATTCCCCACAAAGGCGGCGCCGCCTTCATTCAAGAAGTAGATCTAAATCAAGGAGTCCAAGAAAACGACAAAGGTAATAAAAGGATGTTAATTATGTGACCATTTATTAGTTTGAATTATAGTATGCTATATTTTTTTTATTTTCCAGTTCCCCATCAACTTCTAGTGATGAATTTGAAGAAAAGAAAGCCATAAAAAGCAAAACTAGGCAAAAGGTTAAGGATAGGCTTTCATTAGATCACAAGAAAACTGACAAATATAACAAAAATGCCAAAAAGAAAAATTACAACCAGTTTATTGTTGAAGATGATCATGGTAATGCAGAAAAACTACAAAAGAGAGCAGAGAGATTTGGAAACACAAGTGTACCCACTATTGCTAGCTCCATTCAAGTTAATAATCATAAATCAGAACCTCTTCTTAGAAAACCAATTATTACTACAGATACTGAAGGAGACTATGAGCTTAATAATATGCATATTGTGGGTACATGCTCAGATATTGAAAAGTCATTCTTAAGATTGACAAAGGCCCCTGAAGCATGTGAAGTACGACCTGTTACAGTATTAAGGAATTCACTCAAAAATGTGAAAGAAAAATGGATAGAGAAACAGGATTATCGATATGCCTGTGATCAGCTCAAATCAATCCGACAAGATTTGACAGTAAATTATATTTATTCATCCTTACAATTTATTTTTGTTTGAAAAGTGCTTTACATGCTATTTTTTCTTTTATAGGTGCAAGGTGTAAGAGACAGTTTTACAATTGAAGTGTATGAAACACATGCAAGGATAGCCTTAGAGAGAGGAGATCATGAGGAATTCAACCAATGCCAAACACAATTGAAAATGCTTTACACTGAGTTACCAGATTGTAGAGCTAATGCAGCTGAATTTACTGCATATAGGATACTATATTATATTTTTACTAAAAATACATTGGGTAAGTAATGCTTATATGTTGTAGGTTTTTATTAACAGTGGTGTCAACTATCTAATGACTATTTTGGTGTAATCATCTAGAAATAACAGCAATTTAAGAAACACTTTACTTTTCAGATCTGACAACAATATTTCAGTTTCTTTCTAAAGAAGACAGGGAAAATGAATGCATAAAACACGCACTTCTAACAAGGTGTGCATGGGCTACAGGAAACCTTCATAAGTTTTTCTTGTTGTATAAGACTGCTCCATTGATGGCAGGCTACCTCATGGACTGGTTTGTGGAAAGAGAAAGAAAGCAGTACATGAAATACATCATAAAGTCGTATGTCATTTTTTTTAACATATTTTAATAATAATTTTTCACCTGATAGAAACACTTATGTGTTGTTAATTAAGTATTGGGTTCGAAGATTCAACACATTTCAGAAATGTGTTGACATTTTTCTTTAAATCATTGTAAAACATTTAATTGAGACGTGTCTAAAACAATGCCATAGTTGCCACACATGGCAGGCAGTTTGGCAACCACAGCTTTATATTATTTTAACCCTTCAATCCCCATAAAATTCTCATGCAGTCGCATGAGTCTGTCAAGTCCTGAGCGGTCGCATGTGACCACACCCATGTGGGGTTTGAGAGGTTAAGTTGATATTAGGAGGATGCCTATGTACCTACTTGATGATATGGGGTAGTGCATTTTGTTTACATGTAGTGACATGGCAAAAAAGATGGATCTTTTCATATTTATCAGAAGCTACAAGATCTGCTCTGGCCTTTTATACTATATATTAAGCAAGAATGAGTTGACACAATCGGGGAAGGACTACACTCTCACAGAATACCAGTGTAAAATAGTAGGTTAATGCTCCTGTGTTTCGTATGATGAGTGTAGAGAACCGGAGACCCTTTTTACTGGAAACAAGGCATCCCATCATGGTCCTAATGAGTGACAACACATCTGCATTTTAATCGAGGATAGATGTAGATGTCTATGGGCCACAGCAACCACTTAACAGCAGGTGGACTGTGTCCTCGTTTGTCACCCTATCCTATAAAATAAAAAAAATATAAAAACATGGTAGAACTTTTGCCCATATTCCTGTGTTTCGATGTGAAGGGTATAGAGAACCAGTAAATTGTAGGCTGTGAGGTATTCCATTGTAGTGCTCAATGGTGACAATGCATCTGCCTTCTCAGTTTGAAGTTGCATGTGTGAATCAGGTGGACTGTAAGTTTGTTTATCACAAATAATTTGAGTAGTGCATCTGACTACTCAGTTGCTGCAGCTTGATCCAGTATAAATGCATAAGTTATAATTGGCTTTCAATGGACAGGTTTGATGAATGAATTTTGTATTTACTGACTGATTTTCCAAAGATATTTCTCCATGTGATTCAAATGGGCATAACCACCATAACTTTATAATTCTGGTAGGGGTGTATATTTATTAATAGGTAAATGTAACATTGTTTTTAATCATAATGGGTATTGCTGCTTTAACTTAAAAAATTGTTGGTAAGTATGGGTGATTTGTGAAAAATGTCCTTTTTTGATTTTGCAGGAACAATTTTACTCACCAGCTTTGCTGGTTGTGTTTTATTAACTTTTTTTTGTATGTTCAGCTACAGGCAGTCAGTTCCTGTGGACTTCATCGTTCGGGAGCTGGCGTTTGAGTCAAATTCTAAGGCCATAGAATTCTTAAATCAATTTTCTTTTTCGTACACTGGCTCTGATCAAACTCAACTAGATTGCAAGGCCAGCCTCCCAGCTCTTGCGAATATTTAACATTTTCTCTTTGGTAGTTATAATCATGTTATAGTATCATGCTGTTGTGTGGTAATGTAATTACCACATTGTTGCCGGTGTCAACGGTCCAGCGCTTCTGTAAGATCCTGCTATAATATCAAGAAGCATCATTCCTTTTGCTGACTCACAGCAGCAATAATGTATTTATCACAACACAATTGTCATTATATTGAAGATCATACACTGGTGAAGATTTATTCTTTTATCAAGATGCTACAGTTATAATTACAATGCTACAAAGCTGTGACTGATACCAAGAATTGGGAGGTTTGTGTTAGTATAAAAACTTCAGTGCTCTATATTGACATTTAGAAGAAATAGTGCAGTTGATAATGGACAGCAAGATTATAAGCAGTAATTTCTTTGTATATAAAGCTGTAATTATTTTAAGTTAACTTTAAGTATTGTGATTAATTAATTGATTGTAGATATGAGAAAAATGTCATTGTTATAATAAATAAATGTTTTATATGTTTCTTTTTTTAATATTTTAATTCATATTTCTTTATAAACGTACTTGAAAGAATTGAGCCATGAAAAATTCATTTTCATTTTAGTCTTAGATCACAAAATTAACTAGAAACATTCATGTGTCGGATGTCTATGGTACATTAAGTTTAGACAGTAACGGTTAATTAGAACATGACATTCCTTTTTTTAAATATACAGGCACAATCACAGGAATATAGTTAATAAGACAATAGAAATAAATTATTGCTCGATTACTTCAAAACCGATGTCGCCACATCTTAACGCATATACATTAAGCGACCGATGCCTGTAGCCGTATTATAAACATGCAATGCACAATGATATCTAATTATTACATTCTAATGTTTCACGTAACATTGCTTGGCGAGTTTGTCAACGTCGCGTATTACGGTAGAACAAAAGAATACTAAAAGTAATAACTGAAAGTTTACAAAGGTAAATATGGTAAAGTACAGTATTCATCTAGATGTTAATTAGTTGAAACAATGATGATTAGTTAATAACTGACCGATGAAATGTTATGCCTCTATTAGTTGAATTAAACGTCTTTGATGAGTTTTTACAAGCGATTATGCTGCAGTTCACCATTATAATAACATAAATTCACGTACGAAGTTTCCACAAGACTAAATCACAAAATGGTGAATGATGTTCGTCAACACATCATAGCGGCGACAAAGTGTCGTCACGTGTCTATGCGACTTCTATTCTCTTATTATTACGTTTTCTGTGGGCACTATTAACCGCCCACCAGATATTTTTAATTATTTCCAAAAATTGCTTGAGTGTTTTTTACAAAATACAGTATTGAAAAAAAAACAATTTTCATTCTTCCAATTTAATAATGAGTGTTGCCTCCCCCGGCTCCAATGACTTGCAGCCGGTTTGGTAGCCCATCCATGATATCCTGGATATCAGATTAAGGAATGTTGTGCTATTCCTCTACTGCAGCTGCTTTCAACTCGTATGGTGGTAGGAGCTGGTATAGTATAGTAGGTCCCATATGTGTTCTATTGGGTTGAGCTCGGAACTTCGTGCGGGCCATAGCAATGTTCGAATTCCGACCTCATTTGGGTATTCAATAACACTCCGGGCAACATGGGCTCTAGTATTATAATGCATCAAAAGAAAATTTTGGTAAATGTTACTTTATAAAAGAGTCAAAAGGAAAGACATGTTCTTGCCGAACCTCTTCGACGTACCTTTGAGCATTTACAGCACCTCTTTCAAAGAACGAGGTCGGAACGATCCTCGTAACTGATGCCTCCTCATACCATAATTGCGCCTCCTTGATATCCCACCGTTTCCACTATTACACACGAAGCAAACCTCTCGTCTATATACACGCTGGCGTCCATCAGAACCTCTTAAAGCAATTCTGCTTTCATCTGAGAACAAAACATTCTTCCATTCCTGCATTGACCAGTTAGCATGATCACGCGCGAAACGTAACCTGGCTGTTCTGTGCGATCTGAGGAGTTCTTTCTTATATTTAGGCGAATGCTAAACATGAACTAAAATTAAATTTACGAATAAAATAGCTTTTTACATTTTTACGTGAGTTTTTTACGCATCTTTGAATCTAAGAACCATAAAAACCCCCTTCGTTAACTGACATCAGAACGTCAAACACCCTATTGTTCACTACTTCACCGGAGACGTGATAAGTCAGCACGTAAAATTTCCTATAAAAGATTTATTTTTCCTCGAGGTAATCGTACACGTTTTGCTCCCGTGCCATGATGAAATATCACGGCCTGGTACACAGCTCTCGTATTTGTTTAAAAAAAATTCTATGCCGATAGACAGCAATTATATTCAACTAAAGAGCTTCTCTCATAATCACAGTTTTCTGTGCACAATATTAAAATAGGGTTTTCACTACAGGATAGTTTCGACCCAGGAGTACGATGGCATACTTAACTCAATTTTGACCATTGTGTGGATTGCGTCCTTTCTGATTAACTACATCCAAATATAACAGTATCGTTAGTAATTTTGCCAAACGTGGTAATTGCAATAAATCATCACTAGGGTGACCACGGGTCTGGGTATTTAAAGTTTTGATTCTAAACGAATAAGTATTCAGTAGCCTCTATTATTTAATTTTATCAGTGACTTATCATTCGTTTATTTAGCAGTGAGTAGATGGCGCTATTATTAGATGAAATAATGAAAGCAAAAACTATGCTTTCTAGTAATATCAGAGATAGAAGGTTGGGGTGCAACTGGAAGGCCGCGAACATTTACTTATTATATAAAGTACCCGGTTGACCGAGCTTTGCTCGGTATTTTTCGCTCGATTTTTTAATTCGTGTGTTTTGGAAATTATATTTAGATACAAATTACATACTGATGAAATATAAATAATATTTTATGATCTTAGCGACATAACAGAAAAAACGGAACTGGTTATTTGAATAAAAAATCGTGAGTGGAATTATTTTAATTTAAATTTTCGTGTTTTTATAAAATACTAAAAAAGGGCTCGAAAAAATAGATTTTCTCAAAAAAGAAAGGAATATGAAAAAAAAAAATTAAAAGAAGTCGGTCGGTCTGGGCTCGAACCGGTGTATTAAGATTCTGTGACCGAACATTATATCAATTAAGCTATTTATAATCACTAACAATCTGTCAAAATTTACCTTCTTATTCTAACGATATTGTAGCAGTTTTTCATTGCCTAAAAACACGGACAAAAAGACATTTTCTAAAAATAAATCCTAGCTAGATCGATTTATTATCCCCGAAACTCCCTGGACACTAAATTTTATGAAAATCGTTGGAGCCGTTTTCGAGATCCCGATTATATATATATATATATATATATATATATATATATATATATATATATATATATATATATATATATATATATATATATATATATATATATATATATATACAAGGATTGCTCGTTTAATAGTATAGGATAAATAAGGTATAAAGTAGCGTTGATTCTGCTACAAACTCTGTTTGTGTTAAAAATACGCTATCAGCGCCGCTAGCGGTGAAAAACTATTTGACGATAAATGACCATAATATCATGAAATAGCAATGTTATTTGGTTATTTGAGTTAAAGATCGTCAAACCGTCTCTTTTCATTGATTCGGACAATTTTATTATGACATAGTCTACAAACAGTGCCAAATTACTACTACTAGTACTATTACTCGAAATTTATTACTATAAGATATGATCAGTCTACGATTTGACCATTACATTACATAAAAATCTCTTTGGTCGAACTATAAGGATAATGAGAATTTTGCAATAATTGCAAGCAGATCAGTTTAAATCAGTTTACACAATATACATTAGTAGGTAATTAAACTAAAAACCATATTATAGATTTTCATATTTTTGATAAGTCACGATTATCTGTTAAAGTTATTACACTTTTGAAATGAAATAGCGAAAAATAAAAGATTAACGTAAGGATTTTTAAATAATTTTATATACCTATCTCTTTATTTTACCTTAAAAACGTAATTTATTCAATTAAGTATATTTTATTAGTAACTGAACGCAAAATGTACTTTTTTATTTGATCATAGATGGCGCTGTTTTGAAAACTAAAATGTAGATCGTCGGCGTAGTTTTAATTTATTAAACAAAGGTTAAACTAACTTTGGAACTTTATTTATAAATATGCTATTTATTTGAAAAAAAAATGCTCGTCATCCTGCATATACATGAACAGACAGAATCATAATATAAAATTAACATTTAAAGAAAGGAAAAGACGACCTTCTTTTTTGAAGTTCCTTAATCAGATAAAAATTGGCCTATAAGTAGCCCTGGGTTACTCACTACCAACATACAAAATTTCATGGAAATCGAGCTAGTAGTTTTTGCGTGAAACGTGAATACACAGAAAGATAGACAGACAAAAATTCTAAAAACCGCTAATTTAGTTTCAGTACCCTTTACTTAGTCCCGGACACAGATCACTATATACTATCCCGGGGACTTGTTATTTCAAGAATATATTACAATACAGACGACACGACTTTTCTACAGATTTAGAAAATGTATAGATATTATTATTTTTATCACAATGATCTTGTATCCATTTTATTTTTTCACGTCCTTTTAAAAATCTTTTTATCTTTCAAATATGTCTTGATATTCTGTGAAATTCTCTATAGTCAACAAAGCCCTCACTCCATCGATACCCTCAGTGCAGTCTCTTCAAGAGATATTGAAGATGACGTTAATAGTTAATGGGTTTATATTGTTTTATTGTGTAACAGTACTTTTAAGTAGTGAACATAGGTTATCTAACTGAGATTCAGTGAAATCTAAACGGTTACTACTCGTGTATAAATTATTCCAATCGTTGTGAGGTTCATTTAAATGGTTTTTACAAATACGAGTACATAGTGGTACATAAAATGAGTGATCAATTAGCAATCTCTCTTTAGTAGTTTAAAATACTAAGAATCTAGATGAATCATTAAATAAATTAAAAAATACAGTGACGAGATGTAGAGGCAGCACATTTATTAATAGTCATAGTAATTGTTGATACCGCTCTGGAAATGGCAGAAATTACATGTGCAGGTATTATATAACAGGGGTGGTTGTGGGATGTTACTGATGTCTTCAATATTCATGGATTGTAACTTCATATCTCTGTTACCCTTTTGTTGTCTCTGTCTCCATACATCTCCGAAAGCCCTTTGCCAGCAAGGTGCAGACTCGTTCTAAGCGATCCACCTGAAAAAAAGCTTTTTTTTAATCAACTAACCGAACGAACGACGAAGAAAGTTTTTTTTAATCAACTAACTGAAATGTAACGAGGACTGCTGTAGGTCTGCAAAGATATCAAGGCCAAACTTGGTGCAGTGGGCTGTTGACTCCTTTAAACCATTTAAAACAAGCGGAGAGGATGGAATAATTCCCATCCAAATACAAATGGGTAGCGATATCCTTCTTCTCTCTCTGGTGAAAATCTTCAGAGCACGTTTTGCATGGCGATATATTCCAGAACGATGGACAATTGTCACAGTTCTATTTATACCTAAGGCTGGTAGAAAGGACTACGCTTTACCAAAGCCCTTTAGACCTATAAGCCTATCTTTCTTTCTTCTTAAGACATTGAAATGGTTATAGATAGATATAAGGGATGTAGCTCTAGCTACAACGTATGGGACATTACAAACAGCATGCTTATCGCAGAGGCAAATCTACGGAAACAGCCCTGATCAGTGTCATTGACAGGGTCAAAAAAGCACTGGAGGATAAAGAAATAGCTCCTTGTGCCTTTCTAGATATTGAGGGCACCTTCGACAGTAGCCCCACATCACTGCTGATTGGGGGCCTGACATCTAAAAATGTTGACCCCACAACCATCAGATGGGTGAAGTCGATGCTCTCAAACGGAAAGGCAAAAATAGCGCTGTTTCAAACTTCGATTGAGGTTGAAACTACAAGAGGCTGCCCACAAAGAGGTGTTTTGTCACCCTTTCTTTAGACTCTTGCGGTTGACCAACAATTGTACAAGATGGCAGACCTATGCATTGACACACTAGGTTATACTGATGACCTTGTGATCATTGCGAGGGGCTTTTGCCAAAGTACTTTATCGTCAATAATGCAACGAGCCCTAAACATCATAAATAACTGGTGTAGGGATCACAGTTTATCAGTTAATGCTGATAAAACTGTTATAATACCCTTTACCAAAAAGAGACGGTAGGACAAATTAGTCCCACCAAAACTTTATGGTAAACAACTACCATTCTCTACTGAAGTTAAGTACTTGGGCGTAACAATCGACCGAAAACTAACGTAGAACTCTCACCTTAGCAACGTATGCCATGCCATAAGGCAAAAATTGCTTTAGGTACGTGCAGTCGTTTTGTCGGGAACAACTGGAGCTTGCGTCCCAGTATAGTCCTATGGCTGTACAGCAGCAATGTGATGCCGATTCTCTTCTTCTTCGTGGGGAGCGGCTCTTAATGCACTTCTATGCCTAACACCCCTTGATCTTTATTTAGACAAGAAGGCGAGGGCTAGTTTGTATAGGATCAACGCCCAGGGCGGTCTGAGCTTGCTCTCCTACAGATTGAGATCCATGCTCGACTCAATTAAGGAAACACCGGTCTTATGCATGATCTCATACTGTGAGGTCAGTAGCCTCATATGGTATACCGATGGGTCTGAAATGGGCCTCAACTTAGGCTTTGGAATTTACGGGGAACGCCCCAAATTCAAACTTAGTATGATTTTGGGTAGATTTACCTCTATCTTCCAGGCAGAAATTTTCGCCATACTTCAGTGTGCGTAAATCAATCTGTAAAAACACTACGTCAACCATATAATTTATATTAACTCTGATAGTCAAGCAGCACTATAATATAAATAGCAGTTCAAATTTAGTGAACTCGAAGCTAGTTGGAGACTCCGTGGACCGTTTAAACGCCCTGGGATGTAACAACAGGGTCGTCTTAAGATTGGTTCCGGGTCACGCGGGTAATCTAGGCAACGATTTTGCCGACAAACTTGCACGGGAGGTCTTAAAGTGCGCACAATTTGGACCTGAGCCATTTTGTGGAATCTCAAGAAACCTAGCACGAGTGACGCTTGAAACTCTTTATCACAATAAATCATACAAGATCTGGTCTGAAACACCAGGCTTAAAACAGTTTAAAAACTTGATCCGGGCTTTTGATCGTAAATTCGCTTCAGAAGCCCTGGGATTAAGTAAATTATAGATTTTTACGTGGTAGAGCCATGCTGCAATTATATTAGTAGTATAGTTGTAGCACGAATGGGTCGGCTCGACCGGGGAAGGACCACGCTCTCACAGAATACCAGCGTCAAATAGTAGCTTAATGCTGCTGTATTTCGTATGGTGAGTGTAGAGAACCGGAGACCCTTTTTACTGGAAATGAGGCATTCCATCTCCGTCCTCACGGGTGACAACGCATCTGCATTTTGATTTGTAATGGAAGATAGATGTAGATGTCTATGGGCCGCAGCAACAACTTACCATCAGGTGGACTGTGTGCTCGTTTGTCACCCTATTCTATAAAAAAAAAAGTAAAAATAAATTGCGCATTCTGGCAAGAGCCCTAACTGGAAACTGTTGTCTTAAAAAAGACATGTCCATCCTAGGACTAAGCAACTCAAGGATGTGTCGGTTCTGTTCCATAAAGGAAGAAACGCCTCTGCACATCCTAACTGATTGCGGACCCTTAATGCGTAAACGTAACACTCATCTGGGAAACTATGTACTCCGCCCAGAAGAAGTGAAATTGCTCACGATTAAGCAACTTCTTCTATTCATTGAAGACATAGGGCTTAGCAATGAACTATAGCCATAGCAGCGATCACAATAGATCTTTTAGGTCGCGGTAATACCGGTCTCTTTCCCTAGATATGCATAGCTGCTCATACATAATTTATGCCTTCTGAAGTTATAAACATTAGCATGCAATCGTTTCTCTTCATAATACTTTTGTGGCAAACCAGATTCCAAAATGAAATAAAAGTTACACCACATATCAGATCAGACAGGTAAACAAGTAGAGAAATAGTTATTTTAGAATTAAAACACTATTTAACTAAGCACAAGTTCTTTAAAGTTTTATTTATACTAATTCTATTTAAAGTATATAAAAAATTACTTGTATATTAAGTTTAAAGTCATACAAATATGGGTGTAAGGTGAGGCAGAAGTAGCATCATCTAACAACAACTAAAGATAAAAACTGTGGTTATTAATGGCAAATATCCCCCGTAAGGCAATATATGGGGGAGTTCTATGTTGAGCGTATGGGGGTTAGAGAACAGGAGAACGATCACTACGTACTAAAGCACCCACCTGTCCTTGAAAATTGTAGGATTTATAGCGGCGCTGACGTCGGTGAGTAGTGAATGCGAAGTTAGCTATTTATGAGTACAAGTACTTGAATAATGTATGTACAAATTCTTCGCGGCATTGGTGTGAAAATTTTCATGCTCCATAATTTTGTAATTTTTGACAAAAAGAAACATTAAAAAATGGAGAAATATTTTATTGTGCGTGGATGTGCAAGTGGTTTAGCATCTGATCGGAAAATAGACTGAAAATTACTTTTATTGACCGAACTTAGCGATCGCAGCGCCTCACTTATGGTGTCCATATTTCTGGGACACTATTTTCTACGGCGATCGTTCTCCTGTTCTCTAACCTTCATGGTTCAGCAGTAGACTTTTGATGGGCTGTAAAGTTAAATATAACGTATTGGTGAACAGCCGTGGACATGGACGTTAGAGAATAGGAGAACGATCGCTACGTCCTAAAGCATAGCCCGCCTGTCCCTGGAAATTTGTAGATTTTATAGCAGCGCTGCCGTCGGTAAGTAGTATCTACAAAGTAATTTTTAAATTATTGACAAAAAGATACAATGAAAAATTGTTAAATAGTACACACAAATAATAATACTAATAGGAAATCAATCATAATTAATAATTTATATTTGTTATAATTTATAATAATTAAAATTATAAAAAACAAAATTTATAATTTATTTATTAATAAATAATAAATTTCGTTATTTTCTTTTTTTTTCTTTGAATGATATAATCATTTCAAACTAGCGCACAACATCCCGCTTTTATTGAGACAACTTAGCCATCGCAGCGCCTCACTTATTTTGACCATATTTCTGGAACACTATTTTCTACAGCGATCGTTCTCCGTTATCCTGATCTCTAACCTCCATGGGCGTGGGATTGAGTTTGAAAGGAAGTCGCGTGAATTTGAGGATTCTGTCACTGTGTGTGTGTGTGTGTGGGGGGGGGGTTATCTGAAGCACCACCGAGAATGCGATTGTTGCTGCCGAAGTAGAGTCGAAGTATTTTGAATTATTTTTTAAAAATATTGGTAAATCACTGCCGGCACACCGCCTGCAACTTTACAAGGCGCAGGTTCGGCCGCACATGGAATACTGTTCCCATCTCTGGGCTGGGGCTCCCCAGTACCAGCTCCTTCCACTTGACCGCATCCAGCGCAGAGCGGCTCGAATCGTCGACGACCGAGTGCTTTCCGATCGGCTCGATTCACTGGCGCTGCGAAGAGATGTTGCATCTCTTTGCGTATTTTATCGCATCTATCACGGGGAATCTCTGAGGAATTGTTCGGATTAATCCCAGCCGCCAAATTTCGTGAACGCACTACACGGCAAACGTCCCGATACCATCCACACCATCTGGATGCTTGGCGGTCCACCACTGTACGTTTCACAAGGAGTTTTCTTCCACGTACAACCTCTCTGTGGAATAGTTTACCACCGGCGATTTTTCCGGACCGATACGACCTGGGGACCTTCAAGAAAAGAGCTTACTCCTTTCTAAAGGGCCGGCAACGCACCCGCAATTCTCCTGGTGTTGCGGTTGATCATGGGCGGCGGTAGTCACTTAACATCAGGTGAGCCGCATGCTCGTTTGTCCCCTATTCTATAAAAAAAAAAAAAAAACTAAACGTGTTTTCCACAGCATAATATGATACTTACATATGTGTTTTCTAACATTTTTGACGTTGCATGTGTCAAAGTCATCTCAAAATGCGTAAAATGAATCTTCTTATTCTTTCTTTTGTAGCGGTTTGATGAAATTCGCCAATGACCTATTGAGTGGAAAATGAAAGCTTATGAGTTTAATTAAAATAAGAGCCTGTGATAATACAAGGATTCAGTTTTCCTCCGAGAATTTTGACAAATCTATTTGTTGAATTACCTAGAACAAATATGACAAACACAGGTGTTAGACTCTTAACAGTATGTTAAAAGTGACAAGGATTTAAAGTTTCATATTATTAGTATTAATAAAATCACATAAAATATACACAAAAGGAGTACTGGTATATGTTATAAGAGAATTAAAATCTATATAGGTCGAGGAATATAAGGAGGAAGGTAATGATAAAGGGAGAAGGATAATTTGGGAGAGTTGCAAAAAATATGTTTTGTGGAACCTTCATCTAAGCCACATTTACACAATGAGCTAGCCCTTACTCTGATTTTGCCAGATGTACAACATGTGTACAAGCATGTCCAATTCTTAATCTACAAATGATTGAAGTTGCATGTTTATTTGCTTTGTTAAATTTAAAGAACCAAGGTTTGGGATGAATAACCAGCAGGAGGATCAACAGTAATATAAATAAAATTTAAAATGGATAGTAATACAGTTTTAGTGTTCTCACTACTATTAATTATAAACGAATAAGGAATCCCATCAATACCTGTTGAGGAGCCTTTAAGGCCATTGAGTACAGTAAACAGTTCCTGAGAAGAAAAAGGGGAATCAAATTTATCATTTGTTTTTGGAAAAGCAGAATTAAAAACTAGGCATTCATCATTAAACGAATAAGGAATCCCATCAATACCTGGTGAGGAGCCTTGAAGGCCATTGAGTACAGTAAACAGTTCCTGAGAGGAAAAAGGGGAATCAAATTTATCATTTGTTTTTGGAAAACCAGAATTAAGAATTAAAAACTAGGCTGTGTCCATAACTGTGTCTGCTGACAAATACTCTGTTATTTCTCCTGCTATTTCGCTTAATATATCTGAATTTATTTTGTTAACGCTCTCATTTTTGGTGCAAGAATCACCCTTTCACATAACCATTTGTCTTCATGCATGTTGTTCGTTAAATCTAAATAAACGCTCGCAATTAATTCCGAATGACTCTGTACTAAATTACAAAAATCTCTTGTCAATTTAACGCAGCCCTCAGCATCCGTTTCCAACCGCTCATCGCCAATTTTTAATAGTGTGTCAGCGTAGTTTCTAGCATTGATATCTACATCATGCTGTATATATAATATGAGAGTGCATTTGTATCATTATACAAATGCACTCTCATATTCGTAGTTAAACTGAATTTTGTCACCTTGTTCCATAAAATAGACGACTTGAGGCATGCTCTAATTTCATCTGTAGGTGTGCCCTTTTGAAAGACAGGTAAAGTTTGGCGAAAGTCACCAGCCAGTAAAACCACCATTCCTCCCATTACATCGGTATTGCTGCGCAAATCCTGGAACGTTCGATTTAGTGCTTCTACAGCTTTTTTATTTTTTTATTTTTATTTTTGAAAAGGAAAGTCAGCGTTTGTAAACGTTCAACCAAGAAACAGAAGGGAGGAATCGAGGCTTCTCTCGATCCGGCCTCCTATCACGCCTACGTTGGGTTCGGGAACAACGTATGTGATCTCCGCAAACGGAGTAACACACATGGGCAATAACCTCTTCCTTTTCAGAAAATAGGTTCAGGCGGGGATTACGGGTCTTCCGAAGTCGTGCCGGTCCCAACGCCTTAATTCTTCGATGTGGACTGTATAATTTTGAGGGATGAATTTCTTGGGAATAAAACAGCAATTATCTTCAAACCGTTCCGTGAGAGAGTAATCACTTTCCCTATCACTTCCCTACACTTTTTCTTCTTATTGACTGCTGGTCTTGCACTTTTTCCTGAACTAATCCTGAAGGATTCCCGAACTTTCCCCGAAGGATTCCCGAACGAATTGCATACGATGTCGTCTTCACGCACTGATGTACGTGCAGGTATCGGGCCTCAGGGGTAACCCCCATTGCCCGGGTGTCCTCATATCCCATTACTATGGGACAGTCATTAGGCCTATTTTAGGCTTGATAGCATACACGGGTTTCTCCGTAGTATAGTAATTATGTTTTCCGTAGTTATCCAACTACGGAAAAGAGAGGTTGTCTGATTAAGTCAAAGTTGGCCTTTCAGCGGCATTGTGGGTTGTTACTCAACTCTCTAATCACATATAGAGAGGAGTTCTCTTGGAAGAGGTCGCCCGTCCGGTGGCCGGGTGTGCAACGGCGCAAAGCCGTTGAGGTGTTCGTGTGGCCCGTTATCGGCACGGTCAAACATGCCGCGCGCTAACCGGGCCACAAAGTCGTGGATACTCTCGACCTTCAAGTCGGCCGCTATCACGTCATTCCGGACGTAGCGACCTGCTCCGACGATCGTCCTTAATGTCAGATTCTGCTGGGCCTGTAGTCGCCGCCTCAGAGGGTCGCTCAGAAGTGCGTACCAGGCCGGTGCAGCGTAAGTGATGATGGTCCGGATATACATCTTGTATATCCGGAGCTTGGTTTTAATTGGCAGTTTGGATGCCAGGACCGGCAAGAGCGTCGCCCGCGCACATCGGGCCCGGCGGACGACGAAGTCGACGTGCGCCGTCATGCGCAGCGTCCTGTCGATCCTGCATCCAAGGTATGTTACAGCCTTCTGGTACGCAATCTCCTGTCCGTTGAGGGTCAGCGGAGGTGGAAAATTCCTGAGACGGCGAGTGAGCAGAGCGGTCGTCTTACCAACGTTGACGACCATCCTCCACTCATCCAGCCATGGTGGCAGCAGGTCCAGCAGACGCTGCATCTTGGCAGTGGCTATGTGGGCTCTTCTGGACGAGGTGAAATAGGCGCTATCGTCCGCGAATAGCGCCAGCTCAACGTCGTCCTCCCACTCTTGAAGCCTGCCTGCCAGTGTGGGTATGTCGTTAGTGTAAGCCGCGTACAGGACTGGAGACAAACAGCTGCCCTGTGGGACGCCGGCTTTAATGGATCTTGTTGCGGATTCGGCGTCCTCTACGCAGACGTAGAACTTCCTGTCTTCCAGGAAAGACGCTATTAGCCGCAATATAGCAGGAGGGACACTGGTCTGTTGTTCCAGCTTATATAATAATCCTACGTGCCACACCCGGTCGAACGCCTTCTCGATATCGAGAAAGACGCCCAACGATATGCGGCCACGATTGTACTCTGCCGCAAGCAGGTGCAGCACTCTAGTCAGTTGTGTAACTGTGGAGTGACCCCTCCTGAATCCGTGCTGCTCCGCCCGAAGTTGGATGCACGGACGGAGACGTCTTAGCAGCAATCTTTCGAACAGTTTAGCTATATGTGGTAATAGCGTGATCGGCCTGTAGTTGGCAGCTCTACACCTGTCCTTCCCGGGTTTCGGCAAGACGATGATTTTACCTTTTTTCCAGTCCTCCGGGAAGTGGGATGTCCGCAATATCCCATTGTAGAGTCGACCAAGCTCTACTATGACTCTATTGGGCAGCTGTCGGAGTGCAGCGTTGGTAATCCCGTCGTGCCCCGGCGCCTTCCTCGGTTGCAGGCAGGTTACTGTCCTCCGCAATTCTGCGGGGGAGATGAACCAATCTCCTGCAAGAGGTGGCGCGGGCGACGACAGGAACTCCCGTACGCGACTTTCCTTCCGGGCATGAAGCTCCATGAACTCCGCACTTGCTGTGTTCGGCATAAATTGCTCCTCGAAGTGCTCGACTAGGATATCCGCTCTGCCCTTGGCATCGTAGCATCGTTTGCCCGTATTATCAGTCAGCGGGCAAACGGGAGGTTTAGATTTGGTCAGCTGTCGGTATAGTCTATAAAGCGACGCATCTTGCTCTTCCGCCTTCTGGATGCGCCGATCCCAGGCTTCGCCTCTGAAGGCCTGGACTGAAACCGACAGTTCCTCCGTTAGGGTGTTTAGCTGCGTTTTGATCCTGGGACAGCGAGTACGCGCCCAGAGCTTTCTCAGCGCTCTTTTGCGCTTGATCTGCACGCATATCTCACGCGGCAGATCGTCTCGCCTTGCTGTAATCGGGACGACCGTAGAAGCCGCGTGGAGGGCTTCCTTGATGTTGTTAGTGATTCTAGTCGCAGCGGCCTCTACGTCGTCCGCTGTGCATATAGGTTGATGTGCTGGAGGTCTCTGCTGAAGGTGTTGACAGTAGAGCCTCCAGTCGACACGGGTTTTGAAAGCTCTAGGTGGCGTAGTCACTGCCTTTAGGCCAAGGGTTATCAGTAACGGGAGGTGCTGTGAAGGGAGGTCGTACAGCACTTCTACCACTATCGGATAGTTGACGTTCCTAGTGAGCACGATGTCTAATACATCCGGGTGCCTCCTTGGGTCGGTAGGAACGTGTGTTGGTTCCTCGGGACCTAGAACGTCGTACTGGTTCTTTTCAGCATCTTCATAAAGCTCACGACCCGGTGGGGTGATCACTCTGGACCCCCACGCCGGGTGTTTGGCGTTCAGGTCCCCGGCGATGATTACTGGTGCATCGCCTTCCATTACCGTCCGGATGTCTGAGGAACAGAATGGAGTCCCTGGCGGGCGGTATGCTGCATAAATCCTTAGTTCCTCGCCCGCCGCCTCCATTCTTATGCCGATTGAGCGCATTGTCTGGAAGGATGGTAGGTCCAGCTCTTGGTGGACGATATCTCTCCTCACTAGAACCGCCGTGCCTCTGTAGGCGGCCCCTCGAGAAGTGACCTCGTCCCTTCTATAGATGTGGAAATTTGGCAGCTTTATGCGCGTTTTGGGATTCAATATTGTTTCGCCCAGCAGTATAATATGTATGTCCTGTTGCTGGGCGACAGTGCGGAGTTCCTGCAGCTTCTGCTGTATTCCGTCCGGGTTCCAGTACATTAGGCGCAGGTTATTATCCTCCATAGTGTCTGGCCAGGAGGTTTGCCAGCGCCTTCATAATCGCTGTTATGGGATCAGTCCCGGCTCTGATGTCTGCCAGGAACGAATTGCAAGAAAACTCGTTTACTGAGCTACCCCTGAGCTATACGCGAAAGTGAGCCGCGCCATTTGCGCGCTCGCGCAACTTAATTACATCAATTTGTACTATCACTCTCTCACGGTTTTCTCAATTATTTATTTTGTATGACATACATTTATACAATTTACTTATAAAGATAGCACAAAAAATATCTTTACTGCGATATACGTTACATCTTTATATCACAAAAAACCTTTTATTTATTTAACAAAATACGCATATTTTACTCACATTGAACAAGTTGAAATTTCTTAAATATTTAACATAGAAAGTTAAAACAATGTTTCCCACTTGAAATTATACATATCTTAACCAACACAACAGTTTAATTTACATTTTCTCTTTACATTTCACTATTAAAACACTTTTAAATTTCTTATACAAAACTATAATTATTTCACTTATTCACTGGAATTTTCACATAAAAATAACACAGAATTCACCTTTTTTACACGTACAATCAATCTAAAATGTTTTACAAGTCATTACATACATAAATCGCTGAAATTGCAAATATTTAAATTTCACATATTTGGCCTCCTAAGTACGTGGCTAGCGTGCGTCTATGAGCTCACACTATTTGAACAACTAACTTTTGCACGGCTATCGACTATCAGTAAAAATGGAAAGTTTAGTATACACTAATATCAACAATACTAGGTGAATAACTGCTTCTACACAATTCTCAAACTGTAGGAAACTATTTCTAATCAGATTCTTATCAGTTATCATGTTTCTTATCAGATAACATAGACAAAATATTTCATGAATCGATGCATTGAAAATAGGCATTTGTTTTCATACAAAACATATCAAACTTACATAAGACAATACTTATGCAATTAATTTCCATTAATTCCACTTATGCACAGCGATTATCTCGACCGGGGAACAAATCCGGTCTCTAACTTTATTATAATATTTCTTTAAATTAAGATGATTTCAACCGGCGAACAAATCCGGTAACATAATTTATATCTTAAAAATTCCCTATATGAGAGATATTACTAAGAAAACGATAAACTATTCCGGCCTGGGAGTCGAAACCAAGACCTTCATATCGTTAACTCGATATTTCCTCAAGATTCAACTAAGCATTTTCTTATTAGAATACTGTTGCTTGATAATTTGGTTTTTAGAAGCTATTCGTAATCGGTTAAATAATAAATTGAAATATTCTTATAGGCGCGTCGCCAACAATCTCCCCCCCGTGCATCAGCACCATCATTTGCGAGGCGTCGCGGGTACCAGGACTATTATTCTGGATGTAGGTCTCCTCAAGATACCTGTGCCAGTAATGACGTCAACCACTCTGGTGTGACCGTCTGGTCCCGGTGGCGTCCTACTAATCTTGCCTTTGGGCCACGTATTTCGTGGTAACTATGGTGGATCTATTATCAAGACAATATCACCTTCTTTAGGTTCCATGAACTTTAAAGGTGGTTCATTGTGAGCTATTCTCTCCAGAGGAAGATTTCCTTGTGGCAAGTTCTGCGGTTTTGACCTGTATGTCCTGCACCACTGACAATGATGTGACACACTTCGTACTACATTACGCAAGTTCAAGACATAAAATTTTTGGTTCACCTCATTCATCACCGTCTGGTGATTGGCATGTCCAAAATGATGATGAACATCTCTAATCATCATTTTAACGATTTCGTGTTTACCGTCTAATACGGTAAGGTAAACGCCCATTTAAACGGAGTAAGTTATCCTCTCCTATTTCCATAGATAATTTACTTAAGCGTGAACTTCTTTCGACGCTTTTGCCTGCTTTCAAGCATTTTATTTCCAAATGAAAACACTCGTCTTGAACGAACCTCCAAATTAATAATTCAGCTTTTTTCAAGAGCGCTATGTCCAACGCGCCATCGGGTCCTTTAACCGACTTTGCTAAAACTTCGTTGGAACACATAACCGACTTTTCGGCTGCGTTGTCGGGTCCTTTAACCGACTTTCTTAAACTCTTGAATTTTTCTACCGCTTGTAAGATGCGTGTAGTTGCCCCAAGGAATTTCTTAAAGCTGCTAAATCGTCCGTAGTCGGGTAGACTTAACGGTTCTTGCTTTCTCAGCGCGTTTACGCCTTTCGGCAATTTTTCTTCACCTGTTTCTAAGTTATTTATGGTGTCCACTTGTTTGGGCCATAAATCAGGACTTTTCCTGAGGAATTCAGGTCCTTGAAACCAGCGATGACTTACATCGAAGGTGGAAGGAAAACTTCTAGTGGCGTCGTCTGCCACGTTTTGTGACGTTGGAACCCATCGCCATTCACATGGCTTACTGTGATCTTCGATCTCAGCCAATCGATGAGCAACGAATGGTTTAAAAGCGCGAGGATCTGACTTAATCCACGCTAACACTGTACGTGAGTCCGTCCAAAATACTCTCTCGGATATCTCGTACTTGCTCTCTTCACTAACTGATGCAGCCAGTCGACTGCCCATAAGAGCTGCTTGCAATTCAAGCCTTGGAATCGAAATTGGTTTCAGCGGCGCTACTCTTGCTTTTGCGGCGATCAGCTTAATCCTCCTTTCTCCTAGCCCGTCCGTGGTGACGTAATACACCGCGGCAGCGTATGCTTTTTCACTAGCATCCGTGAAAGTGTGTAACTCTCCCTTGCCGACGCCTTCAGCAACGGGTCTAGCTAATTCTAAGTGACCTAATTTCTTCACTTCCGATATCCATTTACAAAATAACACGTGTAATTCGTGTGAAACTTCTTCATTCCAAGAGATGCTTGTCCTCCATACTTGCTGGATCAGCGACTTCCCTTGAATCGTTATGGGTGATGCGAGTCCTAGAGGATCGAAGACTGACATCACAGCGCTAGTTATCTCCCTCTCCGTTGGCGGTCGTAAACCTTCCATCACCTCTTCCGGTGTGTTACGAAGACTTATGGAGAAACTTATTATATCCCGTTTGATATTCCAAATCAAACCTAAAGTGCACTCTGTGTGCTCTTTATCTCCCAGCGAAGCACTGTCGCTCTTATATTTATTTTCCATTTTACATAAAACTTCGGGTCGGTTGCTAGCCCATCCCCTCAGTTGGAAAGAAGCACGTTTATGTAATTCATACATATCGTTTACTATCCTTTCGGCCGTCGTCACGTCGGGAAACGCCTGTAGATAGTCATCCATATAAAAATTGCTTTCCGTAGCGGAAGCTGCTTCTGGATAGATATGTGCGTTGTCCTGCGCATTCCTATTCTTCACATACATAGCGATGCATGGTGATGATGCCGCTCCAAATATGAGTGACGTCATTCTATACTCTTCCGGTGGCGCGTCACGATTGTGCCGCCATAAGAATCGAAGGCTATCCCTGTCTTCTTCCCGGATTTTCACTTGCAGGAACATTTCTTTAATGTCTGCCATTACTGCCACGCTTCTTTCTCTGAATCGTAGCAGAACTCCAAACAACGACTTCAATAAGTCCGGTCCGGTTAACAATGCATCATTCAGACAACGTCCGCCCGTCCTAGCGGCGGCGTCGAAAACTATTCTTATTTTATTTTTTCTGTGGGTGAGTCACTGCGAAGTGAGGAAGATACCACGTGCGTGGGAAATCGAAGTATGGTTCGCTTTCTCTGCGTAACCTTTAACGATGAGATTTTCAATTTGCTTCTCATATTCCTTTTTCAATTCGCTATTTTTATCGAGCTTCTTTTCGATATTAAACAGGCGACTTTCAACCTGCGCTCTATTCGACGGCATGCACTCATTATCTGTGCGCCACAACAAAGCAGTCTCGTGCCTATTATTGGGTATACGACGTACCGTTTTGTTCAAAATATTTAAAGCTCGTTCTTCTGGGTCGTTTGCGGGCTTTCTCGCTCCCAGAGATTCCAAACTAAAATAATCTTTTATTAACTTATCCATGTCTTCCTCCTTCTTCGTGGAAATATGGTTAACAATCTTGATTGGTTTGATGCCACCCGATATGTGACCATGTAAAACCCATCCAAGTTTGGTGAGCGATGCTACAGGTAGGTTCTTACCTCCTGAAATTAATTCACGAGTAACTATGAGATGCCAATTGTCCTGGCCAATTAATATGGTAGCAGACCTACCTCATCAACTCGTCCTTAATCGGTGTCAAATGAGAACAGCGTTGCAATAATTCTCGACTTACTGACTGCGGAGAAAGGTTAAGTGACTTAATTGTTTGTACACTTATCTCCTCTAAGTCGTTCGAGTAAATGCCTTTTATTTTAACGTTTAAGCGATACGAACTGTCGTCGTTAATTCGCTTACCTCCCACGGCTTCAATACGTAATTCTTCTTCACGTCCGCGAGGCGCTAACTTCTGAGCCATCCACTCCTCTATGAGTGTCATGGTCGATCCCTCATCCAGAAGAGCTGTTGTCTTGACCTTTCATTTAGGTCCATACAACTCGACTGGTATAATCTTTAAATATGCACATGCCAGTGCATTTTACTAACTCCGGTGAGTATAAATACTGTGGTTGATTCAACGCTTGTATTGTGGCAACCACGTTCGTAATACGACTTGCAAAAGACCCTATATTCCGGCAATCTTCTGCCAATCTTGGCATACGCTTTACATTCTCGATTTCGGCTAGAATGAGCATCTCAATCCTACCGAATCTTCTTTCGAGAGCGTTCATTATTTCTTCAGGTTCACACAAAGTAAACAACAATGACTTAACCGCTTCCTTAGCGGTGCCCTTTAATGCCCTCCTAAGGCGTGCGACATTCTGCACCCCTGAAAATTGGCTTCTTGTATCTTCAAACACCGTTTTGAAAACTATCCATTCACCCGGGTCTCCATCGAACACCGGTAATTCCTGGAGGAAATGAAGCTGGGAAGACTTATCTTATCCCGCTATCTTTATTGCACTCACAATCGCTTCGGTCAATTCTGACACCTCACTTGTGTGTGTTTTCTGTGCATTTCCTTGGTTGCGCTCGATCTCCGCCCCTTTGCGGCGTGATCCTTTACACGCTTCCTTATCAGTAATGTCGGGTTGCGTTACACTAACCGGCGCGCTCATTATGGTCTGATGAACCCAACTCCTTACGAAAGGTTCCACCTGAGTATTCCGCTCTTCATCATCCTCACTCGAGTCGATCTCCTCTTCTCGATTGAGTCGTGCCAACTCCAATTGAGACTTGGATAAGGCAGCAGCTGCCTGTGCTCGTTCGAGCTCTGAGCGTTCGAATTTAATCCGCGCCTCTAATTCGGCTTTCAGCCTCGCCGATCGCGATGACCTACTACCTCTCTGTAACCCTTTGTCACTAGTGTGCCCGATTACTGTCCTTGACGATGCCGCTTCTTCGGTCCTTTGACCTACTTTTTCGACTACCATTTCACTCCTGGATATAACGGATTGTTGTGCGGTGCTGGCCTGCGTACCACACGCGTACTACACGGTGGAGTCATGCAGGAATGGAATGGAGGAAAAGTTTAGGAACTGTCCCGCCAAGAAATATGACGAAACAGTCGAGCGGTAGTGCAAGCGCAGTCTCGCTCGAGAGAACTGCTCCACCCGAAGGTGTTGTGCCAGAGCCCGACCGTTTGGCACCGTTAGGTGGTCGGGATGTATGCTGCGCTTCGTCGCCCAGTCGCCGGTGACGCCTCGTCCAAGCGCCCTCCTCCGGCCGCGATGCAGTCAGGTGCCCACGAGCACCCTCGCCTGGCAGCAGCAGCGGTGGATGCTTCTTCTTGCACCCTCTGATGACGCGACAGGAAATGCCGGACACGGTCGTCCGACAGGAAATGCCGAGCACGCTTGCCCGACAGGAAAAAAGCCAAGCCCTGCTTGGCCACGATGAGTGCCTTCACAAGACACCTGTGCCCAACAATTTTGTTATTTTTATTTAAAAAGAATATTAACAATGCTATAAACATTACTAATATTCCCCTTAACCACTCGTGGTAAGCTTAAATTGCTTGTGTTACGAGTGGTTCACGCCAGTATTCGAATGGTGGATTCGAACCCACGACCTTTTTGAGTTCGCGATCCGCGCCCTGCCATTAGACTACTGTCGCTTTTTTATGAGACATTGTACTTTCGTCTCACACTAAAAGTTTGCATTGTCGTAGCATTATACCTCGTGCACTATTTTTGCTAAAGTTGCAGATCGGCAATTCTTCCAGGGCTAGATTTATAGGGAGTTTTAAAACAGAATGTGCAGTGCGGCCCCCGCTTAGCAGCGTGGCGGCTATACCGGAGGAAGCTACGGCCACAGCAATGTTTTTTTCTTTCCGTACTTGCGCTAATAATAAATTTAACAAAAATGTCTTCCCAGTTCCTCCAGGGGCATCTAAAAAGAAAAGTGCACCATTTCCAGATTCAATTTGTCCTAATACTTTGTCAAAAACTCGTTTTTGTTCGGGAAGCAAGCGGGGTAAAAATTCGGCTACTTGCTGCTGCAAAGCTGGTATATCGTAGTTTGTTTCACGTATTATTTCATCACTTAGTTCATTTTCCGTTTTTTTGCTGAGGGCTTATCATTCCAAAGTCGCTTAATTTTTTGCCTACCATTGCCATTACTTTATCTTCAATTTTTTCAAGTGCTTCATTATAAATGTGTTCATTGTATGTCATGTTTGCGTGTGTCTGCTGTAACCTTTGCAAAATATCTTCCGCCATGTACTCTTTATATTTGTCCCACAATTCATGTGCATTAGATAGCCCGCAAGATGATATGAGAGTTGCATAAAGATCCCTAATTTTGGCTGGTGGCACTGCACAGCTTCCTCCATGGTTTCATCCCAGTGATTATCGTTTTCTAAAAGATGCAGAGCTTAACATGCTTCTCTATAAGTTGCGCATTCCTGACCGTTGACAGTTTTAAGGTCTATATATCCTATAGGACCCCGAACATGGTGCAGCAGCAATCGTAAACAGAAACATTCAAAATTAGTTACATGGACGGTATACACACGACCAAGGGCATCTGATGACTTTACACCGGGCCAATTTGCAACATGCGCACCTTGAATACGGCGTTTCCACTCCTTCCTAGATGTGTTCCAAGTATAATAGCGGGGGACTTCAGAATATAACAACGTTTTTGCAAAGGGGTCGGTTTGATAAAGATGAAAGAAGGCTGTTAGTGTAGTTTTTGGCGGAGATGCAATTCTTTCTTGGAAATTTCTTTCGGTGAAATATACACGCTCTCCATTTTCTAAGTGCACAGCAAGGTGAGTAACTGTTGGGTGCCTTTCGTGTAAAGGGAAGCCAGGGAGACGCCACGCTGCCTCGTAACTGCTGACACAACGCCCTGCTTGAAAGGTACCGTATTGTACTTCATTAACGGGATTTTCCTCACCTTTACTCCTGAGTCCTGAGATTAAATATTGCTTGGTCGCTTCCTTTATTTATGTTCTTACAGATATACTTGATTGCGCGAACAGAGCTACATGCTTCTACATTAATATGGGCATTAAACATTTTACATAGAATGGGCGAATACGGGACAACCCAGATGTTATCTAAGGTTTCGAACGCTCCAGAGCGAAATTTGATTTTAACTTTCCTGCCACCATCTTCGGGAGCTCTGCGTCTGTATAAAGGGTAGCCGTTTTCATTGTGCAATGTTTCTTTTAATAGCTGTTTAGGGAATTTCTTTGTACATTTTCGTTCTTTCATACATGGGGATATTGAATTTCGTGCTCCACGTGGACCGTGAATCATATTTCGGACGATGGTATCATACAATTCTTTATCTTGCTCAGGTTCCGGAATCTCGGCGCTTATTATGTCGTCTATTTGGCTGGGCCGTAACTTCTCTTTAAGCCATATTAAAATGTGGGCATGCGGTAATCCTCTTTTTTGCCATTCAATTGAATACATGAAGCACTGCACCTCTCCGAAAATTTTCCCTTTGTTAATTAAATACATTAATTTTTGTACTTTTAATATAAATACTCTAGCAACTAAATCGTGTCTGTCAGTACTTTTTTGGCCCGGCATTAGCTCCTCGGTTATTTCTTTCCATGTGGGATTGCAAGTAAAAGTAACAAAAAGATCAGGTCTTCCGTAAGTTCGTACATAGGCGAATGCATTTGCGATTGCTCTAGTGTTTACTCATGTAGGTAGCGGGGACTGTTAACGAATGATGAGGGCAGAATTACCATTTTACCTCAATCTCTGGGGCTTACATTGGCGTCGCTAGAAACTACATCTTGTAAGTGTATATAATTCTCAACGCGCAGCTTTTTTGATTTAAAGATATATAACGGAGACGTTCACTTTCTATCTTCACATACATGTCTACCAAAAATTGATGAAATAATTGTCTACACCGGGCTAAGAGGTTAAAATCATTTTCTCGCAACATCATAATATGAGACGCATAAAAATCCCTACATGATACTTTTTTGTTCGGAGTAGGCTCCTTTGTGACCGGGTTAATGGGTGGAATTTGAAAATGATAACCCTCTTGTCCTTTGCAATAAATCAATGGGTATTGGAGAGCGTCGTAAAACTTGTGTGTATCGGCTACCCGTTGCAACGTATTATCACGTGCTCGCAAGACAATGTCTCGTAAAGAAAATTGATCACCACTAATTACGGCTGCTATTTCGTTTATCAAAGGTGCATTGTAGCGCCTTTCATGTTCTCCTCGTGGGGTCCGATCTGCGTGAATAGCGTCTTTATAATCCTCTTCAGGTAGGTTTTCTAAAGCAGTTTTAAATGTTTTAACTAAAATGTTACGTTCATGCAAGAATCTTTGAATTTTGAACACTGTGTCTCTCTCAACTCCCTGGATAAATTGGCAGCGACGGTCTACCTCAATTTCTTCGTCACCCATAAAATTAAGGTGGCCTGACGTTCCGCTTGTTCGAATAGCCTTTGCTGACTTTGAGCAGGTGTTTTAGTAGCTCTTAAAGTAGATTGACGCTCTTCCTGTTCAAGACGCCTTTGCTGACTCTGATCAGTTGTTTCAGTAGCTCTTAAAGTAGCTTGACGCTCCGCCTGTTCAAGACGCCTTTGCTGACTTTCAGCAGGTGTTTCAGTAGCTCTTAAAGTAGCTTGATGCTCTGCCTGTTCAAGACGACTTCGCTGACTTTGAGAAGGTGTTTCAGAAGCCCTTAAAGTAGCTTGACGCTCTGCCTGTTCAAGACGCCTTTCCTGACTTTAAGAAGGTGTTTCGAAAGCTCTTAAAGCAGCCTGACGCTCTGTCTGTTCAAGACGCCTTTGCTGACGTTGAGAAGGTGTCTCAGATGCTCTAAAAGCAGCCTGACGCTCTGCTTGTTCTTGCCTTCTCAGTTCAGCATCTTCTAAAATTCTAGCGATCGAGCTAATCTTTTCGCTTGTCTTTGAGAAGATACTCTTGAAAGGCTGGACTTACGTTTGCGAGGCATTATGAAGTAACAAAAAACCTATTTATAAAAAAACGTTAAAATACCTAAAAAGAATTAAATTTCCTTTTAAATATTTTTAAAGCAAATCCAAAATATCTAAAAGAAATAAATATTCCTCTTAAATATTTTTTAAAATAAAAACAACAAAACCACTTCAAGACTCAACACGAATCCGAAAACGATAACCAAAAAAATGGAATCAACTTAAACCGTCACAAAACAAATCGCAGAAAACCGAAATCGATAGCAGTAGTCAATATAAATACAACCAACAAAAAAAAAAAAGAAGTAAGTGTATAGGTACCGTATATACTATCTATACTATTAATATTCCTTTGAAATATTATTAAAAAACCTAAAAAAATGAAAACCAATTCACGATTCTAAATAAACAAAATCCAAAATCAAAGCCAGAGTCTAAATATGTATAAATTAATACCAACCAAATCAACAAAACCGATCCAAGAAAATACACAAATCCGAAAATGAAAGCCAATATAAATCCATTCAACATTAACCAAATCACAAAGCAAATAACAAACAACCGAAATCGAAAGCAGGTAATCGAATAAGCTACGAAATAGAAACAATTTAAGCGCATAGGTACCGTATGCACTATAAGTTGACGCGCGGCTCAACGGTGGGAGTTAAGTACATGTCAGCAAACATTTCGTTACCGCGTTTAAAAAACCTAGTAACGATATCTAGCGGAATCAATTCAAACTATGTATACGTTAGTTAATAAGAACTCTCAAAAAATATTTTTCTTATAATTTTGCACAAATTTTCTTATTGTAATACCGATTCATTCATAACCACATATAAGAACTGTATTCATTTCCGTTCAATAAATATTACTAAGGCTTATTAATAAGGCTTACTAAGTGTGGCCGAAGTAGGAAAAGGGGAGATCTGAGATTTGATAGCGTGATTTAGGCTTCGGTGTGTTTCGCTTGCGGCGCGATGACAGCGCCGCCACATCACCCCCCTGCTCAGACCGGAGGTCAATAGTGCAGCCTCTTTCCGACGAATGTGCAAGTGCCAGGAGATTGTCTTGTAGTCTGCGGTGAGTTGAGAAGAAGGCAAGTAATGCGCGAGAGTGCTGTGAAGCAGAGGCGAGCAGTGAGGCTCAGAGCCGTGCTGAACACTGTAGAGCAGAGTGTAGCTTGAAGGAACAGGAAGCATTATTATTTCAGTGCTGCGATGAACCTTGTGAAGCTAGATGGCTTGCAGGATATGAAGACTGCAGACGATATCTGATCGGGAGCGAATGGGTGAGGTATTTATATGGCGATGTTGAAACTTGAAGTTTCCGAAGGTTGTTGGTTGCGTGTTCAGATCACGTCGGAGTCATCACTGTGGCCGTGGTAGGAAAATGGGAGATCTCCCGCCGGGTAAGGTGTTCTGCCCCGGGAGCGGCCGACACTCCTTGCGATAGTTCGGAGATGTTCTATATATATTGTTTATGATTCGGAATTTTGATAGCGTGATTTAGGCTTCGGTGTGTTTCGCTTGCGGCGCGACGACAGCGCCAGCACACTAAGAACTGTTTCTACCACAGTTAAGTAATAGTTAAGGGTGAAAGCGTGACAGGTGGTGATAGTATTTCTGATCCATACTTATAATCACGCCTGTAACCCTTGCGGGGTAGGCAGAGCATCAACGGATTACTTAATATCGTCTGCGAGGTTATCGCCTATTCTGTGAATTAAAATGCACAAAACGTTTGAAGAAAATCAGCTGGTGAATTTTATGTTTTTTTTTCGCTCTCTTCCCGGTCCTGCGTGGAAAAATACAGATCCATACATTTTTTATCTTAATTTTGTTAAAAAGACGTAATAATCCAGATATTCTGACCTTCTCTGTTCGTCGATCGTACCGTCGTCTGTCTTGTAGAATCACGATGGCGCCACCTAGCTGAATTTAATTTTGCAATATATTCGAATATAGAATTCCCACGGGAATGATTTGTTTATTCGCTGAAAAAAGTAGCCTATGTCACTCTACAGCCACCGAACTGTCCCCATATAAAAATCATGCCATGCCGACGCTCTGTTGCGACGTGAAAGAAGGATAAAAATTGTCTAACATATTCGATTTTCCCACGGGAATGAGATGTTTTTCCGCGGAAAAAAGTATCCTATGTCACTCTACAGCCACCGAACTATCCCCATACAAAAAATCATGCCATACCGACGCTCTATTGCGACGTGAAAGTAGGACAAACTTGTGCAACATATTCGATTTTCCCACGGGAATGAGATGTTTTTCCGCGGAAAAAGTAGCCTATGTCACTCTACAGCCACCAAAATATCCCCGTACAAAAAACCATGCCATGCCGACGCTCTGTTGCAACGTGAAAGAAGGATAAACAAACAAACAAACACACTTTCGCATTTATAATATTAAGGTATGGATATGAACAGATAGAATTTTTATCGATATATTTTGTCACACTGTCATCCCTATTATTAGTTCCGTGGAAGTGCACTTCTGCCTTCAGTGCCAAAATGGCGCAAATCAAATTGCCTCAGCATGTCACGGTGTATAGCAAGTCCAGCGTACTTGTATATAGAGGTCAGTGACGAAATACAAATTTGGAATTCTTAACCAAAGAGGAGATATTTCAGATCAAAGTGGTCAGTACGATAAAACTTTGTGCTATAACCTCTGTTTCGGTTACTATAGTCTTTGGTCTACACATTTATTACATATCTATGGCATGGCTAGAACCCAGAGCCGTAAAGACAGTTAATAAAAAAATACGTGTCTATGGTGACTGTGGCAGACAGAAATCAGACATAGACATTATGTCATTTATTTTCTATTTCTACACATACGTATCTACATAGCAATGTTTACATCGTAACAATATATAATAATAAAAGGAACCAAAATTACTAAAAGTTAAAAAGAAAAACAAAAGCGAATCTGCCCTATAAAGTATAATGTCTATGTGCTATGCAATGACAACTTTTGAAATTGGATGGCGGTATTAGTACGTTCATAAAAAGTTTGTTAAAGTTCATTGCTGTACTCATTGCATAGGCGTATTAAGTAATTCAATCTTTATGTATTCTAGTGAATATATTGACATTTTAAGTTTTTAAGCTGTTGGAATGGATAAGCTAACAGTTATATCAGGAACGTTATTTATGGCAGCAGATGTTTTTGCTATAGTTAGCCTTGCTATGCCAGACTGGATTATTACTGATGTTGGAGGTAAGCATTCTCAAATAAAGCATAACACAATGTAAAATCTGCATTTAATTTATTTAAATATTGACTTATTTATTGCTGTAAAAATATTATTTAGATGTAGAAGCCTTTTTATCATGTTAAAAGAATATCTTTTTGAAGAGCATTAACTTTTTTGTTCTATTTTAGTTGTACTTTTTTGTTGTATTTTAGTAGTTTGTTATTTTTGGCATTGATTTATTCATTCATTCCAGCCCTACAAGTCCACTGCTGAACATAGGCCTCCCCCAAGGAATGCCACAAAGTAAGGTTCTGAGCCACCGGCATCCATCGACTTCCTGCGAATCTTTCTAGGTTGTCACTCAACCTAGTGAAGGGCTGCCACACACTTCGCCTATCGGTACTGAACTGTCACTCAAGAACCTTTCTTCCCCATTGGTTCTCAATTCTTTGAGCTATATGGCCTGCCATTGCCACTTCAGCTTACTAATACATTGGGCTATGTTGGTCACTCTGGTTCTACTGCGAATATCGACATTTCTAAATTTATCATGCAGAGAAACCCGAAGCATAGCCCTCTCCATAGCTCAGTGAGCGACTTTGAGTGTCCTCATATGGCCAGCAGTGAAGGACGACATCTCAGAACCATAAGTTATCACTGGCAACATGCACTGGTTGTACAATCTAGTTTTTAAGTTATGAGGTTATACCTGACGAGAAGATGTGTCGTAATTTTCCGAATGATGCCTAGCTGAGTTGAACCCGTCGATTGACCTCTCGATTGAAGTTGGACTTATCTAGTTGGACTATTTGTCCCAGGTAAACATAATCGTCAACAACTGTTGGGCTATGTCAGTTACTCTGGTTCTACTGAAGGTATCCTTTTTTCTAAGTTTAACATGCAAAAAAACCTCGAAGCATAGTTCTCTGTATCTGACTGAGCAAACTTGAGCTTCTATAATATCACCAACAGTAAGGGACCACATCTCAGTTCTATAGTTTATAGGATATTATGTTTTGGCTTTGAATACAATAGGATATAATAATTTTCATTCAACATAAATTATAGATCGTAGTATGTTTTGATAATCATTTTAACTTTTATAACTGGTTTGGAAAAACCTCTGCCTTGTACCTCTGTCATAGTAACAATTTAATATGTTGTAACACACATAAATTATCTAATAGATTTTTTGTATTAATTTAAGAAGAACTTAGCATTAGTGACCTTATTAGGGCTTATTATCAACTATGTGTTAATTAATATTGTAATAATCTTGCCTCGTTGGTCTAGTGGTTGTAGAAGTGCGACTGCTGATCATGAGGTCCTGGGTTCGAATCCCGGGTCTGGCCAAAAATCAATTATTGAGCTTTTCTGTCAAGAAATTCTCAGTAGCTGCCCGGAGTCAGGAAGTTGGCGGTTTCTCACCCCCGTGCCTCGGAAAGCATGTAAAGCTGTTGGTCCTGCGGCTGATCTCTCTCCCGGTCGTGTCGGTTTACCGTCCCATCGGATTACGAGAGTGAGGGAATAGAGAGTGCACCTGTGCTTGCGCATACACTTGGGCACTATTATCCTGGCCTGCGCCGATGGCTAGCCTCCATTGAGGCAGCATGGCCGTAATTCGGTCTGGAGGTCATTATTATCATTATTAATAATCTTTTTTAGTCTTTGCTTACAAAAAATGTACTTTTGATCTAATTACCATTACAGCCTATTTAGATCCACTGCTGAACATAGGCCTTCCCCATAGATTACCTCATAGGAGGGATATTTACCATAGTTGCTGTGCTTGGCAGGGGTGTTGTTTTGATGGACAGATATTAAATACTTTCTTAGCGTTGCACTTTGATTTTTGGAAATTGTTGTTTAATTTTACCTATTGAGAAATAAAGAATGTGTTAGGATTAGAATATTTTGAAAAATGTCAAAATTTTTCATTTTTCAAAATCATCTTCTATTTCATAAAAACGGCTTTTCTTGATAATTTGTTAGGTTTTTTAAATACTTCACAACATATTGGATGCTACAATTTACAACATTGGGTTTGGAAGGCCACTTCTTTTTTGCTATCTCGCCCTCTTCTTAAGATTCCTTTACGAAAGGGTGGAAAACATATTCACGTCACTCTCTCTGCAGTATTCATTGTGAACTACATATTCTCCAATCACGTATTCAGTACCAATCTCCAATGGAGAAACTGCAAATCGAAGGTGAGTGATGTACTCGCCATTGATGTTAATATTGTATCCTTTCTAGTCCAGTAGCTTGAAAACGTCTCCCAATGCAGCGGTGAAGAGTTTCGGGGAAATAACGTCACCCTGTCTTACACCTCTCTGCAGTTGGATGAATTTCGTACTCTGGTTCTGTACTCGGATAGCCATCGTAGCCCTACTGTACAAACACTTCAGCACTTCGATATACCGACAGTCAACTTGGCACCGCTGAAGAGACTGTAGCACCGTCCAACGCCCGCCACACCAGTGTTAATGGGCTTTTAATCGAAGCATGCACCGTCTACTATGACCTTGATGCTCCGATCAGCAAGAAAACTGGTGATCCAATTGCACTACTTCTCGAGAAGCCCATAGGAAGGAAGCTTCGTAAGAAGCGCTTTGTGCCAAACCCGATCGAAGGCCTTCGCTATGTCTAAACTAACGGCCAACACCTCCCCCTTAGACTCTACTGCCTGCGCCCATTTATGAGTTAGGTAACCCAGAAGATCACCAGCCGAGCGACCGTGACGGAAACCGTACTGGCGGTCACTAATCATTTGGCGATCTTCAAGGGACCGCGTGAGCTGGCTGTTAATAATGGGTTCCATTATTTTAGAGAACAAGGGGGTGATGGCGATAGGCCTATAGTTGGACGGATCAGAGCGTTTACCTTTTTTAGGGATCGGGTGCACGAGGGCTGTCTTCCATGGTTTCGGGACTACGCCGAGGGAGTAGGAGTACCGGAAAAGACTCGTTAAAACCGGTGCCAACTCCAGAGCACACGTCTTCAGCACAATAGGAGGGATGCCATCCGGCCCACTGGACTTGTTGACGTTCAGGGAGAGGAGTGCTCTGCGCACTGAGCGTTGGGTAAACAATACATCCTGCATGAAGCACTCACTCCGCGGGATTGTCAGCGGTGTGTTTGCCCCATCATCAAGAGTCGAGTTGGACGCAAAAAGAGAGCCCAGCAGATCGGCTTTGTCCTTTGCTGCATCGGCCAGTGAGTCGTCCTCCCTGTGCAGAGATGGTAGAGATGGCTGACAGAAGTTCCCTTGGACAACCTTGGCGAGAAACCAGAATACACGTGTTCCTGAAGGAAGACGAACTAGTTTCTCGCCAATTCTGCCGATGTGCTCTGACTTTGCCCTCACAATGACACTTTTGAAGGACTGGTATTTACATCCGGCGCGAGCCCAGGCCTGGTAGCACTTGCTTATGTCATAGTGCAATATTGCAGGAGCAACCAAAATAAAACTGGGTTCTGCTACTGATAGGTACCACAGATGATGGAATAAAAAGTTCCATGCCCTGTAGCACCACATCAGCGACAGAATCAGCAATAACGCTGGGATCATCCGGGGAGAAGCAAACCTGCCTCCAAGGGTAGGATGCAAACAAGATCACATTTGTAAATGTGTAAATGTACAATCCTTGATTTTTAATTATGGAATGTTTTTAAGTTTTAGACAATTTGTGAGTTAAATAAATTATAGAATTAAAATTGACATTTAATTTATTAATTTAAAATTTTTCTAAAAAATAATGATAATCCTAATTTTAAAGCGAATACACTGAGTCAACATTACTATGGCTCGTGGTGATTTTAGGATTACCTGAGATGAGGATTTCTGTCTCGCTCACACTTTGACAACTGGTTCCCCCCATTTTACTTAAAGTAGAATCTTAAGTAATAGACTTGAGGAAAGCTTTGGGGTACATAAGAATCATTTTAGACAGGTAAGGAAAATTAATTAACAGCTGGGTTTCTTAAAAAAAAAAACATATTTTAACAAATAATTTTGCAAGTGTTCTTTTTTGCTATTTTGGAAATTCTTTATTTTAAATTTGGATTTTAAAATTTGGAATAAATGTACCAACTATTAAAGTTACTTGCCAAACTCGTAGAGAACATTTTTTTTGTACAGTCATTTAAAACTGGACAAAGTTTTTAATTTTGAATACTTAGTTGGGAAAAAATTACATTTCCTTCTGGACTGAAGCAGTTGGCTGTAAATTTTAGGCAAAAGTTTTCAGAAGCATAATTCAGGATTACATAATAAAAAGAAAATTAAAAAAAGTTAAAATTTGTAGCAATAGGAGTTAAAAGACCGTCACAGGATAAATGCCTGTAATTTTTAAAATACATAGCAAAGATTTTTTTAAATATTTTTCTGTTAACTATTATGTCATGACCTATCACCCGATTCCGGCTTGACGTCGACTTTCTGTATAACGTTGAAATTCATGAAAATATGCTTGCGTAATGTTCATTATCACATTTTACATAAAATGTGCATTTGTCAATAAACAGGTTTCAATGTTTTATTAAAGAATAATTGTACAAAAAGTGTTATTATAATTTCGAAGAATACAAAAATGAATATAAACCCTGGGAATGAGATTTGAGGACTGAGAACCCTGGGATGATGATTTTTATTTCTATCCCCCACTTAATTTTTTCATTTCAAGGCTTTTCTGAAATTTGAAATTAGTAAGTATTTAACCGCATTATAACAAAGCTATTAAAAGTCTTATTTTAGTCATTCATCCATATGGATTAGGTATAAAAATGATATTTACTTCTAATACTATGGTTATGTTATTATTATTATTATTAATACTGTGTTAACTTATAATACATGCTACCAATTTCTCGACTCCACAGATTTAGTAATTCATTTTTGAGGCAATGTAGGTATATGGTATTACAACAAAGTTCCAGAAAATATACAAGGTCTCTCTATTACCAAGTTTAAATATTTAATTAAACAAAAACTGTATAAAAGGGTTATTATGATATAAATGAATATATGGTTGATAATTCCTTGGGAATGAGGTGGTCGCTTCCAAGCTGTTTCTAAAATAAATTTTGTAAATATTTTGTGACCCTTGACGTGACTACTAGAAAAATTTATTTAAAAATTTAAAAAAAATTGTAAAATTTATTTAAAAAAAGTTCCGCTGGGTTTCTTGCTGGTTCTTCTCAGGACAGAGGTTTTTTTCGAACCAGTGGTAACATAAAATACTGACTTTCAATAAGAATTACTTGTAATCTATATTGAATAAAAAATTATTCTATTCTATTCTATGATTATAATATAAAGAAGTCATGTTATTAAAATATTTAAGTACAATGTGGCAAAGCACTAGCTCTAATTCGGGTAAAACACCATGAGACTCCCTAAGTAATTTTATTAAAATCAGTGTTTTCCTGTCGAAATATTACATAACGATAAAAATGTCATTTTTGTTCTTAGTTTGCTTCGTTTTTGTAGTTTGGCACTGCACATTTTACAATGGTGCCTTAAAATTCAAATAAATACCATCCAGACAAAAAATTTACGCGTGTGAGAAAAGAACATTCGTGCTTACTGTTCACACTCGCTAAGGCGCGCACTACAGCTTCCTATAAATAAGATTATTTTAGATACGAACCGAATGAGTAAATAATGTGCCTAAAAGAAGTAATAAATATTAATGGCCAAAGTGTATGAGTGGGCCAATGTTTTACGGAAGGACAAAGTTACCCCGACCCTTACCCTGTAGCTTTTGAGTCAGAATATAATATTAAGAGGTTATTTACAGGTGACACTCGTCTTGGATTAATGTGGTCTTGTATGACACTCTACAATAGACCTCAAGTATGTTTCACTCCAGACTTGCAACCCGAATGGCTATTAGCATTGATTTGTATACTTATTGGATGTGTTTGTATTACAAGTACCGTCATACTCTTGGCATCGAGCCATTTTGATCGTAATGTCATTCCATACGCAAGATGGGTTGGCTTTGCTGCAAGTATGTAAAATGAACCTTTTTTGAAGTAATTAAATTTACGCTTTATTTTTAATGTAATGAATTTATTTAACTTGAACTAATAAAATAAAAACATTACAATTTCAGTGGTTGCATTTTGCCTTGCTGCAGTTATTTTTCCAATGGGATTTCATGTAGATGAAATTGGTGGACAACCATACCAGTTACCAAATAGTCATCAAGTTGGAATATCCTACATACTGTTTGTACTATCACTATGGATAACTGTAATATCAGAGCTATTTGCTGGAAAAGTATGTTTACCACACTTTTAGTTTTTATTTTGCTAATAATCTTTGTGATGTAATAATATAAGATAAAAATATTAGAATTACTGTAATTTATATTTTTAAGTACAATTCAACAAAATTTTTACTTAATCAATTTAAATTTTTATTTAAATTCATAGCTGGTATATAGAATCTCGGATTTAATTATTTTTAATTATTTTGTATGTTGATGTATAATTATAACAATATGTTATTAAAGAACTACTGAATATTTATCATTATTTTATTATTATGAAATAACTAACAACTATCATTATTCAAAGTGTGAATTTCTACTGCAAACGCAAAATATATGATCCAAAAGTCCACAGATTGAAAATGTTTTGAAATAAACAAAGCAACTAAACTGTTTTTCTTTTCATTTATAATATACCCTTAAGCGCATCAGATTTTTTATTTACTGGAATCTCGGACGAAATAAAAACTCAAGACAGCGCTGTCAACAACGAAGTGAGGTCGGTTTGGTAAACATGTGTGCACTTTTTTTTTTTTTTTTTTTTAATTTATTCGTGACCATGGTTGCGAGGATCTTCAGTCGAAAACATTACAGTATAACACAAATCATACATCAAATTAAGAATATTTAACTTTAGCGATAACAATTTAGAATGGTTTTCCATCGTTTTTCTACTTTTTTTCCTATTATATAAATATAGAACACACTAAATTACAAAATGAACTATGAAGCTATTTACAAACATTATCAATTAACTAAGGACACATAAATAATTAAAGCTTTCCTACAGTATTAAGTATAAATTTAAATAGAGGCATGAAAAAAACTACATCAGTTAATAGATCCTGAACGCGGCGGGGAACACTTATAGAATTTTTTTCAGCGACATCACTAATTTCACTGACGAGTGTCAACCTTTGAATCCCAAACGATGGGCACTGGAAAATTATGTGGTTTATGTCTGCATTATGTTGAGCGCAATGTGTGCATTTGTCATCAGCTACGATCTTCATTCTGTATAGATGTGCAGGGACGAGGCAATGGCCAAACCGCAAGCGGTTAATGATCGTTATGAACTTTCGGCCTGTGTATTTAAAGCGGTTGTACCACGGAATCGTTGGTAAGTCTGGCTGTAATTCTGCGTACCATTTTCCCTTATTCACGGTAGTAATGTTCCAGTAATCCTTCCACAGTTTCTTTGACAAGATTTTAAAGTGTTGATAATAATCTGTGAAGGGGACTTTACAATCTTGTGTTTGGTCTTCGTGGTGATCTTGCCGCGTCGCCTGATCCACTATCTCGTTTCCTACTATGCCACTGTGTGAGGGAACCCATAAGAATTCTATACATTTTCCAATCGTTTGCAGCTTATCCTTAATTTTATACAAAATATAATTCTGTTTATATACTAAATTACAGTTACATAAAGCAGATAAAACACTTTTAGAATCACTAACTATTAAGATATTTACACTATTTACATTGGTATTTACATATGACAAAGCAGCTAATATAGCCCAACTTTCTGCTGTAAAAATACTACAATTACTTGGCAACTTTATACATTTAATAACTTTCATTTGTGGGTCATAAAATGCTGCTTTAACAAGATCACTCTTGGAGCCATCAGTATATATAGTGTAGAAGTCTTTCTTTTCATTTAAAAATTCTAAGAATTCATACTTAGTACTAACTGAATCTAAATGACATTTTATATCAAGATAATTAAGTAATGTATCATATGGGCATTTGTAAACAGGCCACTTGTTACTGATGTACATATCTCTTGTCTGTTTTTTTACACAAGTTGTTATTGTTGTTATTTCAGGCAATGTACCCGAAATAAGAGTATTAGCTGAAATGTTGGCTGTTCCAATTAACTGGGAGACTTCTGCAGGATATAAAACATTACTCAGGACAATATCATTGCTACACGACAACTCCTTCAAACAGAATCTTTCAGCCAACTGCAAACGCCGCAAGGACAATGGAGGTATGCAATTTTCAACTTCCATAGAAACAATAGGAGTGGTGCGCATGGCTCCACTGATTATTCTCAGACCCATATTCTGTATCACATCCAATTTTCTTAACAATGTGCTACTAATATTCATGTAAGCTAGAGAGCTATAGTCAAAATGACTCCTTACAATACTTTTATACAGCATGCTAAGTGTTTTTGGATCAGACCCCCAAAAAGTTCCTGCTAAGCTTCTTAGTACATTTATGCTCTTCATGGCATTCTGACAGATATAGTTGATATGCTTATCAAATTTCAGTTTATCATCTAGCACAACTCCTAAAAATTTATGATGATTGGCTATAGGAATTGCATCATTATTATAGTTAATTTTAATTCCAGAGTTTACAAATGTGTCTTTACTGAATACTAAAACTTTACTTTTCTCAGAACTTATTTCTAATTTTAAAATGTTGCTATAATAATGATGCAATTGTGCCAATGCAGTATTAATTCTATTAATTGCTGTATTTATATTCTGGTTTTCACTGTATAAAAGTATGTCGTCTGCAAACTGTAATATTTTAACTTGTGATGTATTTACATAATTAAGTATCTGAGATGTGTATAAATTATATAACAAAGGTGAAAGTGTCGCTCCCTGCATTGTTCCTTTGTTAACAGGCCTGGGTCCATGTAGTTTATTGTTAAATTTAACAAAAAGAGTCCTACCATGCAAGAAATTTAAAATCCAGATTAATACATTTCTTGGCAAGCCCAATTCATGCAAAACTTTTATGAGGCATTCAATATTAACATTGTCAAAGGCACCTTTAACATCTAAAAATACACATATAACATTAGAATGGCTAAGTTTGGCCTTTTTAAGTTCCGATATCAGAGATACAAAGCTTTCAGAGCAACTTCTGCCTTTTCTGAATCCAAATTGTATGTGAGGTAGTTTATCCTGTGTTTCAGCAAAATAATCTAGACGCAACTTTAACATGTTTTCAAAAAGCTTACCTAAACATGATGACAAAGAAATAGGTCTGTATGATGATGGATCATTAGCAGCTTTATTTGGCTTTAAAATGGGGATTACACATTGGGTTTTCCATGACTCTGGTATAGCTAAATTATTCCAAAGTTTATTATAAATATTTAATAACATTTCTTGTGCATTAGGATGTAATTTTTTTATTAACATATATGGTATGCTGTCCAACCCTGGTGTTGTATCTTTCCTACTTTTGAGTGCTATGTACAATTCATTTGGTGTGAATGGTCTATTGAGAAACGAGTTACTTTCATTTTCAACAGATTGATCTAAAATATCATTCAAATAATCTTCATTCAACTGTGATGAGCCTGCTATGTTGTCCAAGAAGCTTGGTATCCAATCGTCATCCAAATATCTGTTATGAGAAGAACCTATCCTTCTAAACCTTTTCATGTAGTTCCATATTCGAGAAATAGGTGTCATTCTATTAAAACTAGTACATAAATTGTGCCATGAATTAATACTTTCTTCTTTTAATATCCTTTTCTTTTGAGCATCAAGTTTTTTGTAGTTAATGAAATTAGGAATACTAGGCGATTTTCTATACTCTTTGAGGGCCTCCTTAGACTTTCGAACAGCATCATCACATGTTTGGTTCCACCAGGGTGCAGGTTTTCTCATTACCCTTAAAGTTTGTTGTGGTGTTTGCTTTGGAACAGTCTCTGCTCTAATATCATACAAAATATTTACAAAATTATTATACAAATCAATAGGTTCTGTACCATGTATTTCTAAATTACAAAATCTTGTTTCTGATAGTTCTTGATATTTAGACCAATCTGCTTTATTATAAATGTATTTTTCTTCCACAGGACGCACTTCATATATAGAAGGCTTCACATTTAGAGCGACCACAGTTGGGTAGTGGTAGCTGCCCATCGGGTCGTCATGGACGTGCCATTCACAAAGAGGAGTTAACGCGGAACTAACCAGAGCTAAATCTATTGCCGACGGATTTCTATTAGGATACTGGACAGTTGTTGCTGTGTCACCATCATTCAGAATACACAAGTCAAAGTCATCAATAAGTGCATATAGACTGTTACCTCTATTATTATTTGTCTGACAACCAAACAGGATATGATGAGCATTAAAATCTCCCATAATAAGACATGGCTTAGGAGTTTCAAGTAGCACCTTTTTCATTTTGCTAGTAGTAAACCTGCTGCTATTGGGAGGACAATATACACATAGAATATGTAACTTACCCATAGTTGTGTCTACGGAAATGCAAATATTTTGCACAGATTCGAAAAAAGTTGTATTTACAATAGTGTATTTTAAGTTTTGTTTAATTAATATACCTACTCCATTATGTTCATTTATTGAGTTTTTGTGTATAAAATTATAGGGTGAAAAATCAGGAATTGTACTAGTTGTTTTAAGCCAGGTTTCATTTAAGAGACAGATATCTATATGTTGTTCCGAAAGAAATTTTTTAAGTAAGGCCCTTTTGTTCTGTAAGCTCTGTATGTTATATTGTGCTATATTTAAATATGTATCCATTATGGTATTAAATTACTTAAAAGTATATCTTTAATTCTTTTATTTGTAATCGGAGCGCTGCTCTTGTCATTGCCAAGCATAACTAATGATTTGACTAGCGCATTAATAATTAACTCGTTGTTTAGTATTTGCTCAGCATTATATGGTACTTTATTTATGTCAGTATCAACAGTCTTTACAGGTTTAAGGTTTGGGAATGCTCTCGGGTCGGGCATTGCTGGGATACTCACCACAGCGGCATACGATCGGTTTGGTTTTAAATACTTATTCTTCTTCTCTTCCATCTTTTGTTGCTTCACTGGACAGTCCCTAGAGATGGCCAAGTGACCACCTTGACAGTTGATGCACACAATTTTTTCGACGTCGCATTCTTTGTAGGAGTGATGTCCGGAGCACGAAGAACACATTTGAGAACCTCGGCAGACTTTCGCAGAGTGATTAAACTTCAGGCATTTGTAACACTGTAGTAGTGGAGGGATGTATATGTGGACCGGGTATCTGAACATCTGTATATAGGAGTGCTGCGGCAGCGCTGTCGCAGCGAAGGTCACTGCAATGGTCCCCAGCGGAGTGAGCTTTCCATCTACCTTTCGCATAAATCTCTTGACGGAGATGACTTCTGCATCGCAGGTAATGCTTTTGTATATGTCTTCATTGCTTAAGTCTTTAGGTACGTATCTTATGACTCCAGTAATTTCAGTGAGGTGCGCAGGCACGAACGCTTTTAATTTGTGTTTTCCCAGAAAGTGTGTCATGGTAAGGAAGTTATTGGCCGGTGCTGGTTTTCTGAACGTTATGCCCACTTTATATGCGTTCACTCTGTGGACGCCAGCGATTCCTTTTACATTTTCCGTAAATAACTTTGTAAGTGCTATTGGATTTTTGTTACCAATTTTTTCGTTTTCTTGTGATTCAACGTAGACTACGCAGTCTACGCTGTGGTTTTCTGGGAATTGTCGCGTGTAATTTGTTTTTGAGAAAATTTTGTAGTCGACGGCATTTCCTTTGCAAGTATCGGGCAATTTCCTTTTCTTTGATTTTTGCTCGGCGGGGGTCGGGCCCCCGTCGGAATCTGGATCCATTGTATTTACAATATATATATAGGTATGTACTAATTAACTATTTACACGGAAATTCACAAAATATATACGAAATAAAATGAAATGAAAATTCAGCAAGAATTAAAACACCCGCTTAGCTTGACTTCCCGCCAAAAGTCCATGTGTGCACTAAGTGAGTGGTGTTGCCGTGCAGTAAAAACTTATTACCCTAATATATTATTGTCAAGTACTATCAGGATGAATGGATAAATAAAAAGATAAGTTAGTAATTTTTTTTTATTTTATACCTCACTTTAAGTAGAATGTAAGTATATTTATTTCGACTAAGTAGGGGAAAAATAAAACAATAGTAATATGAAACATTGTTTTTATTTTAATAGCCTTTTTGTTGTTTAAATTTTTTGAAATAATGCCGTTTACCGTCCACCGTTTTGGATATTGTTTCCAATTTAGAAATATGGTGAAAACGGATTGATATTTTTCAATTATGCATTTTATTAATATAATGCTCTTGGCCAGCATAATTGTGCACAAATAATTGTGTCTCCAATTTAGAGAAAACGTTGTCAGTACCAATAAATTGTTTTAAAATATTAATAACAACTGATTTGTGTTGGTTTTCTGTAACTATCACTATGATTTTATTACATAATTTACGCACAATAGTTTCACAAATTATGCAAATTTCAAAGAGGCCTGTCGACGGAAAGATTAAGCCACCTTTATCTTAAGATATCAGTTTATGGAAGTCAAATATCTCATATAATATCATAAACTACATTTTTAAATTTATTATTATATAGTACTAAATATGATGTTATAGAAACATCGGAAATAATCTTTTGATATCCGTTTCGTACCACACGACGAATTCCTTTATTTGTGTATTAAAAATCGTCATCTTCAAAATGTGTCGAGCAAACTACGCTGCGCACCGTTGGATTCCACGACGGCTCATTCCAGTTAACTCGAATCACTTCTATCCACTTCCCTTTAATCTCTTTATTTCGGATGGGGAACCTAAAAAATACAGATTTTTGAAGTGATGATAGAACATGGAAAAACAAAAAAAATGCCTATTTACACTTACATTAATTTTATGAATATTAAAAGTGAAATAGAAATAGGTAAATGAACGTGTTACATTAAGTTTCGCGTCACATTAATAACTTACTGAATAAATGGGGACTACTGTGACGCTTACTAGTGGCAACACTTGTGGAGGTTTTATGTTCCAAGCTGTCATAATAAATAATAAAAATGATTTATTAGAATTTTGGATTTTTATGTTTATTTACGTTTGAAATGTGATTCCATCCTGTATTTCTGGAAGATTGATTTTTACACTCTTTGACAACACAATTCGGCATTTTTTCTTTAAAAACTGCGAATTATTATAGCGTGACACTCCGTGCGCTGGAATAGCTCGAATGACACGGTAAGGCCGTAAGGCGTAGTTTCGATATATGCGTGTGCGTGAAACTGTGTATGTACAAGACGAGGCGTAGTTTTACCGGCCTCAGTGCGTTGTTCGGCGGGGCTCTGTCTTGGGTTTTTATTTCGTCTGAGACTGGAATCAGTATTTTTAATCCCAAGCTAAGTAAATATTTTTACTTTTACCCATAAAATTGGTCTCCTCAAGTTATTTGTCATGAGAAGATTTTCTTTCCCATAACTTTTTTTCAGTTTGTAAACGAAGTTGCTGTGGCCTAAGTGTTGATTGTATGGTGGATGCAAAAGTAGATTGAACCCATATTATTTGTAAAGAGCAAATATTGCAACTTTGCTCTTGTGAACCGGCGCATTGCCTAACAAAGCCCTAAGTTTTTCTTTATTAATCTATTATTACAGTTAAATCTCCTTATTTGCGCTTCTTTCATTCGCTTTTTCACTATTCGCGGATTAAAATATTATTAATTCCTTATTAATAATTACTTAATTCCTATATTCACGGTTAAAAATTTCTTTATTCGCGGATCTAATCGGTACATCGATACATACATATTAATAAAAAAAGATTCCAATAGGTATCCAACCCAATATCCTTTGTAAACGCGTCGTCAAATGGACTAATAAAAAAGTAAAATATACCTTATTACAACTTAGCCTAAAGTATGTTATTAAATGATATCGCCGCTGTATTGGTTCGGCCTTTGACATAAGCAGCCTTCGCCGCTGCCGGTGTTTTTGAGTAGGTAAACAAACAAAATGAAAGCAACCCTTATTACTCAACACGTAAAGTATATTTTTATATGCTGCCACGTATTAGATTCCGTCCTTTGGTAAAAGCTACTTTGCGTGTTTTATTGTTTCATCTTTCCATTCGTTATAAAAATTGTGATCAAGTAACACGTCTCTACCGCTGTCTTCCTAATTTATAATATCGACTAAAAAAAAGGTGAAACGAGTTTCAACAAGCACTGGAAATGTGACTTTTAATTTGCAAAATCTTAGTGAAGGTTTAAGAATGGCAACTGAGCTTTGTGAATTTTCTAGGAAAATTGATCCGTCTATGAAACGAAAGAAGAGGCAAATTGCTAATGCCACTGCTGAATATCAGTCTGAAATGAATGAGCTTTTAAAAACTGCTAAGGAAAAAAAATCACAAAATTCTTTAAGCCATGCCTAAACCAGAATGAGTCGTGAGTCAAAAACTTCAATTAAATAGATTTTTTAATACATTTGTTTTTTATTTTGTTACCTAGGAACTTATTCCATATGAACTACGATTCCATATTCACGGTTTCTGTATTCGCGGCATGTTTATGGAACATATACCCCACAAATAAAGAGTTTTTACTGTATTGCAAAACCAAATGTCATTACAATCCCTAAAAAATTCGTAGCTATCAACTTTCTGGCTGATTCTAGCATTTAGCTGAAGCCATCGGTAGAGCTATCGTGACCGTGACAGCATATAAAAATCTACTGCTGAATATCGTCTTCATCCAAAGCTTGCATAATACGAGGGATATGTGCTGCAGCTGCACGCTTGGCGGGTTGTAACTTCAGTAATTTTATTTTGTATTTGCTATTAAGAAGACACTGCTGCACGGCTCCTGGTTAATTGTCCACTATCGCTGTTTACGATATCTATGGGACGACAGAGCATACATATGTATTGGATATTCTTACCCCGCTATTACACGATCGGTAGTATACGGAAGTGCTATATACTGAAATGAAATGTAATGAAAGTTTATTATTTCCAACATTTTCTTATAATTACCTAGTACGAGTTTGAGGACTTCTTTTAAGTATAAAGATACTTAAGGTAGAAGGCCCTCGCCCTCCCTTAATTAAGTACATTTAACATAAGAAAAACAGTGTGCGCGCGCGCCTGTGTGTGTGTGTGTGTGCGTGTGCGTGTAGTTGTGTGTGTGCGTGCGCGTGTGCGAGCGCTAGTGCGTGCGCGTGTGCGAGCGCCTGTGCGTGCGCGTGTGCGTGCGCGTGCGTCTTCTTTCTTTCTTATCTTTGAGCTCTCTCAACTTCAATTTTCATCAACTTTTATAAGTACCCCCCAAATAGGTATACAATATGGGTATTATAATAGATTGAGCAAGCGCTACATAAATTTAATTTAAAAGATCTGGACATGCAACATATCTTAAAGTTTTAAATATCCAAGTGAGTTTTCGAATTCTACCAGACACTAATTCGACATGTTTGTACCAGTAAAGTCGTTGTTCCACCATAACGCCCAGATACTTTGTGTATGAAACCTTTTTAACAGATGTACACGTACAGTTACCGCTGGAAGGATTGTAACATTGATGTATTATGAGTCTAAAATCATCCTTTGGCTGTGATCGGCTAGTTATAGAAAAAACATATGAAACGATTAGTTATTATATACTATAATAACTAATTAGTTTTTAAAACCCCGTTCCTTTCGGGAAGGCTTAAATATCTAAATATAATGATTTCTTATATTTACGCGAACACTACACATTGAAATAATACTGGTTTTTACGGAATTTATCGCGTATATTTAACTTTTTAAATACCCGACGTTTCGAGAGCTTTACAGCACCCATGGTCACGGGAAGGACTGAGATGATCAACGTCCAGATGTCATAGTTAACCGCGGTTACCATAGATTAAAATTTAACTTTTGTTCCGATCTACACAGTACGAACTTATGGTATCATGAAGTCTTGCAGTTGTATGCTTGGGTTGGGATTTAATTTTAATTATTATAGGATCCCAAGTAGATGGTAGCACCCAGCCATTTTCTCTATTGAAATTAGGATGTTTTTGATTTCAATAGCCTCGCGAATCATCCTTCGAAGGGATCGGTGTTCTTTAGCGAGGATTTGTGGTCTATCAAATCTGATGCAGTGACGGGGGCGATCCTGTACGTGTTCACAGACTGCAGACTTCCCGGAGCGTCGATTCTTCACATCAGCTATATGTTCGAAACGTCCGGTATTTAAAAAGTTAAATATACGCGATAAATTCCGTAAAAACTAGTATTATTTCAATCTTAATATAACTTTCTACCTACTTTCTACTATGTATACAAATAAAATGAAACTAGGTAAGTTGTACCTATTTCACTTGCATCGCCTGATATGCTTAAACCCTTACATCATTCAAATCATTATAAAAAAATAACTTCCCGCTTGGATAATCTTAAAAATATTTCTATATACGAGTATATACCCGACACACGAGCAATGGTAGATGAAGGGCGAAACCCTCGCCTTAAATTTCAGAGCACGTGAGCAGTGAGTTTACTTGCTTTAAAGAATCCACTCAGAAAGGAGAGGAGACTTGTGCCCAGCAGTGTGACGTATTAAGTCTGTAACTACTGAATTAATAGCTTTTTATAATAATAAAAAAACATTTAAAAATACTGCAGTTTTATTATTTCACGTTTGATATTTTTGCCCTCCTTATGGATTTTCGTGCATATGAGACACATCATTGTATATAAATAAAGCGTAAGCGCTGTATCGGCGTGTATAAATAGCAGCTGTTTCGGCTCACCGCTCAAGCGCCCTCCTTTCTGCCAAGGAGGGTCGCGTTCGTATACGGCTTAGAGATCTCTAGTAAGATCGTTAAGCCAATTCCTAAAAGGTTGAGTTTAGTGGGTAAAAGTCCCACATAACCACGCAGTCGGCTGCGTGGTATGCTATGAGCATTCTCAACCGCGCTTTCCGGAGGGTTGCCCATATTTGCTTCGGGCGCAAAAAAAAAAAACTCACCGCTCATTTAGCGGTCAGCCGCCGTATAGTCTACATCACCTGAGGGTGCCTCGTGTAGAGGCGAAACACGTGTCGTATTATCGTCGATGGTTTGTCTTGCCTGGAATAGTGGTGCTGGGACTAGTGGTGACGGAGTTAGTGCATGCAATTGGGGGAGGGCGGGAGGTGCTATTCAATCCAGGTAAGACATATCATTGTATTTAGTTAGCGGAAGCTTGCGAAGTAATTAATATTTTTATTATAATGGATTTCCGCAAAGTAACGCCTGATTCTATCAATTACATTACCGTCTGCTCTGCCGTGAACGTATATGAAGACGATATCAGCATATTCTTTATTAGTAACAGCAGCCATAGTTGATTGATCATAAAAATAGTCGGTGAACAGTAAAGGAGCTCTCAGTTAGGGACAGGCTTAACTCAATAAAAAAAACATCCGAAATAAACACGAATTCGCAATTAAAACGTCTTATCACAAAAGCAGTCGTTACTTGACTAACTCTCTAGTATATAGTCAGTAATCTATGTGACTAACTGAGGGTCTGAAGATGTGACGAACCCGCCCTACTACTCGGATACTGAGCCTAATTAGTGTGAATAAATAACGACTCTGATTTACTAAGCTGATTGTTCTATTGAACTAAAGTCTATTTCACTAGGCGAGTCAAAAAAGGTAGTTTCTTTAGGTCATGCGGCGGCTTTTGTTAAACTAGTTTCCGGAAGTTAATACGTGCACGTGCACCGTAATTCTAAAAATAATCAGTTCTAACGAAAACAATAGTGCATTAGCAAAAATAGTTCATTATTTTGGTCCGTAAACAAGTGGTAAAATTAAAAATTTCGTGCAACCGACTTCATTATAATTGGAACGAGAACAACAGTCAATTAAATACGCATTATTAAAAATAACTCAAAAGCTACGAGTCATAGTAGAGAAAAATCATCATCATCATTATTATTACAGCCCCTCACAAGTCTACTGCTGAATATAAGCCTCTCCTAATTGATGCCACAAAGCACGGTCCTGAGCCAACTGCATGTCTTACTAGGTTGTCTCTCAATCTAGTGGGAGGTCGCCCTACACATCGCCTACATGTACGAGGCTGCCACTCGAGAATATTTTTTCCTCAACGGTTATCGGTTCTTTAAGCTTTGTGGCCGGCGAATTGCCACTTCATTTTACTAATCCGTTGGGCTACGTCGGTTACTATGGCATTGCTTTTTGAATTGGAACAAAAAAAATTCAACCGATTGTAGGTGTTTGCGACGGCCTAACAACGCTAAGAAACGAAGTTATAAAGAATATTGTTTTTTGTATTAATAATGAAATTACCGACAAAACTGGATGAAAACGTGTATTAATATAGTTGTGTAACATATTCATAACTCTTAGTATATTTGTATAGAATGTCGTTTTGATAACAAGTAATATAAACAACTTTTATTATATACCAAAAAATCGACCAATCACAGCGCGTCTTATCGTGGAAAAGTTTTTAATTAACTGCGTAATAGTTCATACTAAAATAAGGAAAATAATTTTATGTTCTAAAAGAGTTATAAATATGACATTCAATTAGCATATGGCTTATAGATTAAAGAAGTATAGGGATATTTTTGTATAATTAAACGCATTTCGTAGTTATAGAAAAAACAAAGAATTAATGTACCCAAATATTATAAAAATTTTGGACATTTCGTTTAATAACTTTTTACAATGTTAATATTTTGAGTAACCTTTATGATATACTTATGAAGTACCAGACTACCGATTTAATGATGTATAGCATGTTAGTGTAGCAATTAGTTTTGTATAGAAAATATTGCAATTTATGCCATTTGTATAGTGAAAAGTTTATGCAATAAAAAGGCAAACGGAAAATGGCAAGCGGCTCACTGCAAAGTATTGCCCGAGTCTACCTTAGGGGCTCGGGACCCAGTACCCGCAGTAGTGTGAAGAACTACCAGTGACAGTGAAGTGAAGTGAGTGGTATCCGGTGGTAGCTGAAGTGACTAGTAGCAGTATATAGTGAATAGTGAAAGTGTTAGCTAGCCGAAAAAGGTCGTAACTGACATTCGCAGTTACACATAGTGAAAGTGTTAGCTAGCCTAAAAAGGTCGTAACTGATATTCGCAGTTACATATAGTGATAGTGTTAGCTAGCCGAAAAAGGTCGTAACTGATATTCGCAGTTACACATAGTGAAAGTGTAAGCTAGCCTAAAAAGGTCGTAACTGATATTCGCAGTTACATATAGCGAAAGTGGTAACTGATATCCGCAGTTACACAAGTGATAAAATCAACTAGTCAGTAGTGTTAGAAAACCAGCTACTACCAATAGATCTTTGATACCACCGTACAATTTAAAGAAATCTTTTGAAATATACAGTGACCAACCATTAGTGAACAACCGTAGTTTAACAACCGTGATCAATAGTTATAAAATTTTGCGACTAATCAATCAGTCGAACCGCTGGCCACTACCTTGCTATTTGTATTTATTAATCGTGCATTTTGATTTGATCCTCAGTCCACAATATTTCAGCGGCACCTACAAAGACGGCAGTGAAAGTACCCACCGGAACCTATAGGTGTAGGACGTGAGCGACTCGCGAAGTATCTTCGACAACATTTACTCCGGAGAGTTTCGCCCGTCCGGCACATTCGTTGGTCCTTCGAGCAGGATATATCCGTTTGTATTTCGGAACCGGGTAAATAGTCACCACCGTATTAAAACCGCAGAATTTTTCAGATTCAAGATGCCGATCACCCGTTCGCAAGGAAGGGAAGCCAAGGCGTGGACCGTCGGTCTGGAAGGAGGTTCGTCGGCCAGTAACGCCGCTGTCCACCACCAGATGCCACCACGCTCACCGTCAACGGTAGAGGGCGCTGAGGCGCCATGCTGCCCCCCCGAGGGGGGATACCCCTGCCCGCGCCGACCACTACGGCCCGCACAACGAAGCAGAGGGAACATATAGAAGGCAACGATGACTTTAGCCGTGCATCATCGCCAACAGCCCGGGAAGACACCCACACCGAAGAGCCACCGAGGGGCCACACCGATTGCAGTACGAAGTCAAAGAAGACTGTTCGGCCCAATAGAAGAATTTTGAAGGCTCGTGAAGAAGTATTGAAGATCAAACTAGAACTTGCGCAGATCTCTTTACAGATGGCTGAAGAAGAAGACGAATCAGACGACTATGATGAAGATGGTCACTCCAAAAGTGAGTACGTTCGATCTTGGCTCGAAAACTCTGTAACCAACCAAAAGTCAAATCAAGGCGCAACCACCGGAGGGAAGGCCCCATTTAATAAAACCGTCACAAAGCCAACCCCGGACGTTGTCGACCTCAGTAAGCCCCAAAAGGAGCTCACGAACCAGGATTCCTATCCAGAAGACGTACAAAGGGATCCCATGCCACAGAAGCTCAGCCAGGAACCCATCGTTAATGAAGACAGGGGGCTCCTACCGATTGTATCAGAGCTCACATACCAGGATTCCTATCCAGAAGATGTACAAAAGGATCCCAAGCCAAATAAACCTAGCCAGGAACCTGTCATAAGTGAAGACAGGGGCTCCGTCCATTTATATCGGAGCTCACGTCCGCTATAGCCGCGCTCGCTGACAAATCAAAGTTAGAGAGTGCGCCACTATCGTCGCATACTTTCGCAGCGTCGAAAGCTATAATGACACTGCCAAGCTTTAGCGGAGCACATACCGAGTGGCTTTCATTCCGTGCCATTTACGAAACAACCCGAGGCTACTTCAATGACATTGAAAACACTGCTAGACTAAGACGAAGTCTACAAGGAAGAGCCTTGGAAACAGTCAGTTCAGAACTCATCGGGCATGCTAAGCCAGATGAGATTATGCGAGAACTGGAGCTACAATTTGGGCGTCCAGATTCAATTGCGCAAGCGGAAACCGAGAAGTTACGAGGATTAGCACGCTGTACAGAAGCGCCCAGAGACATTTGCACATTCGCGAGCAAAGTGAGGGGAAGCGTCGTCACTCTTCGAACCCTAAAGCCAGATCATTACCTCGTCAACGCAGAGTTGCTACGACACCTCACCGACAAACTGCCGAACTCTATACGTGCCCAGTGGTATAGAATTTACACCGAAAAATATGACTCTAGACCAGACCTCGGCTGCTTCAGCGATTTTATTACCGAGCAAGCTCGCTTCTGCAGTGCATTTGCGCCTCCAGAAATTATAAATGAAGCACAAAGCAATCGTTCAGTACATAGAGCACACGCGGCTACTACTAAGCCGTCTCCGAAATGCAGAGTGTGCGAAAAAGAGGGTCACTACGGATCCGAATGTAAAACATTCAAGGAAGCAGATATCAACAAAAGATGGGAACTCGCAAAGCAAAATAATTTATGTTTCCGCTGTTTACGCTATAGAAATCAGACACACAAATGCAAAACCAATAAGTGTGGAATAAAAGGATGCACCGCTACACACAATCGACTTCTCCATAATAATACAAAGGAGAAGACTGAGGTCAAACAAAAAGAACCTCAAGAAACTGTTGCTAACTCATTCGGTATGTCAAAGCATCAAGCCTATTTAAAAATAATTCCAGTGCAAGTCATTGGACCGGCGGGAGCTGTAAACACACACGCCCTGCTGGATGATGGGTCAACAGTTTCACTAATGGATGAAGAGATCGCCAAACAAATTGGAGCTACACGGCGGTTGGACCCGTTTAAGATCACTGCTATCGGGAACACTACCCTCGATTCACCGGAATCTCGAAGAATCAAAGTATCGCTGAAGAGTCTCCACAGCAAAAGGGTGCCATTCAGAGCACGCACGGTCGCAAGCCTAAACTTGGGGCCACAGACTGTGCGTGCGGTAGACATAGCCAAGTGCAAACACTTGAAAGACCTAAAGGAGCAGCTAATATATGACTCCGGCAACCCAAGGATCCTAATAGGACAGGACAATTGGAGACTTCTGATAGCCACTCAAATCCGAAGAGGTCCGCCGCACCAGCCAATTGCCTCGCTCACAGAATTAGGATGGGTGCTACACGGGGCACACACTAAAGCCCCGTATCAGCGCGTCCACGCGGCCAATGAGCTGCACAAGAGCGAGGGAAATATAGATGACCAACTCCGCGAATATTTCGCGCTGGAATCTCTCATTATCAATCCGAGAAGACCAGACTCCGACCCAGAGAAGAAAGCTGAAGATATACTAAATAGCAGCACCCGTCAGTTACAAGACGGGCACATAGAAACAGCGCTTCTCTGGAAGGAAAAGGATATCGAGATGCCTGGTAATTATGAAACAGCAATAAAACGGCTCGTTTCCATTGAAAGAAAGTTAGATCGAGACGAAGATCTAAAAAGGAAGTATGATGAACAAATGAATTCCCTTGTACAAAAAGGATACGCCGAGATAGCACCGAAAACTAGCACACCGGGAAGAACATGGTACCTACCCCATTTCGACGTCCATAACCCAATGAAGCCAGAGAAGTTTCGAATAGTACACGATGCCGCAGCCAAAACAAAGGGGGTGTCGTTGAACGACTTCCTGCTCACGGGTCCAGACCTACTGCAATCACTACCAGGGGTCATGATGCGTTTTCGCCGCCATAAAATCGCTGTCTCCGCGGACATAGCCGAAATGTTCATGCAGGTCAAAGTTAGACCCGAAGACAGAGATGACACACAGGAATATAGAATGACACACAAGAATATAGAATGACGTCGATCATTTTCGGTGCAGCCAGTTCACCCTGCACAGCCATATTCGCGAAGAACTGGAACGCTAAAAAATACAAAGACAAGTATCCAGACGCCGTAGAAGCTATCATTCAAAACCACTATATGGATGACTATCTCGACAGTTTCCAGTCTCTGGAAGAGGCAATGCGAATATCGAAGGAAGTACGCGACGTACACAAAAACGCGCACTTCACATTAAGAAAATGGGTTTCCAACGCACCAGATGTAAAAGAATTAGAACCTGACCATGAAGCATCTGAGTCAATCGATCTGGGAAACAAAGGAACCGAGGAAAAGATACTCGGATTAATCTGGAAACCGGGTACTGATCAGCTGAGCTTCAACCTAAAGCTCACTCAACTTCCAATCAATTTGCTTCGTGAAACACGAACCAAGAGAGAACGTCTCATACGGTGCGTGAAGACGGCACTATACACCGTCCTTCATGAGAGACATCCGCATGAGGAAGTATTAGCCACGCTGCTCTGCGAGGTGGAGTACACAGTAAATAGCAGACCATTGACTCACATCTCTGTAGACAGCGACGACGACGAATCCATCACTCCAAATCACTTCCTTTTAGGAGGATCTGCGAGACTGCCAACACCTGGAGTATTTGATGAAAAGGATATGAATAGCAAAAGACACTGGCGACGCTGCCAGATACTCGCAGTATGTTCTGGCAGCGTTGGGTCCGAGAGTATTTACCGGAACTTCAACACCGGCGGGAGGCCCATGGGCGAGGTCCCAATCTCCAGGTGGGCGATCCAGTCCTCATAGCTGACGGCCAGTTACCTCGTAACACCTGGCCACGAGGGAGGGTGGAAGCTGTTTACCCCGGTGCGGACAGGACAGAACACCTTCAGGTCACTCAATCAAGTCCGGTGGTAAGGTCTCATCGTTACTAACAAAACGAACCCAAGCTCGGCACATCTAGTTCCACTAGTCTAGGAGTTCCAGTTTAATCACTGGATTACACCTTCAGGTCACTCCATCAAGTCCGGTGGTAAGGTTGCATCAAACTAAGAAAATGAACCCAAACTCGTCACACCTAGTTCGACTAGTCTAGGAGTTCCACTTGTAACCACCTGGTTACACCTTCAGGTCACTCAATCGAGTCCGGTGGTAAGGTCTCATCATAACTAATAAAATAAGCCCAAACTCGGCACACCTAGTTTTACTCTACGAGAAGTTCAAATAGCGGTCACGAAAGTACACCTTCAGGTCACTCCATCAAGTCCGGTGGTAAGGTTGCATCAAACTAAGAAAATGAACCCAAACTCGTCACACCTAGTTCGACTAGTCTAGGAGTTCCACTTGTAACCACCTGATTACACCTTCAGGTCACTCAATCGAGTCCGGTGGTAAGGTCTCATCATAACCAACAAAAAGAGCCCAAACTCTGCACACCTAGTTCCACTCGTCCAGGAATTGCAGTAGTAGTTACCTTCAGGTCACTCTATCAAGTCCAGAGGTAAGTTTATATATCCTACTTATTTTTAGCTAAATAAAAAACTGTGAGCATAAAAATAATAATTTTATCATTTGTCAAGTACCTACTATGTTTCCAATTTGTTTTTTTCTAATATTTTATGTATGTACAGCGATCTTTTCAGAATGAGCCGCTGCAAACAGGCGATACAGTGTCCACTCACGACGGCGGCCGGGCGCGGACTGTGGTTTCATCGAAATCTTTGTACAATAAATCAAAGCAGGCACCAACAATAAAATAGCCCTTATTGCAATAGATTGACAATAGTCACACCTATGATTCATCCATATTAGCAAAATATGTGAAAAAATGTGTATCAGTTTTTATTTTTTCTACGACTATTTGTGACATTTTGATAAAAAATAAACACAGATTTTTTTAATTGAATATGTCTGTCATCTTATAGCATTTTTAATTTTTTTTAAATATGTTGATAATAGACCAAAACATGTACCGAAACTCAAGCCGGTCTCGTTAATTTTGTCGAAAATGGCAACGAAAGTTCGTTTTTACAATATAAAAAACTACTATTTTCAACAAAAGAGTTAAATATTTTTGCAGATGAAGAACCAATCTATACATGGTAGTTTTTACTTATATTTGATTTGGTTTAGTTTTGTCACAAAACGTACCGAAAAACACCCTAATTTTGGTTGATTTGCAAATGCGTCCTTAAACCATTTAGAACATATTTAAGCTAAACTTGTCTTAGACGAAGTCGGCTCCTTTTTTAAAATGAATTCCTAAGGTAACAGTTATGTTATTACTTTCTATTTATGTACTGTGTGATTAGATTACTCAAAAAATATTTTACAAGCATCTTCATCATCAGAAAAACATTCTACGCATATTTCGTATTCGTTCTTCGTTCGTAAAATTCGTTCTTTTGCTGATAATAAGGTAGTAAAACAAGTATATTACGCATTATGTCAGTCAATACTCACCTATTGTATAACCTCTTGGGGTGGAGCAGCTAAAACTACACTGCTACCACTGGAACGCGCTCAAAGAGCTGTATTAAAAGTTGCAACATTCCGCCCTATTCTATTTCCATCCCATCTCTTATACAAATCTTATACTCGTAATGTGCTCTCAGTGCGCCAGTTATTTGTTATGAGCACGTTACTAAAACAGCACTTAAGATTGCCTTATAGAAGAGAGGTCACTGATACAAAGATAAAGTAATTGAAACTAACATTAGAATAAGGCATTATTTCATGCATAGATTTTTTACATTCCTCGGCCCTTTTTTCTATAATCAAGTCAATGCAATTTTGTATATATATCCATTAAAAATGGCAGACTGTAAAAAGGTAATTCGAACATGGTTACAAAATTTGTCATACGATGATACGGAGAAGTTGCTGATTGTTTTAAGTTAATTAATATCATAAGTAAATTAATGATAATATATTTTACCCAAATAACCCTTATTAGGTAGTACGTTATTCATTTTATATAAGAAACACCTGACATACAGGTTTATCATAGTTCAGGTGCCTGTTATTGTAGACTATTTTTAAGTTAAGACTTATTGGAATAATTTGTAGAGTTCATCAAAATAAAATAAATTATTATTATTAAATTATTATTATTTAAGTTTAAGAAAACAAATAAAATTAGTAGTTGGGTACCGGCACTCGCAGTAGTTGGGTACCGGCACTCGCAAAGTAAACATTTCACGTACATTGTCCGTAAATAATTATTGAAAAGTGGTGTCTAAAGTGATCTGATGTGTTTACGACGTGTACTGGAATAAAGCTCCTTAAGTGACCTATCTTTTGGTATAATAACATCGCAAAAATATCAAAAAACCAGAGAGTATTAAGCTAAATCATTAAATCGTAAAAATTATATTTTTTGCACACTGCACTACCCCGACCTACGACAACCCGCAGAGTGCCCGCTGCTGTGACGTACCTATTGTGTTGTTGTGACTACTGGCCGCTCCTTGTCAAAAGACCGCCACAGCCGTGTCGCCCCTGCGTTGTATTGCATTGCTCTTATATTGTGTAAGGCGCTGAGTAACTTTAACAGTCACCGATATGGATGTTAACGTTATTTGTGGTGGCTGCAAGGCGAGTATTAATGATAAATACTTCATAAGCTGTCAAGGATGCAAGCAGATGTATGACCTTGAGTGTGCAAATCTCTCGCCGAAACGATTGAAGAAGATGAATGCTGGGAATAAACGCGAATGGCGATGTTTGGAATGCAGAAGTTAGAAACCAAAATCAGATAACACTAACACGCCAGTGCGACCGTCCGTCCAATACGTATCAGCTGCGCCTGATGATGAAACCAACACTGAATGCTGCTCGGACAGCAACATAACACTGCGGAAGAAGCCAAATTATTTATCTGATAGTGAGCTGAAGGAGCTTTTTAAAGCTGAGAGGGCAGAGACAAGGGTTATTGTTGAGGCTTCGTCTAAGGGATTATCCGAACAACTCAAAGGCATGACTGTACAATTTAGTAGTTTTCAAGATTCTATGACCTACATAAACTGTCAATACGAAGATCTGAAAAAGGAAATTACTGACCTTAAAAAGCTGCTCAATTCTACTTCACAAGAACTGAGGTCTGTGAAAGAGGAGAATAATATGCTTAAAGAAAGTCTTACTACTTGCACTGCCCGTGTTAAAGAGTTAGAGGCGGAGAACCGAAAACAGCAACAATGGCAGAGATTGCAAAACCTTGAACTTGTCAACATACCTGAAAACAAGGATGAGGAGTTATTGAACATTGTGCTAAAAACAGCGAATCACGTCGGTGCTGCCATCCAACCCACAGACATAGAATTCGCCCATAGAGTACAACCGAGGCGTAACGCAGGTGCTCAAAGAGCACGTCCAATAATCGTCAGATTCAGACAGCGTTCTATTAAGGACCGAGTGATCGCAGCAGCACGTAAACATCGCAACATGACCACCAGAGATATCGGGATGGGAGGTGAAGAGAACAGAATCTACATCAATGAACATCTCATTAAAGAAAATAAAATGTTGTTGGGTTCTTGTCGGCAAAAGGCTAGAGAGACAGGGTACAAGTATGTATGGACAAAAAACTGCCGAATTTATGTCAGAAGAAACGACACCTCGACTCCATTTGCGATAGACTCAACAAGCGATCTTGGAAAGATATTGTAATTAAGTGCCTTGCTCTCTGCTCTTACACTTCTTATTATACACCAATGGTCACTTTAACACACAACATACGTAAATACACATACTTTATTAAACCTACTTACACTCGCGCTCACATTATACACTACATATACATATCACGTACCTTAGAAACAATTGTATACTATCCTAGCCTCTTATCCTTACTGCACGTACAAGTACATCCAATGCACATTGTCATATCCATCACTCAAACTCTGTGTAACACCTATTTACCTTTAAAACCATTCATTCATCATTGTGCGGTTCAATTGATTTTGACACCACCATATAACCAACTGCAATTATATACGTCTTACCTATATGTTTCAACACACCCAATTCAATCAAGATGAATAACAATAATATGAAGGAAATTAAACTATTCTATCAAAACGTGAGAGGACTACGAACCAAAACAGATGAATTTTTTAAAAACGTATTATTACAGGACTCGGATATAATTATGATAACTGAAACATGGCTCTGCGATAGCATTTTCGATGCTGAGCTGTGTGATAACAGATTTACAGTCTTTCGTCGGGACAGAGGCTCGTTGGGGGGTGGTGTAATGATTATGTGCGCTTCGAATTTACAGGCACGCGCCAGACCCGAGTGGCATTGTAGTGGTCTGGAGTCTGTGTGGGTAACTATTCCTGCTAAAGCTATCAAATCCAGGCATGATTTGCATATTGCTACAGTTTATATCCCACCCAATGATCAAATTCCATCAAGATTGCACATATTTATGAATCAACTCTCTGACGTTAAAAGCCAAAACTGCAGTGATCACTTTATAATAGCGGCAATATAGGAAACCAATAATTCTGAGGAAGGGCTCTATCGAGCTTCAGAATGCTGCATCGAGTTTTGTCACTCAGTCTTCCTTTCTTGGTTTGTCACAGTTTAATAATTACACTAATAACTGTAATAATACGTTGGATCTAATTTACTCTGATTCGTTCGTCACCATAAAGAAATCTACGAGGCCGTTAGTAAAGGAAGATCCTCTACATCCGACTCTTTCTATTGTAGCTTCCGATATTCTAGTCCCTCCAATTAAACCTCAATCCCGCACTAAATATCAATATAAACGAGCTGACTTTGATAGCATCAACGAATCTCTTAGAAATCAGGACTGGAGTTTTTTACTTGAAAATAGTAACATAGAGCACATGTTGACGAAATTTTACTCGATTTTAAATAATTTAATACAAACATTCGTACCACAAGTTCGGTGCCCAAGTACCTACATTTACCCAGTTTGGTATAGTAAAGCATTAATAAAACTAATTAAAGAAAAAGATAGGACTCATGTAAATTGGAAGAGTCATAGAAACCCGATTGATTATGCACATTTCAGCTATCTCAGACGGAATATTAAGAAACTGCAGACCGAATGCTATCAATCGTTCATTGTTTTCTCGGAACAAAGAATTAAGACTAATCCAAAATATTTTTGGTCTTATGTAAAGTCCAAGAGAAAAGTAGGATCCTCTTATCCCCAACAAATGGCCTTTGATCAAAATGCGTTAAATGCACCATCGGAAATTTGTTTCGCATTCAGCAACTTTTTTGAGAGAAACTTTCGTGAACCAGAGAATCAATACCCAGCTAACTCAACAAATGAAACTCCCAGATCTGATACTCTACATGACATCAATGTTACTGAAGAGTGTACTTATGAACTGCTTAAAAATCTTGACGTCAAAAAGGGAGCTGGTTGCGATGGTATTCCACCGGTATTTTTCGTTCAATGTGCTAAATCTCTATCGAGTCCTGTATCATTGATCTTCAACAGGTGCCTTCAAGATGGATACTTTCCTAATATCTGGAAAAAGGCCCATATAGTGCCAACTCATAAAAAAGGATCGAGGACTGCTGTTGAAAATTACCGACCGATATCTATCCTCAACGTGTTGAGCAAAGTGTTCGAGAGGGTCGTACATAAATTTATCTATCCTGTAATATCGGTCTCAATACCAATAGAGCAGCATGGTTTCATGAAGGGTCGGTCCACAGCTACCAATCTGGCAGTATTTATTGATTACGTATTAAGTAACATAGATGGTGGGTCTCAGGTTGATGTGATTTACACGGATTTTGAGAAGGCGTTTGACTGTGTGGATCACATTATTCTTTTACGTAAACTTTATGAACTTGGTATCCGGGGTAGCTTGCTTAGATGGATGGAATCTTATTTACGCAATCGATCTCAAGCTGTCGTCATAGGAGGATTTTGCTCAGATTTTATTGCAATACCTTCAGGCGTCCCACAGGGATCCATTCTGGGACCACTTCTGTATGCAACATATTTGTACGACGTAGGTGCTTGCTTCGAACATGCTCAATTTCTTATGTATGCTGATGATACCAAAATATTTATGAAAATTAAAAACGATATGGATTGTACTGGCCTACAAACTGATCTTAACCGTCTAGAACAATATTATACTGATAATCGAATTGGTATAAATATAAATAAATGTTCATTTATTTCGTTTACTCGCAAGAAACATCCGATCAATTTTGAATATTATATTAATAATGTTAAAATTGTAAAATCGACTTGTGTTAGGGATCTTGGTGTTCACATTGACTGCAAGTTGACATTTTCTGATCATACAGAAATGATTAAAAACAAAGCGTGTTAGTCGTCCCTTCTCAGACATAGGTTGCCTAAAAGTACTGTATTACACTTATGTTAGGAGCATCCTAGAATACTGTAGCATAATTTGGAACCCTCAGTATATCATTTGTATTCAAGATTTAGAAAAAATGCAAGAAAAGTTCATAAAACATTTAAATTATCGGTCGCATTGCCATTTCAAAAATTATGATGAATCCTGCCGTTATCATAATCTTACGACTCTCAAAAATAGGCGTGTACTTGCTGACATGTCCTTTTTACACGGAATATGCAACGGATATATAGATAGCCCTGAACTATCAACCAAAATACTGAGTTTCTGCGCCCCGAAAGTTAGAACGAGACACGCAAAATTATTTGCTGTAACACGATCAAAAACAAATTACGCACAAAACGCATTGGTCAGTCGATTGCATAGAACTTTTAACAACCAATTTAATGCTACTGATAATTTTCATAGCAGTAGGTATCTGTTTAAGAGGGAAGTTCTTGAAGTACACACCACACACACACACACACACACACACACACACACACACACACACACACACACACACACACACACACACGCACACACACACACGCACACACACACACACACACACACACACACACACACACACACACACACACACACACAAACATACACACACGCGCGCACGCGTACACGGATACACAGATCAGAGAGAGAGAGACGCGCCATTTTTAATTTTTAGTTTCTAAAATAGTATGTTTTGTAGCTCAAACTTATTGATTGTCGGTCGATTAATATAAGTCAAAAAATTTATAAAGTAGATCCGTTATTGGCTGTTAGTTTATTTCTTAAGTTTTATATATGTTGTATTTAGAGCTGTGGATCTTGTAATAAATAAATAAATAAATAAAATTAAGGAAATGTTGTGTTTATGCCATCATCAAAAAATAAATAAAGTAGCCTCTATTGTTCAAACCCTTTTTTTAAATATGCTCAGTTATTGCCGCTTCTTTTGAGGTATCATATACGCAGGTGTCTCATCAACTCTTGGAATTAAGTTGTACAAAGCCAATTGTATAAATGACAAGCTTGTGACACCTGGGATTTTGATGAGATATAGAGGTTCTACAGGCAGCTGTACACGTCATAGTTGGAGCCATACTCAAGTGTGAGTAACGATGCAAGAGCAAGTCTTATCCGACACTATTCCGATGATATCCCGGAAGATAGTCTGAGCGGGATTTGAATGGCTCTCCAGCACCTTAAAAAAGGCAAGTTCCCGGGCGAGGATGGAATCATAACGGAGCTTCTGAATGCGAGTGGAAAACCGATACTTAAAGTCCTTCAGAAGCTCTTCAATTCCGTCCTCCATGGTGGCACTACTCCGGAGGCGTGGAGCAGAAGTGCTGTGGTCTTGTTCTTCAAAAACGCTCTCTTGAAAAAACTACAGACCGATTTTTCTTCTGAGCCGCGTCTACGTGCTGTTTTCGTGAGTCATTACGAATCGTCTCGCACGCAGACTCGATGACTGTCATCCTCCCGAACAAGCTGGTTTTCAAAAAAGCTTTAGTACCATAGACCACATACATACCCAACATACAACATACGTGCAAATTATACAGAAGTCCGAAGAGTACAATCTGTCACTTTGTCTTGCGTATGTAGACTATGAGAAAGCCTTTGATCCCGTCGAAATTTAGGCGGTGATGCAGTCCCTTCAGCGGTACCGTGTGGACTGTCGGTATATCGAAGTGCTGAAGTGTTATTGTACTGGATTGAAAAGGATACGGTATTAACGTCAATGGCGAGTACATCACTCACCTTCGATTTTCCGACGATATATTCCTTATAGCAGAATCGCTGGAGTACCTAAGCACTATGCTCAATGACCTCAATAGTGCTTAATAGCTTGGAGTTTCTTTGCATGATAAACTTCGGAATGAGAATATCCAATATACTTTTGTTTGAAATGAAGTTAAAACTGGCAGTGCATGGAGCAGCATTATTTATCTCCCATACATGCAAATTTCACACGCGCAGGTGAGGCCTTTACTCCATGGCTAATCTAGTATTTTCTATATCTATGTTAAGGCTTATGATAGGGCTAAATCTAAATGACAGGGTGAGAAGTTGTGTGATAAGAGAGGTTTGGTTTGCAAGGTTATGTTGTGACCAGGCACAGATTACCTCCTAATAGATTCCGCATAAATTGCCCGCAACACATGCTTGCTGTAGCTACGATACGAAGTGACGCTAAGAATCACAACATCATTGCCGACCATCTTTGAGGCACGTCCGAGTTATTGACCATTTAAAAATAGTTTTGTATACAAAATACATTACAAATGGCTTCATGTGCAGTGAAATGGCGTGGCAAGTCAGCTAAGACAACAACACAAAGACACCTAAGTTATCAAGAAGATGGCATAACATTTCATCGTATCGTAAATTCTATTCTTATCACGTTAACCTATTTCAAATGCATTGGAGTTCAGCTTATTCTGGTAATATAATAATACAAAGTATAACATTTAGCACCCGTTGATGTCTTTTTGAAATATCCCTTTCACTCATTACGTAAATAACAATAGTTGTCTTTGTCTAATGACAGCACGTGTATCCATAGTGTTGTGATTTATAAGTCGATATTTGTTTGGTCATCGTTTACCTTTTTTAAGTCATCATTTTATAAAAATAGTATCGTATCATTGTGGTTACTATGTTATAGGTTTCTTAAATGCCCCGAAAGGAAAAAGATATGGATCGATGCAACTTGTCGAGGGGATGAATGGTTTCCCATCAAAAATAGTGGGCTTTGTTCAAGACACTTCACAAAAGACAATCTTCATATTATGAAAAATCTTAGAAGGCTGTTGGAGTCCGCTAAGAGGGCAGTACTGAAAATTTCGGGAATCAAGGAAGTGACACCACATTACTATTTAAAAATGTATTTATTGCTTTTCTAAGTATTCTCCGCGAAATTTGACACAATTTTCCATACGATGGAACCAATCATTGAAGCAACCACTCCATTCGGAAGTTGGGGTCTCCAAAATGGCCGTTTTGTAGGCGCCCACAGCTTCTTCAGGTGATGAAAATCTCTGTCCACGCAATTTATTCTTTATTTTAGGGAAAGTATAGAAATCATTAGAGCTTATGTCGGGGCTGTACGGCGGATGATCTAATAATTCTATGTTTTCTTGCTCTAAAAACTCTTTTGTTCTGTGTGCGGTGTGAGCACTCGCATTGTCGTAATGGAGGATGATGCGGCGGTTGCAGTTCTCTTTATGCAGTTCAGGAACGACCTGTGGCAAACAAATGCTAGCATACCATTCTGCATTAACCGTTCTTTGTCCGTCAAGAGGAATAGTCGTAACATGGCCGGTTTTGTAGACAAACGTGGCCACCATTTTTTTTTTGCTACACTCCGTGAACGAACAATTTCTGTTCGCTTTAATTCATTTTCGAACACCCAAGCTCGTGACAGGTTTTTTGTTTCGGGTTCGTACGCGTATATCCAGGATTCGTCACCTGATACGATGTTGTATACAGCATTTAAGGATCCTGCGTGGAATCTTTCGAGAGTTCTGACGCACCAAGTAACGCCAGTCGCTTTTTGCTCTTTACAGAGCGAATGCGGTATCCTTTGGGAAAATAACTTTTTAACACCTAATTGTTCATGCAAGATTATTTGTATTTGACTCATGCCAATGTCTAAAGTTGCTTGCATTTCCCGGTATGTCACATGTCGATCTTCCTCAATCAGTTTACGCACAGCATCAACGTTTTCTTGGGTGACCTTGACGGGGATCATCACTGAGCTTGACACATCTACGTTGAAATTCAGCAAACCAGCGATAAATTGCGGTTTTGGATGGGGCTTCATCACAAAATGCAGAAATCATCCGGTCAATACACTGTTTTTGTGTTAAACCACTTCGAAAGTCATAATAAATCATCGCTCTTGAGTTTTCTCGAGTCAATTCCATTTTCTCAACGACTAAACAAGTTTGACAAAACCTTGTGACAAGACCGAGAATCTTTTTTTAAATAAATAAATGGTATTCAATTTTTAAAACCAAGGAGTTTTCAATTAAAAAGATTTTTATATGACAGGAACAGTGGAAATATTCCATTCGCGATACTTTTAGTGCAGCCTAGGTAAACCATCTCCATATTCCATTGCCAGTTTTAGTGTGAACTTTTTGTTGAAGTGTTGTACCAATGTAGATTACACAATAAGTAATAGCATTAAGTGGTTGATTAGAACGTGGTATTCTAATATTTAGACGAATGTGACACGTCGAAATTAAACTATTTTTAACGGATTTATAAATCATAGCTAAGCTTTCCTAGATGTTTAGTCATCCGATATCCTGATAACACTATTGGTCACACTGTGTATAGGAAAATACCCATACATTTTTTTTTTATGTTATCTGTGATGGCGTCATTTTGGAGAATAAACCTTTCTTTCTTTCTTTCTTTCTTCTTTCCATACCAGTAGATATTTAAATGGTGAATCTCACCATGATCCTTCACAGTTAACTACCGTGGGTAGATCTTTGTTTCAGGAGATCTGTGATAGAAGACATCTGGCCGCCGAGCTTCAGCTCGACAAGCAAGTATTTCAAGACAACAAGCTTCGGGTCCCGCACCTACGTCACAGTAAACAATTGAAGCCGGCAACGGTCGAGCATGTGCCTTCTGTACAACCATGTGTCAGAGAAGTCACAGACAAGCCGCGGAAAAAAGTGAACATTTACCATCTATTAAGAGTAATATTCCTATACAAGATGCAGGAGTGTACAAGCTAGATTATGAATGTGGTATCTCTTACATAGGTCAAACAAAAATATCTATTAAAACCCGCGTGAAACAACATATAGCTGACATGAAGCACCGACGCTCCAGGAAGTCTGCAGTCTGTGAACATGTTCATGATCATCACTACTATAACCCTTGCAAAAGAATACCGATTCCTGCCAAAGATGATACGCGAGGCCATTGAAATTAAAAAACATCCTAATTTCATTAGAGAAGATAGGTGAATGCTGCCATCGCCGAACCCAAGCAGAGATCAGACCGTAGATCGGACCAAAAATTAACATTCAAAAACTGAAGGTAGCCGGGCTCACTATGACATTGGAACGTCGAACTTTTAGCCCCCCCCCCCCCCGTGACCATGGGTGCTGTAAAGCACCCGAAACGTCGGGAATCAAAAATAAGTTAATTAAACGTGATAAAATGCGTGTACATAGTTTTATTTATTAAGAAATCATTAAATTACATGTACAAATATATATACATTGGTTTATTTTTAATTAATTTCAAATAAAATTGATCAATTTCTTTTTTTATCAATAATCAATAAATTCCAAATTTATCGATCAAGGAACCAACCCTGTCCCATCACTATGGTTTGGTGCGTTTTGAGTTGAACCTTGAAATATCCAATCACAGCGCATTTGACACGTCCCCAGCAACTCATGCATGCCACCAAATTTGGTGAAATCGAAACAGAACAAATATTCAATAATGCGGTATCTATTAGGGGGTAATCTGTGTGACCAGGATAAAGAGAGGAATGCTTCAGAGGTTTGGTCATGTAGAAAAATGAACGAGGAAAGAGTTACAAAGCAAATTTATGTTGCGGAAGTGAACCGTAGACTCGGGAAGAGACGCCCTAGACGAAAGCTTATCGATCAAATTGATGATATATTAGATTACCATAAACCGACGAGCATGTATGCGTAGGTATATGGATATAAAGGAGGCGAGAGAGATGTGTCAGGATCGTGTCAAATGGGAGAGTCCGTAGTCTCTGCCCTCTGGGTGACAGGAGTGAGTGTCTATGATTATGATAAGATGATAAAGGACTTGTTTAATCTATGCCTAGAAGTGGTTCCATATTTACATAAGCTAATGATACAATACTTGCTTTTTCAGACTTTTATTGATTAGGAGTGAAGCGTACCAACGAGCGCATCGGAAACTGTTCCCAGGCTCCTTAAATCACTTTAAATTTAAATGCAGATAATGCTTCAATTTTATTAACACTAAATAAAAATACAATATTTTACAATTCTTGTTTATTGAAATGCTTGGCTATAATTATAAAGAATAGGTACAATATTTCGGAGTCCGTTATTAATGCCGTGTCGTTTGTTTTCCATCGAAAATACATAATTAAAAAAATGATTATTGATATCAGTAGAAACTCATTTTGAGCTTATTTTTAATATTTCTATTTGTAATTTTAGGGTTAATTACATGATAACAGAACAATATAGTTAATTAAGTAATTAAATTATATACCTAACAGTAAAATTTGTCGGACAGCCATTATTTTCGTTTTCACCACATGTTTTTTTCTTTTGAGTAATGTTCCTCAGAAACTTTTTGAGCAGTTTCTTTCTTCTTTATAGTTACGCCGGCGCTGCACTGTTGGCTGTGTTGCTGGTCGTGTTAGAGGCGTTGTCATCAGGTTCGTCGATTTGGAGCCATGGCATTCGTCGCTGGAGTTCTTGTCTGAAATGTTTTAATTTTTAGCGAATATAGTAAAATAATAATTGTAACAGGCAATTTCTATAAGTACATCAACTATTATTTTATCATAATATCTTAGTATATAACAGAACCTATAATTAATTTTCTGATATGTTGATACTACAGATGCTAAAAGGATAGACGTACATATAGTAAGTACTTTACTGCCTCGTTGGTCTAGTGATTGTAGTAGTGCGACTGCTGATCACGAGGTCCTGGCCTCTAATCCCGGGTCGGGCCAAAAATTTATTATTGAGTTTTTCCATCAAGAAATTCTCAGCAGTTGCCCGGAGTCAGGAAGTTGGCGGTGTCTCACCCCCGTGCCTCGGAAAGCACGTAAAGCCGTTGGACCTGCGCCTGATCTCTCTCCGATCATGTCGGTTTACCGTCCCATCGGATTATGAGAGTGAGGTAATAGAGAGTGAACCTGTGCTTGGGCATACACTTGGGCACTATAATCCTGTCCTGCGCCGATGGCTAGCCTCCGTTAAGGCAGGCCGCCGTGGCCGAAATTCTGGTCTGGAGTACATTATTATTATTATTAGTTTTTAGGTTAAAAAGTTGTCTGGCTGTCTGTATTACGCAAATGTCAAAAAGCGAATTCCTGTGAAGATTTGACCAAGTGAAGGTATGAAGGTATAAGTTAGGAGGTGTAGGTATTATAATTTATTAATGTAGTCTAGATTTGAAACTACGACGTTTTTTCTTAGGGAAACCGTGAAACTTGAGCGGTTTCAAAGAATTTGTTTTTATTATTTTCCGAAAGGTGGCGCGATTAGTTCCATTCCGAATTCCTTCGGATTTGTTACAGTGTGAACATAAACTTTACTAATAACTCAACTTCAGCGCCACAAAACGATTCCAGATTGTGATTTTATGTTTTAGCACTAATCCAACATATTATATTGTGAATATAAGTCTAAATTCTATATTTATGGAACACAATTCATAAATATAGAATTTTTTAATTACTTGACTAAAGAGCAACGGCACCTATCGTTTTCTAGCACAGCTATATATCATCGTCGCGACAAAAGAAATATACTGCACGAATAATGTCAAATCGTTCAGTAGTCACACGATCACTAACAGATAACTAACGTATATAAAAAATAAATTTTGTTTATAGCATGAATGGGCAACCTTAATCATAGATGTACCACGGTTTCAAAGACAACTAGCATCGTGCTGTTGTGTTTCATAATTGTATGTGAGTGACGAGAACTGGATTTGCTTTTTACTGGTAACGAGGCATTTCATCTTAGTCCTCAGTCTTCAAGAAGTGTCTACTTAATCGAATATGAGTTTCACTAATCTAATGGGCCACATTATCCACGTAACAGGTACTTCGGGTAGACTGTGAACTCGTTTTTCACCCTTATTTGTGCACAAAACAAAACTTAATGCATCACAATATTTTAATAACTATAACTTTTTTCTTGTGGTTAAAATTTAAGTTAACTTTAACTATTTTATTATAAAAAACAATTTTATATCTTATAAATAAGTTAAAAATGAAAAAGAAAACGATTATAAAATATTGCAGCTCAAAATAGTCGCAAGGCCAAATTAATGAGAGGGTAAGGGAATGGGAAAAATCTGAAAGACATTTTTTTAGATTATTCAATCAAATAAATTAAAAGATAAATTTAAATGACTAAGGTCTATTTGAAAAAATCATTTATGGTGAAGAATAATTGTTTGAAGTAGGTTTTAATATGTGAAAGTGGTACGTAAAACGTAATGATTATATTAAACTCTGGTTGTTCGATATTATGTATTATATGTCTTCGTATGTTGACTAATGAAAACGATAGCACAATAGTGCTACCCGCCTGCCAAGCGTGGCAACCATGGTAAATAAAGCACTATCTGGCAATCTATAGGGGAGGCTTATGTTCAGTAGTGGAATTTTGTGTGTGGATGTGGAGTGGAGTGGATGGGCTGTAATGATGTCCTCAAGACAAAATTTTGGTCACGGCGGTCAGCCCCAACGCAGACCAGCCATCGGCGTAGGACCGGATTGTAATATATGTGTATGCGCAAGCACAGATGCGCTCTCTATTCCCTCATTCTCATAGTCGGATGGGATGGTAAACCGACACGACGGCAGAGAGATCTGACGAAGGACCAACGGCTTTACGTGCTTTCTGAGACACGGGAGTGAGAGTGGGACACCGTCAACTTTCTGACTTCGGGCAGCTACTGAAAATTTCTTGGCTCGACCCGGGAACGTATGTTGTACCTAACGAGTTTTCCGGTGGTTATATAAACTTCAAGTTATTTTGTCCATTTAAAGCCTACCGCCAATAAACAATTATTAAATCGAGTAAATTGTTTAGTCGTGTGGGCTTAAGACGACTTCATGACGATTCAACTGTTTTGTCGATACAGTCGTTATTGATTTACTGGTTTTCATAGTCGGGCGGTAGTTTTGCAGCACTCAACTATACTCACAAACTAATAAGAAGTGTTAGCGTACTCGCTTGTGCTTTTAAGCATTTTATTTTTGTCCTCAGGGGCGATACTATGAGCACGGCCTGTTTTACCCACAGGCTAACTAGGCTAGAGCTTAGAGCACCACATATATACAGAATAAAATTTGGTACAATATTTTCAATAAAAATAGAGTAAGTGCCGCAAATATTTTATTTGGTGCTCTTTCTTTATTTTGGGTACAAAACAAATAAATAGATTATAAAAATAAGACTTTGAATTATTCGGTACCTTCCGTCTTTCGTTGACTGACTGGACATGACATTCAAAGATTTTAAACTGACCAAGCTGTCTTATCTACCTCTAATTTTATTATGGTGTTTTTTCAAAGACAGCCAAAAATTAATAGATTGTAAAAATAAAACTTTTAATTATTTGGTGTCTTTCGTCTTTCGTTACCTGACTGGATATGATTCAAAAATTTTAAACTGCTTAAGCTCTTTTCTCTACCTCTAATTTTTGTCAAGGCTGTCTAAGATAATTTTCAGCCATCTGTTCCATCTCTGTACAGAAGCAACAACTGACTGGGTATATATAGCGCAGTAGGTCGGAATTTTGATAGCCACCCCCCTGCTCAAACCGGCGGTCGATGGTGGAGTCTAGTTGTCGACAAATGTGCAAGTACTATGGATCGATCTGAAGAATATACAATATCTGTTCGGGAGCGAATAGATACTTGAAGACTATGACGAAAGCTTGATTTCCGAAGTTTGCACGTTGGGTGTTCACATCACGTCGGTTGGTGTCCACAATTTGGGCGTGGAAGGAAACGGGGAGATCTCCCGACGGGCAGAGTGTTCAACCCGAAAAGCGGCCAACGCGCTGTGTGTTTGTACCGAGCTATTGTATATATAATGCAGTACTTTGGAACTTTGATAGCGTAATTTAGGCTCCGGTGCATTTCGCTTGTGCGCAGCGACAGTGCCACCACAGGATCATCAGTTTTCATCGGATCGGAGCATCAGTTCGTAGTTTTTTTTATAGGATAGGATGACAAACTAGCACACAGTCCACCTGATAGTAAGTGGTTGCTGTGGCCCATAGACATCTACATCTATCCTCGATTACGAATCAAAATGCAAATGCGTTGTCAACCATGAGGACTTAGGTGGAATGCCTCGTTTCCAGTTAAAAGGGTCCCCGGTTCTCTACACTCACCATACGAAACACAGCAGCATCAAGCTACTATTTGACGCTGGTATTCTGTGAGAGCGTGGTCCTTCCCCGGTCGAGCCGACCCATTCGTGCCACAACTGTACTACTTATATAACTGCAGCATGGCTCTACCACGTATACGGTGTATACTACGAGCCTATTAATACTGGTTCCACTAGGCTACGTGTTATCACCTACGCTGTTTCTTTCGTATATCAATTATATGTTGCTGTAACCGGTGTGCGACCTGCCGTGCCAACATTTATTGGAAGCAAGTCATCGAGTATCGGAACAAACTGAAGTTTTTAATACACAAATTCTCGGATCGGGGACGACTGTAGTCCGGTTCAAAATTTAGAAGGTCATAGGTTTGCGCGATTACCGCTAAAAGGAATCCCATTGCCGTTCATTGTATAGTCAATAAGGGCACTCCCCATGCTGCTTCGTCATATCATCGTCATAATCTCGGCATCGACATATCGATTGACGTACAGATCCGCGGTTTCTTGCAAGGGACGGCTAAATTGACCTCTAAAATACTTGACGTGCTCAGTAGAGCAGGATAGTATTTCAAGAAGGCACCCCGCATGCAACTTTATAAAGCGCAAGTTCGTCCGCACAGAGAGTACTGTTCTCATTTCTGGACCGCGACACTTCAGCGACAACTCCTTCTACTTGACCGCATCCAGTAAAGAGTGGCTTGAATCATCGACGACTTCACGACAGACGATAATCGACACTTAATGATTTCTTAAATTTACTCGAACACTACACTTTGAATAAAACTATTATTTACGGATTTTATAGCGTTTAATTACTTTAATTTAGACATTTCGGGTGCTTTACAGCACCCATGGTCACGGGGGGACTGAGATGTTTGACGTCCCAATGTCATAGTTAGTCCGGCTACCTTCAGTTTTTGAATTTAATTTTTGATCCGATTTACGCAAAACGAGCTTATAGTATCATGAAGTCTTGCAGTGGTATGCTTGGGTTTGGATTTAATTTTATTAATTATAGGATCCCAAGCAGGTGGCAGCACCCATCCATCTTCTCTATTAAAATTTGGATTTTTATTAATTTCAATAGCCTCGCGTATCATCCTTGGTAGGAATCGGTGTTTTTTTCAGTTTATCAAATCAAATGTAATGTTGGGGACGATCTAGAACATGTTCGCAGACTGCAGACTTCCCGGAGCGTCGGTGCTTCACGTCAGCTATATGTTCCTTCACGCGGGTTTTTAAAGATCTTTTTGTTATATCACATTCGATTTGATAAACTAAAAAAAAACACCGATTCCTACCAAGGATGATACGCGAGGCTATTGAAATTAAAAAACATCCAAATTTCAATAGAGAAGATGGATGGGTGCTGCCACCTGCTTGGGATCCTATAATTAATAAAATTAAACCCAAAAGATAAATGTGGTATGCAAGATAATGTTGTGACCAGGATTAAAAAAGGAATGCTTCGGTGGTTTGGTCACGTAGAAAGAATGAATGAGGAAAGAGTGACAAAGCAAATTTATATGGCAGATGTGAACGGCAGAGTCGGGAAGGGACGCCCTAGAAAAAAGTTTATCGACCAAATTGGCGATATTTTTGAAAATGGGCCACGTTAAAAGTACCCTTAACCGACGAACATGTATGCGTAGATATATGGATGTAAAGGAGGCAAAAGAGGTATGTCAGGATCGTGTCAAATGGAAGTCCGTAGTCTCTGCCTACTCCTCTGGGTGACAGGCGTGAGTGTTTATGTATGTATGTATGTAAACCCAAACCCAAACATACCACTACAAGACTTCATGATACTATAAGCTCGTTTTGCGTAAATCGGATCAAAAATTAATATTCAAAAACTGAAGGTAGCCGGACTAACTATGACATTGGGACGTCAAACATCTCAGTCCCCCCCGTGACCATAGGTGCTGTAAAACACCCGAAACGTTTAAATTAAGTTATTAAACGCGACAAAATCCGTAAATAATAGTTTTATTCGATAATCGACACTTACTGTCAGGAGAATTTGACTTAATTTGGGTAAAACCGCGGAGTAGAAAGCTAGTGAAAGCACAGAATAAATAATAGTACTACGTAGTAAAATATAAAAATCTAGTAAACATATTCGTGGGATTGGCAGGCACAGACAGAACAGTCTGGTGGGGAGGGGGGCGCATATTCCTAGTTAGCCTAGAGCTATGGGGACTCTAAATCCGGCACTGTCTATGGGCCACAGCATGCACAGCACTTACAGTCAGGTGGACTGTGTGCTCGCTTGTCACCCTTATTCCTATAAATCTTAAATCAATATATCGTATAAAAATGTATTGTATTATGACTGATGTATACTCAGCGGCACAATTAACCGCCCACCTTGATTTTTTTACGATTTTGGTAAAAAAAAATTGTGGCCTTACTTGTGAATGTTATTTTATAACGTAGGTATATTGAAGTAAAATGAAAGATAATTTTTTTTAATTATTACGTTTATTTATAAAAAAAGTTGAAAAACACTTTGACCGTAAATTAACAAATGTGATGAAATGGCTTAAAAATAAAAAATCTGCTGAATAAATGAATTCTAAAAGTGCGTATTTCCACCTCTAACCCTCATGACTTCCATCAAACGGTTTGGCATGCTGTCGATGACATCTTTGATCTGTTGTTGTGGAATGCTCTGCCACTCCTCAATCACGGATTGTTTTAATTCATCTATGGTGGTTGGAGCTGGTATGCGGCTTCGAACACGTCTTTTTAAATTGTCCCATATGTGTTCAATAGGATTTAAATCTGGGCTCCGGGATGGCCATGTTAATTTTCGAATGCCGACGGTATCCAGGTACGCGGTAACAACTCTAGCAAAGTGGGGGCGAGCGTTGTCCTGCATTAATAAAAAATCTTCGCCAATAAATGGAGCAAATGGCATTAAATGAGGTTCTGTTACATACCTCTGAGCATTTATTCCACCTCTTTCGAAGATAACCAAGTCGGTGCGTGCTTCGTAAGTAATGCCGCCCCATATCATGATAGAGCCACCTTGGTAACCTACTGTTTCCACAACAGTACATGGTGAAAACCTTTCATTCTTGCGTCTGTATACACGCTGGTGACCGTCAGGGCCGTGCAAGCATATTCTTGTCTCGTCAGTAAACATAACATTCTTCCATTGTTCCATATTCCATTCGGCGTGCTCTCGGGAAAAACGAAGTCTTTCTCTCCGGTGGCCTACGAGCAATTGTGGCACTCGAGATGGTCGAAAAGCTCCAAGGGCATTCTCTCCTAGTCTTCTTCTCACTGTTCTTTTACTCACTTGAACATTGCGAACCTCACGAAGTTGGTTTCGTGCCTCAACAGCTATAGTGAACCGATTTCTTAGAACATTGGTCACAAGAAATCGGTCGTCACGAGCGGAGGTGCATCTTTTTCGGCCCTGTCCTGGTCTTCGCTCATAAGAGCCAGTTTCCCGAAACAGTTTCACTGCATCCCTTAAGGTGGTACGTGCGACACCAAGCTTCCGCGCCACGTAACGCTGACTAAACCCTTCGTCGATAAGAGCGACGGCTCTCGCCACTGAATTAGCATCAAATGGCATGTTTGTGATGTCCAAACACTAGCTTTAAGTTACGAAACCAAAACAAACTCAAATTGTTTACTTTTAATGCCACTGAAGCAATGCAAGCAGTATGGCAACGATAACGATAATGAGACGAAGTTCGATATTTGTCCTATTCACAACTTATGCGTAAAAAAACAAAGTTAAGTGGGTAGCTTGTAATTTTTTCGTCACTACATTTCTTTCACACTTGACTTATTTATGCCCAATAACTTACAACTGCGATAACATCAAAATTTGTCACTTTAAAAGGGTGGGCGATTAATTGTGCCGCTAAGTGTATATACCTGCTTGTTGGGAAAGTTTTATACGTGGTAGAGCCATGCTGCAGTTATATTAGTAGTATAGTTGTAGCACGAATGGGTTGGCTCGACGGGGGAAGGACCACGCTCTCACAGAATACTAGCGTGAAATAGTAGCATAGTGATGCTGTGTTTCGTATGGTGAGTGTAGAGAACCGGAGACCCTTTTTACTAGAAATGAGGCATTCCATCTCAGTCCTCACGGGTGATAACGCATCTGCATTTTGATTTGTAATGGAAGATAGATGTAGATGTCTATGGGCCGCAGCAACTACTTACCATCAGGTGGACTGTTTGCTCGTTTATCACCCTATCATATAAAAAAAGTGACTTATATATAATGCCACAATAAATCAGTTTAAAACAAAGGTAAATAAACGAGCTAACAATTTACTTGATGGTAAGTAGCTACCGTAGTTGTATGTATGTAATGTCACTTTCGAGAACTAATAATAAATACCTTGCGGATGTGTTGGCTCACTTACTCTTCAAATTAGATCGAAACTGAGTCACGTGTCAGGGCGGAAATAAGCAATAGAGTTGTTTCAACTAAAATTTATGTAGGTGTACTTTAGGACAGTGCATGATCTCTGGAACATTCGAAACTTCCAGAGATTTCTTAATTTTTAAGAATTATTTTTAAGTTTATTTTAATTTTGATTTATTTTGAGATTGCCTTTGCCAAGGCAAAAGAAATCTTAAGAAAATCCAGTTAATAAAAAACAGGTTTTTTTTAATTAACTGGCTTTACGGCTCTGGGTTCTAGCCCTTCTGAGCCTATCATGCCCTTGCGAGATTTTGACGACAGATCAACCTAGCGGACAGTTGATGACGACAGCCACTCAAGTTCATAAGGCACCCAAGCGATCAAAATAACTTGAGGTTTATATCGACATCAAAGCACTTGTTTTGTCGTTTCTCTAATAGTTCACACGCGCGGACAATTAATTCACAAAATCAAGCGACAAAACAGGAGCGACAATCCGTCTACGGCCAAGTTCCCGCCAAAACTCCCCTTTGCCTTCTTTGTACATAAATATTTTAGATAATAGACTTATATTAATTTTTAAGTCGAGAAACGTCAACGTCAGAGAAAATGGCAATATTATGATGAACAAAAATATATGTTAAGTTTACGGAGTGGGGGAGTGTGCGGACAATTTTTACTTTACAATCAAACGAAAGTATTCCTTCTACTCTTCAAGTGGTAGTATTTCCGATGTAAGAAGATATGGTCGAAAGCCTACGGCCACAGGCTTCGATGGGTGAAGTTTTTTCTATTGGCATCGATTAAACATTTCGATTTCTACCTTAGCATTGAGCTGCTATCCGTTCGGTTTTCTCGTAGTTTTAGGGGCGTCTTGAGGGAATCGGGGGGTGGGGTGGGGGTGGGGGTTCGCAAACGACGGAAACTCGATTAATTGAATGAATAATCCATGAACTATAGCAAATTTAAAACAATTTTTTTCAGTCACCAGTCAGACCTGCTGTATTTAGGGTACACGTTGTAATCGGATGGAAAGACAACATATTCCACTCATTTGCTGTACGCATGACGAATGATGGAGCTAACCGTTTGGTTTAAGTGGGTGGTAAGTCAACAAAGAATGGGTCGAGACTGGCCGAACGTTTTGTTGACTTGTTGTCCGATGGTGGAAGGGAGAGGGAGGTATTAAATTATGCAATTCCTGCGCACACTCCGAAATGCATCCACTAAAAAACTGAACAGATGGCTACTTTGCGCCTGTGTTTGAGGCTGGGAAGATTGGTTTTAACCAGATTCGGGTCACCAATAAGCCTCTTAGCATACCTTTCAATTGAGTCCAAAGCTGCTAGATGGCATTTTGCAGCACTAGCCCATATATGGCAGCAATACTCCATGCACGACTGGACTCGCGTATTATAAAGTAAGCAGCTCTCCCGGCGTGAAGTACCGCCGCACTTTTACAAGGACTTCATGCTTCCTTGCCGCTGCTTTGGCCTTGGACTCAATGAATCGCCCGAAGTTCATGTTTGAGGATATTTCAAACCCCAACAACTGAAGGCGGTCGGTGTATTCCAGTAACATATTTCGGAAAGAGTGAGCCAAGGTGAGCTGGCTCCATTTTGCAGTGAAGAGACACGCTTGTGTTTTGGAGCCGTTGAATTCACAAGATTGGTATCGCCCCTTTCGGAGACTGCCTATGGTGTGAGATTTACACGCTAAACCATAGCTTCTCTTTCGGAATGGATTTGATTCCGACTGGCCCGAGGACTTGGTTGGTATCTCTCCACAACTGTGCTGTTATCTGCATACCGGACGTAAGCACATCATTAAGTTTATGTCAATTTCGTCAAGTATTACTGAAAAACAGCAACCAAGCTACCTCACCGGCACGGAAACTTGGCCAAGCGGTTATCTCGCGATAGCAAAAGCTTTAAGTGTTTCTGATGAATGTTTGTTATGCAAGTATGTCAAAAAATGTTTACCCTCAAGTTCAAGAGGGTAATTCATTATGTTTAAGTGCACCATGACGAATTCTTTAATTTTTAGTTGAATCGGGTCATTTGAGCGACTAAGTTCACATTTTAAATTTGTGTGTTGTGAAAAGTTTACTGTAAGGTTATTCAATTATTGTGATCTTGTGTCTTAATTAAATAACTAAAGGTGCTTTAAAGCCAATAAAAATGCCATTAACACCAGCGCAAGCTGCACAAGCAGTAGCATTAATTGACCAAGGGCTGACACAGCGTGAAGTTGCTATTGTGCTTAATGTACCACGGTCCTCAATGCAGTATTCACTGAAACGATACCAGGAGACAGGCCGCTACACCCGCAGGCCAGGCAGTGGGGGCGTAAGGTGCACATCGGCCCGGGACGATCGTTTTATTGTTATGGAGATTTTGAGAAACCGCTACCTGACCGCTGTTGAGATACGCCAGCGGCTCCAAATCGCAAGAGGCGTTAATGTTAGTGAGCGTACGGTGAGAAGACGAATGGAGGAAGTGAATTTAAAAGCTCGTAGACCAGCACGAGGTCCAGAACTTCTCAGACAGCACCGAGTAGCCCGACTTCAGTTCGCAAGAGAACATGTCAATTGGACCCACGAGCAATGGGCTAGAGTGTTGTTCACAGATGAGTGTCGAATAGCTTTACGTGCTCCAGACGGTCGAGAACGAGTGTGGAGAAAAAGAAGAGAGAGGTTTCTACCCATTACCACCACCCAAACTGTGAGTTTCCATGGAGGCTCAATAATGGTATGGGGAGGTGTAAGTTCCGACGCACGTACAGAGTTGGTCATCGTCGATAATCGGCTTACAGCTACTCGATACATCGAGGAAGTTCTTCAGGAGCACGTAATGCCTTATTCGGGATTCATTGGACACGACCAATTCCTCCTCATGCACGATAATGCACGCCCGCACGTCGCACATTGTGTAGAGGAATATCTGGAAGAGGTTGGAATACAAAAATTACAGTGGCCAGCTCGTAGCCCGGACTTAAATCCAATTGAGCATGTATGGGGTATGCTCAAAAGAAAGATAAAGTCCAGCTCCAAACCGCCACAAACTCTAAATGAGCTCCGAAATGCAGCGCTGGCCGCTTGGGACAGCATACCGCAAGTTGATGTCAGAAACATCATTCAAAGCATGCCAGATCGAATGCAAGCGGTTATCAGGGCTAGAGGAGGAAACACCCGATATTAAAACTGATAGACAATAAAGAAACAGACTTAATTTTTAACTTTGTAGTGTTTTTAAAGTGACAATGGAAAGATGTTAATTTTAGTGAAAACATGTTATCTTGAAAAGAAAAATTTCGGTGAAGTAAACATTAAATTTCTATGTTCTAAAACCATTAGAGACACTTATTGAATGCATCTACCCTTGATTTACTGTTAAAAAAACGTTTCAGTGCAAATAATCAGCAAATTCACGAGTGGCCAAGTTTCCGTGCCGGTGAGGTACATAAATGAATAAAAATGATAATTATGTTTTATTTATTACTTTGTAAACAATTTTTAAAGGTGTCCGGGGAAAATAGATTTGAACACAGTGTTATGGAGATCTCTTCGAGAAAAAAAAACTTATTACCTTAAAATATTTTTGATTTACTTAGGGTTTTAACCACTATACTCATTTATCGTTCCATAAATAAATGATGAAAAAATAAAACATTTTTTTTAAATCTGTCCACTTATAAAAACTAAAGAATTGAGTTGTTTTTGTATATATTTCACCGCTTTATTTCAACATTACCAAGTCTTAATTCGTATCAATAAATAGATTTGTTTTTCCTGAAAATTTTAGACGAAATTAAATTAATGTAAGTAAATAATTTTTATACTGACCTGTATTTTGGATGGCTGATGGCATATACCCAAGGGTCGATGCAGGCGACGCCCTTACAAGCAATGGCGGGAATCATCGTTACCTAGAGTATACAACAATTTATTATTTTCTTATTAAGTCATATCATATTTCATTAAACACTCAGTTTTTTAAATGTGCTACTATTATGAAATAGCATAGAATCCAACTAAAAGATTATATGATGTCGTACATTGTTTAACACTGTGTATATTATCTTTTATTGTTCGGTATATAATACAAACATTTCTAGCCATTTAAGGAGAACACACACACAAAATAAAAATCTATTTATTACCCCTGGAGTCAAAAGAGATTTGTCTCCAAATGCTCCAATAAGTGACATCACACCGTAAGGTGTCCATGAACAGACGAAGAGGAAGCATACCGTTAGCGCCGCCTTAGCAATACGAATTTCAGCAGATTCCGCGCCAGAGTTCTGATTGGATCTCAGAGAATCGACGTTCATTTTTTTAGCTTGCTCCCTGTTATCATATTTTGCGTAATTAGTATATTAGCTCGTGTAAAGTGCATGTTTCATCTTCTTTATATTATATGTATACGAGGGCGGGTCAAAAAGTTCGTAAAATGAAGGGATTAGAACCCTTTTTTTGAAGATTTTTTTAACTTGCATTACTTTGTGTTTAAATACAACTGTAAATACTAAGTTTTAGCCAGATCGCTTCATTAATCTGTGAAATACCACAGGATAAACAAGTCAAATAGCAATTGAAAACTGTAGAAAATAATTGATTTTCGTGTCGTAAATTCCTCAATAAGCAAGGAAAAACGCCACATATCATTATGGAAGAGATGTCATTTATTTACGAGACTCCTGCCCTGGAAAAATGATTTATAAGAGGCATAGACTCAATTGAAGACGATCAGCGCTCAGGTCAACCGATTGAGGCAAATTCCTCAGATATTGTCGAAAAAATTGAAAAACTTGTTCTTGTAAAAAAATCTTCGTCATTCCAAAAATGACTGGAGTTCATTGACGACCGTTTTAAATATTCTCCATAACCATTTCGACACGTTTGATGTCAGTGCAAGAATGCTCACTTCTAAGTTTTTTTTTAACTTGTTTTAAGAAACTCGCGCGAACAATCTACTGTTAAAACAGGAACCAAATTATGAAGCGAATTGTGACTGGGGGAAGTGCCGGATTAACCACGTAGCAAGAGTAGCAATTGCTACGTGCCCCGCACAAAAGGAGGCCCCGTGTATCCTAACCCACCTATCACCACCTAAGTGTAATTTTTTGAGTAAAACTTATTAAGACAGTATGTTGAGTTTTCTTGATGTCACAAAAACGTAACACGTTTCAAAAGAACCTGTAATAGATTACTCCGTTGGCGAAAATGAAACACAGAATTTCGTACGGTAAACGCACACGGATTAACGCCCAACACGCTGAATGGCTCAGTTACCATACTACTGATCAAGCGGGAAGATCTTTTTACGACTTTGCCTTGGCAGATTTCAGATGTCATACATCCTTCCTGTTGGATCTTCTGCTGACTTCTCACCCGGACGGCTATCAGGTCTCCGTCGATGCCCCTCTTGGCTCCTCGGAGCATTTACTTTTCCGGAGTACAGTACCAAGACAGTCTTAATGCACCCAATTCCTAGCCTGCTCGGATCCGTCCAATCGTTATCACCTTCTTGTTCTTCAAAGTAATGAAATCCATTATTAACTGCAAGCTCATGCGGTACCTTGAAGAGCATCAGATGATTAGTGATCGTCAATACGATTTCCGAATTATGAAATGTTTATATGTATATAACATATTTATGAAATGTTCTGCTTTCCTCGACCAAATTGTGGAATTTACTGTCGCCTGCGGTTTCTCCGGACCCACACGACAAACTTATGCCCATAAAGGAAAAGTACACTCCTCATATTTAATTTTATCAAGCAAGCAATACATACATCAAAGGCATAAAACGGAAATAATGACACTTACGTGGAATGGAAAACCAGAATGCATGTAAGCGACTAGTGCGTCGCTGCGATCGATATATAGACCTTGATACGGGATACACCTTTTATGAATTATATGGATATGTCCAAATAATGCGATAAACATTTTTAGATATTGAAGGAAAAGCCAAAGATCTGACAGGCTGTTATAAATATCGGCAGCAAACTTCAAGACGACGCAAGTGAAACATAAAGTACGACCATTTTAGCAGTTTTATTACACCTGACAAATTTGTTGAAAAAGCAACACCTTGTAATCAGTTTGAAATTCAGGTGTTTGTTGTTATTATTCATAACTTATTATCTGCTTTAGATAAACGCATGAAAGCGTACCAAAATCTAAAGTGTTTTCGAAATATTTTAACAAGATGTAAGAGCTCCTCAACCTACGGCTGAAGTAACAGTAGCTATCGATGTTATCATTAAAAGAATATTGGTCATTGGCAAATTGGCAAGGTAAAAAAAGCTTGTAAAATGGGTGCCCTGCGAACTCGATGAAGTACGCATCGAGACGAGACATGCAATGCACTGCACAACAGACACACACACGAAGGAATTATGAACCATATTATCATGTAAATCTATTACAGCAGAAGAGAGTAAAGAAAAAAAGTAACTGCATTTTTAGACCACCTTAACTCCATAAACTCTAAAATACAATTCACATTGGAGTTAGAGGCAAATAATTCTTGAGCTTTCCTAGATGTTTTAGTCATCCGAAATCCTGATAACACTATTGGTCACACTGTGTATAGGAAAAAGACCCATACCAACCGATATCTAAATGGTGAATCTCACCATCATCCTTCACAGTTAGCTACCGTGGGTAAATCTTTGTTTCAGAGAGCACGAGGGATCTGTGACAGAAAACATCTGGCTGCGGAGCTTCAGCATGTCAAGCAAGTATTGCAAGACAACAAGCTTCGGGTCCCGCGCCTACGTCACAGTGAACGAGTGAAGCCGGCCACAGACGAGCGCGCGCCTGCTCTACTACCATATGTTAGAGGAGTCACGGACAAGATTGGCTACATCTTGAAGCGAGCGTCCATTAAGACATACTACAAGCCGCTGAAGAAGATTAGTCAATTTTTACCATCCATCAAATGTAATATTCCTCCACAAGATGCAGGTGTGTACAAGCTAGATTGTGAATGTGGTCTCTCTTACATAGGTCAAACAAAGAGATCTATAAAAACCCGCGTGAAGGAACATATAGCTGATGTGAAGCACCGACGCTCCGGGAAGTCTGCAGTCTGCGAACATGTTCAAGATCGTCCCCACCATTACATTAGATTCGATAAACCACAAATTCTCGCAAAAGAACACCGATTCCTACCAAGGATGATACGCGAGGCTATTGAAATTAAAAAACATCCAAATTTCAATAGAGAAGATGGTTGGGTGCTACCATCTGCTTGGGATCCTATAATTAACAAAATTAAACCCAAACCCAAGCATACCACTGCAAGACTTCATGATACTATAAGCTCGTTTTGCGTAAATCGGACCAAAAATTAATATTAAAAAACTGAAGGTAGCCAGAATAACTATGACATTGGGACGTCAAACATCTCAGTCCCCCCCGTGACCATGGGCGCTGTAAAGCACCCGAAACGTCGGGATAATAATAAAAATAAATTAATGTAATTAAACGCGATAAAATCCGTAAATAATAGTTTTATTCAATATCTTAGTTTGTAATAAATATACACTTTGAAATATTTTCCAAAAAGATATACAACTACCTGTTAGTATCGACAATTTTAAACTCTTAGTTTCGTATCAAAATCATTCTAAACTGCCAGGACAATCCCGCCTCTGACTTTTTGTACTTGCCAGAGTCTAACAGAGCTTATAGTAAATTACTGTACAATTAAATACCAACAAAATTGTAACCTATAGATCGCAAACAAGGTTATTGAGTATTGAATTGTTTTTTACCACTTTATACTTAGGAACCCGTAGTAGATCAAGGGCCGCTCGATATAATTTGCTACGAGCCCCGCGCTTACTTAATCCGGCACTGACTGGGGGTGAAACTTGGATTCATTACCTGAGTTAAAGCAGGAGTCCAAGTAGCATAAAAAAGGCGCAACACGGCTTAAGAAGGTCAAGGTGTCACAATTAAATGGAAAGATAATTGCTTCAGGTTTTTTGGGATTCAGAGGGGATAATGATTTCTTATATTTACGCGAACACTACACATTGAAATAATACTCGTTTTTACGGAATTTATCGCGTATATTTAACTTTTTAATACCCGACGTTTCGAGAGCTTTACAGCACCCATGGTCACGGGAAGGACTGAGATGTTTAACGTCCAGATGTCATAGTTAACCGCGGTTACCATATTTTAATCTATGGTAACCGCGGTTAACTATGACATCTGGACGTTAAACATCTCAGTCCTTCCCGTGACCATGGGTGCTGTAAAGCTCTCGAAACGTCGGGTATTAAAAAGTTAAATATACGCGATAAATTCCGTAAAAACGAGTATTATTTCAATTCAGAGGGGATTTTATTGATTAGTTATTAAGATAAAGTTGTCAAAATCACGGGACAGAAATAAGTTATTTCAACGGTCTGAGAATTATTTTAGGGTTAATAGAGAATTAATCGAAAAGGAAAAATATTGTTTAATTTAACCCTCTTTCATTTTCATTCCGCGAACTTTTTAACCTCACGTCGTATTTAACAATAAATGCCCTGGATGCCTACGCATGTCGGTATATCCATAAGAAAATCCTCATTGTCTGCAGATTTATAATGGGGAGTGGTTTACCAACGAAATGGCATCGGTTTCATGAAGCAGCCTGTCCGTTTGGTAAAAATCTTAACAGTTCGCATGGCGTTAGCTGCGGCTTCTGAAGTAATGTCCAGCAGTGGATTTAGACAGGTTAGTAAAGAATACTAGAAAGAAAATGCAATTCATTAAGACTTGTTGTTCACTTGTTCATTTAAAATTAGTGTTCATTCAAATGGTTCACTAACTGCTGATGTACACTCATTAAATTTTCAATCAATTACTAAAATTTTAAGTGACTTATGCCCAAATACTCAAACGCTTCTCAATTGGATGTCGTTAAGTCTCGTGGTCACTTTGACTTAAAGTTAATTTATGAATTAATTATTACAAAGTTGCAAGTTAAATGTAACTTTGTACGCAGACAAGTAAAATAGTATTTTCCATTTTTTGTTTAAGTTGTTGGATATGGCTAATTATATGACACATTAGATTTTTTATTCACCATCTATTACATTGAAACAAAAATTTGGTAAAGATAAGTAAAATGCGAGTAATTTAAAGAAAAATGCGTAAAGCGCGTCCTCAACGAGGCGGGTGTCACACGTCGGAAGAAAAGTGTCGCTCGTCTGCTTTATCTGTGTGCCTTGATGTAGATACGTGAAATTAAAGTGTAATTGTAAAATTTGGGCATAATATTTTTATTAATCCTTAATAATAATATTTTTTGCATAATCATTGACAGACTGTTTCAGAAATTAATCTAAAAAACCATCGGTCCGTGGGCCTACGTGTGGTAAAGCTTCTAAATGAACTGTCTCATAAAAGAAACGTATGTATCAGCGCCTAGATATTTAACAGCTTCCACCAATGATTGTTATTATTATTAATCAATATTGTTACTTAAGTAAACTCGGACGTTAACCTTTAGAAGCAACAACATTCAAATAAGAATTTTTCTTGTGGAACAGAAAACGTGTACATGAATATTTTCATTTGAAAACAGTGTTGAAAAATGGGGATGACAGTATACTTGACTGTGTTCAGTATTAAACAGTAACCAGCATAGCAAACTTAAAAGGAACGGCTTCACAGTATACTGAATTGACGTCACACCTTACAGTTAACGCTATCGGTTATGTATATCGGAACACACCCCATATGACGTCATTCTAAATCCAATAAGGTGGATATCCAAAGATGGCGGACTATGTTTCTTTTATGCACATATGATATCAAATGCAAGGGTTTGCTGAGAATAATGTGGATAAAATGACGTCTGCGTTCAGCTCTTCGAGGAGATGAAGTATCATTTCTCGGCTAAACAATAAGACTTAGCGGGGTCGTGTCTTAACTAATATCGACCCTGGGCAAATTCTGGCGGTGGAGAAAAAAACTCAAAATGGCGGAAATCAAAATGGCCGCCATACCAATTTTAAAGAGTAATCGAACAAATGTTGTAGGGACCGACAAGGGTCAACTGCTGGCGATAAATAAAGTCCAAGATAAAAGAAACCAACGATGACGTATTAAATGAATTGAAAAGACTTAAAAACATGTCGAGCGATAATTCAAAAAAATATTAACAAAACATTTTTTAATTAACATTAAAAAAAAACAAGCTTTTATTTAAATACTCCAAAAAGAAGAAAATAAACTATAAATGAAAACAAACCCATCAATTTGTTGCGAGATTTACCTGTGTATATAAACGAAAATACAATATGAGTAGAATGTGAAGAGAGAACGAAATGTGAAATATGGGTAAATCAGGAATGTCTAGAACAGGTAAATGAAATTGTATACTTGGGGAGTGCTTTCAGCCGGGATGGAAGATGTGATTTAGATGTGGATAGGCTTGTCGCTGCCGGAAACAAAGTCAATGGTGCCCTGAATGCATTAGTAAAAAGGCAAGGCGTGGTGAAGAGTGCACGCCTTGCAATACATAACGCAGTGTTGGTACCGACTTTGTTATATGGCAGCGAAACCTGGGTATGCCAGAAGAAGCATAAAAGCACGTTGAATGCAGTGGAGATGCGATCTCTTCGTAAAATGTGTGGCGTTACCATAGCCGACCGAAAGCGAAACGAAGAGATTCGCAATATGGCAGGATTGAAAGATGACCTTATCACAAAAATTGATAGGGGCGTACTCCAATGGTTTGGGCACGTTGAACGAATGAGTGAAGACCGAATGGTGAAGAAAATGTATAGAGCGAAAGTAAATATTAAAAGGTGTCGAAGTAGACCGAGACTAACTTTCGAAGACCATGTGAGCAAATTGCTCGAAGAGGGGAGGGTCAAGAGTACTCGGATACCTAGACGTGCATGTATGAAGAAGTTAATGAACCTGAAAGAAGCGAAAGAGGTATGTAAGGATCGTGACACTTGGCGATCTGTTCTCTCTGGCTACCCCGTTAGGGATTGTGCGTGACGATAAGTAAGTAAGTAAGTAAGTAAGTAGATAAATCTCGCAACAAACTTATTTGCGAGGAGAAATCTGCGCACACAGAAACAATCGTCTGTCACTACGAAACTCTCACATAACAATTTAATAAACTAACAATTTCGTACACACATAAATACAATAGTACCCGGTTGACCGAGCTTTGCTCGGTATTTTTCGCTCGCTTTTTTTTTAATTCGTGTGTTATGGAAATTATATTTAGATACAAATTACATACTAATGAAATAATAATAAGAAAAAATACTAAAAAAGGGCTCAAAAATAGATTTTCTCAAAAAAGAAAGGAACATGAAAAAAAAAATTAAAACAGTCGGTCCGTCGGTCTGGGCTCGAACCGGGGTTTTAAGATTCTATGACCGACCATTATACCAATTAAGCTATTTCTTCTTCTTATTCTAACGATATTGTAGCAGTTTTTCATTGCCTAAAAACACGGACAAAAAGACATTTTCTAAAAATAAATCCTAGCTAGATCGATTTATTATCCCCGAAACTCCCCGGACACTAAATTTTATGAAAATCGTTGGAGCCGTTTCCGAGATCCTGATTATATATATATATATATATATATATATATATATATATATATATATATATATATAATACAAGAATTGCTCGTTTATTAGTATAGGACTCGTTGAAAGCGACTACTCGGATACAGATATTGTATGAGGTCGAGCCACAGAAATAGTAATGATATTAATATTGTCTTATTATTACGATTTCCGCGGGGTCTGACGAGTTCCAAAACAACATGTTATTATTATAATTTTTAAGTTTAAACAGAAGTAAATAGCAATAATGTGTTTAAATATTACTCATATATGTCTATGTATGGTAACGCCATCTTTTGTATTTGACGTGACATATCTCTTTTTGCAGAAAAAACTGAACGATTCGGAATTTTTGTAGGACGTCGACTCAGGCGCTCAACCAGTTGCAGTCGCACTATTCACTAGGCTAAATCGCTAACGCCGACTTAGTCTAGTGAATAGTGCGACTGTAACTAGTTTTATTGTACGCCTAGGACCGTATGGATTTATACTTTGACAAAAGGCCTGCTTATGGCTACTCCCCTCCGGTCTGCCAGTGACCCGTGTTGCTTCAGCAAAAATTAAAAAAAAAATGACGTTTCCATGTAAATTGATTACTGATGACTAAGAACCATACCAACTTCACGCAAAACATGTTGCCTGGCTTGTGATGTTGTAATTACCTACTCTGCTGGATTATATCTGTCATTAAATATTTAATAAAAGTTGGACGGTGACGTTGTAATTACCTACTCTGCTGGATTATGACTGCCATTAAATATTAAAAGTAGTATTGTGTTGTAAATATTATTAATAAAAGTTGGAATTTTTTAAATAACCCTAGCAAACAAAAGTGGTAGAGCTATGCTGCAGTTATATGAGAAGTATAGTTGTAGCACGAATGGGTCGGCTCGACCGGGGAAGGACCACGCTCTCACAGAATACCATCGTGAAATAGTAGCTTAATGCTGCTGTATTTCGTATGGTGAGTGTAGAGAACCGGAGACCATTTTTACTGGAAACGAGGCATTCCATCTTAGTCCTCACGGGTGACAACGCATCTGCATTTTTGATTCGTAAACGAGGATAGATGTGGATGTCTATGGGCCAGAGCAACCACTTACCATCAGGTGGACTGTGTGCTCGTTTGTCACCCTATCCTACAAAAAAAAAACTCACTTCCAGACTGACACACGTGTTTCTACAGTGTTGACACGTGGTTGTCACGCCAAGTCAAAGCCAAGTACAGCAATTCAACGAGGAAACACAACCAGTAACATAGCCGCAGCAAGGCTCTACCATGTATTTTACGTTTGCCGCAGCTATATTACTGGTATAGTTGTAGCATGAACACGTCGACTCGGCCGGGGAAGGAAAGGGAAGGATCTCAAAATACCAGCATCAAATAGCAGCTTAACGCTGCTGTGGTTCGTTTGGAGAGTGTAGAGAACCGGAGACCCTTTTTATCGGAAACGAGGCATTACATCTTAGTCTCCACGAGTGACAACGCATCTGCATTTTGATTCGTTATCGAGAATAGATGTAGATGTCTATGGGCCACAGCAACCACTTACCATCAGGTGGACTATGTGCTCGTTTGCCACTCTTATACTATAAAAAAACTTTCTTGGCACTATACCTCGAGGAGTAGGACTCTATGATAATTAAAGTATTTTATTATGGCATTAAATATTGTACATTTTATGGTTATTTAAATGAATGATTTGGTAATTTATGTAAAAAGAAAACTGCGGTTGCTAACCCGCCAGCCAAACATGGCATCTATAGTGATTTCCTTCCCATATGAGTCAATCTCTTCTCTCTGTGGTCTTTGATTTGTTGTACTAGATACACGATTCATGATTGCAACACGAATGGGTCGGCTCGGAAGAACCACGTTCTCACTAAATATCGGCGTAAAATAGAAGCTCAATGTCGTTGAGATTTGTTTTGGTAAGTGTTGAGAACTACACACCCTTTTTACTGGCAACGAGTCACGGGTGTCAGTCAACGCTTCTTCTATATTTTGATTCTTAATAGATGTAAGTGTTTATAGGATACATCATCTTTCCATCAGGTGGGCTGTGTGTTTCACACTTGACGTAGAATTTTGATGGCCTGAAATGAATGAAAGATAAATGAATGCACAATCATTACCTTAGCGCCGCTTCGTGGGCAAACACTTGTTTTACTATTCCACTGTAGAAATACAGTATGGCCGTCATGGGGAAGATGTAACTGCAGGTGAAGATGCAGGCGACAAACAGCTTATTGTCGAAAGTATCGGTGAGGTAATCAAATGAACATGATGTTAAAAATCCCTCTGAAACATAATGTTCTGTATGAGAAAAAAGGACAATGAAATGCAACCTTTAAAAAGTATTAGAAGTTGTCAACTGAGCAGAAAATATTAGAATGCGAAAAATGTTAGCGTGTGGAAGCGATTATACTTTTTTCTTTAAATGCAAATCTTATTCATACGCGGTGTACCTACTTTACTAAATTGCGGGCGAGAAATTGCCGATCGACTTATAGCAGGAAGTGCAACAAAATTTTACTGACTGTTAATGGGCAGTAATAATACAAGTTTGAGGGCATCGATTTTACGGTTATATCTCCGAAGGTGTGGCGAAGCTAGGGCTCTAAACTAGGGTAAGCCAAAGATATGGTTTTGTTGTTTTTATCAGTTTTATAAAAATACACCAATCTTGATCTGTCTTCACTATTCAGTTTCATATTCAGTGCTGTCGAGGACGTGTTTAACAAAGCACACAGAAGGCATATTACTGCTAGATAGATTGTATGACATATCAGCGGTTGCATATCTTCGGTGGCTTTGAAAAGAGCCGTTTGGGTTTGCTTGAGCGAAAGAAAAAGATATTTACATACAATACTACATACACAATACATGAACGAAGTATAAACAAACTATGTAAAAAAAAAACAAATTAGTTATATTCTATATTAAATGGTCTCTCTCTCTCTCTCTCTCTCTCTCTCTCTCTCTTAAGGAAAGATTTGATTACGTCCGCGTAAAATGTTGGTGAACATTTTAATTGTACCAATAACTGTTCTCAAAATACACAAGGTCAAGATGCTCTTGACCTTGTGTATTTTCTCAACACAGTTTAAAGATTTTACCTTTTCCTCGCCGATCAGCACGTTAAAACACTTCAATTCACCATAAGGAACACCCCTCTATATATAAACTCTGATCTACACTATATACTGCAATATTATCCTCCATTTTCACTAAAAATCTTTGAAAAAGCATAAATTTTCAACACACACAACAAAAGCAAACATAAACATTGAAATGTGAAGTGAACTTGCAAACGTATCGCCCGCACGCCCGCGCACTCTGAAACAACTTCATAGCAAAGCCCAGCTTTTGGTTCCATAGTAATTGCTATATAAACGTTTCGTCTTCAAAGGGAGCGACCGTCTTCTCGAAAGCCCGGTAAAAAGCCAACGCGTGCGAGATAGACGATAGTAGCTCAAATCAACTCCTTCCTTTCATTAGTTTTGACAGTCCATTGCGTGTTTGCTTAGAGACAGAGAGAACACGAATCAGTGTATTTCGAATTGAAAGCAAACTGCCAAGTGTTGACGTTACGTATATGCTACGAGTTCATGACCTGTGTAGAACAGAGGAGCGCTCGGGAAATTTGAAATAGTTTGAAACAGTCTGCGAGTTATTTTATTAGTAGATATTATTGATTGAGCAGAGTGAAAAGGCATGCCTGGCTTTTTGGCTTCTACGGATTCTTCGCCACTGCTCCTAAGTCATATAAGCTGGATTTGTGCAACAATATGATGATTCTTAAATAGCATGAACCTTAGAATATGACATCATAATAATGATATATTGTACTTTCAGTTACTTATAAAAATTTCGCTATTTTACTACTTTTATTTATTTATTTATTTTAATAGGGATTACAACAGCCTTCATTCTGTGATACATTATTCTTATATAATATCACTTTACATATGGCCAATAATTATCTACTTTTTACAATTTAGTAACAATCATAAGTATGAAAAAAAGAGCTAAAAAAAGTCATTAATGATTTAAAAACAATACACGTTTGAATAAGTTTGTCACGGCTGACTTTACAATATACGCACGTATACATACACTTACACACATATTAAATTATTTTGGGTCAACTACTATCTAATCTAGTAACTATCTTTCCAAACTGAAATTATATAAAAAAGGTAGTTAAATCATACCGAGGCTTTTACTAGTGCTAATATAACCGTGCTCAATGTAGTGTGATAGCAAAGTACCGAGTTAGGGAAGGATACAGTCATACAGAGCCAGCTACTTTGGCTATAGCAACCAGGCTCAGAAACAAACAGTTTTTGTTTTGTTGGAATCTGTTTCTCATCAATGTTTCCGATATCAGTAATACATTTTGCATCCGTATCTATAAAATATAAACTCATAAACTAAAAGAACTGTGTGTAATTATGTTTTAACCCTTTCCCTGTCCCATGATCATATATGAAAATTTCGATTGTTTACTTATTGTGTATATATCGCGGACAGGGAAACTGTTAATTGCGAAACATTTCAATTATTACTAAACTGATGTTATTATTAGACAAATTATAATATACATGAATGGTAAGGATATAAAATTTGCTAAAGAAATCTACATCCTCAGTTAAAAAGGAAAATGCCACAAAGTTGTCACACTTGATTGCTCAAGTGGAACACCTCGGACCAGTAAAAGGGGCTTAATGTTGCTATTTTACGTTGGTAATCTATGTGAGCACCGTGTAGTGGCAGTTCAAGAAGATCCACCACTCCATATCTGGCGTAAGAGGCGACAGAGGGAAACAAAGTAGATGGGCAGCAGTATTTTCTTAATAACGACTAAAACTGCGGTCGCTAACCAAAGATTTAAATAGTTAGATGCGCCTTGACCTTGAAAACTGTGGCATTATTTTTGAATGTATTCGTTTACAAGACGCCGACGCGCGCACACCAATGCAATAGTGTCATCTCTTATTATCTTACAGAAATTGTAAATACTACTTTCTCTGTCGCACAAATGAGCACTGATTGCGAATGAGTGAGCTCACTCATTTGAGAATGGACACATTTCGGAGTGGTCATACTATGGTAAGGGCGCATCTAACTATTTAAATCTTTGTCGCTAACCCGCTTACCAAGCGTAGTAACTGTGGCAAATATAATGCAATGAGGCAATCAATACGAGAAGTCTATGTTCGGTAACGGTCCGGTCGAGCCGACACATTGGTGCTGCAGCCATAATGAAAGCTGTAGCGTAGCTCTACCACGTATAGATCTGTGTATCTAGTCATTATTAATAAGTGCTGGTTTTGTAATAATACGTAACATGTAGTCTTTAAAATTAAGTATTATTTGAATTAATTACCAGGAACGTATCGACCCCAGATTTTTAACAGTGGTAATATTGCCCATGGTGCAGTGTATATCCAGACACAAACCATCATTAATAGAACTTTGCCACGCGATAGTCGACCGTCAAGTGGTCGGGTGATTGTTGAATGTCTAGAAAGAACAATTTTATTAGCATATTAACAACACAAAGAGTGTGTATATGGTATAGAAAACCAAAGATGGTTAGCGGATGTCTCTTTTGTAATAACTATATGTATAGTATTCACGAATTCTACTTCCAATTTTAAACTTAAATATTTCTTAGGAAGGTAATCTCGGTAGAGGGTAACTCTTTCCTTTCGCCTTAAAGCTTTCGTTACGGCCTCTATTTCTGTCAGGGAACCGATGTCCGAAAGAATCTCTTGGAAAAAAAATTAAAGACATAAATATATTAACTTTGACTTCCCAATATATTTAGGAAAATTTAATGCATATACACAAAAACAAAAATAGTTTTATTAAAAATAGTGATGTACATTCTGTAAATACTAATACTACTAAATACTGTTACGAGCTTATGATTCGTGACAATAAAAACTGCCGATTGAATTACCAAAATTGACATCTTAATTACCGGAAACCAATTACAACTTAAGACACACTAATAATTAATCACACTTAACACTTAGTTCGCAATTATATCGCCTCGAAGTATTCGCTTGAATTACCAATTCAATACTGCCTCCGGTCACGTTCAATACCAGTCTTTTTTTTCATTTACCAGCCAGGGCCTTTTCTACTGAAACATACATACCGGTCCCGACCGACTAGGTATCGAAAGTACTAGTAAGGAATTTTCAAGAAAGCTATCCTAGTTCTGCTACTCAATACTAGATGGCGCTAGTGGCATTAATTATGGCGCGCAACAATACTATATAAGTAATATAGATGTAATACATAAGGTATGATATTATCTGCGTGACGACATAGCCTGTGGAAACCATGGGATCAGAAAAATAAACACTCGAGGGAGTCAAAGTTTTCCTGTTGTCGGCGGCAGTTTCAATCTATGGTACCGTGGCCAGCCACGTTTTGGCCGAGGATGGATTAGCGAGGAAGCAGCTGATCGTAATGCTGACACTCCTCTGCCTTCTCGGCTCTACTACTGTCGCATCAGCGGTGTGCACGGACAAAGTTGCGAAGAATAAAACAAGTAGCACCTTTCCTTAACAAAATAAGTCATCTGGGACGAGCCCTCCTTTCAGATCATTTCAAATGCTTTAGCCGTTTTTCCTGCCACTGTTTGGCTATGGTGGCCATTTTGAGATTTTCTGTAGCTCTATGAGTTACAACATAAATAACATAAGCACTCACGCCTGTCGCCCAGAGGAGCAGGCGGAGACTACACTTCAATTTGGCACGATCCTGACGCACCTCTCTCGCCTCTTCCACATACATACGCATGCATGCTCGTTGGTTAAGGGTACTCCTAATTTGGCCCATTTTCAATATATCGCCAATTTGGTCGATACACTTTCGCCTAGGATGTTCCTTTCCGACTCTTCCATTCACTTTTGCAACATAAATTTGCTTTGTCACTCTTTCTTCATTCATTCTTTCTACATGACCGAACCACCGAAGCATCCCTTTCTTAATCCCGGTCATAGCATTATCTTGCAAACCACACTTCTCTTTTACCACACAATTTCTCACTTCGTCACTCAAATTCAGCGCTAACATAGTTCTTAGCGACCGCACTTCTACTGCATTTATTCTACCCTCGTGCTTCTTCTGCCACACCCAACTTTCAATACTACACGTTAAAGTAGGGACTAACACAGCATTGTGAATTGCCATAAGTGCCTTTTTTGACACATCTGAATTCACAATAGAGCGTAGAGCCCCATTTACTTTATTTCCTGCGTTCACTCATCGTACTATATCCTTATCATATCTCCCATCCATGCTAAGTTACGTATGTATATAATAAATAAGTTTTACCTGTCGTAAGCTATGCAAGCGTTGGTCATGCCTGCACCGATGCCACTTACTGCTCCCATGAAAGCAAATGTCTGACACGCGATAACGCCAGCGGCGAAGCCACGATTTGCACTATTATAGATGAATATTGGTGCTTTCAACATCATGATAAAATCTAACACGGCCAATTGTAACACAAGAAGATTACTAGGAGTTCGCAGACTCTTTGTCCTAAAAATAATCACGTTTTTATTTACAATATAAATACTAAATATATTAAAAATTACTAATTTCTGCTTATTGAAAGCCGCTAAGTTTTGAAAGCTGCGAAACAAGAGATAATAGTAACATTTAAATAAATAAAATACTAACGTGGAAAATATAAAAATTACAAGTCCATTTCCAATCAAGGCAGCGGCAGTAAAAAAGGTGTAAGCGAGCGCAAGTGCAGTGTGAGCGCTTACGGGAGGTGCTGCATATTTCAGCCAGTGTTCGGGGATTGCGGCAAGGTCCGCGCCCGTTAACCCTGCTCCTAACATTTCCACGGGCTCTTCTGATCTAATAATAAATAACGATCATATGCGATGATTATCTCAAAATATTAACATTTCGGTTTATTTATTGAACTTTTAAATTAAAAACAATACATTAAATAAATACAAATATAAATCCATATCAGCAAAATATTTCTGTTCATGAGTTAATTTTGAAATTCGAATTATTATAAAAAATTCTATTGATTTTGATCAAATTTTAAATTTATTCATAAATAATTTTTCATAAATTAATACTTTTTATATAGAATATGGGTGACAAACGAGCACACAGTTCACCTGATGGTAAGTGGATGCTAAGAGCCGCCATAAAACCTAAGAAGATAAAACCGCCAATCAAACTTACGCCATACAAGAACCGTGTGGCGGCAGTGTCCATCGCTTCTATTCGTTCAGTGTATGTCAAGAGAGGCGAGTATTCAAAATGTTGTAGAGAAAAGGATTAAAGTAATAACTTCACTATAACCATATCTGTACACCAGACGTAAAATGCCAATACTATCTAGGGGAGTTTCGTCAAAGTATGTGAAGTCTTGTGCTGCTATCCCCAATCGTTTGACGCGTAGCGTTAATGACAAATCTACCCAAATTTGAGAGAGACCTACGTATTGCAATGGGTTTGAATTGGAAGAGAAATTAGATCTTCTATTAAATAATATTATGTTTCTTTTTGTTTCACTGCGAATAATAACGGTTTACAATCTTTATTATTTTTGTATAATAATGATTCATCATAATCATCCTCGTTACAGCCCTTCACAAGTCGAATGTTGAACATAGGCCTCGTTGAGGAATAACGATTGAGGTCACAAAAATAATATATATATATATATATATATATATATATATATATATATATATATATATATATATATATATAACATATTAACATACAATTTTAAACGTACCTATATGGTGCAAAGTAAGCACCGTAATTGTAGTTAATTTCGGTGTGGTTATCCATCACGGCAGGCGGGATCATCTTGCGAGCAGCCCTCGGTAGTGTGTTTGTATCCACCCAACTGACTGACTGCTAATTGATGTTCTCTGTTCCTCCATTTTATATCTACTAGTTGCTAATGAATTTAAGGGATTATCCACATAGATGCCACTGATAGGATTAGTAGAGATTTTCACTGTTTTCAATGACATAGATTTGTAGTGATGGATGCGCCGTTTGTATTTATTATAGGAAACAAAGGTGTTCTAACAAGAGACCATTTCAATACGAAACCGTATAATTTAGGTTTTCCGGATTCGTGAACAAGTAAGTGACTAATTTGGAATAAAGTGAACTCCATAGTAAGTATAAAAGTTTAAAATATTTTTAACTTATATAATATTACGATTTTGTAATCTATACACTCAATCAAGTGTCTGTACATTATATTTTTGTGAGTAAAACGATTTCTATCATTTTTAGATTGTCCGCCTGTCTGTCTGTTTGTTTGTGAATGCATCACGGCTAAAGTACTATTAAAAAAGAATCGTTAATAAAATCAGAAAACGTATCTATGGGTAACATTTAACCTTTGTTTTATTATATTCGATTAATTCTATCAAAAGTTATGGTCATTATTTTGAAGTACCTATCGGTACAAAATTGTTGAATTTAAATTTAATCTCAGAAATGATAATTAATTGACGTAAAATAATGTGCTATGATAATTAAGTTATATCTGATAAATATATAAAACAATATACAAAATAAATAAAATACAGTAAACAAAAATATTTTAAAATATTTTCTTACAAATATTAACACATCACATCTTATTAGAAAAAGTGCAAACATGAAGGTTAAATTAACTATTTTGATGACTTTTAAGTCAGCTTACCTGTGTGCCTTAGGTTCCAGTTAAATCCCCAGAAGACAAGATTTCGCGTGTAAGCGCGTGTAGCGATTACGCTAAAAAGAATCCCTTTGTCGTATCTCTTCAGTTTCAGGGCACTCCCCTTGTAGCCTGAGCCAGTTTCGGAATCCTCGGCGTTGACATATCGAATGACGTGCAGATTTGTGATCACTTGGAAGAGAAGGCCAAAATGGTCACTAAAACGTTTAGCGTGCTTAGCAGAGCGGGACAGTATTTCCTGCCAGCCACCGCTTGCAACTTTACAAGGCGCATATTCGACCTAACATGGAATACTGTTCTCGTTTCTGGGCCAGGGCTCCCCAGCGTTTTATTTGATCGCATCCAGCACGCAGCGGTTCTTATTGTCGGCGACCGAGTTCTTTCTGATCGGCTTGAATCACTGGCGCTGCGAGGAGATGTGGCATATCTTTGCGTATTCATCGCAACTACTACGGGGAGTGTTTAGAAGAATAATTGTTCGGACTATTTCCAGCTGCTCAATTTCACCATCGCACATCGCAACAAGTACAACAAGAATACCATCTGGATGATTGTTAGTCCACCACTATGCGATTTACAAGAAGTTTTCTTCCTTCTCTCTTCAACTTCTTTATGGAATCGACTTTCACCAGCGATTTTTCCGGAACGGTACGACTTAGGGAACTTTAAAAGTTTGTTCATGGGCGGCGGTAGTCATTTACCATCAAGTGAGCCGCATGCTGATTTACCTTTCTCACAAAAAAAAAGAAATAAAGTTTTTAAATATGTATATTAACTTTTTTACTATAGCTGTTAACAGGTCTATGTTGCTTTGGAAATTGAGTTTGATCGTTATCAATATTTACACCATGATATTTAGAGACGACACATCGAAAACGCTATCGCCGTACTGATCCGAGTGAATACATAATTTCTATAAAAACTTGAAGAAACGCCGTCATAAGGTCTAAAATTGCGTAGTGTCCGCGACGATTAAAAGCGCTTAGAAATTGTCAGAATCTTAAAATAATTTTTATAAAATTATTGATTTAAGTTATCAAAATAATAAGCAAGTAAATTATGAATATTGATGTTATGAATATATTTGAGTGATTCCCAAGCATATACAACAGTGGTCTCCAATTAGTTTCGCTCGGGGTCCGTTTTAAGAAATGAAATGACCATCGTGGTCCGCACATTTTATTTATAAGAAAAAATATTTATTAAACAAATGTAATTAAGGAAATAACAAAGGTATTTTGTTACATAGGTATCAATGCGAAAAATGAAATTTTTTGTTGCGAATTATCTGTCTGTGTGTAATTATGTGTGTAGTTCGGAGTAAAATTGGTGCAAGCTATTGACATTAAAACCTGGAGATGTCCAGTAATAAGTCGAAAATGCTGCTTCACAAATATATGTCGATCCAAACAAAGTAAGAAGTTTCAAAGCTAATTTTTGTAATTCTGGATATTTATTACCACACACAAATTTTATCCAGAACTCTTCACTGGAAACTACCGATTGTTTGTGTTTTAAAACTGTGTTGTCTTGGAAATCGATCATTTCCATCTGCAGAGTAGCTTTATCACTTCCGAAAACAATTGCAGCATCATTGCTCCATTTACCATCACGATGCAGAGAGTAAATGCTGCTGAGGATTTCTACAACATTCTCAATTTTCCGTAATGAACGTCTTGAATTGGCGAACTCTTTCTCGCTCGCTCGTTACTTCGCCCGGCCGTTTTCGAATTGACGTCAACAAAGATAATGCGGGGGATACATTTTTATTAAATTACGTACAGCTCGCGTCAATCTTTTTGGGGCCACGGAAGTTATTTATATTGGAAGCAGTCTTTAGTGTAAGTTATTGTGTTCTCGCGGGTCCGCACTAAGTGGGTCGGCGGATGCGGACCGCGGTCCGCCATTTGGTGACCCCTGATATAGATCAAATGATTTCGTTGTAATTTCGACTATAGTGATTTTTTAGAGGTGTTTTCGCAAATAATTATGATCGAGTCAAAATTACACAATTGTGTTTTTGAGCAATCAAATTCAAGATAAAGACATGAATTTACCTATATCAAAATCCCACTTTCGTTAGTGGTGTCATAGTCGTATACTATTCGATGAAAGGAGGTGCATTTTTTCACGGTGTCGCCTTACAGCCGCGCTATGATATTGAGTCGTTTTAACATTTGAAGAACATGTACTATGTGCTCTTAATAAATATTGGTAGTTAATATTATTGGTTGATGTCATTATTAAAGTCATATATTTTGTCTTTTGTATATATATTTGATGTTAAAAGCTTGTTTATTAGCCATTTAAATACTTTATTAAAACCATCTCAAACATTTTTATATACTTCTTGCTATGTCTAATTACATGAAAGAGGAGGGCTATATCCTCAGCAAAACTTAAGATCTTACCTTGTGTCATTTTATTATTAAAGAGATGGTTAAGGATCGTAGGACGCAGTACACGTCCTTGTGGTTTACTAACGCCAAATGAGTAATGCTTTACTAACATGATTATCAACCCTAACTACGTAGTACTATTATTTATTCTGTGCCCTAACTTGTTGCGTTCTATTTGTTAGGTAATTTCTTATGAGACCTAACGGCATACCCCTAATAATGTACAATCCTATCAATATTTTTGTCATTTATATTTAAGAACTAGTAATCATAGCACCAGAAAAAAATGTTTATTACTACGATTGTAGTACCTATATTTATAGAAGCGAATGTAAAAATGTTACTTTTATATTACATAGGTATGCAAAAACTACTTTGAAGTTTCTGACTTTTGTTATAATGACCAAAAAAAGCTTTTTATTTGTATTACTTTCAGAATGTTACCATTTATAGGAAATTGTTACGATACTTTAATTTATTAATGTGTTTAAAAATATGCGTTTTGAATAAGGTTTCTACATTTATTTAAAAAAAAATATCTGAAATTGAATATAATTTATAGGCAAAACTACAGCGTACGCGTAGACGTGTGTACGAGTCAGTGTACGGAGCTTTAGCCTACTATTTACTTCCTTAATAACACTTATAACTACTACACTACACTTGATAACTACTCGATTCGAATTATGATTCCAATTTTCTCCTTCACACTTTAAACGGGCTTAGAACCGTCATAGTAAATAAATTAAAAAATACATAACAACGACGTAAACCGATAACTATCTTTATTATGGCGTATTTAAAAAATTGGAATCAAGTATTTATAACTATTAACAATTTAAAACTATTAATTCTATTTACAACAACGAACTGTTTACAATTTAAATATGCAATCGCTTTAAATAATGCTAACCATTCACAAAAATGTTTTCGAGGTGGACTCAGTGCTTGCAAACGTTGGCAGTAAAATGGGTAATATCCAGAAGAAAGCAGTAGATGCCACACGTAGTAATGGCTAACTCTGAATTTTCGAGCTGTATTAATGGTGTTAGCTTGGGGTTTCTCACTCGAAAAGCCTGATCACAGCGTTTTCGATAACCGGACTTATTGAAATGATTGAACATTTCGAGCACCTTCATGTGTAGGAGTGGTGAGCTGTCAAAAGTCCAACAGCCTTTGATTAACTGCACATACGTTAATTCCTTGTCTTTGCAATCGCGGTAAAGACCTACCTTCGTACAATTTTTGTGCACCACGTAACTTTCATTGCTTAAAATGTAACACCAAACCATTTCATAGTATTTGCGGTTTGAATATTTTTGTTTCGTCGTTGTTAACGAAGTGACAAGTAATACTACCTACGAAAATTTAAAAATAGAACACTTGTACGTAATGAGGTCATAATCCAGTGAACACTGTTCACCGGCCGGGCGAACGTACTAAACCTAGCGGTATAACGGCTTACGGAAGGGAAAGGCCCCACCCTTTTCCTTCTTGTCTTCACCGAGTCAAAAGAAATATTAGTTACCTAAATCTGTAACCGAGCGTGAGCGCCGAACTGGCTAAATACCACCGACTGCTTCCGAATTCTCCATTCCATTGCGAATGTAGGCGCTACATATTTGTGAATGACAATTAGTCAAAATAATGCACTTCCACTCATTTTGAATAAAAGATAAAAAGGACGAAATGTTTGAGTTATTTTCCTATTTTTTTATCACTTTTCGCTTATATTACCTATCCTGAACCTCTTCTGTAAATTTGGCCGTATATTGCACTACTGTGTCGAAATTAAAAAATATAATAAAGGAAATCTAAAACTAAAAATTAAAATTATCATACAGTCCTACTCCTGTGTTTCCTCGCTAAATGGCTATACTTAGCCTTTGAGCGAGAAAAGACCCAGCTTTCTTATCACTAGCAGAGACGATCAGTCGCAGATACTGTTCCTTTAGGAACTTCACCACACGTGGCTCCACGGATCGATAGTCAATATACAACAAATGGCACGAAATATATAGTCATCTCTCAGAGACTCATATTTTTACCACTTATTTCAGCTGCCTTTGATGCCACCCCGGCTCTAAACGAGGTAATCCTGAGGTGAAAGGCTGCCAAAGAGTCCACGAAAGTAGCATCTTAAACTCTCTGGTGTAGGATTCTTATCTCTCTCCCAAGGGACCAAAGTCATACCGTCGGGTTTCCTGCTATCGTAGAGCTCTTCGGATAACATCGTCCAACTCCAAGGAACCATGACGGGAAAACTTACCAGTTTACTTACATGAAAGTCCGTGGAGCACAAACTCGACGATGCCGCCACTGCAGGCGCACTGATGAGGTTGACAAATAGCGGATCCTAGTCGGTTTCCTACAGCAATGCGCAAGCTTTCCCCATAAAGTAATATGCCGAGATCACTTGATTTAATTCTATATTGAAGTTATATGTTTAAAATTTCATTTTAATTAAACATGATTGATGCTGGGTGAAAAAAATTGTTAATACTTTAGTAATATTTCGCTCTTGATTAATGATAACGAATTTGATAACACATAAAAGGGGCTGTCCATGTGGTTACAGTTTTTCTTCATGTACCGCATTGATACTATATTAAATTATTTTTAATTCTTACACGTAAACATGCTACTCGTTACATGAAAAAAAAAAACAACTGTTTCGTGGGTTTACCAGCACAGGAACTGGCACTTAATAAGCTGTATTAAGTGCCAGTACGTGTGATTTAAAGGTTATCGCAAAGCAAAGTAGTAAATACTATACGTGGTAGAGTCACGCTGCAGCTATATGATGGTTGTAGCACGAATGGGTCGGCTCGACCGGGGAAGGACCACGCTCTCACAGTATACCAGCGTAAAATAGCAGCTTAATGCTGCTGTGTTTCGTACGGTGAGTGTAGAGAACCGTAGACCAGTTTTACTGGAATTGAGGCATTCTATCTTAGTCCTCAGGGTTGACAACGCATCTGCATTTTGATTCTTAATTGAGATTATATGTAGATGTCTATGGGCCACTGTATCCACTTGTGGACTATGTGCTGGTTTGTCAACTTTATCCTACAAAAAAAAAGACGGAAAAAAGGTACATTGTTAACCATCACAGAAATATGTATCCAAGAAGTTAAGTTAGTTAAGTTACCCGGTAATTCAAACGGTCTGTTATTTGTTACCGACTTCAAAACGGAGGAGGTATTCAATTCGACTGTATGTTTTTTTAAGTGTGTTGCCCAGAACTTTTCTCTGGGTGAACCGACTTTGATGATTCTTTTTTTATCTGAAAGTAGGTGCTTCTCGTGTGGTTTCCATATAAATTTAATCAAGATCTGATCTAATGCGTATTTAATTGGCTTCGAATACATTGATTCGGTCGTATTGAAGTCGGTTGTACAAAATTTTTAATTTTACCACTTGTTTTGCCATTTCATATTACGGATACTGTGATCGATCTTCACGCATAAGAAGACTATTTTATGATTGCCAGCCATGCAGATTGTTTGAGTACAAATAATCATCTCTTTTGAGCGTCGATTCTTCTCTCCATATGTATTATAGATTGCACTCGTGTAACATTGTCTGCACTGTTGGTAGATCAAAGATCAAATTATAGAATGATAAAAACTACAACTCAAACAAATGAACGTTTACCATTTCTGATATTATTCATATTACTAGTATTCGCCCTACGATTAAATATAACGAAAAAGTAATGTGTTTTTTAAAACGTGCGAAGCCGCGGTGGGTTGCTAGTGTAATATATAAATATTTTGTGCAAACTTTATGTTTAATTTTTAATTATATTCTAACTTTTATTTTTTTAACGTTTTTTCGGTATATGTAAAACAATATAATTCTAAAATGCGTAAATAAGGACGTGTTTAAAATTATAATTTCAAGATACCTATATTTCACTTGTATTCATATAATACATATTGTAAATTATGTTGAAATTGGGTTGGATAATACTTTGTAATCCAAAACGTTTCCTTAACGTGCTTTGGAATTTAATGCAAAGGTGTTAAAAATCGCTTATACGGTTGGAATCACAAGTTGTAATTTGATCCGTCTGATGTGAGGTTAATAATGACGACTTAGGCTTTCGTTGCTTTTCTTTGTTCTGTATGTTTTAACAGTTAACGAAATAATTTCGTTATTGGTTTTATACAATGTATGAGCTTAGCAAATTACAAGCGTTACATTAAGAAATTTCAAAGAAAAGTTTTAAGAGATTTTGAAGGTTCATTTGTGATTTATTTGGCAGTTTATTAATTTATAATGATTTCAGTTGTAGGTAAAACGCTGCTCATGTTTAAATTGTGAGCCTCAATTCCAAACAAAAAATGACGTAAAGAATATATTTTTGTAATTGACATGATTAAATTTTAGGACTAATTTACGCATACGTATTTTTTAATATTTTTTTTAATAGTTTTGATACTGTTAGCAAGTAAAGGTGTGACATAGATAGAGAAAAAATGTCGGATGTTAGCATATCCACATACAATCAGCCTGATGTTTGGAAAACCTAATAACCGATGAATTTATTTAGTTTATTTGGATGTGTAGCGTAACTAGCATATGCAAATGAAAAAAAACCTTCAAAATTTATTTAGTGAAAAATTTGCAAAAATTTTCTATTTTGGTAATGTTTGACAATCTTGGTTGTAAAACAAATTGTATGAAACCTAAGTGACCAATTATTCTAAAAGAAGATAAGGATATAATTTAATTTATATAAATTTTAATTTGCTAATTGTATGTGGTTTTATTACTCTGCATTGTCCGGGGAGTAAAAGGATGTCATGCAGTTGATGGCACTAGCCATCTGGTATCAAGTATCAGAAATAGGAGTGTCAAGATCTTTCTCAACTCTCAGAACTTCAGAACTCTCCCAACAGCGCCATCTAGTATCGAATAGAAGAATTAAACTTTCTAGAAAGATCCACTCTTGAACTTTCTGCACTTAGTTGGTCGAGACCGGTATTTGCTGGAACATTCTGGATGTTTCGATGAAAAAGGCCTATTTAAAGCCGTTGAATGCCGCGATCGGGGCAGTATTGAATTGGCGATACGAGCGAAGCTTTCGGTGTGAATAATTATCAGTGTGATTTAAGTTTTATTTGGTGTTCAGTAATTAAAGTGCCCATTTTGGTAATTTAATCGGCAGTTTTTATTTTCACGAACCCTAAGCTCATAACAATACTCTTGGAGGAAGTTTCAAGGAGGTTGAAATTAAAATCTCCACATACGACAACTGATTAATTTCTTCATAATGTGGGGGTTTGTAAGCACTAACAACAATAGGCAGGGGACTTTTGATAAGCTGTAATGAATGTATGGAATGAATGAAAGAGACGATGATCACTATTTCGCTTTAAGCTATTACGCAATGTAGAAGATATTTTCGTAATCATCCAACTATCAAAAGATCAAGTTTCTACACGATTTGATATAATAGTCAAACTGTATCTCACAATTCGCTTTACTGATTCTGATTACCTTTAAGAACTTGAACTTGATATGGATGTAAAGGAGCATAAAGAGGTGTGTCAGGATCGTGCTAAATGGAAGTCCGTAGTCTTACCAGTGTTGACACAGCTAGACTAGCTTACTTTAGCTATTTTCATAGCACTGACACTGAAATTATATTTGTTTCACAGAAGAGGGCCATAAGAGCAATCTATGATTTATAACTTAAAGAGTCGCCCAGACAAAAATTTAAGGAAATTGATATATTAACTTTGGCCTCTCAATACGTTTATGATAATTTAATAGTAATATATAAAAATGTAATATAATAATACACGAGAATAAAAGTAGTTTTATAAAAATAAGTGATATTCACTCTGTAAATACTAGGAACATACACAAGTTAGTAGTACTAGTTACTCGATTCCACCGAGTCAGTAATTAATTCTTGGGGCGATGTTGTATACGCTTTTACAACAAAATCCCAGAAAATATACAACATTTGACCTGCACAAAGCTTAAAAATTGTATTAAACTAAGTTTGTATAAAAAAGATTATTATAACATTAAGGAATCTGCTCAAAGTTCAAAATTTTTATTAAACTAAGTTTGTATGAAAAGGGTTATTATAATATTAAGGACTTTATGGATGATAATAACGCCTGGTAATAAGGTGATCGCTACCAAGCTATTTCTAATTTGTTTTGTGTTGTTAATTGTGTAACGTACATGTAAGCTGGTATTTAAAAAAGTCCCGCAGGGTTTTTTGCTGGTTTTTCCCAGGGCAGAGGATTTTTACTGAACCAGTGATAAATTAAATAAAAGAGTGACTTTTAATAACTATTATTTATAATCTACTAGTGATCTGCCCCGGCTTCGCACGGGTGATATCTATGATTCTACAACAGCTCCACCTACCGGGTCCAAATAGGCCTATAACCTTCGTGGAAAGTGCAAGCTTGAACAATGCAAGCAATCTTGACCCAGTTTTACCGCAATCTTATAAACGGTATGGCAGAGTATAATATAGTCCGACTAGGTAAGTCCAACTTCGACCGAGAGGTCAATCGACAGATTCAACTCGGCTGGGCAGCGTTCGGGAAATTACGACACATCTTCTCGTCAGGTATACCTCAATCTCTGAAAACTAAAGTGTATAACCAGTGTGCGTTGCCAGTGATGACTTACGGATCTGAGACGTGGTTCTTCACTGCTGGCTGTATGAGGACGCTCAAGGTCGCTCAGCGATCTATGGAGAGGGCTATGCTCGGAGTTTCTCTGCGTGATAGACTCAGAAATGAGGATATCCGCAGTAAAACCGGAGTGACCGACATAACCCAACGGATTAGTAAGCTGAAGTGGCAATGGGCCGGCCATATAGCTCGAAGAACCGATAACCGATGCGGAAGAAAGGTTCTTGAGTGGCAGCCTCGTACCGGTAGGCGTAGTGTAGGGCGACCCCCCACTAGATGGAGTGACGACCTGGTAAGATATGCAGGAAGTCGATGGATGCAGGTGGCTCGGGACCGTGCTTTGTGGCATTACTTGGGGGAGGCCTATGTTCAGCAGTGGACTTGTGAAGGGCTGTAATGATGATGATGATGATGAAACGTACTCGTACTTCGAGCATAGTGCTCCCAACAACTACCGGCACAGGTGTGACATGGACATTAAACATGATCTTTGTTTTGTCCATGTTCATCTTAAGACCTATCCGTTGGGAGACACCATTGAGGTCATTGAGCATAGTATTAAGTTCCTCCAGCAATTCTGCCAAAAGGACTATATCGTCGGCAAATCGAAGGTGAGTGATGTACTCGCCATTGATGTTAATACCGTTTCCTTTCCAGTCCAGTAGCTTGAAAACGTCTTCCAACGCAGCGGTGAAGAGTTTCGGGGATATAACATCACCCTTTCTTACACCTCTCTGCAGTTGGATAGGTTTCGAACTCCGGTTCTGTACTCGGATAGCCATCGTAGCCCTACTGTACAAACACTTCAGCACTTCGATATACCGACAGTCAACTTGGCACCGCTGAAGGGACTGTACCACCGCCCAAATTTCGACGGAATCAAAGGCTTTCTCATAGTCCACATATGCCAGGCAAAGTGGCAGATTGTACTATTCGGTCTTCTATATAATCTGCCGCAGGGTATGTATGTGGCCTATGGTACTGAAGCCTTTTCGGAAACCGGCTTGTTCGGGAGGCTGGAAGTCGTCGAGTCTCGTCGAGTCGTGCGAGACGATTCGTAATAACTCTCGAAAACAGCACGTAGACGTGGCTCAGAAGGGAAATCGGTCTGTAGTTCTTCAAGAGAGCGTTGTCGCCTTTCTTAAAGAACAAGACCACCGCGCTTCTGCTCCACGCCTCCGGAGTAGTGCCACCATGGAGGACGGAATTGAAGAGCTTCTGAAGGACTTCAAGTACCGGTGTTCCACCCGCTTTCAGAAGCTCCGCTGTAATTTCATCCTCGCCCGGGGCGGGGTCTTGCCGTTTTTAAGGTGGTGGATAGCCATTCCAATCTCGCTCAGACTGACGTCCGGGATATCATCGGAATAGTGTCGGATAAGACTTGCTCTTGCTCGTCACTCACACTTGCGTGTGGCTCCAACGATGATGTGTACAGCTGCCCATAGAACCTCTCAATCTTACTCAGAATCTCAGGTGTCCCGGATACGATGTTGCCACACTCAGTCTTCAGCTTTGACAGTTGGCTCTTTCTGGCAGACAGATATCTGGCAAAGACTTTGGAGCCCTTGTTCCGCTCGATCGCTTCTTTAATACGAGCAGTATTAAAGTTGCGTAAGTCTCGTCGCATGCATTTGGAGATCTGTCTGTTCAGTTGCCAGTATGCTGTCAAATCTGTTGATGATTGCAGCCTCATCTCCCGTCTAACAGACATGAGATTAAGAGTGTGATCGGAGAGTTTTTGTGTTCTTCTGCGGTGGGTCTTGCAGAACTTAGCCCCGACCGCATGGACAGTTTCCAAGAGCTTGTCATTCATATCGTCCACTGCATTGCAATCCTCTAGGCACTGAAAGCGGTTTTGTAACTCGAGCTGAAAGGTTTCGGGATTCTGGATTAGAGCACGAGGGGGATGGAGCGTTGACTTCATCAGACGAGACCTCTCCAACTTAACGTTTAGGTTCAGTGTGCCTCTAACCATTCGGTGATCGCTGCCAGTTTTCACCCTTGCGATCACTGAGACATCACTGAACAGTTGGCGTCTTGTCGTCATACTGAAGTCAATCTCATTTTTTGTCGAATCGTCGGGGCTCGACCAGGTCCACTTCCTATGGGGCCGCTTCTGGAAGAAAGAGTTCATCATAAAGAGTCCCTCTTTCTCCATAAAGTCGGCCAGCTGCTGACCCCTTCGGTTCTGTTGCCCTAATCCAAATTTCCCTACCTTCAGCTCACCGCTTTCTCTTGTGCCTAGTTCTGCGTTGAAGTCTCCCATCAACACCGGGTAGTGGATTTTGGAGGAATGCATGGCTCTGGAAATATCCTCATACATTTCCTCCACCTCCTCATTGGGATGTGCCGAGGTTGGTGCGTAAACCTGTATGAACTTCAGCGAACTGAAATCAATCTAAATAAAACACACGTAATAAAAACGAGGAAAGACATAGACAGAGGGATGGGCAACATCTGTTGCGTTTACTATCCAGCAAAATGTAACTAGCTCTACCCTTTCGGCGGACACCATTTGTCCTACTTGCCTCTATGTCTTTTCAGTTAAAATTTGGGTGTAGATAAAACAGTAGTAACTCCAGTTTCATCGGTTGATGATACGGTCAGGAGCAAATATATAACGTAGCATTACACGCTCACAATTGTCAAATAAACCATTCAATGCTGTTCTATTAAATGAGAAACTTCGTGCCGCGCTGGTGTTTTCTGGTTTTCTGAGGCTCAGCTCCTGGTTTCTCATTCTAAGTCCTCTTGACCAGTCTTTCCTAGCACGTTTATTTTTCTTTCATGTTTCTGGATATTTGACACCTAAGTATTTGGCAAATTCATAGGCCAAAACCAAATGTTGCTGTAAACATAACCCTTGGTGCATTTTGCTACAGTTTAACAAATATTTTGTAAGCATCTTCTCTTCTTGTTTTGAAAATATTTAAGCAACAGTGTATTTAGAACTGTATGACTAAGACGATTATCTTTCGTTATGTTTAAAAGATTTTCGAAATTTCTTAATAGGATGTTGCAATGTTGCAGCTTTGATGTTGTACATATCACCTACTACACGTATAGATAATTTCTTCGATATAACGTTGGATATGTATGGCCGTCATATTTTCTTTGTTTACGAGTATATTGAATCGTTCTGTCTTTGGTTTATAGGTCCACACCACTCTCTGAAAAAAAGAAGTTAAATTAATTGGAAGAAGAAGCTAAATTAATTATTAATTACAAAATTTTACATTGGGGCAGAATCATACGCATCAAAGCGTCCCAGAGTTTACCGTATCATTGTGCCACAACAGAAGTTTTTGTAAAACATTAACATCAAATTTATCTATGTTAATTTATTGAGAAAAAATCATTAAACAAATATTTATGGATGGAACAGCTCACTTTTAATATGTATAAATATTTCGAAGAAGTTGTAGAAAGTGAGTAAAACTTTTTTTCATTCCACGTGTTTTTTTAGTGGGACAAAACACAAATGATCTCGTCTAACTCCATCAGCTAAATGGACGGCTGCGCGGCACTTGCAGCCGTCCATTTAGCTGATGGAGCATTTAGGGCAGACATAGACAAGTTATAGTGTTATCACGACTCGATTACATCTAATCCATTAGGATATATGTTAGGTGAATCAATCTGCCCCTTGCATCAAACTGCCCCGCCTCCCCCTACGTGAGGGTAATACGGTCACCTTAAGCTTTGCCGCCATATAAAACCAAAATTATGAGAAAGACAGAGACGAAAAATACAAAGTCGTATACTATATCTAATTAGTGTTGCCCAAAATCGGTCTTGGTTACTTTATTAATCTTCTGAAGAATCATTAATTTTTTCAAAGCCGAACTTTCCTTTGTCGGTCTTTCGGCATGTACTTTCAAATAGTAGTATTTATTTTAAAGTATTTATTTTAATTCCAGTCATTCCCTATTGAGCTTTGCTTCGAGTCTAATGTATTAATTGTTTTTACTCTAATCCTTGTTGTTCTCGGAGTGATAAGTTTACAATTTGACATGAGTGACGAAGAGTCGTATAGTTCTAGTTGGAGTAGTGAGAGTTGGAGTTATAGATCTAAAAGACCTAAAAGTAAATTTGATGAGCTTTTCGACATAATTCATGCACCCCAAATTGCTTTGTGTCAATTATGCCAACATAAAAAGGTTGAAATAAAAATAAAAAAACAGAAACACTTCAGGCTTAAGGAAGCATCTAATATCTTTCCACAAAAAGGAATCATAAATATTTCTTCCTGAAAAACCAAAATTAAGTGGAGATATCACAAGCTTTTTAATAACCACCGGAAAAAGTGGACAGGTAAGAAAAAATATACTTATCACACAATTACATAACACATATAATTATGTAACTAGCGGCCGCCTGCGACTCCATCCGCGTACAATATCTGATTTCCTATGAGATTTTGAAATTTTCTCGCTGCAAAAGTCTTACCTAAGTATAAAGAGGCTATATAGGTAAAGCTTAACTATGCAAGTATTTATTATTTAAAACTAATAAAGTAAATGTCGATCTTCATATCTATACTTTTAAAATATAGGAATTGCATGTAACCATTTTACCCCAATTTCACCCCCTTAGGCAAGCTTACTCTTGAATCCAATAACAATTTCGATCCAATCTCAATTTCAATCCAATGCTGACAAATTAGCGTACTCTTGAAAACAATTTTGACAACATTGGATTGAAATCGGAGTTGCGCTCGGATTGGCCAAAAATTTTGTTGTACCACATGAAGTTAGCTGCGTTACTCTTAGCAACAGGCATGTTTTATTTATCGTTAAACCGGTAAAGTCATAATAAACCCTTTGTAACTTTCATAAACTAGCGTTTAAGTAGTAAAAATACTTAATAAATGGTGTAATTCGTCAAACATAACATTTTTTCATACAGTTCTTATAAAAAAACGCTATATTTGCGAGTTTTAATTAATTATAAGGCTGTATAGGAGCGTGTCTTTGCCTCATTTTTTTGTTGTCAGAAAAAAATTGTTATCACGACGATCATGAAACAATGTAAACAAATATCAACTTTCGAAGAACTCTTTTTAAGTTTAAAGGTGAAGTGCTTTTTAAGTATGTGTAGAGTGAATTAATAATAGACCTTTCAACTTGGGTATAACTATAAACAGTTTGAAATAGTTCATTTACCGCATTAACACAATTAAGCATCATATGAAACAGACGAAATGGGCACTGTTAGCTAATTAGGAGGTACAAAATAAATAATAATGGTCAAGGATAGGCTAAAGTAAGTATAACAATGTTTTTTAAAAATTTTACAGGTAGATATGTTTTTTAATTTGGGTACAGAAAAAAAGCAATTTCTGGCCTGTTGAACAACATTAAACAAGGGATTGATAGCAGTCACAGATGGTCAAGTGTTGCTTTTGAAGACTCAACTTACAATTAACCTTTCTCACTACTTAGTTTTTACAAATAACAATGTTGATTCATTAACTTCTCAATATTTTTGTGTGGCATCTAATAATAATAACTATTTTTTTATTCACTTTTAAAGACAATCATTTTAATATTATTTTATTTTTCTAGGAATATCTATCTACCTATCCATTAGGATAGGCTAAGGCCACGGCACCAAATGGGCCAACAGCTGGTTAATTTCATGGAGAAAAGAGACCCTTTATGATGAACTTTATCTTCTAGATATGGCCACATAGAAAGTGGACTTGGTCGAGCCCCTACCTACAGTTTGATAAAAATAAGGAACTTGCAATATGTATGTCTTACACTCAAGTGGTAAAAAGGTAATCCATAATTTTTTAATTGCAATAATTTACATAAATTGACGTCATATGTGTTATCTCTTTGTGTAGAGAATATAGATGTTTCAATAAATCTTAAACATCCTTTTAAATGGTTTGTGGTGGATTAAAAACTTCTAATTCAAATATTCCACCTTAATTTTGTCATTGATTTATAATTAACAACTATTAAACATTACTCTACAGAGATGGGATGTTAATTATGCTTAATTCCATACCACATTCCCCAAGCAACAACACTCTACCATTAAGAAATGATCAATATATGGAGCATCCGAAAATAAAGTTATAATCAAATGCAATGTACAAAATAGGCAGGACAATTGAGGGGTTTAATATTATTGTTTTAAATTTTCCAAACAGAGTACAACAACAATAACAATCCTGTAATTTAAAATAAGACTTTCATTTAATTTTATAAATGTTTTAATGTTATTTTAAATTTATTTGTTTTCTTTTAATTACTTTTGTAAAAGAAACTGATTTTTGGTTCACTGAAGATATAATTTAAAGATTTTAATTTCATAGTGTTATCATTTGATATATAATCAATATGTTTTTGATTACATATGTTAAGCTATATTATCAAATTTCAAATATGCAAAATAGATTTAATGTAGATTTAGTACCTAGGTAAGAATATATACTAATAGTAATAGGTTGATAAAAATATGTTTGCATTATATTAAATAAATGATCGAATTTGTATCAGAATTTTATTAACAAATCCTTTTTAAAAAACAATGAGTGAATGCTGGAAATAAAGTAAATGGGGCTATAAACTCTATCTTGAAAAGTCAGAATGTGTCAAAAAAGGCACATATTATGGCTGTTAGTCCCTTTTTTAACATATGGTAGTGGAAGTTGGGTGTGGCAGAAGAAGCACGAAAGTAGAATAAACGCAGTAGAAATGCAGTCATCATACCTACCATAAGGAGTATGGTAGGTATGAATGTGAGTGAAAGGGTGAGAAATCGCGTGATAAGAGTGTGGTTTGCAAGATGATGTGACCAGTATTAAGAAAGGAATGCTTCGGTGGTATGGTCATATACAAAAAAATTTATGAGGAACAGGTGACAAAGCAAATTTATGTTGCAGAAGTGAGTGGCAGAGTTAGAAAGGGATGTTTTAGGAGAAAGAGTACCGACAAAATTGGCGATATATTGAAAATGGGCCAAATTAAGGGTACTAGTATAATACTAGTATAATAAAGCAAGAGAGGTGTGTCAGGATTGTGCCAAATGGAAGTCTGTAGTCACTGCCCACCCCTCGAGTGACAGGCATGAGTGTTTATGTTGTGTTAAGTTATGTGTTATTAAAATTACGTTAGCTATATAATTTTATTTTTAATTCTTATAAAATTATACATTCATTATATTTGTTTCCTTTACGTGTGAAACCCGCCAATAAACCTATCAGACACGATAAGATGCTTTAGATCATACTTGAGATATCTAAACAATCCTCTTTAAACCTTTGCGCCGCCTAACTATTGAACATATTTCTTCTACAAAACAACCACTTTAAAACGAATTAAAAATAAAGGCTGTAACAATATGATGTATATATATTCTCTACGGAGGGTCATATTTAGGTTTTTATTCATGCACTATTTTCTCACTAAAGTCCTTAATAATACAACTATTGGCTCCATAATCATCATCACTCATAGAAAAAAACTTAAGTGCTTAAAACGCATAATTTGAAGCTCATTTCGTCATTTTTTTAATTGCAATGCACTATTACGGCGTAGAATAATAGACACAAGAGTTAAACATGTCATTATTTTATCGAAAATAATAAGATAATTGCCGGAAAAGAAAGATTAATATGAACACAATTCCTAAAACGTTACTGTTTTGCTATTGCCTTAATTCCAACTCCAACACAATATCAAACACAATACGCTGCTGTCAACTAACTGTCAAAAGTGCGTCGGGAGTACCGATTTCGCTCGGACAATTTCAATTCCAATCCTAATTAGTTTACACAATCACCACGCAATACTAAACTAATTTAGCGCTAGAGTCGTTTTCAAGAGTACCAAACGTCATAATTCCAATTCCGATCGATCGGAATTGTTTTCAAGAGTAAGCCTACTGGTTAGGATTTCGTAAAACAGCTTATTCAGGATTTTATTATTGAAAACTTATAACTTTAATGCCGATTTTCGTGTCTCTAACTTCAAAAACGTAGGACTTTCATACAAACTTCCAACTCCCATTTCACTCCCTTAGGGATAGATTTTCTCAAAACCGTTTCTTAACTGATCTCTATGCCAGAAAAGGAACCTACCTTACAAACTTTAATTTTGTATGTTTTATAGTTCCTGAGATATCGTTATAGTCAGTCAGTGAGTGGTATATATATATATATATATATATATATATATATATATATATATATATATATATATATATAGATTATAGTGTTAAATATGTATTTATAACTCACTCATATTTTGATTTGTTTTTATAATCGGCGAGACACATGATTTACTGTTTTATTTCAGTCTGAAAATAGCAGTGACAACATCACGACAGCTACAGCAAGCTTACTCTTGAATCCAATAACAATTTCGATCCAATCTCAGTTTCAATCCAATGCTGACAAATTAGCGTACTCTTTAAAACAATTTTGACAACATTGGATTGAAATCGGAGTTGCGCTCGGATTGGCCAAAAATTTTGTTGTATCACATGAAGTTAGCTGCGTTACTCTTAGCAACAGGCATGTTTTATTTATCGTTAAACCGGTAAAGTCATAATAAACCCTTTGTAACTTTCATAAACGAGCGTTTAAGTAGTAAAAATACTTAATAAATGGTGTAATTCGTCAAACATAACATCTTTTCATACAGTTCTTATAAAAAACGCTATATTTGCGAGTTTTAATTAATTATAAGGCTGTATAGGAGCGTGTCTTTGCCTCATTTTTTTGTTGTCAGAAAAAATTGTTATCACGACGATCATGAAACAATGTAAATAAATATCAACTTTCGAAGAACTTTTTTTAAGTTTATAGGTGAAGTGCTTTTTAAGTATGTGTAGAGTGAATTAATAATAGAGCTTTCAATTTGGGTACAACTATAAACAGTTTGAATTAGTTCATTACCGCATTAACACAATTAAGCATCATATGAAACAGACGAAATGGGTACTGTTAGCTAATTAGGAGGAACAAAATAAATAATAATGGTTAAGTAAGTATAAGAATGTTTTTTAAAAATTTTGTAGGTAGATATGTTTTTTAATTTGGGTACAGAAAAAAAGCAATTTCTGGCCTGTTGAACAATATTACAACAAACTAGGGATTGATAGCAGTCACGGACAGTCAAGTGTTGCTTTTGAAAACTCAACTTACAATTAACCTTTCTCACTACTTAGTTATTACAAATAACAATGTTGATTCGTTAACTTCTCAATATTTTTGTGTGGCATCTAATAATAATAACTATTTTTTTACTCACTTTTAAAGACAAACATTTTAATATTATTTTATTTTTCTAGGAATATCTAATGGATAGGCTAGGGCCACGGCACCAAATGGGCCAACAGCTGGTTAATTTCATGGAGAAAAGAGACTCTTTATGATGAACTTTATCTTCTAGATGTGGCCACATAAAAATTGGACTTGGTCGAGCCCCTACCTACAGTTTGATAAAAATAAGGAACTTGCAATATGTATGTCTTACACTCAAGTGGTAAAAAGGTAACCTCATAGGTGTTATCTCTTTGTGTAGAGAATATAGATGTTTCAATAAATCTTAAACAACCTTTTAAATGGTTTGTGGTGGATTAAAACTTCTAATTCAAATATTCCACTTTAATTTTGTCATTGATTTATAATTAGCAACTATTAAACATTACTCTACAGAGATGGGATGTTATCAAATATTTATTTTCATTTTAGAATCACAATTATTTACATTGTTTCATGATCGTCGTGATAACAATTTTTTCTGACAACAAAAAAATGAGGCAAAGACACGCTCCTATACAGCCTTATAATTAATTAAAACTCGCAAATATAGCGTTTTTTATAAGAACTGTATGAAAAGATGTTATGTTTGACGAATTACACCATTTATTAAGTATTTTTACTACTTAAACGCTCGTTTATGAAAGTTACAAAGGGTTTATTATGACTTTACCGGTTTAACGATAAATAAAACATGCCTGTTGCTAAGAGTAACGCAGCTAACTTCATGTGATACAACAAAATTTTTGGCCAATCCGAGCGCAACTCCGATTTCAATCCAATGTTGTCAAAATTGTTTTAAAGAGTACGCTAATTTGTCAGCATTGGATTGAAACTGAGATTGGATCGAAATTGTTATTGGATTCAAGAGTAAGCTTGCTGTAGCTGTCGTGATGTTGTCACTGCTATTTTCAGACTGAAATAAAACAGTAAATCATGTGTCTCGCCGATTATAAAAACAAATGAAAATATGAGTGAGTTATAATCAAATGCAATGTCCAAAATAGCCAGGACAATTGAGGGGTTTAATATGATTGTTTTAAATTTTCCAAACAGAGTACAACAACAATAACAATCCTGTAATTTAAAATAAGACTCATTTATTTTTATAAATGTTTTAATGTTATTTTAAATTTATTTGTTTTCTTTTAATTACTTTTGTAAAAGAAACTGATTTTTGGTTCACTGAAGATATAATTTTAAGATTTTAATTTCATAGTGTTATCATTTGATATATAATCAATATGTTTTTGATTACTTAAGTTAAGCTATATTATCAAATTTCAAATATGAAAAATAGATTTAATGTAGATTTAGTACCTAGGTAAGAATATATACTAATAGTAATAGAATATATACTAATATAATATAATATATAAAAATATGTTTGCATTATATTAAATAAATGATCAAATTTGTATCAGAATTTTATTAACAAATCGTTTTTAAAAAGCAATGTGTGAATGCTGGAAATAAATTAAATGGGGCTATAAACTCTATCGTGAAAAGTCAGAATGTGTCAAAAAAGGCACATATTATGGCTGTTATTCCCTTTTTTAACATATGGTAGTGGAAGTTGGGTGTGGCAGAAGAAGCACGAAAGTAGAATAAACGCAGTAGAAATGCAGTCATTAAGGAGTATGGTAGATATGAATGTGAGTGAAAGGGTGAGAAATTGCGTGATAAGAGTGTGGTTGGCAAGATGATGTGACCAGTATTAAGAAAGGAACGCTTCGGTGGTATGGTCATATATAAAAAAAATATGAGGAATAAGTGACAAAGCAAATTTATGTTGCAGAAGTGAGTGGCAGAGTTGGAAAGGGATGTTCTATGCGAAAGAATACCGACAAAATTGGCGATATATTGAAAATGGGCCAAATTAAGGGTACTAGTATAATGACGTGGAGGAGGCAAGAGAGGTGTGTCAGGATTGTGCCAAATGGAAGTCTGTAGTCTTTGCTCACCCCTCGAGTGACAGGCATGAGTGTTTATGTTGTGTTAAGTTATGTGTTATTAAAATTACGTTAGCTATATAATTTTATTTTTAATTCTTATAAAATTATACATTTATTATATTTATATTTCCTTTACGTGTGAAACCCGCCAATAAACCTCTCAGACATGATAAGAGACCTCTGCCCAGCTGGTGGATATTGGCGTTTGGCCTTCAACCACCAAACTGCTGGTTCAAATGTATTAAATAATGTTATGCGGTGCGGCTATTAATTTAAATAGAATAGTGGACTGTATATGAGCGCGGTGCGAGTGGTGAATGGAATTTAATTTATTCGTGATACCGCAAATCCCGTAAATTCGGGATATAGGAAGGACGTGAAGGAATGCATGTGCACCCACCTGGACTTCCGCTGATCTGCCTCGTGTCTCGATGGCTGCCGGCTGTCTTCACACTTATCAACTTCACAGATAATCACGAAATATAGCGTTATTGCAAATGTCTATACTTTTTACTATATGCTTGTATAATTCAATATCCAAATTACACAAGGGCGGTGCGGTTGATTGCGTGTCTTCTCAACTTGTGTGTGCCCGTTAACACACGAATGCACATGCTGGGCATAAAGCGGTAGATAGGAAACCGGAAATGGGCTTTGCAGTAATCTTATTGGATAATAATTAACGAATCCCTTATAAGCGTTAAGCGATAGTGCAAAGTGGCGCGAACACCCCCCCCCCCCGGCCTTGAGGTATCCTCAACTAGCAAGTAAAGTATAAAAATATAGATATATATAGATAAATACTTATATAGTAGCGAAATGAAGCGACGTTATGACCTAAGAATTAAACTAAATATATAAACGATAATGCAAAATTAACTATATTAATCAATGTGTTGGTAAAGGACACAGTTTGATAAGAGGACGTTTTAAAGTGGAATTCTTAAGTTTAACTTGCGCAACGCGTACCACACCATCCTTACCGGGAAACAATTCGGTGACAACGCCTAGAGGCCACTGAAGCGGTGGAGTATTATCCACGTCTATTAGAACATTCGTCCCTACAGAAATGGCAGTAGCGTTCTTATTCCACTTCACTCTACTCTGTAATGTATTTAAGTATTCGAATCTGAAGCGTTTCCAAAAGGACTGAACTAAAGAATCTATTAAAGAAAAGCGTGATAACAGATTAATACGTTCCTTGCTTAAATCTGCAGCTGGTAAGCATTCAAGTGGTTTTAAATTTAGAAAATGTGCGGGTGTAAGTGCGGTAGGTTCCGATGGATCACTGCTTAATACATAAAGCGGGCGAGAATTTAAGATACACTCGATCTGACAAAGAGTAGTAAGCATTTCTTCATACGTGAGGATTTGCTTACCTATTACGCGAAACAAATGGGTTTTTACAACCTTAATATTGGACTCCCACAAACCCCCGAAACGTGGAGCGCTTGGAGGGTTGAGTTTCCAAACAATGCGATTATCAGTGAGCACCTGACTGAATGCCTTATAATATTCTTCTGATTTTAAAAATCCATGTAATTCATGTAAATATGAACGCGAGGCGACAAAATTAGTACCGTTATCGCTGTATATAAATCGACACGGACCTCTACGAGAGATAAATCTCTTAAAAGCGTCTAAAAAACTTGCCGAACTTAGATCAGACGCTAATTCTAAATGCACTGCCTTAGTAACAAGGCATATAAATAAACATAAATAAGCCTTCTGGCTTCGTATACCACGTTTACGCGTCAATGTGATATAAAGTGGGCCCGAAAAATCCACACCTGTGTGTGTAAACGCATTACACTGCTCTAGGCGGCAAGCAGGCAAGGCAGACATCATGGGGTAAATAGGTTTGGGTTTATGTCGAAAACAAATGTTACACCTATGAATGCGGTATCTCACTACACGGCGAGCTGATAATATCCAATATTTCTCCCGTAATGCAGCAAGTAAATACTGAGGACCAGCGTGGAAATATTTATAGTGATAATAATCAATTATAAGATCAACAATATGCCCCTTTTTTGGTAGCAATATTGGATGCTTTTGGGAATCCGATAAAGACGAAAAGTCTAACCGACCACCTACTCGAAGTACATCGTCCGTGATAAATGGCGATAACCTTCGTAATGTTGATGAACATAGTTGTCCCTTTTTAATATTTTTATATCTTCGGCGAAAGCGATGCCTTGCACAATTTTAATAACTGTGATTTCAGAAATCTCTATGTCGGATGCGGTTATAATTTTATTTATGCGCGGTAATTTGTTTAAAAATCTTAAAACGTAAACAACGGATCGTAAATACTTATTCCAATTAGAAAATTTTAAGCTTAACGAGATAAATGGGTTTTCTTCCATGTCACTGACTCCAAGCGACACAGTCTTTTCTTCTGGTAAACTGATACGAGTTGATGCGAACCTTTGTACAGGCCATTCTTTACACGGCAGGGAAACCCACGAAGGCCCATGTAACCAAAGGTCACAATTTAAAATTTGTGAGGGTAACAGTCCACGAGAAATATGATCTGCAGGATTTTCTGAGCCGGCGATGTGGTAAAAGTTATCCGGTAATAAATAGGACTGTATTTGCGAAATACGGTTAGCAACAAAGGTGTTGAACTTATGCGGTGAAGAACACGCCCAACAGAGCGCGACTTCCGAATCTGAAAACGCATTAAATGTTGTTGATCGGATGCCTCAATGACAACGAATCGTAAACGGTGCGTGCTAACTTAGCGAGCAAAACCAAGGCACACAACTCAAGCCTGGCTAAAGTTATAACCTTTAATGGGGACACCCGAGATTTAGAACATAGGAGCGTTATAATTGGAGGATTACTTCCGTTAACAACATGCGAATAGATGACACACCTGTAAGCTTTTTCACTAGCGTCAGCGAAGGCTAGTAGCGACACATGGGATTTTTCATTTACGCCGATATGACGTGGAATCTGTAAATGTGAGATTAAAGGTAACTCTGATATAGATCGCTGCCATGTATTGACAATATTAGTGGGTGGAGTCTCATCCCAGTTAAGTTTAAGAACCCACAAGGCTTTAATTAATAATTTGGCGTAAAGTATTACTGGACCGACAAGTCCTAAAACATCGTACAAGCGAGCGGTTGCGGAGAGGATAGCGCGTTTGGTACAAGTGACCGGTGGCGGCGAAACAAGAAAGGAAAACTTATCGGTAGCGGGATACCAACGAAGGCCTAAAATTTTTAAAATGTCATTATCATCAAATGATACCGAGTCTTGTTGACGATGTGATGCTGGTATATGTTGTAAAAGCTTCTTGCAGTTACTTGTCCACTTAACCAAATCGAATCCACCTCGGCGAACCATTTGGATAAGTTGATTGGCGGTGTTGACTGCGTTGTTGACGCAAGGCGCGGAGGAAACGAGGTCATCCATATAAATATCCCTTTTCACTACAGAAGCAGCAAGGGGATAGAACTCCCTTTCGTCAGCGGCTAACTGGCGTAAAGTGCGAAGTGCGAGGAAAGGGGAAGAGCGTAATCCGAATGTGACGCGATTAAATTCATATGTTCGTATAGTTTCTTCTGTAGAAAACCGATACAAAATGCGTTGAAAGGCGCGATGGGATTTTTGGACTTCGATACACAAGTACATTTGCCTAACATCTGCAAAAAAAGCGATGCGATAAACTCTAACGTTTAATAAAATATTAAAAATGTCTGTTTGTAAATTTTTTCCGGTGTGCAAAATGTCATTCAAAGAAATATCGTTATCCGACTTAGCACTAGCGTCTAAAACGATGCGCAACTTCGTTGTACTTTTATCATTCCGTACGACAGGGTGATGCGGCAAATAAAAAGAAGGCTGTATACAATCATTATCAGAAACAGCGGATAAAATACCCTTATTAATGTATTCCCGTATAACAACATTGTATTGATCGCGAAGATCGGGATATTTGTTAAAGCGTTTTTCCAATAGTAAGAGGTGTTTTTTTGCATTTATTAAAGAGTCACCCAATATGTCGGGCCTTTTCTTAAATGGCAGGGCGACCACATACCGTCCGTCGTTTTGGCGGTAAGTAGTAGAAGTATAAATGTCTTCACATTCCTGCTCATCACGGCTCAAATATATTTTTTGCGGAAGTTCTTCAATTTTCCAAAATTTTTCCATTATGTCATTAAGACAATTTTGATTTAAATTTGTATCGTAAGAACAGGAAACAAATGAACGCGGTGATATAGCGACTTCAGCATCACCCATAATAATATATCCGAGTGATGTTTCTATGGCACTAGGCCATTGCGAATGAATTAAGTTTTCAGGCGACAAAAGTTTTATGTAGGTATTAACCCCCAATAAAATATCTATAGACCCAGGTTGATAAAACTGATCATCTGCTAAGCGTATTTTATCTAAATATCGAATTTTTGAAACATCTACTATCGAATCTGGCAACTGACCCGTGATGATCGGAACAACTAATGGTTCAATATGATAAAATTTGTTATCATTAAAACGAGACGTGAACTGCAGTGAAGTGACTCCTAAAATCTTTTGGGACACACCACCGATCCCGTGTACTTCGGTAAAACGATTTTTATTCGAAACGGAAAGAAATAAGCGTTTACAACAATCCTTCGTAATATAGTCGCTTTGGGATCCGGGGTCAACTAAACACCGAATAAAATGTTCATTGTCGTACTTATCTACGACCTTTATTTTTGCAGTCTCCAATAAAGTAGTATAGCGCGGGAGAGTACTATAATCGCGAGAAATATTACATGAAGAGGTAAGTGTTTTTTCATTTTCCTCTGTATTCGAATTGTGAGCGACAGAAGAATTTACCTTATTATCGTTAACTGCGCGGTAATTAATCGAATGCGCGCTGCATGCATTAGCGTTACGCGTCTGCACAACCTCTGAGTATAACGTATTGCTACTACGAAAAGCAGTCTTAGAGCCATTCTGATTCGGGTCAGAATGAATTAAAGAATGGTGGCGCCGCGCGCAGTATATACACTTACGCTTCGATTTACAAAAAGAAGTCGAGTGTTTATTACTTAAACAATTAATACAACAATTGTTTTGTTTAATAATATCGTAACGTTGTTGTGTATTTAATTTTAAAAAGCGTGGACAAACATACAAGTGTTCATGATCATTTGATTTACAAAAGATACATGAATGCGAAGGATCTGTATTAATAAATGTTTTACTAAATTTATTTGAAAGTGATTTGTTTCGATTATTATTGGATGTAGATAAAGTATGCGAATTATTAAATGTATGGCATACAGCCCTATTCTGTTCGTATAAAAATTGTACTAAAGAGGCGTAGCTTGGTATGCTAATTGTGCGACAAGACATTTCAAACGACTTAACAGTGTCATGGTCTAATTTTCTAAGTGCAATATTTAAAAACAAAAAATCAGCTAAGTCCTCAATTTTTAATTGCTTTAGAGCATTAATTGAAGCATCAAATTTGTCCATAAATTTATGATAACCTCCTGTTGTGTTTGCGTTCACCTGTGTTAAATTCAATAGTTGGTTAATATACGTAGATGCGAGTGTGCGTTCGTCATTATATCTTCTTATAAGCGCATTCCAAATAATGGAATAATTTTCTGCGGTAGGGGCTAACCCGGCACAAACTGATAACGCCCTGTCACTCAATTTGTTAACCAAATAATAAACACGTTCGGCATCAGTTAATTGTAAATTGTCGTGAATTAATGTCTTAAATTGTTGATAAAACATGGACCACTGGCGTATGTCTCCGTTAAATGACATTAATTCAATTGGCGGAAGTGAAGTTTTTAATTTAGTAGGAAATCTATTTTCTAACGTAACAGTGGAAGGCGATGTGGATATTTTCGTAATTTGGCACTTAATACGACTATATAAATCTTCAAATGAGTTCCAAGCCTCGTAATCAACGTCGCATTAGGGTTTAATTTTAAATGTTTAGTATTATAATTATCTAGAACTTCTTGAAACTCACTACGTAATTGTTCTATATTTATTTATTTATTTATTTAATCTTCATTATACACCTTATATACTAAGGGATATAAAGGGCGGACTTAATGCCTTATGGCATTCTCTGCCAGTCAACCCTGGATGATTTGAGAGACTGTGGCAGGTGTAATAAATCACTTCATAAATAAATAATAATGATATAAAACAAAATAAAATGCAAATGAATAGAATAAATATATAGTTAGTAAAATATACATACTTACTTAATATATAATATAGGATAAATAATAAACATAAAAACGGGTACTTCTATACAAAACTATAAGTACATAAAATATTATGAGACAAAAAATAAAATAACACAATACATATTAAAATACATTATACAAAATATTACTTACAAAGTCAAAGAGAAAAAAAAAACACAAAAACAATAGTCGGATACTCAGGTGGTATTATTCTTACGACAGAATTCTCGAACTAGTCTTTTAAAATAATTCTTGTTATTAATTTTCTTGATATCAACAGGCAAGGCATTCCAGAGCAGTATAGACTGCACAGTAAAAGAGGAATTATAGAAACCACTCCTATGTGGTGGAATACGAATTTTAAGACAATTTTGGGAACGGGGAACTCTATCGTTAGTGGAATACAGATATTGAAAGTTATCCTTAAGATAAGAGGGAGAATTGGGGTCATTTAAAATTGAATGTAGTACTTGCAAAGTTCGGGAGCTACGCCTTTGACGAATAGATAGCCATTTAAGCTTAGATCGGTACTGAGAAATATGGTCATACTTACGTAAGCCAAAAATGAATCTAATGCAATTGTTGAGAAGGCGCTCCAACTTATCGAGAAGATATTGAGATAGATCTGGGTAACACACATCTGCATAATCAATAATGGGTAATATCAAAGTCTGGATTAACAGAAGTTTAGTTTTAAAAGGCAGAAAGTTTTTGAGACGACAAAGTGAACGTAAGGTGGCAGTTACTTTACGGCTTGTTTCGGCAACTTGAACTTCCCAGCTTAAAGTATGGTCTATATGTAAACCAAGATTTTTGACAGACTTACAAAATGGCAACAATGTGCCATTGTAAAATACGGGAGCAAGGTTATCATTATTAATCTTACCTAACATTCTGCTACTACCTATAACCATTGCTTTGCATTTGGTTGGGTTAACTAAAACACCATGTCTGTACGACCAATCTCTAATGGCATCGAGGTTGTGGTTGAGTTTATGAATATTATCATTAAGGTCGTTAACACTAGATTGCACATAGAGCTGAAGATCATCTGCATACAGATGGTACGAACAGTTAAGAACTGAAGTGATAGAATTTATGAATAAAGAAAACATTAAAGGAGAAAGTATTCCGCCTTGCGGCACGCCTGTTTCAATGTCAGCCCATCTTGAGAACTCTTGTCCTAATCGTACTGATTGCTGGCGGCCGCGAAGATAGGATGAAAACCATTCCAAAGCTGGGATTGAGAATCTAAGATTAGTTAGGAAGGCTATAAGGATATCGTGGTCGACTGTGTTAAAAGCATTTGAAAAGTCAACAAGCACTACCACCGTAAGCTTTTGCTCATCCATTCCCATTCTAATATCATCTGTAACTTTTATCAATGCAGTGGTAGTACTGTGACCTGCACGAAAGCCTGACTGATATTTATTCAGCAGATTGTGTTTGGTTATGAACATAGAGATTTGCTTGTGAACACAGGCTTCCAGAACTTTAGATAGGTATGGCAATATTGAAATTGGTCGGAAATGGGTAGGTAATGAGGGATTAGGTATTTTAGGAAGTGGTCGCACAAATGCTTTTTTCCACTGAGTAGGATATTGACCTGAGTCAAGGGAATAGTTTATGATATGTGTGATTGCAGGCAATAGGCACTCAAGGATCATGGATACCATAACCTTACTAACCTCATCACAACCCACGGCCTTGGATTTAATAGCTAGTACAGACTTCTGTATCTCATCCTCAGTCACAGGTAAGAAGTGAAAAATAGGAATAGGAGGAGATGGCATGGATTGAATGGAAGCTATAGTCGTAGAACGAACTGTGGGATCCAAAGGAGAAGTAGAAATAAAGTGTTGATTTATTTCATCCAGAGTGATTGATGGACCACGGTCAGATGTAACGGCCTTACTAATACCTAGTGTTTTAAGAAATTTCCACACATCAGCGGTTGAAGAGTTTTCAATATTACTATGGATATAACGGCGTTTAGCATTTCGTACCATCTGATTGCATCTGTTTCTTAGCACTCTGTAGCGATCCCAGCTGTCCTGTGTACGATGCTTCTTAAATTTCACAAATGCTCGATCTCGCCTAGTCATTGCCAACCTTACGGCCTCAGTCATCCACGGGGCTGGTGAACGCTTCACTCTTACTTGATGTTTGGGAGCGTGTTTGTTGTACAGACCACGAACTATATTATTAAGGATTGAGACTTTATCGTCAATACAAGTTGATTTAAATAAAGAGGTTAAGTCAATACGATAGGCGTCACTTTTAAGTTTATCAAAATCCATTCTGGAGAAATTGCGAATGTATAGTACGACGGGATTGAGTTTAGGAGAAATCAGCTTATATGATATATAAATAAGATCATGTCGTGAAAAAGCAGGAGCCGATAGTTGTCCGTGCTTAATGACATAATCGGGAGAAGCCGTGATAATTTGATCAATCCATGAGTCATCAGTGTCAATATTGTGGTGAGTTGCCGCTAAGGGGAGAATTTGGAGATCGACTGACTCTATGATTGACCGAAATTTTTGAGAACGAGAAGAATTTCTCAACAAATCAGTATTGAAATCACCCATTATTATGCAGTGCATGTACTCAGATGAAGTGGAAGTGAGGGCGCTTTCAAGAGCGTCGAAAAAATTAACAGTAGGTGGACAGTATACTACCCCAAGAATTGCCTTTACACCTTTGATATCAATTTCCAGAAACAGAAACTCCGGTGAGGCAGAATACGCAGATGGAGAAGCTAAAATTATTTTATAAGGGATGTTTGCTCTAAGGTATATGGCAACACCACCTCCTCCTTTTTCAATTCGGTCGTTACGCACAAGAACAAAATCATTTAGAGGATATAAGCTGGACATTAATGATGGTTTTAGCCAACTTTCTGATACTAAGATTGCATGAACACAATCTATAGAAAAAACTTCTTCAAAATAAAAATAGTGACTTGGAATGCTTTGAGCATTGACATGACATATATTAAGCAAGTTTTTACAAGGAGTAAATAAATTGATTAGCTCATCGCGGAGGGAGGGCATACTATCACTACCATCACAAGACTCGAACGAGATATCTGAATCATGGGCAGAATAAAAAGATTCATCATCCGACATATCTAACATTAATAATAGAGATATAAGAATAATAAATTTTAAATAAATAAGAAACTATAATATAATAATATGTTATTAAATAATATAATAATATGTTATTATTGTTAGACTAACTACAAAATACGACTCAATACATATTATACATCACCCAACAGTTGACTGATTGCAAAGGAATATCTAAAGCTTACAATGATAATAAGAATAAAAAAAAGCAATTAACACTAACCTACTTGATCAAAGCATAATAAGACAAAAGTTTACTGTTAGTTAATCACTAAGTTAGTCACTTAATTAACAAGATAACTTAATGAATACTATTTGACAACAAGATTCACCAAAACAAACAGTAATGCAAAAAGAACATATTTTTAACGGTGTGATACAAAAGAACTTAAATTTTGCTAACATAGCAGCAAGAAGGTACCACACAAAAACAAAAAAAAACAAAGGAATACGATTAAGTTTCGAAATACAAGATCAATAATGTACAATTAGTTTTCAGACACAGCTTATTCTATTCTTTATACAAAAGCTTACTCCATAAACATAGTAATTATATACTCTTTGTGTCGAACTGTCACTATTATCCGCTGTATGTTTGTTTTATAATCAAGCAAATAATGTAAATAATACAATACCGTCAACAAATGATAACAAACAATGACAACAAACAAATGGAAAACCAAACAAACGAACAAAAAATAAAATACAATAAAAAGAACTTAAGAACTAAAGATAGAATACAAACTGCCGATTACAGAGGAATTATTTTTTGGGCATAACACGACGTGTCTTCTTGATTTCTACGCTTTGAACCGCTGGGATGACTTGTCTACGCCTGGCCCCACCTTGCTGAGAACTGGTTTCTAATGGGCTTTTCTGCGCAGTGACGGAAGGAGAATTAGGCTTGGGCCATTTAGTAAGAAGGATATCAAACTCTTCCTCAGTGGAAATTTTTATGCGGCTACTATCAGGAAGCCTAATGTTTATGGTTCCATCAAGAGTCCAAACATTCTTCATGCCGAAATGTCGGCGTGCCTTCTTATATGTACCCTGTCTCATTTTAGTGAGAAACTCCGATACTGTGTATGGTGTATTCTTTAATTTTGCCTTAGATCTCCAGACTTCAGATTTAGTATCATAACTTTGGAAATGAACAAGTACAGCTCTTGTCCGATCACTGCCCGGAGCTCCCAATCGATGACAGCGCTTCAAGGAAGAGTTGATTATATGTGAAAGGCCCAATTTATTATGAACAATTTCAAGTACCTCCTGTTCTACATTTAATCCAGACTCTTCAGGAATACCATTAAAAAGTAGTACCTTACGCCTTTGTCGCATATCTATTTCATCAACTACATTAGTACACCTCCGAAATTGTTGCTGCAGAATACTAAACATGTTGCTCACTAAATCTTTAAAAGCATAAAACTCCTCACTTAGCTGAACCAAGGTTGGATTTGATGGGACTAAAGCAGCTTTTAAGCGTTTCTCAAACTCTGACATCTTTTGCATCCAATCAACTTCAAGTTCCTTCTGCACCAGATCAACCTTGGTGACATTTGCCATCATGCGTTAATCACTTTAAATGTATAAATATAGTTACTCCCTTGTAAGCTAAATGGAGCTATAGGGTGATGCAAGTAAGTTCTTAAATCTTCTTTAAACACATATGTTTATAATAACAATGTAAACAAAAATGCGTTAAGTCACTGATTTGAAAGTAATTGAACTTAAATTAGATATTAAACTATTTTTATTTGAGTAAATAAAACGGAGCTAACAAATCAACTGTTGACTTTTACACACCTACCCACCAAAAAAAAAAAAAAATATTCGAAGCGATGCTAAGAAATAAATTCTGCTCGTCCAAGAAATTAAATGCGCCCTTTGAGGTCTCGTAAATTTTTTGTAATCGTTCGTAAATATAATTACGTTTAGCGATAATAATTTTTAAACTAACTTCTTCATCCGAAACCAGTTTCGATTCTTTGCTTCTCGTCGTCATTTTCAACAAACAAATGCGGACTAAAATTATTGCGATAAGTGACGGTAGAATTAGTTAACTGGGGAACGAAGCAATCTCGCATTACTAGAAAGATGGCGGTTAATCAACAAGAAAAATATCATTGATGGAATAATGAAGCGGTGTGGTATGCGTTACAAAGGTATTATAATACGTGTAATAAGCGATGCGGGACAAATAAATATTGTGGTTAGTATAATTAGAACTACAATTTATTATGATTTAATAATACATACGTATATAATTTTTTGTAATATATAAAAAAATGAATTTAATTCTCCGGACCGAAAGGTTAATTTAATCCCGGCCGAAGTGACCAAAAAATATATGGTGGATATTGGCGTTTGGCCTTCAACCACCAAACTGCTGGTTCAAATGTATTAAATAATGTTATGCGGTGCGGCTATTAATTTAAATAGAATAGTGGACTGTATATGAGCGCGGTGCGAGTGGTGAATGGAATTTAATTTATTCGTGATACTGCAAATCCCGTAAATTCGGGATATAGGAAGGACGTGAAGGAATGCATGTGCACCCACCTGGACTTCCGCTGATCTGCCTCGTGTCTCGATGGCTGCCGGCTGTCTTCACACTTATCAACTTCACAGATAATCACGAAATATAGCGTTATTGCAAATGTCTATACTTTTTACTATATGCTTGTATAATTCAATATCCAAATTACACAAGGGCGGTGCGGTTGATTGCGTGTCTTCTCAACTTGTGTGTGCCCGTTAACACACGAATGCACATGCTGGGCATAAAGCGGTAGATAGGAAACCGGAAATGGGCTTTGCAGTAATCTTATTGGATAATAATTAACGAATCCCATATAAGCGTTAAGCGATAGTGCAAAGTGGCGCGAACACCAGCAGTGGGATGCTTTAGATACTTGAGATATCTAAACAATCCTCTTTAAACCTTTGCGCCGCCTAACTATTGAACATATTTCTTCTACAAAACAACCACTTTAAAACGAATTAAAAATAAAGGCTGTAACAATATGATATAAAATATATTCTCTACGGAGGGTCATATTTAGGTTTTTATTCATGCACTATTTTCTCACTAAAGTCCTTAATAATACAATTATTATCTCCATAATCATCATCACTCATAGAAAAAAACTTAAGTACTTAAAACGCATAATTTGAAGCTCATTTCGTCATTTTTTTAATTGCAATGCACTATTACGGCGAATTACACCATTTATTAAGTATTTTTACTACTTAAACGCTCGTTTATGAAAGTTACAAAGGGTTTATCAGGACTTTACCGGTTTAACGATAAATAAAACATGCCTGTTGCTAAGAGTAACGCAGCTAACTTCATGTGGACAACAAAATTTTTGGCCAATCCGAGCGCAACTCCGATTTCAATCCAATGTTGTCAAAATTGTTTTCAAGGGTACGCTAATTTGTCAGCATTGGATTGAAATTGAGATTGGATCGAAATTGTTATTGGATTCAAGAGTAAGCTTGCTGTTTTGCTATTGCCTTAATTCCAACTCCAACACAATATCAAATACAATACGCTGCTGTCAACTAACTGTCAAAAGTGCGTCGGGAGTACCGATTTCGCTCGGACAATTTCAATTCCAATCCTAATTAGTTCACACAATCACCACGCAATACTAAACTAATTTAGTGCTAGAGTCGCTTTCAAGAGTACCAAACGTCATAATTCCAATCCTGATCGATCGGAATTGTTTTCAAGAGTAAGCCTACAGTTGATTGGATGGTTCAAAAATATCTTCCCTTCTCATTTTTCGATGACAAAGCTACACAAGTATATTTGCGATCAATTTGCCCAAATATGATGTTTCCTAAAAGGTCCACACTTAGAAGGAAACTCAAAGAACGGTTTGAAGAGCTTCAATTGAATCAAGAAACGACTACAACAATTTTCATCTAAAATGTCATTTACCATTGATGGATGGACGTCAATTGCTGGTAGGAGTTACTACGGGGTCACTATTCATTATATAGACAACGAATGGAAGTATCGATCTGTAGTCCTTGATTTTATACCATCACGCGGTCGACATACTGTGGAAGATATTGCAACGATTTTCCACGAATGTTTATTGGAATATGACATAATTGATAAAATACAGGGTATCACGGTCGACGACGCAACTGCAAATACCAAATTTATATATGAATTGGACAAACAGCTGCCACACTTTGATTCAGACAATCAACATTTACGGTGCTTTGCTCACATTTTGAACCTTGCTGTACAAGATTTATTAAAGACCTTAGCATTACACAGTGAAACTGACAATAAGGGACAAGAACAGCAGTATGAAGATAATGAAGACGAAACTGAGGAAGATGAAGAATATGCGCCAAATATTGCTGACTCACGTACAGCTATAACAAAATTACGCAGTATTTCCAGTAAAATAAAAAGAAGTGAGATATTGAAGAGGAAGTTTCAGTCTGCTTGTGAAGCAGCTGGCGTGCCGTCAAATCTGAACCCCATACTCGACTGTCCAACGAGATGGAATTCCACACATGATATGATTGAATTTTGTTTAAAAGTGAGAACTGGCATTAACATTTTTGCACTTCTGTCACCGAATTGAATGATTTTCAAATCACAGATAGTGAATGACAAATACTCGAAAAAATACATAAGTTTCTAATTAACTTTAAACTTCTATCAACGAAACTTGGCGGAGAAAAATATATTACGTTACCGCTAGTCATTGTATCATTTCAACAGAACGCGAGTAACCCGGATTCGATCCCCGCCAGCACCAATGAAATTGTTAATTGCAATTTTAAGTGCTGATTTACCACGTGCTCGGCGGTGAAGGAAAACATCGTGAGGAAACCTGCATGTCTGAGGATTAAAAAAAATATTTCGAAGACAAGTGAAGTTCGTCAACACGCATTTGGGCAGCGCGGCGGACACTTCCTTGCCCTAACCCCTCTCAGAAATGAGGGGAGGCCTGAACCCAGCAGAGTATATAGGCTGTACCTTTACTTTTACCTTTATTGTATCATTCAATCTCTTGCTCGATAAAATTGAATCCATGGTAAAACAATTAGATGAGAAACCTAATCGATCCGAAGTGGATGAAAGGCTCATTCTGGGTTTTCAAGCAGCTCGGATTTATTGTACCTCTTTAATTTTAGACCCAAAGCATAAGACTCAGACTTTTGACATGACATTATGGGGGAAGCAAATTAAAACAGAAAGCTTGCGCAATAGGGTGGAGTGATAATGTAAGAAATTTTTTTTTTGTTTTTTTTTTGATTGCATAGCGATAAAAATTTGCCTTTCATTGAGTAAATCCTACATACAAAATATTATTTACTTATCATGATGTCTTGAGGTGCCCCAACACAATTGAAAATTTGAAAAAAGCGATGAATGTCGTAGCACACCAGGCGGGAACAAAGTTCCTTACGCTACTCTATATATACCTATGTGTTAGTGTAGTAGACACCATCAACAGAGTAACAGCTTAGGAATCGGTTAAATAAAGTCTGGTTAAATATAAAAAATACATATATTAGAAAAATAAGGTAAAACTAAGTAATTATGATAGATTTGGATATCGTTCAGAAACACAGTAATTAAATATTAAATTGTTTTTTTGTATCAAAATTTGGCATTTGCTGACGTGATAATAATCGTGCCCTTATGAAACCGTCTCGTTTATTTTCTCCACAAACTGCACTTGAAGCTTCAGTCACCAATTTTATGCAGCGCTCTACGGCTTGGGTGTGGCATGGGAAATCTTTTATACTCTGACATGTTCTCAAACCGCATTTGACAATCTCTTTCAAGAATTCATCAGATAAATTGTAAGTCAGAGGTGGCTCAGTTATTTTACAGTCTTGCCACTTAATGAGGTCGGTATAATCTTCAGCATCGAAATTTAAAGGAGGCACTTTGAACGTTCGAAGTCCTTGATCATTCTCTGCTCTAGCTTTCAAAATTTGTTGACATGCTAGTTCTCGAATGATTTCTCTGTCATCTCCAAGCATAGCAATAAGAATATTTTCTGGGTGCCCGAAATATCCGTTTCGTATGAGTACCTTATCAATGACTATCTTCAAATCCGCGCTCAAATAGCGAGTCAGGCTAATCGTTTGCCACAGGTGCTTAGCTCCATTTATGCATGATGGATTACACTTTATAGTGAACCACATCGGACCATAAACTTTCATCACGTATGTGGCTAATATCACTAAGTTTTCTAGGGGGTCTGTTTTAGTAGCATATAATCTTAGAATTCGATTTGCTGTTGTAAGCCATCTAGAATGGCTAAGGGGTCCAGGTTCGATATTAGCCAAATCGGAAGTAAAGACGCCAGTGCTGATAGCGTTCATCACATCATAAAGATATTTTTGGTCGGTGCTCAAATCATTTCTAGGAATTTCAGGTAATGTTGAAGGAATGACGGTAAATTCGACAATTGGCATTGTTTCACATTTTTGTAATTCAGAGCCGATAGGACCTGAAAAGCATTTAGGCCCTGTGGTTTTTCCATCCAAATGTAATAACAGATGTCGCAGTGGTAACTCATTTGAATGCAATTGGCAGATAAACCACTGTAATGGTTTCTTAAGTTCTTCTTCCATCAAACGAACAACACCACCTTTGGAACCTGTGTTCACGACAGTTCCATCGCAACCAACAACAGCTATTTTATTCAGATCCACCGATTTCATTTTCAGGTGACGTATAATTGTACTTTGAATACCTTTAGCGGTTCCCAACTCACACGTAACATGCCCGAAATAATCACTTCCTGGCTCCGATAAAATCACATAATGGTCTTCTGTTACTCTTTTTCTGTAAAATTTGCCTTCCTTCTTAATACTTACTAAACGCTTATCCTTTCTGCCATCAAAATAAATACCGCGTATGATTTTATTACGATCTGCGTCTTGTAAAGATGATCTGACTTTAGTTCTTTCACGACGCAACTTAGAACGATCAATGACACCGCTTGGATCCTTCGTTGAAATAATGCCAACATCTTTTAACACAGAAGAAGCTATAATAGCAGCGGCTCTGTCGGAGACTCCAGTACGATCGCAAGCGAGGGCTAATGATGATAAATTTAACTTCTTTTTTTTTGGTGGTGGTGGGGTTTTTGGTAGTCTCGCTACGTGTTTTGGCGATTGATAAGGACTAGAAGCTACGCTATTGCTTGAACTGGTGCTTTCGATCGTCAAGTCATCATCATCAGGCAACGAACGAGAACAACACGGTTTGTTGGGATCAAATATCTCTTTGTTACGCAATAAACTTTTTTCTTGTCTTTCTAGTTTTCTCTTATTTTTTACAGTTGTAACCAAATCTACACCACCTATCATCATTTTTCTTGTTGTCCTTTGGTCGAGTAAAAATTTTATTTCTTCCTTGGGAACACGACTGTCTTTTGAACAAGTGCAATCTGAAATAAGTTTGCATTTGCAACTGCAAACATCAAATAATCTATGAGACTCAGTTATGAATGTATTTATCTTCTCTTGATATTTTTTGTTTAATTGACGGCCTCGATAAGGTTTCATTAAGCTTCTATATTTGTCATGGTAGGATCGAATAAGTTGTAATACTCTCTTAAGACTGACTGTTGGCAGCGACGCTTTTCGCCAAATTTCTAAAACTTCCTGAGCCAATCTTTCGGATACGTCATGAATTGTCGGCTCTTTTGTTTTTTTGTCAGGCTTTAATTCATATTTAATGAATAAATAATTTTTCATTACATCATTATAAGTTGGTAATTGAGCTACGGGTAACTTCTCTGGTAAACCAAACACAGGACAGGATGTCTTTTGTCGTGTTTTTACTTGCGACATTTGACTGTAATAAAGAGAAATAATAGGTATGAATTCAATCAATTTTGATCTAAATTGCATTAACTATGAGCAGGAAATTGAAAATACTACTTACATGAGTCTTACTTCTTGATTTAAGTCGTTAAAATCAATGCTTTTCACAAGTGTAATAGTATTAAATCGCGCGCGCGGGTGCACTAAAAGGCATTCGAACGACGTTTGACGAGAGTAGTGTATTCACCTCCCCCGTGCCCCACAACCCCCGCTCCTCACCGCACACATCTCAAGGTCAAAATTGAATGTCTTGTACCAACAGGGTGACACTCTCAATATGACTTAGCGTTAATTAGACATTCGTGTGTTTTGACAAAATTTCGTGAATTTCTCTAAAGTTCATGATGTTGGGGGCACCTCCAAATATATCATATGTCAACCAAAATTTTGTGAGAATATTTGTAAGCTATAAGAGCAACTTTTTACAGGTATTACAAAACAATTACGAAAAAAAAATTTTTTCGCTCCACCCTATTGCGCAAATTTGATGAACTTTATAAAGAATATAAAAGTCTACACTCAGTAAATACATCTCTAGAATCACCAAGAAATGAAAAGAAAGTATGTGAATATGAAGACGTAATAGACTTTGAGAAATTGTATGCATGTCCCTCGACGTCATCTGAATCTGGATCTTTCATCAAGGCTTAGTTATAGACGAGTTGAAGGAGTACCTAAGTAAATCCAGAGCCGCCAGTTCGGAAGACATTTTAGAGTGGTGGAGGGCGCATGAGACAGAATATCCGACTTTATCGAAGATGGCCCGTGATTTTATTTCAATACCTGCAACTTCAGTACCTGCTGAGAGATTATTTTCTAAACCGTCATTAGTAATTAGAAAACATAGAAATAGGTTAAGTGATGAGTCAGCCAGATGGTTAGTTTGTATTAATTCTTTGTCAAAAGCATTAATATAAAGTAACAGTAATGTCAAAGCTGTTGTGTAATGTTATCTAATTTAATTTGCATTGTATTTTTTTTTTATTAAATAAATGGTAAATTGTATAACTCTTTTATTCCATTTCATATAAGGGTCTATCAATCTCTTTCTAGACAGATAATGTTCTTTATAATGCAGTCAAGTTAATGTCATTAATTTGTTTTTTATATGTTTTGACTAAGTTTTAGCACATGTAAGCTTATTAAATGTAAACATTTATTAAGAAACAGACTAACTCCTGTGGCCGTGAGACTTGGTAGACAGCTCAGTTGGTTAGAGCATCGGCACGGATCTCTCAGGTCGTGGGTTCCAACCCCACCCGGTATTAGTTGATTTTTCGAATTTCTCATTAAATGTTTAGACATTTTTGGTTGGTCTTTCTATGGCTATGTTAATTCAAGCTCCAAATGTGCCTACTCGTAACGTTTAATAAATAACAATAGGCAAATAGATAATTGCGAGACTTGCGAGACTCTTACTGCAAGACCAAGACCAAGAACAAGACGGAGAACGCAATACCAAGACCAAGAATAAGACCAGGTGTATTGGCGCAAGACCAAGACCAAGACTGGCTAAGTCTCGTCTTGTTCTAGCATTTGGGCAACACTATATCTAATATATTAAGAAAAAAATAGTAAACAAGCTTTAGCAATAATTAGAAATACTTTGAAAGATCAATTAAAAAAAATTAACACACAATACTAAAATCGACTAAAATAATTACTATAATGTCAACTGTCTAAATGGCGTTGATAAAACAACACCTTTTTGACTATTTATTTGATTTACTGATGAAGAGCTATCGTATCACAGAAGCATCTGTGCAAACAAGGCTGTAGTTTTTGAGGTGTAAGAAAGTGACCATATTAACCGGATGACCATCCTCACGTACTATATTAGATATTGAATAAAAAAGATTCTGTTTATGTTTCTGCCTACCCCTCTGGGTGACATGCGTGATTCTTTATGTATGTAGATATGTATGATACCAGTTTTGTAAATAAATTTCATTGAAATCCGGGTAGTAATTTTCTTGACATTTATTTTCAAATGGCTGATTTTGTTCCATCACAGAAATTATGGTCTATTACTTCATTTGAGCCTTTTTATGAAAGTCTCTCAAAAAAAATAACTTAATGTACAAAGTTTTCGACCCTTTTGATTATATCATATAATATAATATAATGAAATATAACTAGGGCCGATGAAGATGCAAAGGTAAAGATTCAGTCACATTACAATTGTTTTAAATTAATTATTTTCTCAATAATTATTACAAAAGCGCGCGCTTTTGCTTTACATTTAGTTTTCCATAGACAATTTAGTTTTTAGTTATTTTATAAAGCGCCTTATTCACGGTCCATCTTGACGTACGTCCGCTCAAGGCCGCGGTGCTGGACGTAGCATAGTAGCATACACACTATCGTGCGCGCATCCAGCGTGCTAGATTAGCTTATCTATGGTGCTAGATTACATAACAAAATTACTCTTTAACAGTCAAAATAAATGAAACATAATTTTAGTAGCAAAATCACGTAATTTCTTTTATAGAAGAGGGGGCAAACGAGCATGCGGCTCACCTGGTGTTAAGTGACTACCGCCGCCCATGATCAACCGCAATACCAGGGGAATTGCAGGTGCGTTGCCGGCCCTTTAGAAAGGAGTAAGCTCTTTTCTTGAAGGTCCCCAGGTCGTATCGGCCCGGAAACATCACCGGTGGTAAACTATTCCACAGAGAGGTCGTACGCGGAAGAAAACTCCTTTTGAAACGTACAGTGGTGGACCGCCAAGCATCCAGATGGTGTGGATGGTATCGGGACGTTTGCCGCGTAGTGCGTTCACGAAATTTGGCGGCTGGGATAATTCCGAATTATCCCAGCCATTTGTATAAAACCCATTGTATATGCGAAATGAAATGTAAAGAGATGCAACATCTTTTCGCAGCGCCAGTGAATCGAGCCGATCGGAAAGCACTCGGTCGTCAACGATTCGACCCGCTCTAAGCTGGATGCGGTCAAGTGGAAGGAGCTGGTACTAGGGAGCCCCAGCCCAGAGATGGGAACAGTATTCCATGTGCAGCCAAACCTGCGCCTTGTAAATTTGCCGGCGGTGTGCCAGCATGAAATACTGTCCCACTCTGCTGAGCACGCCAAGCTATTTAGAGGCCAATTTGGCCTTCTGTTCCAAGTGGCCACGAAACTGCACGTCACTCGATATGTCGACGACAAAGATTCCGATACTGGCTGAGGCAACAAGGGGGGTGCCTTGAAACTGAGGAGATACGACAAAGGGGTTCTGTTTAGCGGTTAACGCACAAAGTTGTGTCTTCCGGGGGTTAAACTGGACTAGATTTAGTCGCCCCCAATCCGAGACTCTGTTCAGCAGAGACTCGACTTCAGACACAAGTTTGTCCCGGTACTCGGAGACGTTTTCCCGAGAAATATTGGCACAGCCGGTGTATAGAGCATCACCAGTGCTGTCATCTGCATAGCAATGAATGTTACGGGTTTGCAACATATCATTTATATGCAGAAGAAACAGCGTTGGCGATAGCACGCAGCCTTGTGGAATACCAGCATTAATAGGCTGGTAATCGGAGCTTGCACCGTCTACAACGACCTTGACTGACACAATTTCTCGGGAAGCCCATAGGAAACGAGCTTCGAAAGAAGCGCTTTGTGCCAAACCCGATCGAAGGCCTTCGCAATGTCCAAACTAACGGCCAACTGCTTACCCCTTGGAATCTACTGCTTCCGCCCATCTGTGAGTTGGGTAGACCACAAGATCACCAACCGACCGAACACGGCGAAAACCGTATAGGCGATCACTAATCAGCTAGTGATCCTCAAGGTACCTCATGAGCTGGCAGTTAACAATAGACTCCATTGTTTTGGAGAATAAGAAGGTGATGGCGATAGGCCATTTACGCCTTTTTTAGGGATCGGGTGGACGAAAGCTGTCTTCCATGATTTCGGGACTACGCCTAGGGAGTACCGGAAAAGACGCGTTAAATTCGGTGCCAACTCTGGAGCACACGTCCTCAGCACAATTGGGGGGATACCGTCAGGCCCACTCGACTTGTGGGTGTCCAGGGAGAGGAGTGCTTTGCGAACCGAGCGCTGTGTGAACTGCACTTCCGGCATGGATCACTCACACCGCGGGATGGTCGGCGGCGCACTCCACCCGCCATCGAGAGTCGAGTTGGGCGCAAAGAAAGAGCCTAGCAGATCGGCTTTCTCCTTTGCGGTATGGACCAGTGAGTCGTCCTTCCTGTGCAGAGATGGAAGAGATGGCTGACAGAAATTCTCCTGGCCATCCTTGGCGAGAGACCAGAATGCACGGGTTCCAGAAGGAAGGCGAACTAGTTTCTCGCCAATTCTGCCTATGTGCTCTGACTTTGCCTTGGCAATGACTCTTTTGAAAGACCTAGAGGCGGAATTATACTTCTTTTTTAGAGCGCTGGTACTTACATCCCGGGACGTTGATGCGTCAGCCCAGGCTTGGTAGCACTCCTGCTTATAGCATGATGCTATTTTGTAAAATCGTCTCTCCTGTAGGATCGCTCCTGTAGGAGCGACCAAACCATGGCTGAGATTTGCCTCTAATGGGCACCACAGAGGAAGGAATAAATAGTTTCATACCCTGAAGTACCACATCAGCGACAGAATTCGCAACAACGTTGGGATCGTCTGGCGAGAATCAAACCCGCCTCCAAGGGTAGGATGCAACGAAAGACCACATCCCATCCCAATCGGCCGACCTATAGTGCTAAACACGGCGGCAGCCTGCAGACTGCAACTGCGATTTCAGCGTGAGTGGCACCACACTCCGGACAAGACAATGGTCCGAGGAGCCTAAAGGGGCGTCGACCGAAATCTGATATCCGTCCGGGTGAAAGGTCAGCAGAAGGTCCAACAGGGAAGGTGCATGATCCTCCACATCTGGAATCTACGTAGGCGAAGTAACCAGTTGTATCAGACCATATGCCAAGGCAAAATCATGAACAGATCTCCCTGCATGATCGGTCAAACGTGAACCAAGCCATTCGGCGTGATGGGCGTTAAAGTCACCGAGGATCACGATGTCTGCGGAGGGGATGTGCTGTAGCAACGAATCTGTAGCCATTTGGACGTGGTCGAAGAGTCGGTCTACGCGTAGCCAAAGAATGGACAGGTCCGAACCTTCAAGACTGCCGAGGCGTCGAGAACAGATGTCCTCTCTGACGTAAACGCAAACTCCAGCCCGAGTCAAAAAGGAGTGTTCCAGCTTGTACCCCGGGTAGGAGAGATACAAGACATCAGCCGGAGAGGACACCTGCGATTCGGTCAGAAAGAGCAGAGCCGGCCTCGCCGTCTCGAGATGGTAGTGGACGGTATTAAGGTTAGAGTGAAGTTCCCTGATATTGCAGAAATTCACGGATTGCGTGGCAGGGGTCACCTTGGTCTTGTTGCTCCATTTGCCCCGAGCAGTTGTAGTCTTGATCGGAATTTGCCCCCCCCCCCATCCCAGAATACGCGGGCAGCCTGAGCACCCACGCTCAGGAGTGGAGAAACATGGTCGTGGATGCTCAGCGAGGGATTCTCCAGGGGTGCTGGTACCCTCCTGGGGTAGTCTATCATTTAATTCCACTACCATGTTGATGGGGGGGGGGGGGATTTGGGCCTCCGGCCACCTGCACTCACTTCTTTGTAATGTCACCAGTGTTATCAAAACGCCAAAAGATGGGAATTCTGCTTGTGTTATCTTTAAAACACAAAAAAGGAAAATGTTGGATGGATGAAAATAATCTTTAAATAACGTGTCCAAAACTTGCATTATTGAACGAATTAACGTTCAAGCTTGCATTATATTATTACTTTGTGTTTACAAAGTAATAATGTGATGCAAGATTTAAATGTGATAGATTTAACGATTTAACTTTACGAAAACCCATAAAAACCGACTTTAAAAACTAGTGATACATAATTTTAATAATTAATTACTTAGTAAACCCTTTGTAGATAGATACATACATATATATATATATATATATATATATATATATATATATATATATATATATATATATATATATATATATAATCGGAATCTCGGAAACGACTCCAACGATTTTCATAAAATTTAGTGTCCAGGGAGTTTCGGGGGCAATAAATCGATCTAGCTAGGATTTATTTTCAGAAAATGTCCTTTTGTCCGTGTTTTCAGGCAATAAAAAAACTGCTACAATATAAGAAGGTAAATTTTGACAGACCAACAACGATCGTAATAGCTCAGGTGGGATGTCGGTCGGGCGTGATATCGGAGTTCCGTGGTTCGCGTCCTGTCTCTGGTCCGGCTTTTTTCCTTTTTTTTCAAGTTCCCTTCTTTTGTGAGAAAATCTATTATTTCAAACCCTTTTTTTAGTATTTTTTAAAGATACGAATATTTAATAAAACTAATTGCACTCATGATTTTTTTATTCAAATAACCAGTTCAGTTTTTTCTATTCTGTCAAGATCAAAAAATATTATTTATGTTTCATCAGTATGTAATTTATAAATGTAATTAAAAAAAATCCGAGCAAAGCTCGGTCATCCGGGTACTTATTATATAAAATCACAAATTGCTTTACAGCCAGTATCCACACGATGTAGCATGCTTGATGCACGACAGCTTTAACGTACGTCCGGCCTATTCATTATCCATCAGCACGACACGAAAAGTAGTGGAAAGGCTTGCTGGATACAAAATGCATCTTGCGAGTCCAGCAAGCAGTTAATAATAATTATTGCCGTATGTTAATCCTACTTATTGCCGTTTTGCGTCGTGCGTCGTGCATGACCTTGAGCTTACGTACGTCAAGATGGACTGTGTGTAAGAAATTTTATATCTTTTAAACAAATTCGGATTTGTATTGTTTACAAACCTTGTCTGCGTTGAGCTACAAATATTGCTGAAAAATTTTGTAAATTGGCCTACGGGTTACGGAGAATATACATACATATATATATATATATATATATATATATATATATATATATATATATATATATATATATATATATATATATATATATATATATATATATATATATATATTTACAACATTTGTTTTAAGACGAGGCATGACCCTAAACGCAAGTTTTATAATGCCTCAAAGTAAATGATCCACTGCAGTAAACAAACCCAGAAAAATGAATGATATTGTCCAGGATATATCCTAGTTAGATAGTGTATTGAAAACATGATACCACTAATTTAATACGATAGAAAAAAATCACAAACATACCTCCAAAAATTTCTTTTAACTAGTAAAAACCATACTAGTATACATTCAATCATTCTAATTTTTTGTCAGATTTTTATACATTCAACATATTATCGTTATAGTGTTTCAATTTTTTTAGTCCAACTAATAGTTTTTTTTTAAATCACATATTCTTATTTCTGAAATAATACGTACGGATGTTTGCGTAAACGCCTGTGCAGTCACTGCCGGCCGAGGCCTGGTGCTGTAGAGATGTGTCGCTCTTTTTGCCGCAGTATTTACGTTAAGATTTTTTAAGGACGCGTTTACAAAATTGATATAGGTATAGAATCGAACTATTACATTGACGTGAGTCACGCACGCAAGTGTACGCACGGTTGGCTGCGGGAATCGTAGTCGAATAAAATTATTTTAATAATTTGAAAGATCGAATTTGTTTTTGATTTCTTACACCACAAAAATATGCTTAGATACATAGAGTAATAAGACTTAGTTACGAGGTACGAATACCTACTCTAGAGATTGCTTTGCACTGGGAGCCCTCTGCTGGCACTGAGAAGTTAGCTGTGGACTTTGGGCTGATTTTGTCAGTTATGATAAGACCTTACCTCCGGACTTGATGGAGTGACCTGAAAGTGAACTTCAGTAACTAATACTGGAACACCTGGACTAGTAGAACTAGGTACTAGGTGTGCCGAGTTTGGGCTCGTTTTGTTAGGTACGACGAGCCCTTACCTCCGCACTTGATGGAGTGACCTGAAGGTGTACTTTGGTAATCGGTATTGGAACAGGTCGCCGAGTACTACTAGGTGGGCCGAGTTTGGGCTCGTTTTGTTAAGTATGACGAGCTCTTACCTCCGGACTTGACGGAGTGATCTGAAGGTGTACTTTGGTAGTCGGCATTGAAAAAGGTCGCCGAGTTCTACTAGGTGTGCCGAGTTTGGGCTCGTTTTATTAGGTATGACGAGCCCTTACCTCCGGACTTGATGGAGTGACCTGAAGGTGTACTTTGGTAATCGGCATTGGAACAGGTCGCCGAGTACTACGAGTAGGTGTGTCGAGGTTGGGCTCGTTTTGTTAGGTATGACGAGCCCTTACCTCCGGACTTGATGGAGTGACCTGAAGGTGTACTTTGGTAATCGGCTAATCGGCATTGGAACAGGTCGCCGAGTACTACTAGGTGTGTCCAGGTTGGGCTCGTTTTGTTAGGTATGACGAGCTCTTACCTCCGGACTTGACGGAGTGATCTGAAGGTGTACTTTGGTAATCGGCATTGGAACAGGTCGCCGAGTACTACTAGGTGTGCCGAGTTTGGGCTCGGTTTATTAGGTATGACGAGCCCTTACCTCCGGACTTGACGGAGTGACCTGAAGGTGTACTTTGGTAATCGGTATTGGAACAGGTCACCGAGTACTACTAGGTGTGCCGAGTTTGGGCTCGTTTTGTTAGGTATGACGAGCCCTTACCTCCGGACTTGATGAAGTGACCTGAAGGTGTACTTTGGTAATCGGCATTGGAACAGGTCGCCGAGTACTACTAGGTGTGTCGAGGTTGGGCTCGTTTTGTAAGGTATGACGAGCCCTTACCTCCGGACTTGATGGAGTGACCTGAAGGTGTACATTGGTAACCGGCGTTGGAACAGGTCGCCGAGTACTACTAGGTGGGCCGAGTTTGGGCTCGTTTTGTTAGGTATGACGAGCCCTTACCTCCAGACTTGACGGAGTGACCTGAAGGTGTACTTTGGTAATCGCTATTGGAACTGGTCGCCGAGTACTACTAGGTGGGCCGAGTTTGGGCTCGTTTTGTTAGGTATGACGAGCCCTTACCTCCGGACTTGACGGAGTGACCTGGTCGAGGTGTACTTTAGTAATCGGCATTGGGACAGGTCGCCGAGTACTGCTAGGTGTGCCTAACATACCCATACACCTTCAGGTCACTCCGTCAAGTCCGGAGGTAAGGGCTCGTCATACCTAACAAAACGAGCCCAAACTCGGCCCACCTGGTAGTACTCGGCGACCTGTTCCAATGCCGATTACCAAAGTACACCTTCAGGTCACTCCGTCAAGTCCGGAGGTAAGGGCTTGTCATACCTAACAAAACAAGCCCAAACTTGGCACACCTAGTAGTACTCGGCGACCTGTTCCAATGCCGATTAATAGAGTACACCTTCAGGTCACTCCATCAAGTCCGGAGGTAAGGGCTCGTCGTACCTGACAAAACGAGATCAAACTCGACACACCTAGTAGTACTTAGCGACCAGTTCCAATACCGATTACCAAAGTACACCTTCAGGTCAACCCATCAGGTCCGGAGGTAAGGACTCATCATACCTAACAAAACGAGCCCAACCTCGGCACACCTAGTAGTACTTAGCGACCTGTTCCAATGTCGATTGCCAAAGTACACCTTCAGGTCACTTCATCAAGTCCGTAGGTAAGGGCTCGTCATACCTAACAAAACGAGACCAAACTCGGCACACCTAGTAGTACTCGACGACCTGTTCCAATACCGATTACCAAAGTACACCTTCAGGTCACTCCATCAAGTCCGGAGGTAAGGTAGTAGAAAACAGTAAAATAAATTTGAATTTTCTAATGGTTTTATTTGAAACTATTCTTTTTCTCTTATTTTAGCTATTTTGCAAACGAATCTTTGTTTTTTATAGAATTCGTGAGGTGGCGTTTTAAATGTTTATGTATGTAAATAGTTGACTAAGTACCTGCTCATATCATAAAACTGACTTTAAAAAAATATTGATAATTAAAATGTAGTATGATGTCCGGACTACCGATATTGTAAACAGTTTTGATATTAGTGAGTAGGTTCTCAAAATATGATTACTATAATACCTAGTAGTGTTGAGAACAGTAAACCTCACGGAAAAGTTTTTGTTTGGAGGTGAATTGTCTGCTTGCTTTGCGCATACTGTGTTCACGCGGCGCTCTCCGACAGCCGGTTGCGCTCCGCCCACTGCGGGACGCGCGGGTGAAAAACGAATTTGAAATCGTGCTAAGAGCTCGTCTTAAGAACAGCTTTTAAGTGATCACCTCATTTCCAGTTGGGCTAGCATAGGCAGGAGACAATATATCCACGGATAGAGGATTTTTTTATCCCACGCTCAGTTTTATGCTCGCAGGGTGGCCTGCGAGCATGGGCCTACTGGTGGATATAATATCCACAGTAGATAAACTTATCCCCGCAATTATTGCCATTTTAAGAAAATTAAAAAATACATCAACATTGATGTCTACTCTAAGTCACAAAGTCATTAATTTCTTATTTTTGCTCGTGATTTAAAATTGATTTATTTAAATTAAAATGAGTGCCATAAAGCAAAAAGTAAGTATGTATTATCCATTGACTTTTATATTACTAGCATAGGGACCGGTCCGATCGAACAACTAAAACGGACCAGTGCACTTGCCCTAAAATTACAGTTTAGGGCCAACGCGAATCGGTCAACAGTAGTGCGCGCGCAGGACAGATTTGCCTGTCATATATACGTCTAGTTGCGTGGTAAAAGAATGCAAAAATTAGATTTAAAAAAATGGGATATTGTAACATCGGTATACCTTATATTAATTTTGTTACAATTAAATTACTTTATCATTTTTAAAGTTTTATTTTACAGTTACCAAGATTAGACCAGGGTTGGATTCAGACTCTCAAAAATATACATATAAATATGTACATGGAATTTAAAATTATATAGTATAATTTTCAAGAAAATTATATGACGTTTGACGCTTCATGTTTCTTTTTTACCATGTGCCGGGATTTTGGCGTCACGCGTCTAGTTTATTGACGGAAAATAAACGTTTCGTTTTTTGACGGTTTTATTTTTATTTCTGTTTAGTTTTTGTCTAAAGAACTTAGTGTAAGTTAAATTTTGAATATGTATCTTACCTTACCGGTACCTTATAAGTACAAAAGAAATCATATCTGCTTAATCGAATCTGAAAATTTGATTCATAAAATATTTTGTAATTCTGTTTTCAAACCGACTGCTTCTGGAGCATAGAGTTTTTATCGTGGTAGCCCCTCATTATAGTTGTATCAAGGATGCAACATAAATGCATCGATCGAGCATCGATTGACCAGAAAGGGAGCTAATTCTAATTTTATTAAAAAAGATCATATACAATACAAAAATTCTCAATATCATAGCGTTAATATTAAAATGTTAAAGGACCCAATAATAATAGAAGTCGACCTTTAGGTAAAATTATGGTATTTTCGCTTTGTATTATTACGATACTATATACTACAAACTATGGAATAATGGTACAATTATGATAATTATACTACGAAATCCAACCCTGATTGCGTCGTGTTTTGATATGACGTTTGTCTTATGAGCTTATGACATATGCGCTACATTTGCTTGTATGAAAAAGTTATGAGTAAAATATTTAGATGGACCTATCCTTCCTTTTGAAGTCATTGGTATTATCACATATAATGTTGTATAGTAACTATTGTATTATGAAAGCGAAATGTAAACGTAACTAAACTATACAAGTCTTTCTCTTTACAAATAATTGATACTATTTTATAACCTGTTCCTATATTTATCGCCAATTATTTATCGTTCTGATACAGTCAATATATATTTGATCTTATTATTCAGAGTATAGACGAAAGGCTCAAAGAGCATAATTATCTTTTTTGTAACGAAAATCAATTACTTCGTACACAGAATGCCCACCGAAGTCATAGATATACTCTCACAAGAATGAAAAGGTATGTATGTATTTATTAATTTTCGTTTTTGGCGGGTAATTGTCAACATCCTGGTTTGCTTCACAGATGTGATGAGCTGTCCTTTGGTCGTTCCATTAGCATTTAGCAATATACAAATTAAATTAATGTTTAGTAAACAAGCATTCTGATAGTAATTATGTATGTGAGGATATACTCAAATATAATGTGTATATATTTACAAAAAACATCTTTGATGTTCCATGACATTGTAAAGTGTTGCATAAGCATAATCTATTAGTTGTTAAGCTTTCTCTGGACTGTGGTGGAGTACCATGTAAATGCCCAGGCTTCGGAATATGCCTTTGAGATACCGATTTGTTCTTCCACACAGTTTCTCACTTGGCAATGTCAGTTGGTAGGTATATTTTTCTGCAGAACTATTTGGCAGCTTTCAAACGTGGAAACATCAGCCAAAGCTCTGATGATAAGCCCTGTAAAATATTTGTTTCTATTAATGCCTTATTATAATATAGGGGTCAATTAATGCCTGCTTATTGTCATTTCAGAGTTTTACAAAAATATTTAATTTTAATTGAAAATAGTGAGGTATTAAGAATGAAAATTTAATAATTGCAAACAAAACAAAGAATAAATAATTTTATGATAATGAGTCTTGTATTATTTCTATTCCCAATATTACATACATATACATAAACACTCACGCCTGTCACCCAGAGGGGTAGGCAGAGACTACAGACTTCCATTACGAGACACTAATACAGCACTGTGAATTGCCATACGAGCCTTTTTTGACACATTCTGACTTTTCACAATATTATTATTATTAGCCCCATTTACTTTATTTCCCGCATTCACTCGTCGTTCAATATCCTTAAGGATATTGTTCTTATCATATCTCCCATCCCTGCTGAATACACATCCCAAATATACGAACTCATCCACTTGCTCAATTAACTCTCCTTCTATTCTTATTTCACATACCGTTTTGCTTTCTTCTCTTTCAAAAACCATCACTTTCGTCTTACTTGCGTTCACTTTCATTTCCCTTTCTTTTAATAACCTGTTCATTAATGTAACCATCATTTGCAACTCGGCCGCCGACGACGCAAGTATGACTTGATCATCGGCGTACAAAAGGCATTTGATGGTTAACTCACCCATTCTTAACCCGCATTCTTCAACTTTCAAATTTTCCAAACAGCTGTCCATAAATAGGCTGAACGCCACGGGGAAGCTACACAGCCCTGTCTGATACCTTTATGGATGCCAAACCAGTCCGAGTAGACCCCGTTGATTCCAACACAAGCACTCGAGTCCCTATACAGAGACTTTTTTCTTTAGCGTTTGCCATAACACATTCCTGTCCACTCTGTCATAAGCCTTTTCCAAGTCCATGAACGCATAAAAAACTTTTTGGTTTTTCGCCAAAAACTTCTCCGCGATCATTCGCATGGAAAAGACTTGATCTGTACACCCCATTCCCTTTCTAAAACCCGCTTGCACATCCCAAATTTTTTCATCAGTTTCTTTCATAACTCTTTCAATTAGTACCTTAGCATACAGTTTTCCCACAATGCTAAGAAGGCTGATACCACGGTAGTTTTTACAGTCCTGCTGTGACCCTTTTCCCTTATATATTGGGACTATCACGGCTTAGCACCAGTCTCCCGGTACCCGCTTTAGTTCCCAACATAAATTAAACAAGGTGTACAGCAGGCCTGCCACCACGTCCTCTCCAGCCCTTAGCATTTCGAGTGAAACTCTATCATATCCGGCTGCCTTACCTACTTTCATGCTTTTCATTGCTTTCATTATTTCATCTATACTTATCTCCCTTTCTCTTTCATGTTCTTTCGGAATTTCTATTTCATTTAGTTCACACTTCTCCTCACTCATAAATACGCTTTCAAAATATTGCTTCCATCTCTTTAGACTTAACACTTCATCATTCAGGATACAGCCATTCTCGTCTCGTATCGCATTCAATCTAGGCTGTTTTGAAAGTCCTCTGGTATTTCTTACGAGTTTACAAAACATTTTTATATTTGCCTGGAAGTTATCCGATATTCTTCTATCATTCTTATCCGTTCTTTCTTGCTTTTTCCTTTCAACTAATTCTTTTACTCTCTTATTTAAACGTTTAAACTCTGCCTTTTTTCTTTCATTCTCATCATTCTTACCTATAATTCTATTTCCATTATTCCCAATATTATGTATATTATTAGGCTTTAAAATATTTAACAAGGATCCAAACATCCATATATCTACGCATACATGCTCGTCGGTTAAGGGTACTTCTAACGTGGCCCATTTTCAAAATATCGCCAATTTGGTCGATAAACTTTTTTCTAGGGCGTCCCTTCCCAACTCGGCCATTCACATCTGCCATATAAATTTGCTTTGTCACTCTTTCCTCATTCATTCTTTCTACGTGACCAAACCACCGAAGCATTCCTTTCTTAATCCTGGTCACAACATCATCTTGCATACCACATTTATCTCTTATCACGCAATTTCTCACCCTGTCATTCAGATTAAACCCTAGCACATTCCTTAAAGACCGCATTTCTACAGCATTTATTCTACTTTCGTGCTTCTTCTGCTACACCCAGCTTTCACTACCATATATTAAAGTAGGGACTAACACAGCATTATGAATTACCATACGTGCCTGTTTTGACACATTCTGGTTCTTCATAATAGAGTGTAGTGCCCCATTCACTCTATTCCCTGCATTTACTCGTCGTTCTATATCCCTATAATATCTACCATCCCTGCTAAATACACATCCCAAATACACAAACTCATCCACTTGCTCAATTAACTCTCCTTCTATTCTTATTTCACATACCGTTTTGCTTTCTTCTCTTTCAAAAACCATCACTTTCGTCTTACTTGCGTTCACTTTCATTCCCCTTTCTTTTAATTCCCAGTTCATTAATGTAACCACCATTTGCAACTCTGCCGCCGATGACGCAAGTATGACTTGATCATCGGCATACAAAAGGCATTTGACGGTTAACTCGCCCATTCTTAACCCACATTCTTCATCTTTCAAAGTTTGCAAACACCGGTCCATAAATAGGTTGAACACCCAAGGGGAAGCCACACAGCCCTGTCTGACACCTTTTTGGATGCCAAACCAGTCCGAGTAGACCCCATTGGTCCTGACACCAGCACTAGAGTCCCTATAAAGAGACCTCAATGCCTGTATCAAACCAGCGCTCAACCCATATGAGTTCAGTGTTTGCCATAACACATTCCTGTCCACTCTGTAATAAGCCTTTTCCAAGTCCATGAACGCACAAAAAACTTTCTGGTTTTTGGCCAAAAACTTCTCCGCAATCATGCGCATGGAAAAGACTTGATCTGTACACCCCATTCCCTTTCTAAAACCCGCTTGCACATCCCAAATTTTTCCATCAGTTTCTTTCATAACTCTTTCAATTAGTACCTTAGCATACAGTTTTTCCACAATGCTAAGAAGGCTGATACCACGGTAGTTTTTACAGTCCTGCTGTGACCCTTTTCCCTTATATATTGGGACTATCACGGCTTAGCACCAGTCTCCCGGTACCCGTTTTAATTCCCAATATAAATTAAACAAGGTGTACAGCAGGACTGCCACCACTCCCTCTCCAGCCCTTAGCATCTCGAGTGATACTCTATCATATCCAGCTGCCTTACCTGCTTTCATGCTTTTCATTGCTTTCATTATTTCATGTACACTTATCTCCATACCCCTTTCCACTTCTTTCGGAATTTCTAGTTCATTTAATTCATACGACTCTTCACTCATAAACACGCTTTCAAAGTATTCCTTCCATCTGTTTAAATTCGAAACTTCATTATTCAGAATACATCCATTCTCGTCTCTTATAGCATTTATTATAGGCTGTTTTGTATTTCCCCTGGCAGTTCTTACGAGTTTCCAGAACATTTTTATGTTAGCCTGGAAATTATCAGATATCCTTCTATCATTTTTATCCGTTCTTTCTTTCTTTTTCCTTTCAACAACTTCTTTTACTCTCTTATTTAGACGTCTAAATTCTGCCTTTTTTCTTTCAATCTCATCATTCATACCAGAAGAATTACCAGCTTTGGTTGCTAGTAAATCTAACCATGCTTTCTTCTTTGATTCGACTTCCACCCGTACCTCATCATCCCACCATAACGTATTACTTTTCCTTTCATTTGTTCTCTTACTTACACCACATACTTCGGTGGCGGTATCCACCAAACCTTTCTTAATATTAACCCACACAGTATTCAAGTCTAAATCATTCATACACAACTCATTCAAACATCTAATATTTTCTCTCAGTCTACATTTATACTTCTCTATCACATCTTCATCTTGTAACTTTTCTATTCTTATACGCTGTAACGCAGTGGTAGATACAGATGTCCGATGCCGCCAACGCTTGAAAAGACCATTAATTCGACATAAGACCAAGTAATGATCCGTCCCTACGCTGGACCCCCGGTAAACCCTTGTATCTACGACTGCGCTCCTCATTCTTTCATCCACAATTACGAAATCTATCATGCTTCTATCATCACCTCTTTCCCATGTATACATGTGAATCTTCTTATGACGAAAAAAAGTATTCGTCACAAAAAGATTCTTTTCCGCACATTGGTGATGAAAGTACAAATGAGAATGGTCTTCACCATTCTCATTTATACTTTCATCACCAAACGTTCCCAATATCCTTTCATAACCAGAAATCTTCACCCCAACCCTTCCATTAAAGTCTCCTAACATAATAATCTTTTCATTTTCCTTACATTTTGTCAACACCATCCTTACAATGTCCCAAAACTGCTCTCGGATGTAAGTGGGCTTAGACATGTCTGGGGCGTACACCCCTAGCAGGAACAGCTTCTTTAAGCCCACTTTCATTCGTATCCATAGCAGTCTCGGGCTTACACATTCATACTCTTTCACACATTGACCCATTCTTTCTGAAAGGATGAAACCGACTCACTGGCATGCCCGTTCGGTCTCGCCTACACCAGACCAATACGCGGTATACGTGCCATGTGCAGTGGCATCTTTTCCCTTTCGTTTCGTCTCATTCACACATAACACATCTATTCCTATGTCATTCATCATTTCGCATACTTCATCCATCTTATCATTCATTCCTCGACATACATTCAGCGTAGCCAGACGGGTTTCCGCAATCCACTTTTCGCCCCTCCGGGAGACAGAACGTGACGGGTGGCGAACCTAGTCGCTGGTTTTTCTCCCGAAGATTCTTCGCACCCCTGCCCCATTTAAAGGGCGCCGGGAACTCGGGGCCATTTCTTTTATTTCTTGAGTCATGGTGCGAACAAGGGTTGGTGGTAGATTTTACACCACTACCATACGGCGAGGAGCCGAGTCTATTTTATCGGCTTTGTCGCTCGTTTAGCACCACCCGGGGGACACGTGTAGGGTGGGCCTAAGGTTAGGTGGTCGAAGCCTACGGACGCGAGCGACTCATCCCCCACATATATATATATATATATATATATATATATATATATATTAGTTTAAGAACAAAGTAAATCTTGTTGTGCTTGCGGAAATTTAAATTTGTGTCAAGCTAAGAATCAAGGAACTTCTCGAAAGTTCTTGTAGTCTCTTACAGAAAGCAGTATTTGAATAAAAACTATTTATACGGATTTCATCGCGTTTAATTAACTTATTTTTAATACCCAACATATCAAGTGCTTTACAGCACCCTTGGTCATGAGGGGGACTGCGATGTTTGACGTCTCAGTCCCAAGGTCATAGTTAACCGTACTTTACGAGCATACAGTATCCTGAAGTCTTTCAGTGGTATGCTTGGGTTGATACCTAGATATATTATATTGTCTGTTTTTGTTAATGCGGGATACGACATGCAGTGTCATCATGCGACCTACAATTATGAGCGTAAATATTTAGGTGAGTAGGTATGTTATTGTTTCTCATTAAAATAACATATATTGTGTTTTATCTGCGTTTAAATTTGGGAGATTGTTAAGAAGTCAATTAGATACTACGTTAAAGCCTTGCTGAACGTATTTATAAACCTCATCACGTGATTTAGCTGAGCACAACAGGGCTGTGTCATCCGCATACGACATTATGACACCATTTTGAAGTTGGGGATTGCATATGTCATTTATATAAATTAGGAACACTTTAGGCCCCAGGACACTGTCCGGTGGGATGCCATTAGAGCTGTTATGTAATTCATTACTTGTATACTCACCGATTTTTACCCATTGAAAGCGATCACTAAGGTATATCGGTCAATCGGTAAAAAGTTGTAGATGAGTTCCCCTTATGCCAAGTGTTTCAAACTTTTGCAATAGTATAGGGCAAGACATAGTATCAAATTCTTTGGCAAGGTCTAAAATATCCCAATTGAGTGCATACCATTGTTAAGATTACTTCTGACATAATCTGTCAATTGGTGCAAGTGCATCATTACGTGATCTCTTAGGCCTAAAACAAAATTGACAGTCTGACTGATAATTGTTAGTTTCCAGGTATTTTACTGCACAACATTCTTTTAAGCAAGTAATTATACTTAAAATCTTATCAATGTCGGTATTTAACAATATAGAAGAATTTAACTTAGAAGAGGATGTGGGCATAAAATTGTTTATACGGATGAGGGTCTGGCCATCATTTTTGACCATGTCCGCAAAAGTGATTTCAGAGTCCGGTTTTGATGATTATTCGATACTGGTATTGAAGTCCTGCAGCTTTTGGGACAGGTCAAGTTGGTACTGCAGAGATACGATGGAGGTCTGGGCTTTAGTGGCATCCATTTGGAAGGACGTGTACTGGACTGCCAACTGTGATGTACCGTGGCTTACTTTTCGACAAAGCGAGCTGATGCGCATGTTTTGTCGAAATTAAGTTTTCCATCTGTACCGATGGTACACACCTCGTTAGGAAACTATTCAATGGTGGTCCTCGAGTGCTGTAACTCAGAAGTTGGAATTGCTTTGATTTGTTGGAGGCGGGCTGCGAGTGGTCCTGACACACTTTTTGAAGGGAGTGTTCTCCATTTTATTACCTATTCTGGTTCTTTTAAAAGTTAAAGCTAAATATTTCCACAAAATCACTAACACATAAATAACTAAAGTATGTCACAGTTGGTACTGGTATTGTTATGACGAGGTCACGGGAAAGCACATACTTATTTAATTATTTTAATTATTGTTTGACACGTCTGTACACAACGAAAGAATGATTCAATCTCCCCGTGAAAAAATGATGAAAAAATATTTTACTTGGTAATAGAGAGGCCTTGTATATTTTCTGGGAATTTGTACAGCGTCTATACATTGCCCCAAAAATAAATTACTGACTCTGTGGAGTCAAGAAACTGGTATCACTAACATGCGTGTGTTTACATAGATCAATACAGAGTGTATAAAAGTGATATATGCTCTATATATCACTTTTTTTAGTAAAACACCTTTGTTTTTGTGAACATACATTAAATATTCGTAAATATATTGAGAGGCCAATGTTAATATAATTATTTCTTCAAATTCTTCTCTAACAAAATCTAGTTTTTAGGTTGTAAATAGCTCTTATGGCCCTCTTCTGCATAACATAAATAGTTTCTTAAACAGCCGCATTTCCGCATAGCAAAATCCCATAAGACATTATGCTACAGAAATTACTGAAATAAAGTAATCTAGCTGTCTCGACACTAGTGAGACCTCTTATCTTTTTTTACTTATCTTTTTTTACAGAAAAAGGTGCAGAGTTTAATTTGATTGATAGTTGGGATATGTAAAGCTTTGTGTCGAGAATCATGCCATGAAAAATAGAGGCTGAGAGGCTTAGTTCTTCTCTAATTAAAAACACATTGTCATTCAGATTTTTAACATTAATTGTTATAAATTTAGCTTTATTGCCATTTAAATGTAGATTACTAACAATGGGTACTTTCGATGAAGCATTATTCACTTCGTCACATTTAAATGATTAACGTTTAAGTTTAAAAATCAAGATATCATCAGCAAATACTATATCATGATTATCCCCTACAAGGTGGGGTAAGTCATTATATACACTAAAATAGATACCCATTACTACAGGTGACCCGGAAGAACTTTTACTATTGATAACAACTTTCTGCGTTCTATTAATTAAATACGAAATAATAAGTTTAAGTTCTGTGTTCTTGACACCATAGTACCGTAGCTTCCTGATTAGTCTCATGGTTTCTCAACGCTGGCGTTGGTTGTTAAGCGACTCGTTGTAAAACCAAATTGATTTTTATGAAGCGATTTATTTATATTTAAAAAAAACTTAACATCTGAAGTAAAATATTTTTTTCAAACATTTTACTTAATCTTGGTAGTACATAAATTGGTCTGAAATTGGCGAGGTTTAATGTACTATCAAATATAAATAAAGGCATTACATTACTATGTTTCATTAAATCGGGAAACACACCAGATTCGGTGCTTGTAATAACAAAAGTGGCTAGATAAGGTGCTATTGTATCGTTTATAGATACAATAACTTGAACGGGAATCCCCGATGAGCTTGCCGTTTTTTTACATCAATGGTTTTAAAATATTTAATGATATCACTTGGCAATACTCTATGGAATTTAAAAGTATTTGAACAAGCCTTTAAGTTATGTTTAAGCAATGATTCAGCTACGGTAGGAGAAGGAGTATATGATTTTTTGTCGATAAAGGAACCATAGAATACTATAATACATACATAAAAAGGAACATCAGTAAAATTTTCTCAAAAGCCTTTGATTGAGTTAAATTATTGTTAGTATTCAATTAAAAATCCGAGTTGCGTGGTTTGACCTTGCCCATTTCACTATTAATTACACCCCACGTCATTTTAATTTTATTGGATGCACTTTTAATTTTGTTAAATGTAAAGCCTTAACTGTCGAGCATACTTTTTTAAATACTTTAGCATATGTTTTACATACTCTCTAAATATAACACTATGATTATACTATCTTTCATATAGCTCTTATAATTTCCGCCTACTTTTATAAATTCCTACTATCACCCATTTATTAAACTATTTGCGCATATTTAAAGAGAGAGTAAGTATTCTAGATTCTAGAGAGAAGTAAATATTCTATAAAATTCACGAGTTATAATTATAAATAATGCACCATAAAAATAGTCAGCACTACTTTGAAATAAAATTGGTGGAAGTCTTTTAACTATATTACTTCTAAACCTCTCCAAACGATGTTCATTTATTGGAACAAACACAACTGTCTCATTTTTCTCTTTATGTGTATGTGAAGACAATGAGACCAACTGTCCACAGTGCTCTGAACTTACATTTTGAATGATTGATTTGTGCAAGGGCTTAACATCTAGAAAAATGTTATCCATTCAGGCCGCACTAGGCCCAGTAATACGTGTCGGTTCTAAAAATAACTTAACAAGATTATATGATTTTAACAATGAGCTAAACTTAATACTAACGAAGAAGTTTAAAGGAGATTAATGTTAAAGTCTCCACATATTGGAACATACTTGGTCTGTTTACTAAATTTTCAAGCAAAACTTCTTCGACAATCTTTTAAAAATAGTCGTTAGTAGCAAATTGCACAAAAGCCATTTCTAGATCAAAATATACAATGTGTCACCCTCAGGACTAAGATGGAATGTCCCGTTTCCAGTAAAGAGGCCCTCCGGTTGTCTACACTCACCGCACGAAGCGAAGCAGAATCGAGCTGCAATTTAACGCTGGTATTCTGTGAAAGAGTAGTAGTAGTTGGCTTCGCCGGGGAAGTCCCCGGCGAGGCCAATCCATTCGAGCTACAACCATAATATAGCTGCGGCGCGGCATGGCCTTACCACGTTAAAAGGTAATGAGAAGCCCTGTGCACATTCGTGAGACGTATGCAGGCTGCTATTTCACTTTTATTACTTTAAATGACACTATAAAGTCGGTGTCATTTAATAAGATAGTTTACATATTAGGTTTTTACTCGCGACTTTGCTCGCGTAGGTTTAAAGTTAGAAACATCATTAATATTGCTCCGTGCCAAAATTATTAAAAGTAGATCATACGTACAGTCACCTCGTTGTATCTTTATGTTATCTTTATGTTTTTTACGATGGGATTGTTACGACTTCTATAATATTTACAAAACTTACATGTCTAAATATATGAAAGCTATATTTGCATTAAAAGTAAAAAAAAAGCAAAGTAGCAGCCCACATAACTCTCACGACTTTACTGTACAGTGCTCCATATCGCTTAGTGTATTATGGGCTCCTTCACAAAACACTATAGATAATTAATTAAATACGGCAAGAGTTCGCCACAATGTTCCTATGCATGTTTCATCAATGCATCTAGATTTCCCCACGATATTACAGTTCACCACTTCACAGCCTATAATAGTTTAATTTGTCCTCGCTTGAATCATCCACGTTTTGCTACTGTTGTCTAGTTTTATGTGCACAGTATCCAGTATAATAGGTGACAATTATAAATCATCCCGATAAATCCACCAATCTGGATATGTTTGATAATTTTGGTACTGTACAAATAAGTACTCAATATCATTCTTTAATTTAATTTTAATATTATATATTTTATAATGTTGAAATTAATTTTATTCATATTTTTTTACTTAATTATTACACTTAGATTGTTTATCAGTAATTAGATGAAGCTATTATTCAATTAAACTATGAAAGCAAAATCTGTTAAGTTGAATGTGTAAAAATCTTTCATATATTTATTTATTTATACACACACTTTACAACTATCCTTACAGGTTAAATTAACCCACTACGATAGTGTTGCTTATCTACTTATACTATGTATTACAACTACACTTACATAACTACAACTAACTTATATAACTTGCTATGTATAAAAGTAGGTACCTTAGCGAGAACACTCAGAGGGGAGACCGGCCACAAAAGTAACATTTTGTACTTTTACCTAAAATCCTATTTTTATAGTCAACCAAATCTAAGAAATACCTTTTGACATTTCTCATTAATCATTCCGCAATAACTTTGTACAGGCGTACTCACACGATTTAAAACAACCTTTTACATAAATCTCCATAATTATAAAGTATTGTATATTTCATTATAACGTGTATAGTTCTTTATCACTTATTTAAGTTTGAAATATTCAAAACAACCAAAATATATAAAAATAACCCACAGTCGACTTTTTTACCTGACGTTGTTTCAACGATTTATCGCTATGTAACTTACCATAGTGTATTGATATGCGAATAATCGTCAAAAATATTCAAATGATCGGTAAAAATATTCTAATAATCGAATCTTTAAATTTTTATTTGATTATTTAAATTTTTATTTTTAAAATTGCTTAAGTTATATGAATCATGAATGAAATAAGTTTAATATTTCTATAATTTTCTACTTTGTCAGTGTAAATTTGTGCTGGCAAAAAAGCAAATCCGAGGCCGCGCTGAAAAAAACACTACGTAATTCCAATCTCCCGCTACTTTGGGAGCTTTCTGTGCATAATTTTGTGATTTTGTTTTTGTCTTCTTATTAGTAACTCGGACGATAACTTTTTGAACTTCTATATTCGTTGACCTTGGCAAGTTATATACTAGACTCAGAATAAGCAAATGATCATAATGTCGTATTTAGTTGCGGTAGTCGCACTTTAAACAGTCAGGCTCGTGCATTGGTGGTGAAATTACACGAATATTTTAAACGTTGAGACACAGATCGGTGGGCCCTTTTTACACAGTGACACACGTGCGGGATCGTGTCGGTGAAACACTCGGAATTGGCAAACGCACCGTTACTAAGATCGTCACTATAAACTACGATCTTTCAGGCAGTGTGATTAATTTATTTCACACGCCAAAAAAGAAACGAAAAAATAATAAACCAGTAACAGATATAAGTTACATCCAGTGCGTGTTGTCAGTGATGACTTACGGATCTGAGACGTAGTCCTTCACTGCTGGCCGTATGAGGACGCTCAAGGTCGCTCAGCGAGCTATGGAGACTCATTTCTGAGTCTATCACGCAGAGAAACTCTGAGCATAGCCATGCTCGGAGTTTCTCTGCGTGATAGACTCAGAAATGAGGATATCCGCAGTAAAACCAGAGTGACCGACATAGCCCAACGGATTAGTAAGCTGAAGTGGTAATGGGCCAGCCATATAGCTCGAAGAACCGATAACCGATGGGGAAGAAAGGTTTTCGAGTGGTAGCCTCATACCGGTAGGCGTAGTGCGACCCCCCACTAGATGGAGTGACGACCTGGTAAGATATGCAGGAAGTCGATGGATGCAGGTGCTCAGGACCGTGATTTGTGGCACTACTCGGGGGAGGCCTATGTTCAGCAGTGGACTTGTGAAGGGCTGTAATGATGATGATGATAGCAGATATAAATCAATTCGACGCAGATGCTGTTAGAAACCATGTCTACGGCTATTTTACAAGGAGCGAAGACCCTATCTTATGTGGAGTACGGCTGTATTCTCTCGCCAAATCTTTTCAACATTTACTCAGAGATGATTTTCCGTGAAGCTTTGGATCGGGTGGATGTAGGTATCACAGTGAATGGTCAGATTATCAACAATATCCGTTATGCCGATTACACTGTACTTATTGCATCTTCAATGGAAGATCTTCAGATCCTTATAGATAACATTCAATCTATTAGTTCAGCGTATTGCCTCAGTATCAACACCAGAAAAACCAAATATATGACAGTTTGTAAAACACCACCTGCTAACTCTTCTCTACTATGTAATGGACAGCCTCTACAAAAAGTTAGCAAATACAAATATTTGGGATGCTAGGTTGATGATACGGGAGACCACAGTCTTGAAATAAGGTGCCGCATAGAACAAGCCCGTAATGCTTTCTTTAAGCTTAAGTCACTTCTGTGCAATAAAAATCTGAACATCCAGATACGAGTACGATAGCACGCTGTTATGTTTTCTCCATTCTTTTGTATGGCGTTGAAGCATGGACCCTCACAGAATCGAGCTGTAAGAAGATTGAAGCCTTCGAAATGTGGGTATACAGGAGAATGTTAAGGATATCCTGGAGAGACAAAATAAAGAACGTAACAGTGCTAAGTCGCATAAAGAAAAAACCAGAAGTTGTATATTTATTAAAGAAAAGAAAGCTTGAATATCTCGGCCACATAATGAGAAACAGAAAATACGATCTACTGCAACTTATCATACAGGACAAGATCCAAGGAAAACGAAGTGTGGGTCGAAGAAGAACATCTTGGCTGAAAAACCTACGCCGAAGAAGACCCTACTGCGGGGAAGTTGCAAGAAAGTTTGGTAGATGCCGACTTGTGCAATGGTACTATAGTCATTGAGAACCATTTTAAACCATATGGGCTTCCGATACAAAAACATTGATAAAAGCGAAATAATAATGAAGAGGCATGACAAAAAAAAAAGAATAACATTTTTAAGAGAAACGAAAAATATAACCATTTGGGACAACGTAATATTAATTGATGAAACGAGGTTAAACGCCATCCACGCTGTACCGAAGATATGGACAGACGACCGTGCAGCATCTTGCTTGAAGGTGCCTTTGGGATAAGGTGGACGCCTCATAATTTTCCATGACCATGCGGGATCTGCCGGAGGAGGATTCGTAGAAAATTGTTTATGAGCTTTCCAATCAAAGAGTACAAGGGAATACCAGATGCAGAAAAAATCAAAGTGTGGTTTATAACCCTTTTACAAAATATTCCTGCGAATAACACCGTAATAATGGACAACGCCCCGTACCATTCTGTTCAAATCGACAACCCATGCGAATAAGAAAGCAGATGTAGTAGCATGGCTGCAACATAATGGAGTGGAAGCGGACATAATGTTCTCCTTCAATTGACTCAGATTCGTTGGGTGGTTATCGTATACCTACTACTACTCGTATACCCTTAAGGTATCCCCATAAAAAATAGTCGAGAGGACTAAGATCTGGACTTCTGGGGGGCCAGTTAATGGTATCCCTACGCGAGATAACTTTGTTTGGGAACAATTCCTTCTAAAAAGCTTCTATTGACGCTCCTGCGGTGTAGCATGTGGCTCCGTCTTGCTGAAACCATGTTCTTGAATTAAACCCTGGGAAATCTTGTAATGCGGGCGCCAAAAAAGTCCTTAACATGTCACAATAACGGTCTGTATTCACAGTTTATGTTGTCATTCAAAAATGAATCACATAGGTAGGTACGCGATGACGCCGTCACGGATTGCGTCACTCGAGTGCGTATGTGTGTGCGCACTAGCTTCTTACTGCTCATCACAGCTTCTATCCCTTTCGCACGTGTGTGCATTTTATCCCCGCCTACCATTTAGTTCAAGCTATCGACTAGAGCCACTGGTGGATATTGGCGTTGGCCTTCAACCACCAAACTGCTGGTTCAAATGTATTAAATAATGTTATGCGGTGCGGCTATTAATTTAAATAGAATAGTGGACTGTATATGAGCGCGGTGCGAGCGGTGAATGGAATTTAATTTATTCGTGATACTGCAAATCCCCTGAATTCGGTATATAGGAAGGACGTGAAGGAATGCATGTGCACCCACCCGGACTTCCGCTGATCAGCCTCGTGTCTCGATGGCTGCCGGCTGTCTTCACACTTATCAACTTCACAGATAATCACGAAATATAGCGTTATTGCAAATGTCTATACTTTTTACTGTATGCTTGTATAATACAATATCCAAATTACACAAGGGCGGGAGCGATGATGCGAGATATAAGCGGTGCGGTTGATTGCGTGTCTTCTCAACTTGTGTGTGCAACAACATGCTGGGCATAGAGGGCGGTAGAGGAACCGGAAATGGGCTTTGCAGTAATCTTATTGGATAATAATTAACGAATCCCTTGAGCGTTAAGCGATAGTGCAAGTGGCGCGAACACCCCCCCGGCCTTGAGGTATCCTCAACTAGCAAGTAAAGTATAAAAATATAGATATATATAGATAAATACTTATATAGTAGCGAAATGAAGCGACGTTATGACCTAAGAATTAAACTAAATATATAAACGATAATTCAAAATTAACTATATTAATCACCGTGTTGGTAAAGGACACAGTTTGATAAGAGGGCGTTGTCGCTGGTCTAGGTATTTTACGTCACCTTTTTGGCATGTCTCATAGTCTCCTCTTACGAATCTCATGGGAAAAAATGAGGCGAAGGGAATCCATCACCACGTGGGGAACAGACATTACGGAACTCTGCTTCGCTATCATCTCAGTGGCTTTAAGTTTACCATCATGTACCAAAATATGCTGTAAAAAGTTCTTGAAAGAAAGTTCTTGTAAAAAGTTTCTTGAAGTCGTTGATCCTGCGCCTCACATCTCCGGCCGTGTCAGATAACCGTCCCATTGGACTATGAGAGTGAGGGAATAGAGAGTGCATTTGCGTGTGTTAATCTCTGTTGAGTTTGGCCGCCGTGACCGAAAGTTGCTCTGGAGGACATATACGCAATATGAAGAAAGGATAAGGTATAATCAATACCAAATTTTCATTAAAGATCGTAAATAAAATCAAAATACATTCATCAACAAATTTAATAGACATCACAACAAACATTTGGATCATTTACATGTTATCATCTCATCTATTCAGATCTAGGTATTTCGTTAATTACTTATTCAGTATAAAAATGTTAAGACTGTATAAAACTGCTTATAAAAAGATCCAAACTTCAAAATTCAAACTGATAATATTTAACAAAGTTTGTTATAATGACTCTTACTGCAGTATATTTAGAATATTTTTCAATTATTTTATTTAATAAAATTGAGGGACACGATACAAGGGTTTGAGTTATACTATTTTTATATCGTTAAAAATATTTTTGGATAGTAAAATTCAGCACTATTTCGTTCCAAAAATTATATCTTTAAGAACCACTAAAGTGACCGTTGCAAACTTAACCAAGAAGTGATTTTCATGATCTCCAAAGGTATATTAGGTGTCAGAGTTATAAGGAAATACAATTAAACAAAACACAAACTTATATCAGTGATATCCATATAAGAAAAATAAAGAAATGTAGGACATATAGTTGCTAGTAAAACCGTAGTAACAGTTACTGAACATAACATATAGTGGTATAATGTAAATACACACAATTTTTAAGGTTTTAGCTTTAAGAAGCTATTTCATTTTAATTTATTTATAACAAAAAATATTGGTTTACATTAAATATAAGTAGCATTTTAAACCACAGAGTCAATAGTTAATAGTCAACATTGTGATTTAAAATGTATATTGTTGTCACTCGGTAAAACTTCACCTTTATGTAGTTCAGTTCACTATTATGATGCTGTGAGGTCAAACTGGTAGGTTTTTATAGTTAGGTAATAAATTAAAAATATGTTTTTTTTATAACAAGTACGTGTACCAATCCAAATCACATTTAAATAATACAGGCTTCTGGATATGCAAACTGTTGTCATCCCTATATTTTCCTTCACTGCCGAACACATAGTAAACCTTAAAATCATGTCGCTTAAAATTGCAATTAACAATTTCATTGGTGCCGGTGAGGATCAAACTCCGTTTGCTCGTTAGCTTAGATACCACGGCTCTATACCTCCGGGTCTATATCTCTCGAAATAAAAAAGTACAATCAACATAATCAAAAACACATTTTAAGTGTCAGTATTTTGTATTACTTACTATTTATGAACGTAGGTGTCTATTCAAGTTAGTTCATAATAAAAACTCTTATAAGTAAGTTATACTAGATTACAAAGTAATTCTGATTTGAATTAACAAGTTTTTCAATATACTAGCTATGTTGGCATTTCTTGCTAGAGAATAGTTTGATTCAATTATCACAATTCACACAAATTTAATTTTAGGGTTCTTGATAAGTAGACCTATTGAAGAGGCCACCGCGAAATTAGTTGGACAAAAGTTATATAAAAGCCTCAACTTCTTATGTAATACAGATATAAATACATATTATGTGTTTAAGTAGCCCTCACCATAGATTAATGTTATGAGATTACATATACCAATGGACAAGATCCACATTGGAAGTAAATATTAATACAACACTTCACAAATGTTCAAAACAGTTCCTAGTTCTACGGGTGAAATCTAACTACACGTTAAATAGTCAGATTTCGTAGCTTTACAATTAGTCTTTATTGTTTTAATTACAATAATATTATGTGGTTAGTTCTTCTTTTACAAAATTCGCTTTTATCAGTCTTTTATCTTACACAAGGGGTTCTAAAAAGTTTCTTAGACAACATATTATATTACCGTGTTGAGAGTACCATTAAGAAACTGACAATATTAATCTAAGTTATAAAATGGAATCAGTTTGTACAAAGAGAAAATGAGAATAAGAAAAGTTAGTTACTACGAGTACACGAATAATTATTTTTTTACAATTGATTCAATGACGGCGGCCTCTAAAGAGTTTCATTATACTTTTTCATAGTCATTACAAACATTAATTAAAGACCAACATATTATTGGTACATTTACAAAATTATATAAGTAATAGATAAGTGTAAAAGTAGGAAAATATAGTTTATAGTAAGTTTTCAAAGAGTTTTAATAATAACAAAATATCACGAGAAAATTCAATTCTTAGTGGTCCTTTAAATATAATCAAGGGGGGTGTTACATTTTTAAAATAAATCTAACACTTTTTTGTTAGCACCTGTCACGCCTTAAAATGTCGACTAAAATCAGTTACATATAAATATTTTTTTCAAACTAGTATAATATATTCTCGACATAGACCTGATCAGGCGATCATAAGTTGGGCGTTTGAATGCACGAAAAGAAAACCTCCGTGAAGTGGATGTAACAAGATGCAATTTAATTCGCGCAAACGAAGTAACGAACAATTTTTAAGATCCAACTGCTTGGTCCCATTTAAGAATTAGAACTTTTTATGATTCCACCAATTAGTATCTTTTTGAGGTCACAAAGAAAATTAAAAAAATATCTCTCTCGTTACCAAGAAGAGGGACGAATAAGAATTAGATTTTCTCATAGTGCTCAAAGTGGGACTGAGCACAAGGACTATGAAAAATAAACATTGATACATGATGAGTTAATTTAGTTTTGTTACAATAGTACTGATGTTTCAGTGTGTATTTACAAAAGCTGTCAAACGAGTTTGAGGAATTTATCTTCATTTTTCGGATTTATAATCTTCTGATATTGGATTTACAGGCTCATCAATTACTATACAAGTTTCTGCTGCGGACGGCAAGGGAGAAAGTGGTACAGACACTTCCTCGTTTGGCGATAAAGGCGGAGAATTGTGTATAGGCGGCGGGGCACTACTCGAGCGGATTCCCTGTTCGACTGACAGGTGAACCATTTCCACAGTTTCTGCGCTTACTTCAGCGTCGTTTGTCCTGAATCAAATAATTACAAAATGTTCAATGACTACTACTACTGTACTGCAATATTGCGTTAAATTAAGTAAATAAATATTTACGCGGTAGAGCCACTACTTATATTGCTGCAACTATATTATGGTTATAGCAAGAATGAGTCGGCTCGATCGGGAAAGAACCACGCTCTTACAGAATACCAGCATTAAATAGCTCAGTGCTCCTACGTTCCATATGGGGAATGTAGAGAACCGGATACCTTTTTACTGGAAACGATGCATTCCATTTTTGTCGTCAGTGTTGATAATGCATCTTTATTTTGATTCTTAATCGAGGACAGATGTTGTTCAGGTATTGGACGTATGTTTAATAATAATTAAACTTTTATATAAAAACAGTTTAATACGACAACGACACGGAGGCTTGTGGTCATTGACTCGGCACGCGCTACACCGTGGTGAGGTAGATAACACTCCGGCATCGTATGACCGTCCGATTGTTTCATATGATTCAATTGTTCATATTCTTTAATAAAGGATTTATATTTTTTCGCGAAATTATCATGTTTTACAAGTTTTCTTTCTAAATTCCGAAACCGTGCAATTGCCATTGATTTCGTTGATCCCAAATTTGTTTTGATTTCTTGTTTTAAGGGTAAACGGACCTCATAACGACCATTTTCATGACGTTTAGTAGTTGATGTATAGTGTTGTATACAAAGCTGTTCTTCTAGGGATAACTCTGAATGTTCTGTTATTTGTTCTATTTCCCAAAATTTCTGAATGTTTTCAATGTCTTTTGTGACAATATTACATTGAAATGTTTTAACACTACACAACAACCACCCTAGCTGCGTTTGTTGTGCGATAGGCTGTGATGAATCTCCCTTTGAAATGCCACCTAACATGATCATAGAATAAATATCAGCACCGAAGAGTAAGTCCACGGGACGACTGTTATAAAACTCAGGATCGGCCAAGTTTATGTTCTCTATAAATGACCATGAATGCTTTGCGAACGATTGGTTTGGCAAATGTTTAATTAGGTTATTCATTATATAAACATTAGTGTTGAAAGAATAGTCATTAAACATGGATGTACACGTAATATTTAACATGCCCTTACAAATGTTTTCCTCTTCCCCGACGCCATATATAACTCCCTTGCAGTGCTGTCTTTTTAGGCCTAAGGTTTGTGCGGCATTTTCAAAGATAAGCGAAATTTGGGATCCCTGATCTATCAACGCTCTTTTGATTTGATAGGTTCCATCCAACGCCATCACTTTCACCAAAGCTGTCGATAGTAAAATTTCTCCTCCTAAATTATTCTGTGACACGTGCGGAGTGTTTGTCACGGCCTCGTTCGGTTTTTTCGCAACCTGTGCACCGGATATGGGCTTAGTGCACGCGTCATGTAACAGAGTATTATGTTTCTGCAAGCATTTGCGGCACCGTTGTGTTGAAATACATGGATTTCCGTTATGGCTAAATAAACAATTTATGCAAAGTTTCAATTTTTTGGTGGTTTTCAATTTAATTCCATTTGACATTTTTAAAAATGTTTTGCAATTGTAAATGCCATGATCATCATTACAAAGAGGACATTTTATACCAGTAATGTTATATGATTTTGCAATCGGTTTGTTTGTCGTATTTTGATTAAAATTGAATTGCTTTTTGTAATTATTACTCGATGTTGAATTGAAGTTATGTTGAGACTGACCGTTTAATTTCGATGTATTATCCTGTTTTCGCCGACATAATTCAAGTGCTGTAAATTTGCTTTCTAAGTAGTCCAGAAACTCCTGTAGCACAGGTAGATCTCTGGGCCTCTTTTGCGATTCTATATATCCTGTATATGTTTCCATGTCTAATTTTTGTGACAGTATGTGTACTAACAGCGGATCCCATGTGCTAATATCTACGCCTAAGTTTTTGATAGCGTTTAGGTATTCTAAAGATGTATCATGTAATTTTTTAATTTGATTTACCGCTTGCTGCTGAATATTAGGGAAACCAAGCAATAGGCTAATGTGAGATACGAAAATTCGTCGCTTGTTGTCAAACCTATGATTTAGAATTTCCCAACAGGTTACATATTTTTCTGAACTAACATTCAAATGCTGTATTAATTGCTCTGCATCCCCTTGGAGTTTACTCTTTAATAATTGCATTTTTTGAGCGTTTGAAAGCGACGGGTTGTTGTGAACGCTTTCCGTGAAAAGATCTTTGTATGGTATCCATTGGTTATAACTGCCGTTAAACGTAGGGATATCCATTCTAGGCGTACAGCTTTCTCGGTGATTGACAGACCACATTTTGGAATTGAGTTTTCTTTTCAAATCCATAAACTCCTGTTCATACATACTAAAAGTAGTAGTATATTCTTCGTCATCCCTATTGAGATCATGATCAATATCCCAATGCAGAGAATCTACAGCCGACCATGCGACTCTAATGTTTTTAAAGAATCTTCGAATTCCCATTTTTCCGTAATGTTATTTATGTTTATGCAACTAACAGACCTTTTAAATGCCTTAAAATTAATATATTGTTTGCGCAACATGTCATCTAACTTACTGGTTGTTCCTCGATGTACCTGTGGGCGGAGAGCTTCTTGTGGCTCCGCCGATTTTCCCGAAGACGGTTCACCTAATCGACACTGTTCCATTTGTTGAGTTGTTTTACCTTCAGGGACTGGATAATACTTCTGGCTAGCCAGGCAATCCTGATACTGCAAATTTATGATTTCTTTTACCGAGTTATATTGCTCCCTTGCAATTTCGTACTCGGAGTTTGTAAAGTAGGGATGTGTACGACTCTCACTTTTTAATAGTTGACTGTAATTTTTCTGATAATCTTGCCAGTACGATTCCAAAACCTCAAGTTTTCTTTTAAAATAGTCTAATGTTTTACGCTCTGACCCATCTTTTTTAATATTGACACCAATTTTACGAATAGCTCCTACAATCTCGACCTGATTAGCGTGTACGTTTTCCATGTTGCTATAAATTGCAGAACTGTTAAGAAAGGAAAGATCTTACTTTGGCACGGCTGATTACTGCTGATGCTGATGCTCCTGCTGACTAACTTGCCGACTCGTTGCTGCTTGACCTCGACTAGCTGCTGCTTTGCCAAGCCAAATGTTGTGGATGTTGAGTAAGATGACCACTGTTATGTTTGAGTTTAAAAAGTTTGCTAGTTCTCACTGTTACGTCACTGTCTTTAAAATACACGGTAGTTCAATACACTTGTTGAAGGACCCAAAATGTTTATTTTTCGCTCGAAGGACCAAAAAATTTTTATATTTCGCTCGAAGTACCAAAAAATGTTCAGGTATTGGACGTATGTTTAATAATAATTAAACTTTTATATAAAAATAGTTTAATAAAGAAGTTAAAAATATAAGATTAAAATATGTTAAATGTTAAGTTAATGTTATGAGCTCACGTACGTCGCGGTTACGGTGATTACGTGAACTAACACAATTTTTATAATTGTCGAACTATATCGATTGCTTCACGTAAAATGTTAACGCCAGCAGAAATGTACGGTTGGACCGTACAGATGTAGATATCTATGGGCCACAGCATCCACCTACAATCACGTGGACTGTGTGGTTGCTTGTCGCCATAATTCTATAAAAAATCCTGGCTGGTGACAGACATTTTGATGACAGATATTGCAGTTAAGTAACTACTATAAAACTGCACAGATACATTATAGTCCCGCGAATGACAACACGATCGTTATTGCCGGCAAGCCTTTATATCTTCCATTTTGGTCATGCTAAAGTGATAATCGTAAGTAGCATTACGTTAAGTAGTTAATAACTGCCTGCCTAGTCTGCTAACTTAAATTAAATAAGTTAAGTTAGCAGACTATAGTTGGACAGAATCATTCACAGATTAGAAGATTTTGATTTAATAAACCCCATACAAGGTGTAAATGTAAACACTATTGTCACTAAAATCATAGGTAGTTGGCTTTAATATAAAAATATTTATCAGAATTTAAAAAAAGAAAACACTATTTTCTTTCATAAAATTTAAAAAGTTTCTGTCCGACATCGTCCGTAAATTTATGGATACCCTATGCGCCCGAGTGACGTAATCACTGTAAAGATCACCGCCCATCCTAGCTACCTACACAACATTGCAATAAGAACACAATAGGTACACATAACCTGTGATGTAACTTTTCCTTCATACTTTCATCCTGGCTTAGGACAGGCAAAAATTCCTACCCTTTAATTTTAAGGAAAAATTGAGATTTTACTAAAAAAAATGTTGTTATTTTTCATTGAATTTACGTTCTATAAGTGAAACCAAACCACGGGTTTCAAGGATAACGGTGTTTACACTAACAGCCTGTATATTTGCTTCTATGCCGATCTATTTAAAATTTACTGAATTGTATCTTCTGTCTCACGTCTGAGATTTTTCTTTTGATCTGTATTATCAGTCAAATGCTAGCAGTGAGCCTCTACTAGTACTTCTATTATTACTAATAAATTTGCAGTAACCATCACGCTTGGTAGGAATTTTTTTAGTATAGTTATTTTGGTAATTTGTTACCTTTTTATTTTCCACTGGGATCTTAGTGTAACAAAAAAATTATTTACCTCGATGTAGATTCGTCAACACTGTTTATGTTGCTGACATTTTCACCAGAGATTGCTGAAATGACAAAAACATTCATGTTATTTTTCTAGATAGGTAACGTCATCAGTAAAGTAACAGCCTCTGCATTGCCTCACTACTAATTGAGCATACGAGTATGCTTCTATTACATATATTATTATTTTTTTAAAACTTCGCAAACAAGCTTTCTTAAGATGTTTTGCTTGACTAAGTGTCGAGCTCGTGCCCAATTAGTATTTAATATTGCAAGAAACAATTTTTTGCCATCACTGAAGATCGATTTCCCGTTGCACGGAACTGAGCTGACACATTATATTAAGTAATAAAAAATAACTTAATTATTTTATTATACAATATGTCTCAGCAGCCACTTTACATTGTGAAATTGTTTTATACTTTTTTAGTTGTTTGAAGTCGGCTTTTACTTTAATAAAAGTGATTTTTTACGCATTATACTCGCGTCTACATAGTTCCATTAAAAATTATACCCAATACTTTGTCACCCCTAAGGGTGGAAATTTATGTCCAAATTTATGTGGAAACTCCTCTGGAGTATATTTATGTACTAAAAATATCAACAAAATCATACAGTCAAAACTTCTCTTATTATGAAGACAGCTAAAAAGGAAACAATTTTTTCACACAATGACTTTAAATAATGTTCAAATGAAAAGAGCTCTTTAAAATTTTAGTGCAATATTTTATTTCTAAATTCAATTATTTTTCGACTTCTAAGAGCAAAATGATCTTACGAAGTAATGTGTCTTCCCGCAAGCGCTGTTGTCTGGCCAGCGGACGGCGCCGCGTATTATCACGAACGCGCAGAGTTACTCCTGCACATGCACCGCTTCCATGCAGATCAAGCGCTAAAGATGATTGTGACCCGCATTCTGATTCAACCGCACTTGCACTAAGAAAAATCAACTTACAATTTAAATATATTTATATAGATTATGAGTGAGAAACCAACACACAATCCACCTGATAGTAAGTTGATGCTGTGACATCTACATTTATCCTCGATTAAGAATCGGAATTCAGATGCTGTCACCAGCGACAAACGAGGTGTTTTATCTTAGTCCTCAGGACTAAGATAAAACACCTCGTTTGTTGTAAAAAGTATCTCCGGTTCTCTACACTCGCCATACGAAACAGTACTAGACTTTATGGGTTATGTACCTTTTTACTTTTTGTAATAAGACGATATGTCTAAGTTAAAACTAGAGTAGTCTCATTTCGGCCTGTTTCAAGACAGAAGTCCCGTGGAAAATATGCAAACAAGAATGTAACATTGGATCGGATTAAGAAAGGAATTTGCCAGCAGATGTTGAAATTTCGCGAAGACTGGCGCCGCGATTTGGTGACTTCCTTCCTGAAAAGACTGTTCATGAAACTCGAGATTATTAATAACTCTTGTTTTTTAATGAGACCGATAAGGTATAAGTATAGATAACTTAAGATAGAGTATTTTTTTACATTTATTTAAGAGTTTGTGTTTCTGTTTGTGACTAAACAGAATATATATATATATATATATATATATATATATATATATATTATCTATTATATTGAAAGTGATATATACCAGTTCCCTTGTTTTTATTATGATACCTAATAAATATTATATAAACACTACCACCAAGACCAGCCAGAAACCCAGTGGCACTCTTTTTAACAAATAATCATATTCAAATCAAATAAATGTAGAAACCTGATTTATGCGTATTTCTTAAAACTGCAAAAAGTGTATATCAGCATTTGTATTTTGTGTCAGTATATGTATTTAAATTTAGCTAGTCTTTGAAAAATAACCCTGTATATATATTTATCTTATATATCAGAGAAAAGCATACCTTTATTAGTATTTAATAACAGGTATGATCCCATAAACAAATAATAAAACGCCAAAAACTAAGTAAAATGATTAAACAGATCCTATATTGATTTGTATGGAGCCTAACATTTTTAAAGGGTTTACGGTACACGGTTTACTGATAAGGCATCACATTTTTTAAGTTAAGTTATCAGTTTATAACTCAAACTCTAATATAATTACTAAATGGCACGTACGTTGTTTTTTTTTTTTACAAAATAATATGTATATCTATCCCAGGTAGTTAGGAGAGATACATGGTTAGTATGAGATGGCCACATATGTGTAGTGAGTAATATTGAAATTTATTTTAGTTGTTAGTTTATATGAGACGTATATAGAGAAAAAATCTCAAACCTGCAAATTATGGCTATTCAGTGACGAAAAATTTATTCGTGAGGTCAGTTCCAAGTACCAACAAACCAACCGCACCAATAACATTGCTGATATTCAATTCTTTTAATGTATGTATATTTAAAATAGAAGACAGTGAAATGTCAACGAAAGAAATATTATTAAGGTCACGTAATTATTTAGATTAATAAACGGATAAAACTTTTTCAAAAGTTACAAGAACGCACGAACGAACCGAACTGGGAGCTTGTGGCCCGACCGGATCTTTAATACTTTTATCGGCGAAGCCGACAAACCGGAAATTCGTTTGTACCGAACTTGGCCCCCTCTTCCCATATATGCTTTTGGTGGGATCAATTTGACAACTTTCAACTGTACTCTTTTCTAACCGGATAGATATTAAATTTTAAATTTTCCCCGTTTCTGTAATTTATTTTTAATGTGTTCATGTGACATATTTTATCATTAATTGTGTAATAATATAAAAAGATTCCAAAAATAAATAAAACTTCACAACATGCGGGCACACATCAAGGGCTGAAGTTTCAATAGCCCGATAAAAGTTATCCATCAACTAAATTATAGCCAAATATAAAAGTGAAACAAATTGAACATATTTTCATAAAATTGTAATATAATTTTTTTATGTTGTAATTATCCGATAAATAACTTTTATCTAATTATTGAAAAAACAGTAAAAAAAAAATAGAGTAAATGGGGCCTTGCACTCTATTGTGAAGAGTCAAAATGTGTCGAAAAAGGCACGTATGGCAATTCACAATGCTGTGTTGGTCCCTACTTTAACGTATGGTAGTGAAAGTTGGGTGTGGCAGAAGAAGCACGAGAGTAGAATAAACGCAGTAGAAATGCGGTCGTTAAGGAGTATGTTAGGGCTGAATCTGAATGACAGGGTAAGAAATTGTGTAATAAGAGAAGAGTGTGGTTTGGAAGATGATGTTGTGACCAGGATTAAGAAAGGAATGCTTCGGTGGTTTGGTCATGTGAAAAGAATGAATGAGGAAAGAGTGACAAAGAAAATTTATGTTGCAGAAGTGAATGGCAGAGTCGGAAAGGGACGTCCTAGGCGAAAATTTATCGACCAAATTGGCGATTTATTGGAAACGGGCCAAATTAGGAGTACCCTTAACCGACGAGCATGTATGCGTAGGTGTATGGCTGTGAAGGAGGCGAGAGAGGTGTGTCAGGATCATGCCAAATGGAAATCTGTAGTCTCTGCCTACCCCTCTGGGTGACAGGCGTGAGTGTTTATGTTATGAAAAAACAGCCCTCAGTTATATTTAATTTGTTTATGTTGTATTTATCCGATAAATAACATTTATCTAATTATTTAAAAAACAGCCCTCAGTTATTTTTAATTTGTTTATGTTGTATTTATCTGATAAATAACTTTTATCTAATTATTTAAAAACAGCTCTCAGTTATTTACCTTAATTCTATAAAAGGATAGGAAGAAAAGTAATAAGGAAAATAATTTTACGTGAATATTAACTTGCTTTATTTCTTTTGAAATATCATACTGGATAAAATATTCGTACTAATCAAATTTTGAAACAAAAATATTAAAAGCAAAGTAAGCTGTTTGCTAAATTACACGGTAAAGTGGATGCTAAGCATAATAACGCTCGCTTTGCATGCCAAAGTAAGTGGGTATCCCGAGGAAAGACGCTAATAAGACTTTTTTTGTATTGCGAAATGAATTAATAATATTTACTGAGTCCTTATATTAACAAAGTTCAGCTAGAGTATGAACACTTCATGATACACATGATTTTTTAATTATAAGTCGAATTTGAATTAATGTTGAAGTTGTTTTTTGACGTTGCATTAATCTTTATGATTTTATATATGTTACGCATTACAGCAGCTGCTTACGAAGAACAGTTAAATTCAAAGTTTTTCAACTAAAAAGTACTATAATTTTTAACAGAAAATTAAAGAGTCAAGCCATTTGTACGTACTTTACTTTTTGTAGATTAATTGTGACAAACGAGCACACAGTCGCTGCTAGAAAAAATGTCTCCAGTACACTCACTGACGGAGGACAAAAATAGCAAGCAACATACGCTGTTATTCTATGACATCTACGTCTCTCCCGGGTTGAACCGACTCATTTGCGCTGCAATCATAGTGAAACACTTACAAGAAACTCTTTTTACTAGAAACGAGGCATTCCATCTTATTCCTCAGGATAGATGTAGATGTCTATATGCCACAGCATCCGCTTACCATCGGGTGCACTGTGTGCTCGTTTGTCACCCTTATTATAAAATAAAAAAACAATTTTAGCTATGATTTTTAATCATACCAAAAAGATCAACCACTGACAACTGTCGCTGGTCTGGGTATTTTACGCTTGGCATAAGGAGATAATAACCGCACTCTATCGAGAGGCAAGATAATCCTGAATTTCTCGTTAGTCATCTCTTACGACACCCACAAGACGAAATGCGGTGATGGACTCTTGTGTACGTTATAAATGCTTCTTAATCTAGTCAGTCTAGTTAAGCTTTATATTATAAGAAAAGAGACATAAATTGCCGATTTCACGGTTTGTTATGGAAACAAGTTTGATAAAACCACAATTTGCCTAACTGAGTTGAAATTGATATATATATGTATATATATATATATATATATATATATATATATATATATATATATATATATATAAACAGGGATTTGCTGGGACCACCGATTTATAATACTTTGTTAGTTGGGTCTTTGTAGCGTAGCTTAAAGCTAGTGCCAACGCTCAATCAAGTTGGAACCAGTTGTATAGCAGAATATATTGTTACCGACTTTGTATATAAAATTAGACCCTATCATACAATTTGTGAAAGCTCTGGATCAAAATTCTGAAGCTTTCGAATATTCAAACTAAATCATTACCAAACTATCTGAAACTAAAGTAAAACGGGTATTTTCGTCGGACGACAAATAATAAAAATAATGAGTCTTAAAGAAGTAATAATTTTAAGTAAATAACTTCATTGATAAATTCAATGATCAAAATTAGAATTAGAAAATACTCCGCAAGTACCAGATCACGTGTTTAGAGAGCATTGACAGGTGTCTAAGTGCGTTTGAATGCGCTAAACGTAGAAAATTGGGTGTTCAGAATTTGAATCGCATTGTGCTCTAATTGCGTTCAGCTGATGTTGGTGAAATTTAAATTGTAGCCCTGGATTCAGGACAGCGCACAACATAGAGCAGCGGTGCAATAAGTAGCTGTGGGATGTATGAAGTGAGGAAGATGCGTGATGGAGCTAAGCAATGCAATGCGGGAGTAAGGCGTACAACATTAAGCGTACAAACTTCGTCGTCTAACCAGTCCTGCTTAGAACGAGTGTATAAAAAACTTCGCTTTATTGAACCCTTTTCCATCATGTTTACAAGCTCGATGAGCTGAAAACGAAGCTTCATTTTGGTGGGTTTTACATTCTTCTCTACGCATCAACTGGATGGAAACGTATTTTTATCACTTTATTTCTTAGTAATAATATGAAGTATAAATTTTAATTAAATTTAAATCAAAACTTTAACAAAGAGCAAGTTTCGTTTAATAAAAATCGTCAATTACAATTATTGTATGCGAACATTAGGCAAAATAATTTTGAATTTATTAATAAATATGTAGATATTGGGTATAATAATTTATAAAGGAGATATAAGATGACATGTAAGAACAGCTACCACAATATGCATGCAAAACAATGTTTTTTTTCTTATTCTTAAGAATTTGAATGAAGAAAAACATTAAAGGAAGAATATGTTAAAATTTAGATAACAAAAATATTTGAAGCTGTACAAAAGTATGCTAAATAGGCGTGTTCTATGAGGTAAGCCTTGTGACTCGTTGAATTTAAATGAGTGGCGACTAGCTAGTACCTTACTGCTGATTGCGGCGGCTCGTCTACGGAAAGCGCGTAGCGGCGTAGCGGCCTTCGTAGCGCGCTCACCGGTAGAGTCGGTCGCGCGTTGCCGCTACGCAGATCTGGCGCTGAGCCGAAACGTGCTCGCTCCTTGGTCTTTTCACTCGCTCTGTGTTACACGCATACAATGCCCTATCTCTTCGCAGGAATCGCATGATTGCTGCGACCACATTTCTGGCAACTCTATTTCATAGTTAATGACATGGAATGATGGTCATTTGGAGAATACTTGTTACAACGTACAACAATTTTGGATACTAAAATGAAGTAATGATGTTTCTACTGCTATAAGCTGGATTAACAGCGGCTTTTGAATGATTTGTGTGAAGTATGAGCGTTTCATAATTAGGTGTATGGATTAGAATGTTTTTTTTTAATTTTCATCAATTTGCAGGTTAGTTTTCAAGTCTTTTGAATATATTATATTTAAATCTAAAGTTCTGTACATACCTCGAGTAAGGATGCACATGGCGCGTTCTGTGTGTAGGAGGTAACGGCAGTGCATGAGGTAGTGGTAGCGGCAAAGCGTGTGGCAGGCGGTAGACACCGAGCTGATCCAGGCGCGCAGGGGCGCAGGCTGGCCCACGGCGAGGTATAGGCCTTGGTAATGCTTGTGGCCGTGCTGGCGTCACCTTCGCGGCACTGTCCCTTGCTTCGAACGTCATAACGCATGCAGCAACTACTATAAAACCTGTGCAAGAACGTTTGCCAAGTTTAGTAAGCTTGGACTGATATTTACGGTAAGAGGTATTATGAAAATATCAAATTGTTATATTGAAATTAATTTGTTTTAGTTATGTCTTGATTTATATTTTGCTATGATGTACTTGCTAGTGAGAGAGGTGTTATCTAAGAAACAAAATTCCTTTTGTGTAAAACGTTCTGTTCAACAATCACTTCAGTAATACATGGCCACCACTCGGCAAACAAAAAATGCAAACCAAAATATGATTGTTTTATTTTGATTTATATTGTTGAAAAATTCATTAGCCAAGGATGAATTTATTTCCTACGTCTCGTATGGTATCATAATAGGTGTCAAGTACTTCATAACGTATAAAAATATTGAAATATGAGGGACTAGACAGTCCTATTGTAAGACAAAACAAGAAGTCATTTACCTACCCAAATTTTCCTATGTTAACACACTCATTGTAATACCTTCGAGTTTATAGTGTTCCCAGCATATAAATATAAAAAAATTATATTTATGGTTCCTAGCAACTGCATCTCTTTCGTGTTGGTGTGTTTAATAGCATTAAATAATACTATATAACACCAATAATGTTTAATTTATTTTGTATGTGTACGCATTTATGTACGTATATAAGGATATTGTGTGTATTACTAACGGTCCATAGATGAACGTAGACTTCCTCAAATGGTTTTTACTAACTTTATACACGTTTCAACAGTTCCTCACTATAATTAGTAAGTGACGGCTAACATTATCTTTATGAGTACGAGGCTACCGGTTGATAGATTTTTGAGCAATATGGTCCGTCTATTTCTACTTTAGCTTACAGATACGTTGGACTGACCAGTTACTCTTTTTCTTTTGTCGATATCCTCGTTACAAAGAAACTGTTATGTTTATCTTTATAGCTCGCTAAATGCCTTTGAACTTATTAATACAGTCAGTAATGAAGACATGTCTCTGTACCGTAAGTACGTAGGACACTCAAAAAGTTTTAAGATATACAAAAAGTATTCCAGATACTATTAATATTTATTTTGCATATTTTCAAAATATTCTCCATCATGCTCTATACAAAGTTTCATTCGCCTAAACCAACTCTGAAAACACTTTTGCCGGTCTTGATCTGACAGGTCGGAAATCGCTTCTTCGTAGGCAGCCACGGCTTCTTCGGCGCTTGAAAAAAACTTGCTTTTTATTTTTTCTTTGACTCTTGGGAACAAAAAGAAATCACAAGGAGCTAAGTCAGGACTATAGGGTGGGTGACTTAGAGTTTAAACACCAGATTCTTCAATAAATGCTTTTGTTTTAAGGGAGGTATGTGAAGAGGCGTTATCGCGATGCGGCATGATTCCCCGAAGCCCGGTCTCTAGTCTTTTCTCCAGCACAGCTTGAAAAGCTTTGGGTCAAGGGATCCATCGACAACAAAGCTTCCTCACTCCAAGATGTTGACGTAGGATGGTATGAATGCTCCCCAAACTAATGCTTACAATCTTTTCGATGTCCGTATATGTGATTCGTGGATCTTCTCGCACCAACATTTCAGTAGTCCATACATTTTCTGCCGTTACTGCTGTTTGCGGGGCCCCAGTTCTTTGGTCATCTTTGAGGTTAATTTTATCCCTTTTTAATTCAGCAAACCACCTAAAATTCCTTATCCCGTAGGCAAGCATATGAGATTTGTAGACATGGATTCCGGTAGAGTGTGGAAGCAAAAAGGAATCCTAGAACAGATTTTTAGAAAACTGTTCTAGGATTCCTTTTTGCATCCACACTCTTTCTGCCGTCAAGCAGCAGTACTGGTACTGCTGTATTCCAAGGGTGTGCCAAGGCTATAGAGAGCCAGTGTAGTTACAGGCTGTGTGGCATTTCATCTTAATTTCCAGAGTTGGCTCTTTGTTTGAAATGGATGGGGTTTCAATGCACTAAAGAAGCCAATTCACCAGGTAGCTGTAAGTTTGTTTGTTATTTCAATTTTATGCATAAAAATATTCTAATCCAATACAAAAAAATGACACTACCTCCAAATCCCATGACAATAGGTCCGGCGTATGATAAATTATTCAGGTGGAATCCGCGAGCTTCATCCTTCACTGAAACTGTAGCATTTCCCCGTATTTCCTGCGCTACTGACAGTGTATCCGCGTAGTATCCTAAAACATTGTTTCACGTCATTCATACGTTCACAATTCTATGTTGATTTTAATAAAAAAAACAATCGGAAACTTCGAATTGTTTGGGTTTTATGGTACCTCGTATACAAACTACAATGACATACCAACACAATTCAGTGATTATTAATCAATTTTATTGTTCGAAAGCTGAAATAATTAGACATTAAATTAGTTGCAGTAACTGTAGTAGTAACAAGCTGCATTAAAATTATACATACATAAATATATAAACTTTGTTAATAGAATTATCACTAATTTCACTTAAAGAACACAAGAGTTTCATGCAAGAATTAAATAATTTAAGCATATATAAAACTTTAATTTTCCTATACATTTTTATTATTATTTCATCATCATCATTATCATCATTACAGCCCTTCACAAGTCCACTGCTGACCCTCCCCCAAGTAATGCCACAAAGCACGGTCCTGAGCCACCTGCATCCATCGACTTCCTGCATGTCTTACCAGGTAGTCACTCCAACTAGTGGGTAGTCGCCCTACACTACGCCTACCGGTACGAGGCTGCCACTCCAGAACTTTTCTTCCTCATCGGCTATCGGTTCTTCTAGCTATATGGCCGGCCCATTGCCAATTCAGCTTACTAATCTGTTGGGCTATGTCGGTCACTATGGTTCTACTGCGGATATCGTCATTTCTAAGTTTATCACGCAGAGAAACTCCGAGCATAGCCCTCTCCATAGCGCGCTGAGCGACTTTGAGCGTCCTCATACGGCCAGCAGTGAAGGACCACGTCTCAGTTCCATATGTCATCACTGGCAACATGCACTGGTTGTACAACTTAGTTTTCAGATTTTGAGGTATACCTGACGAGAAGATGTGTCGTAATTTCCCAGCCGAGTTGAATCTGTCGATTGACCTCTCGGTCGAAGTTGGACTTACCTAGTCGGACTATTTGTCCCAGGTAAACGTACTCGTCAACAACTTTGAGCATAGTGCTCCCAACAACTACCGGCATAGGTGTGACATGGACATTAAACATGATCTTTGTTTTGTCCATGTTCATCTTAAGACCTATCCGTTGGGGGACAACATTGAGGTCATTGAGCATAGTGCTAAGGTCCTCCAGCGATTCTGCCATAAGGACTATATCGTCGGCAAATCGAAGGTGAGTGATGTACTCGCCATTGATGTTAATACCGTATCCTTTCCAGTACAGTAGCTTGAATACGTCTTCCAACGCAGCGGTGAAGAGTTTTGGGGATATAACGTCACCCTGTCTTACACCTCTCTGCAGTTGGATAGGTTTCGAACTCTGGTTCTGTATTCGGATAGCAATCATAGCCCTACTGTACAAACACTTCAGCACCGCTGAAGGGACTGTAGCACCGCCCAAATATATATATATATATATATATATATATATATATATATATATATATATATATATATATATATATATATATCTAAAACATTCATTACATGCATTTTCATATTTTATAACAAAGATATTATTTTAATCAATATTCTTAAAAAACGATTCGATTTTGCACTTCTAAATACTCGTGTGGGTTGACAAACTCATTTCTAAACATCCCTCGGGATCAACTATCAACTAGGAATAGGCGGCATTTGCCATTCCTCTAATATTTATGTGCTTATTCCGGTCGGACATATACACAATTTCACTCTAGTATTAAACTTTCTTTATCTTATCTATTATTGAAGCGATGATCAACGATCAAAACATTATTAAAATTACTTAAAATAAATGGAACTGCTCTTAATTCTTTATTTAATTCTTATAACATAGCTGATTACTATGTAATGTATGACTGTAAGTCAGTACAAATATCTTTATTTCTCTCAGAAATTAGCATTTTATAAAATTAACATAAATTTGACAATCTCAAGAAACAATGAATGATCTAGTGAGATGTTTATCTCGCGTCACCAACAGTATGGAAGAATATAGCACCTGCCAAATGTTCGTCTCTAGAAGCATAACAATGTGATCCCCCACTCATCCCACTGTTTACGTCTGGAATATTCTGTTTTATGTATTGAAAATTCATCTGGAGTGTTTTCAAAGTGGTAGGGTTCAATTACTCTTCTTGGCCAAATTCCACACCAAACTGTTACTCGACGTGGATGCAGTGGTTGTTTATGGATCAAAGAAGGTTGTTCTTCGAAGCAAAGGCGCGTATTTTCTTTATTGAGAAATCCTCTGAGGTCAAAATGGTTTTTATCACTCATAATGCTTTTTCTATGACAATATTCTGTTCCGTACGAATTCTTCTACAAGGATGATGAACTGGTTTATTTGTTACAATGCCATGCTGCTCAAATTTATCAAATAAACTAGTTAATATTATCCGCGAAGGTGTGATTGCTACCGAAAATTGGTCGCAATTTTCTCAAAGTTTTCGCTATGGAAGATTGATTTGAGTAGAACGTTTTCATAATTAATGCACGTGTCACAAGCGAAAATTGCTCCATATCGAATACACCCATATCGACACAAAATCATTATTACCGAACTGTCAAATGTCATATTTGGCCAAAACAAAATGGTGGCAGGAAAAATTGCATGAATCTACGTTAATCAGCATGTATATATAGATAAGTATATAAGTTTATGATTTGAAGTTAAGAGATTGAAAGCTTAAAACTAGCGAAACCAAAAACTGTATTGTAATTTAAACTTTGAGCTTGATGATTACAATAATTACTAAAATTATGAAAAAGATCTAGTTCGTCTTTTTATAAGCAATCAAGACATGAGAGACAAATAAAACTGAACAGAGATTGCATCGCGTGACCATGTAATGTGCCTCGCATTGTATATGTACACATATATGCAGTTTCATCAGCGCGAGCCGGAAGCTTAGAGCCGGAAGTGCCAGCAACGGAACGCTCGCTGGTAAAAGCTCCATTCCTCCTACCGCTAAGCTTCGTTTATATTTCCGTAACGAATAAATAATGATTGTTACTGATTATCGTCAATTTTCTAGGGCTTAGGAGTAATATCTTATACAAAATATGACACGTTTTATTTTGTATATTTTTTGTATTTTGTATACTTATTTATAGTTAACGATAAAAAACACACACTTTTTATTATCTGCGGTGGGAAAATTTATTATTATACCTATTTGAAAAAAAAATAATAACATTATATAATAAGGTATTTTTTTTATAAAAGGGAAGGCAAACGAGCATATCGATGGCCCGTGTTGCTCTATGCCGGTGATACTAAATTCCATAATGTGTTCTTGAGTAGTAGAAATTCCTAATGAAACTCAATGTGGTGGATTGAAAAAAATCGAGAAGATGTATATGGAATTTAGAGTATGTCGCAGTATACTGTCAGTGTTTTATTATTAAAAATATTTAGGATTATTTCCACATTTAACTATCTACGAAATAAAAAATTTACTTAATATACAAAGTTGAATCTGTAATAGTACTATTTTAAGATTTAGTAAATGGCGACGTAACTAAAATACATATACGTATCAGGCTGTAGGGCACGATTCGCTTCCTTCATTAAGAGCTCTTCGACCTCTGCCCACTACGTGCTTCACTGTACTTAGGCCAACATTAAGCGAGTAGGTACATATATGTATAAATTAAAAAGCATTCTCCTCGCACGGGAATTAGTTACACCAGTATAATGTCACATTTGTCTTGAATTTTTCGTTGATTTGTTTGAATACAATTTCTAAATGTTTGTGATGGATAGAGACAAATTACCCGTATTTTTTTTACTTGGTACGGTGGGCCATTTAATATATGGGATTTGAATCGGCTATAAAAAAAAACTAATGAATATTATACCAAAGTTATGAGTTTATTAGAAAGATTTACCCTTTCTATTTTGGAATGGAGGACAACATCACTCATATTACTGCTACGGTTAATCTTACAATACCGCATTCGATCAGACAGTTTGTCAGTACATTTTAGATTATTTGGGCCTCTATTTCGGCAATGGTTACTTCGATTTCATGTTTCAAGTCCTTAATCGCCTCTGGATGGTGAGCGTAACACTTGTCCTTAGCGGCTTCACACAAGAAAAAGTCCAACGGAGTCAAATCACAGCATTTCGGCTGATTATGCGATTTTCGAAAACAGTGCGCAAATGATCGATTGTTATGTTGGCTGTGTGGCATGTTGCGCCCTCCTGATGAAACCAAATGTCGTCTATGTCATCTTCAATTTTGGAAAACAAAAAATTGCTTAGCATCGCGCCGTAGCGATCATCTTTCACTGTAACGACGTTTTCTTGTTCATTTTCGAAGAAAAATGGCTCAATAATGCCGCCAGACCAAAATTCGCACCAGATAGTCACTCGTTGTGGAGGGATTGGTTTCACCACAATGACGTGTGGATCTGAGCCCTAGATACGACAATTTTGCTTATTAAGGTATCCTCCGAGGTGAAAATGAGCTTCACATGAAAAAATTATTTTTTGATAAAAATGCTTATCTTCTATCAAACGGTATTCGGCCTCTTGCGCTAACTGAAATTTGTACGCTTTATATACTTAGATCTGCATACTTAGATCTTTATGCAAAATACTTCTCAAGGAAGTGCGTGAAATGTTCAATTCTTGAGATTTCTTGAGAGATGAAGACGAGTTGATGTTGATGGTTGTTCACGTACACTCTGAGCAACAGCAGCAATATGTTTTCGATTGAGCACACTGGACGAGTACGTACACGGGTTGTTTTATCCAACAACGATTCAGTTTCACGAAATTGCTTCACAAATTGCGTTTTTGAAATATCCTTTTTGTCAATTTCTTTTTCGTAAATTTCTTACAGTAGCACTAGAAGACTTAGTAAGGAAATAAGTTTTTAATATTTCTCAAGTTTGTTCTAGCGAAAACTTATACTCGTATATTACTAGCGTAACTGAAAAGCGATCCATTTCATAAATGTCAAACATAAAACTAACTTTCTGTTTCATTGGAAATGTCATCAAGCCTTCCAACCTCAAAATAACCGAAAGTTCTAATTCCAAACGTTAGATGGCCAAACCTGTACATTGTCGAAATCACCATGGTAATTATCCAGATACAAAAATCTCGGTAAAGTATATTATACATTTCACTGCTGCATACCTACGTGTGTCTTTCCGTAAAATTATTACATTCTCAGCAATGAAAGAATGATAGAAAAGCTTGCCAAAGAAATATAACATTTTCTAGACATGTGAAATCATAAAGTTGTGCTTAAAGTTTGCTTGACATACGTTTTTCAACTGACTTCAAAAAAAGAAGGAGGTTCTCTATTACTCGGAATATTCTTTTATGACATATTATAATAAAATATAAATTTAGTGGTTAACAAAATCTTCAAACTCTTCAATTTGCAAAGGCATCTACACGATAATTTGGCGAATAAATCTACGCTATGTCAACTAATTTCAGTGTTTATATTTTTAAGTTTTTATTTAAGTTCAATTAGTTCTTACTGAAATTAGAGTATAACCTTCGTACGTACCGATGACTGCCATGGCGGCACCGAGCACCATCAGCAACAAGCCTGCTGAAAGCGCGCGACATGCATGCCAGAGACACTGCGAACTCATTTTCCCACGGACAACCTGAAGGAAACAAAAATTTTATGTCATGTTATAAAATAATCAATTAAATTGTTTTTCAGTTTACTGAAGATTAAAGTCATAATTAAATAGTAATAAAATGTGATAACACGAGTATATGAGTAATAGGATGCAATTTAATCCATTTACGAGTAAGTTGTTAATTCATTCAAAATCTTACGTTTGCTATCATTACAGTCTTATTACAGGTAGGTTGAAATAGCGAATTTTATAATTATTTTAAATAATTCGTGTGAATAACGACATAAAAAGACAACTTATGCTATCTGTTACAGTTATTTATTAGATACATTACAATCGTATTTGAAAATATTATGAACGGAATCTAAGTTGTTGTGACTTTATTCATAACACTTGATTTGTTTTATTTTATTATTATATTTGAAGAAATAATGCAAAATGTGAGATGTCTACTCACGCAGAGTATTTATTACGTGTTATTACATATGAAAGATTTGTCTAAATATTATTATTAATAACATAGCCTATATACGCGTTGCACGAGAATTCCTGTAATAGCGCCAACGAAACGAACGTTACTAAGAAGGGGTTTGGAAAATAAATACCAACCAATTCAATTGCCATTCATCCTTCACTTACGCGGATGAAAATAGTTTAAATGTATTCATCTAAATGAGTTGCGTGCGCAACAAGTACTCGGCCAACTGTTGAGTGTACAGCTTTTTACATACACTTAAAAGATCTATTTTTTATTGTTTAAAGAATGGGTTCCTGTCAGCGACCGACCGCCACATGTTTATGTTGAAAGTAGCTTTATTCTTCGTTTCCATGGTACTTATGACGCCCGTGTCTTCTTTCAATTACTGTGAGATCGTAGCGTGAGAGTACCTGGACGTTCCAGGTGGCTCCCGAGGCGGGGTGGGCACGCCGTAGCGGCCCCGTGACGCTCCGCGCGCGCTTCATCCCGACTGCGGCCCGAACAAGGCTGCCGCTTTATGGTGCGCGCGCACACAGCATCTCAGCTCCGGGCGCCCCGATTCATCTCTTTACACCAACATTCAACCGTATTTTAGCGGAGTAAGCAATATTTTAAAATGCAAATGTCTCGTATGCCCCTACGAATGTAGGCGACAATTCGTCTTCTAGACAACGATGTTTATCGGCAATAGAACTAAGAACACGATTACAGTAAAATTACGAGTTGTAATCAAAATTGGGATGCAGGGCTTGAATGACGTAATATATTGATCTTTATTCGTAAGTACCCGGTTGACCGAGCTTTGCTCGGTATTTTTCGCTCGATTTTTTTAATTCGTGTGTTTTGGAAATTATATTTAGATACAAATTACATACTGATGAATTATAAATAATATTTTTTGATCTTAGCGACATAACAGAAAAAACTGAACTGGTTATTTGAATAAAAAATCATGAGTGCAATTATTTTTATTTAAATTTTCGTGTTTTTAAAAAATACTAAAAAAAGGGCTCGAAAAAAAGATATTTTCTCAAAAAAGAAAGAAACTTGAAAAAAAAAAATAAAAAAGTCGGTCGGTCGGTCTAGGCTCGAACCGGGGTTTTACGATTTTGTGACCGCCCATTATACCAATAAGCTATTTATAATCATTACCAAACTGTCAAAATTTACCTTCTTATTCTAACTATATTGTAGCAGTTTTTAATTGCCTAAAAACACGGACAAAAAGACATTTTCTAAAAATAAATCTTAGCTAGATCGATTTATTATCCCCGAAACTCCCTGGACACTAAATTTTATGAAAATCGTTGGAGCCGTTTCCGAGATCCCGATTATATATATATATATATATATATATATATATACATATATACAAGAATTGCTCGTTTAATAGTATAGGATATATTGTAGCAGTTTTTAATTGCCTAAAAACACGGACAAAAAGACATTTCTTAAAAATAAATCTTAGCTAGATCGATTTATTATCCCCGAAACTCCCTGGACACTAAATTTTATGAAAATCGTTGGAGCCGTTTCCGAGATCCCGATTATATATATATATACATATATACAAGAATTGCTCGTTTAATAGTATAGGATAATATCCGGTTTCCTTTTGCTGCAAAGAAATCCATTATTCTAAAAGAATGTATCGGTTACATTATTTTAGAATAATGTCGAGTATTTTCCGGATATTCAAACTTATTACTTCTTTTTTCATGGGATATTATCTTAAAGGTATTAATAAAAATAAATTCTTGCATAGTAAGTAAAATTACAAGAGGATCGAATCTGTTAGGACTCTAATAAATAATACGTATTGAATACAAAAACTTTTTAAGGGTCAATAACAAAATATATATCTATCAGTCATTCCTTTTTAGGGTTCCGTAGTCAACTAGGAACCCTTATAGTTTCGCCATGTCTGTCTGTTCGTCTGTCCGTCCTCGCTTAATCTCTGTGACCGTTAGCACTAGAAAGCTGAAATTTGGTACCAATATGTGTATCAATCACGCCGACAAAGTGGTAAAATAAAAATTGGAAAAAAATGTTTTATTAGGGTAGCCCCCCTATATGTAAAGTGGGAAGTGATTTTTTTTAATTTCAACCCTAACGTGTGATATATTGTTGGAAAGGTATTTAAAAATGAATAGGGGTTTTCTAAAATCATTTTTTGATAATGTCAATAATTTTGGAAATAATCGCTCCAAAAGTAAAAAACAATGTGTCCCCTCAACTTTTGAACCATAAGTTTAGAAAATATGAAAAAAATCTGAAAAGTAGAACTTTATAAGGACTTTCTAGGAAAATTATTTTGAACTGGGATGGAAACAACAGTACCCACTACCGGGAGCAGTTGCAGGAGCGCGGAGCGCTGCTGGAGCGCGAACATAATGGATACCCACCTTTAAACTCATAAGTGGGAACACTTATTGTGACGGACGGGAAACTACGGAACCCTACACTGAGCGTGGCCCGACACGCTCTTGGCCGGTTTTTTATTTTGTTTACCCGTGTTCTTTCCCTACATTCTGTTCTTTTATTAAAATTCGCGGTGTTACTTTATTATGCTTAGAAACACCCCTTTTTAAGTTATCAAGCAATACTATCATTTTTTAATAATTTATTAGGAATGTATTGGATCAACCCTGGAATAAGTTTTCGTAGATATTTTGAACTAAATTAGGTCAACGTTTACCGCAATCCATCATGACTCACGTGGATGGGGTCGATCAGTTCTATAATTTGAGCTCGTAAGACGGATTAAATAAATAAAAAAATTGATTTTAATAAAAAGTAAAGAACAAAGAACTAGGAAGAATAGCTTTAGAAGTATTTGCTAAGACGTAGTGTATAGAAGTTTTAAAGCCCCAACTACAAGCTATTATTGTGGTACACATTTCGTGCATTTTAGTGCAATGAATAAAAAACTATTTTTACGGATTTTATCGCGCTTAATTTATATTTCTTAATTCTCGACGTTTTAGGTATTTACAGCATCCATTGACACGGGATCCCATGTGAGGCTTTTAACGTCAAATGTCATAGTTAGATACGCAGAAAGAGCTTACAGTATCTTGTAATCTTACAGGTTGTGTGTGGATTTAATTTTATTAATTTTCGGATCACAAGCACTCATTTATCTTCTATATTGAAATTGGGATGTTGTTTTTTAATTTCAATAACTTTAAAACATAAAAAAACATAAAGAAATCCAATTGATGAACGGGAGTAGAAATAATATATTAGCCATGTAGAGGTGGTGAAAAAGAAACCACTACCCCATTTCTTCCCGTGGGTGTCTGAATAGGCGACAGAGGGAAACTGAAACAGGAGATGGGCAGCATCTTCTTGATAACAGCGCAAAGTAATAAAGCGCTGCGGTCACCAACCCGTTCGTCAAGCGTGAATACTACTGCAAATACCCGGTCTATTTGACAAATAATGGGGGAAGCCTGTGATCAGCAGTGAATAGCCCTATTAAAAGTAAAAAGTAGCAGCCTATATACATCCCTCTACTGGGCACAGGCCACAGCGAGCTTGAGGTCAAAAAGGAGTTAATTAAGTTGACTCCAATGCGGGATGACTGACTTCACATACCTATACCTAAAAATGATTTGCAAAATATGTTTTTAACTCCTCAGATATGCAGGTTTCTTTGCGATGTTTTTCTTCATCACCGAGAACGTGGTAAATCGAAACTTCAAATTGGAGTTAAAATATGAGTACAGTCGGTGCGGGTCTAATTTGGGTTGCTTACGTACCTACTAGGAAATTTACGTTTAGATCGGTTTGATTATCGGCTTATACAGAAGACTGCCAAGACTCTATCAATGCAGTTCTACTCAAGTTTAAATAAAAATAAACCCTTGTTTAAAATTTTCTTTCTTTGATATTTATAGTGCTTTTTCTCAAGAGTCTGTTCATTTACTCACGTGAGCTATGAAACCGAGATTGTCTCAAAAATTTTAATGGTTAGTCTGAACTGACAAACTGTAAGTAAAAAAAGTTGCGTCAACAGTATCACGAACTATTTCATCAATTATCACAGTGCATTTAATTTTTAAGTACTTATATCGGACTTGATACAAAAAGAAATTGGTGAAATATTGCTATGGCGATAGACACACAACATATTCAAGTAAAGAACTTCTCTCTTATTACACGTTTTTGTTAATAATTTTGCTAAAATTGACTATTATGCAGACAGTGACGACCGGTCTATACCGGTATGACAATTTTTGATGCTGCAACAATAAGTACATATTTAATAGAATTGGGTTTCATTTGACCAGTTATGTACTTATTATTAGTTTATTTAGCAATAAGTAGATGGCGCTATTATTACATTAAAACTATAACGACCAAAACTTTACCCTCTAGTGCTCAGAACTCAATAAGTTGAGGTGCGACTGGAGTGGCTCTATCGCACAACAAAGCCGCTAACATTTATATAATACATAAACTTGCATTGTTTTTTAATATTAAATATTTTTCTTTTATCAATCAGCAATGCTAGCGGTGTGTAATGAAATTATTTAACGATTTCACAATAACATCTAGAAACAGCAATGTCGTGTTTAGTTGTCAGATAATATCGCTAAACAATCTCTATTCATTGATATGGTCTGCGTCTGAGTTCAATAAATTGATTTTTGTTTAGTTTACAGCCTAATTAATCCAAACTACTAGACAAGAAATTAAAAGAATCAATAAAATTTAAATTTACTTGTTGACCACTTATGTGGAGAAATTTGGTGAAGGAAATATATTTTTTATTTATTTTGAGGAATTATTTGTACATTCCCGTCAGCAAAATTCAAAGCATGTGCAATAAAATGAGCATCGTAATTACTGAGATTGTGTAATATTTCAGGTACAAAATCGATTTTATGAAACTTTTTACTATGTATATATTTCGTGGGATACTCCTCTATAAGCTCACGTATACCAGTCATGATCAATATAATAATCAAATAAATCTTTCTCACACATATAACATACTGTAGCTTCTTCTATAGATTTTTTTATCGTCAAGGGAGAGGAGTAATTCTAAAGCAATTTTCTGTAGTTCTTCTTGAAGTTTATTCATGAAAATATTAGAACAATTTCTCCACTATATGTTGAATACCCAGAAAGATTATCCTTAAATGAACACTTAATGTAATATCCAGAACTGTACACATCATATCTCTTAATATTTGCGGTTAATGATTTATTAAGATTAGCAGAACAAGAGGCAATTGGTTTCAAAAAAGATTCAAAATCAGCATAAACCATGTAAGCAACCCTCTTTTTATCATATTGATCAAAATAAATTTTATCATTAGAAATATTTTAATTGAACCAATCTTTTTTTAAAGGCGCTTGAACAGGGCAATTCAGTGCCAATATGAGCACAATCAGAAGTTTGTTCTTGACTCAGTACTTCTATTTTTGTAAAATAAAGCAAACAACCATCACACGTGGCATTCGTACGTGGTAGAGCAACGATGCAGCTATACTATGGTTGTAACAGGAATCTGTCGGCTCGACCAGGGCAGGGCCACGGTCTCAAAGAATACCAGCGTGAAATAGTTTTTTTAGTTTTACTTTTTACTGGAATCTAAGCATTCCATCTTAGCCCTCAGGGGTGACAACGCATTTGCATTTTGATTCTTAATTGAGGATAAATTTGGATGTCTATGGGCCACAGCATCCACTTCTTAAAGAGATCTGCTTACTCACTAACCGAGACAAATTTCTTATGCATAGACATTATTTACAAAGGGAGAAGTTCACAGCAGAAATAATTGTTTATAATTATTGTTTATAGTTATATAGTTATAATATGTGTTACTATTCAGTTCGTTGGATATTCGCTTTATAATATTGTAAATGATCTGTCCAGTTTTTCTTTGAATCATGTTATTATTCGTAGTATTTAACTGGGACATCACCGTATTTCCAATGTTGCGACTGATCCACATTTTTGACTTCTTGAGTACGTACATCTCTATTTTTATAAGATGCTTAGCGACTGCACCATCATCGGTGATAGTTGACACTTAGATAATCGAGTCTTTGTTCGGACGACCCACAGAAGTCAACAGACGATCTTTTTGTTTTCATTTTCTTCTTTGCTGGATCCGTGAAAAGCTCATAGATCGAATCACTGCTTCTTTTATAATTCGCATTATGTGAGGGAACTTTATCGCCATTGAATAGTTTAGTTAAGTGGGTAGTTGTAATATTTGAAGGTATTTTCTTCAAACGCAATATTTTCACACCCACTTTAATTAACAGTACTCGAACGAGAAATCTGTAAAAATTTAAATAATATCGATTTAATTAAATAATAATTAAGTCAACAACGGGTTGCATTGATGGTATGATTATAAATTAAACATAATAAAAAATATACAATATATCTGAGATTTAAGAGTAAATTAAGAACAATAAAATGGGCAACTTATCCCCATATTTCTTGTGATGAGATAGTTAGAAATAAACACTTGTAGTTAAACTGTATATGGATTCAAAGAATGAAGTGTAAAAAAAATAACGAATTGTATGTGATTTAAATATTAATTTGGATCATTAAAATTCATCATCATTCATCATCATCATTAGAGCCCTTTACAAGTCCACTGCTGAACATAGGCCTCCCCCAAGGTATGCCACAAAGCACGGTCCTGAGCCACCTGCATCCATCGACTTCCTGCATGTCTTACCAGGTCGTCACTCCATCTAGTGGGGAGTCGCCCTACACTTCGTCTACCGGTACGAGGCTGCTACTCGAGAACCTTTTTTCCCCAAAGGTTGTCGGTTCTTCGAGCTATATGGTCAGCCCATTGCCACTTCAGCTTACTAATCGGTTGGGCTATATCGGTCACTCTGGTTCTACTGCGGATATCCTCATTTCTAAGTTTATCACGCAGAGAAACTCTGAGCATAGCCCTCTCCATAGCTCGTTGAGCGACTTTGAGCGTTCTCATATGGCCAGCAGTGAAGGACCACGTCTCAGTTCCATATGTCATCAATGGCAACACGCACGGGTTGTACAACTTAATTTTCAGGTTTTGAGGTATACCTGACGAGAATAAGTGTCGTAATTTCCCGAACGCTGCCTAGCCGAGTTAAATCCGTCGATTGACCTCTCGGTCGAAGTTGGACTTACCTAGCCGGACTATTTGTCCCAGGTAAACGTACTCGTTAACAACTTCGAGCTTAGTGCTCCCAACAACTACCGGCATAGGTGTGACATAGACATTAAACATGATCTTTGTTTTGTCCATGTTCATCTCAAGACCTATCCCTTGGGAGGCACTATTGAGGTCATTGAGCATAGTGCTTAAGTCCTCCAGCGATTCTGCCATAAGGACTATCTCAGCAAATCGAAGGTGAGTGATGTGCTCGCCATTGTTGTTAATACCGTATCCTTTCCAGTCCGGTAGCTTGAAAACGTCTTCCAATGCAGCGGTAAAGAGTTTCGGGGAAATAACGTCACCCTGTCTTACACCTCTCTGCAGTTGGATAGGTTTCGTACTCTGGTTCTGTACTCGGATAGCCATCGTAGCCCTACTGTACAAACACTTCAGCACTTCGATATACCGACAGTCAACTTACCACCGCTGAAGAGACTGTAGCGCCGCCCAAATTTCGATGGAATCAAGGGCTTTCTCATAGTCCACATACGCCAGGCAAAGTGGCAGATTGTACTCTTCGGACTTCCGTACAATTTGCCGAAGGGTATGTATGTGGTCTATGCTACTAAAGCCTTTTCGGATACCGGCCTGATCGGGAGGCTGGAAGTCGTCGAGTCTGCGTGCGAGACGATTCGTAATGACTCTCGAAACCAGCACGTAAATATCGGTCTGTAGTTCTTCAAGAGGGCGTTATCACCTTTCTTGAAGAACAAGAACACCACACTTCTGCTCCACGCCTCCGGAGTAGTGCCACCATGGAGGACGGAATTAAAGAGCCTCTGAAGGACTTCAAGTACCGGTTTTCCACCCGCTTTCAGAAGCTCCGCTGTAATTCCATCCTCGTCCGGGGACTTGCGTTTTAAGGTGCTGGAGAGCCATTCTAATCTCGCTCAGACTGACGTCCGGGATATCATCGGAAGTGTCGGGTAAGACCCGCTCTTGGATTGTTACTCACACTTGCGTGTGGCTCCAACGATGATGTGTACAGCTGCCCGTAGAACCTCTCAATCTCACTCAGAATCTCAGGTGTCCCGGAAACGATGCTGCCACACTCAGTCTTCAGCTTTGACAGTTGGCTCTTACTGGCAGACAGATCTCTGGCAAAGACTTTGGAGCCCTGGTTCGGCTCGATCGCTTCTTCAATACGAGCAGTATTGAAGTTGCGCAAGTCTCGCCGCATGCAGTTGGAGATCTGTCTGTTCCGTTATCGGTATGCTGTCGAATCTGTTGACGATTGCAGCCTCATCTCCCGTCTAACAGCCATGAGATTAAGAGTGTGATCGGAGAACTTTTTTTGTTCTTCTGCGGCCGGTCTTGCAGAACTTAGCTCCAACCGCATGGACAGTTTCCACGAGCTTGTCATTCATATCGTCCACTGCATTGCAATCTTCTAGGCACTGAAAGCGGTTACGTAACTCGAACTCGTTTCGGGATTCTGGATTAGAGCACGAGTGGGACGGAGCGTTAACTTCATTAGACGAGACCTCTCCAACTTAATGTTTAGGTTCGGTGTGCCTCTAACCATTCGGTGATCGCTGCCAGTTTTCACCCTTGCGATCACTGAGACATCACTGAACAGTTAGCGTCTGGTCGTCATAATGAAGTCAGTCTCATTTTTTGTCGAACCGTCGGGGCTCGACCAGGTTCACTTCCTGTGGGGCCGATTCTAGAAGAAAGGGTTCACCATAAAGAGTCCCTCTTTCTCCATGAAGTCGGCCAGCTGCCGGCCCCTACGGTTCCGTTGCCCTACTACAAATTTCCCTAACTTCAGCTCACCGCTTTCTCTTGTGCCTAGTTTTGCGTTGAAGTCTCCCATCAACACCGTGTAGTGGGTTTTGGAGGAATGCGTGGCTCTAGAAATATACTCATACATTTCCTCCACCTCCTCATTGGGATGTGCCGAGGTTGGTGCGTAAACCTGTATGACCTTCTGCGAATACCGTTTGATGATTCTGAGTATCAGGTACCCGACCCTCGTTGACACACTCCCAATCTTTACAACGTTATTGACGAGAGACTTGTGGACGATAAATCCGACATCTCCTTGGGACGGATGGTCGCCCTCCCTGTGATAGAACAAGTTGCCGGACTCGAGTATTACCGTGTCCTCCCCCTCTCTTCGGACCTCGGATAATCCAATAATATGCCAGCGCAACTTGTCTACCTCTTCTTCCAACTCCAGTATCTTCTCGTCAGTCCTCAGGGTGCGTGCGTTATATGTTGCCAGGTCGAGTCGTCGTAGGTGGCAACCGAACCTCCACCGGAGATTCTTAGCACCCCCTGCCCCGCCGTTACCATGGTCGCCACCGTAGCCAAGAATAGCGGGGCCGCCGGGGACTGGGAGCCGTTTGTTTGCGTCGTTACTCATGGGGGGATAATTGCCATAGTAGCCACGCTTGGCGAGCGGGTTGGCAACCGCAATTTTTATTATATTATTGCTGTTATCAGGAAGATGCTGCTGCCCATCTCCTGCCTGTCTCCCTCTTTCGCCTCTTACGACACCCACGGGAAGATATGGGGTAGTGGATATTCTGAACCGGTACTACACGGCATTATAATTAATTAGTTTGTTTTCTGATATTACTCGTTATTTTAATGATAAGTAAATGTTTATTAATGTAAAATTCCTAACGACATATTTGTTTAGTGCGTGTTCTTTATTCTAATGCTATTTTAATAGTATTAGTTTTGTAATTTGTACTACTCGTTATTGTAACTAGCCTTCACCCCCCGCTACTCCTCCGCCCGCAGAACCCCACACGTAAGCAATTTATATTATTATAACCTGACCAGATAACGTATCTATATACTTACTTCAAAATCCTCAAAAAATCAATGGAAACCGGATCAGTAGCTCTCAATCTAGAAACGCACAAATGAATAGACAAATAGATAGAGAGACGTTGTGTTTTGTAATCATCGTCAACCTATTCACATTCCCACTGTTGGGACTTAGATCCCTATATGGGACTTAGGGCATAATAAACCACGCTGGCCAAGTGCGTGGTGGTGGATGTTGTTAGAAGTTTTGGTTCTCGGACATGTCGGTTCCATCACGATGTTTTCCTTCACCAGTTTGAACAGTGATGATGTTGATAATGCACAGATACGTTGAAAATGTTAATTTAAATATTTTGCTCAGTCATCCAGCCTTAAACCCCCTTTTTTGCGCTGGTTGACCACTCAGTTGACAAACGCCCCGCAGGGATTTGAGACACGCACTTTATTACACCTGTAGCAGCCAGACTAATCAACCCTAAACGGGAATAAATAATATATACTCTGCTGCTACCATAACGCGGAAGGCGAGGATAAAAAAAACATTATTTCCTAACTATCCCCGGCTACTGAGATACTGCGGACTGCATATAGATAATTTGACGTTCTTATAAAGAAACAAGAAGCAGCCGCAAATATCATTCAGCGCTACATCGACTTCACACGCCGCTATCGTCACGTATCCGTCGACCAATGGGGAGCCGTTTCTTCAACGCCGCAGCTCGCTTCTTCTTGCTGTTCCGGAGCTGTATTCCACGCCGCCGCCGCTCACCGACTACGCGCGCGCACCGATCTGCATGTCTTTTATAGCCCGGTCCAGCGACGTAGCTTCGTGAACAACACACAAGTCTCACGCCGGGAAACGAAACGTACATAATAGTTGTATATTTTGGCTAATTTTCCCCGTCATGTCCTACGCGGGCCCCGTCTTTGCCCACGCGAACCCTAATATTTTAAATGAATTCCAAATAGTTCAGAACCTCTTCTGTCGTCGAGCTGCGAACGCACCTTGGTACGTCCGTAATGCCGACCTTCATCGGGACTTAGAGCTCCCAACAATTCAACAATTCCTTAAAAAACTCTCTGAGAACTTCTTCAAAGCCTCAGAGTCGCACCCAAACAATTTAATTCGTGAGGCGGCTTCTTATGCAGCCCCACCCCCCTCTCGCTATCGTGTCCGCAGGCCGAGAAACTCTCTCTCGGACCCGCCTAATAAACTGTCAAACGACCTGAACTGCCTCCTGGCGGCTCAGGCCAGTTCTAATTAAATTAATTATTATTATATTAACTAATATTATTCTGCCTTCGTAGGCACTCCCTCAGCGGCTCTTAGCCGCCTGCGCCCTCTTTTCCCAAAAGAGGGTCGCTCATGATAAGGCACAATAGAGCTTAATCAGCCGGCTGCCTGTCCCCAAAGGCGGTTTTTAGAGGGTATCACTTAGGGTCCCCGGTAGGACAGTGAGCCCCTTATAACCACGATAGACCGGCTATCGTGGTATGCGTAATGCATTTTCCGCCTCCCTACGCATAGGGTAGCCCTTTAATTGCTTCGGGCGCAAAAAAACAAAAAAAAATGGCTAATTTTCATTGGTCATAATATAAGTATTATAATTGGCTAGGAAAAATAAAAAATTGTTACCATTGGTAAACCAATTGTGAGCCGGCCATATAAATATAGGCAAGATGCAAATATATTTCATTCCAGTCCACAGTCCATTCTATATTCATACTCCAGTTGGACTTACATAAACAGTCGTTTCATTTCTCCACCTTAAAACCACTCGGAGTCTGTTAATAGTGGACCGTGCATCTCCACTATTACACACCCATAGCTGTTCTATAAAAACTCGCGTAAAAAAACATATAACTGACGTGAAACATCGACGCTTCACGAAATTTGCAGTCTGTGAACATGTTTGAGATTGTTCCCGAAACGGTGGGATTTGAAAAAAAAAGTTATTTATTTAGTTTCACCTTTTAAAATATCTTCACAATTGACGAAGATATCGCGTAACATCTGACACAGAATCACCTCTATGTTTTGTAATCTGCTAGAAATATTGTATTATAATGCGTATTATTTTACGGACCCAATGAACTTGTTATTTGTAATTTTAAGTGCAAAATAACCAAGTGCTCGGCGGCTAAGAAAACATCGCTAAGGTTTGCATCACTGAGTATTATAATATTTCGGGCATGCACTGAAGCACTGCGGCGAACTGATTGCTCCATAATCATTACGAGTTTTTGATATTGTATATAATGGCAATAATATCAATAAATATAAGCCTAATTTTATGCAATAACCTGTACTATAAAATCTTTGAAAGGGATTTAAGTAGGGTGACTTTAGAAAAAGACTTGTAAATCTACGAAATATAACTTATAAATCCAACATGTATGTACTTCCGAAACCTAAAAATTTTTGTGGGGCGGGAAAGTTGGCCCACCTTGTACTTAATTTTATTAATAACTTGCTACAAGAATTCCAAAAATATAAGGCAAATCAAAATTGTTTGAAAGTAAACTGAAATCATACTAATACTTCTTAAATCACTTAATACTTCGTTAAATCAACCTTACATATTGTAGTACTACATAATGTAATCTTGTAACTTATTATTTATACATAACCTTGTTTCTGTAAGACGATTGTTATATATATATATATATATATATATATATATATATATATATATATATATATATATATATATATATATATATGTAACGTATGGCTTCAAAATAGCATTTTTTTAAATTGGTTCCAAGCTTTGAACTTACAGTGCTCAGAGAGAAAGCACGTAGTTTTATTCCACAATATTATAATAAAGAAGTGAATTATGACAAATAAACTTTTTACGTGGTAGAGCTATGCTGCAGCTACATTACTAGGCTGCACTAAAAGTATCGGGAATGGAATATTTCCACTGTTCCTGTAATATTAAAAACTTTTTAATTGAAAACTCCTTGGTTTTAAAAATCGAATACCATTTATTTATTTAAAAAAAGATTCTCGGTCTTGTCACAAGGTTTTGTCAAACTTGTTTAGTCGTTGAGAAAATGGAATTGACTCGAGAAAATTCAAGAGCGATGATTTATTACGACTTTCGAAGTGGTTTAACACAAAAACAGTGTGTTGGCCGGATGATTTCTGCATTTGGTGATGAAGCCCCATCCAAAACCACAATTTATCGCTGGTTTGCTGAATTTCAACGTGGACGTGTCAAGCTCAGTGATGATCCCCGTCAAGGTCGTCCAAAAACTGCAGTCACCCAAGAAAACGTTGATGCTGTGCGTAAGCTGATTGAGGAAGATCGACATGTGACATACCGCGAAATTTAGGCAACTTTATACATTGGCATGAGTCAAATACAAATAATCTTGCATGAACAATTAGGTGTAAAAAAGTTGTTTTCCCGATGGATACCGCATTCACTCGGTGAAGAGCAAAAAGCGGCTCGCGTTACTTGTTGCGTCAGAACTCTCGAAAGATTCCAAGCAGGATCCTCAAATGCTGTATACGTACATAACATCGTATCGGGTGAAGAATCCTGGATATATATACGCGTACGAACCCGAAACAAAAAACCAGTCACGAGTTTGGGTGTTCGAAAATGAGTTAAAGCCAACAAAAATTGTTCGTTCACGGAGTGTTGCAAAAAAAATGGTGGCCACGTTTGTCTCCAAAACCGGCCATGTTATGACTATTCCTCTTGAGGGACAAAGAACGGTTAATGCAAAATGGTATGCTAGCATTTGTTTGACATAGATCGTTTCTGAAGTCCGTAAAGAGAACTGCAACCGCCGCATCATCCTCCATCACGACAATGCGAGTTCTCACACCGCACACAGAACAAAAGAGTTTTTAGAGCAAGAAAACATAGAATTATTAGACCATCCGCCGTACAGCCCCGACCTAAGCCCTAATGATTTCTATACTTTCCCTAAAATGAAGAATAAATTGCGTGGACAGAGATTTTCATCACCTGAAGAAGCTGTGGACGCGTACAAAACGGCCATTTTGGAGACCTTAACTTCCGAATGGAATGGTTACTTCAATGATTGGTTCCATCGTACGGAAAATGTGTCAAATTTCACGGAGAATACTTCGAAAAGCAATAAATACATTTCACAACACAATTAAAAAAGCAATAAATACATTTTACAATTTCAATAGAGATGATGGTTGGGTGCTACCATCTGCTTGGGATCCTATAATTAACAAAATTAAACCCAAGCCCAAGCATACCACTGCAAGACTTCATGGTACTATAAGCTCGTTTTGCGTAAATCGGATCAAAAATTAATAATAAAAAAAACTGAAGGTAGCCGGACTAACTATGACATTGGGATGTCAAACATCTCAGTCCCCCCCGTGACCATGGGTACTGTAAAGCACCCGAAACGTCGGGATAATAATAAAAATAAATTAAAGTAATTAAACGCGATAAAATCCGTAAATAGTAGTTTAAGTCAATAAATACATTTTTAAATACTAATGTTGTGTCACTTCCTTGATTCCCGAAATTTTCAGTGCCGCCCTCGTATGGTTGTAACACGATTGGGTCGGCTCCACCGGGGCAGGACCACGCTCTCACAGAGTACCAGTGCAAAATATTTACTCAATACTGCTGTGTTTCGTTTGGTGAGTTAAGAGAACCTTTTTACTGGAAACGGGGCATTTCAGCTTAGGTACTCAGGGGTGTTAACACATCTGCATTTTGATTCTTAATCGAGGATAGATGTGGATGTGGATGGGCCACAGCATCCATTTACCATCAGGTGGACTGTTTGCTCGTTTGTCACCCTTATTCTATAATAAAAACTATTTTAATAATGAATGAATACAAAAAGACCTGCTAAATATGAGCGTATGGAATTATAAAATGACGACTAACATTCTGTATCGTGGAAATGCTGCCCCAGTTTAGTGCGATAATGGGCGTCTTAAAGTCTTTTAACACTTAAACGACTACTAATGTGGAATTGCAAAATTTATCTTTTTCAAAAAAGTCTTGATTAAATACGATTCCGTGAATTATTTAACATAAACTAAACTAAGGATGTCAGCAATCTAACAGCGAACATTTTAAGTGTTTAAGATCATAATTTACACTCACAAAAGTGTATCTTTTAACACTAGTTGTGAATTAGTTGATGTAAAGATCTCTTTTAAAATTGGTCTTATTCTATTACAATGCACATTTTTTACTGAATAAGGTTGGCAAAGCAATAAAAATTTAAAATGCACCAGTGTTGTCACCCTGAGGACTGATCGAATGCCTCGTTAACAGTAAAAAGGGTCTCTGGTTCTCTACACTCACACTACGAAAAAGCAACATTGTCCGCTATATCACACGGTATCTACGAGAGCGTAGTCCCACGATCAAGCCGATCCATACGTGCTGCGGCTATCTATGTAAAGCCACAGCATGAGTTTACCGCGTAAAAAACATCGTACTTAAGTAACCAAATTCTGGTATTATATTTAAGAGTGCTTCTATCAAAATTGGATAATATAATAATCAATTTAAAAACAAATACAAACAACAAAAAATCTAGTAAGTTAAATAGATCACTACTTATTCATTGAAAAACGATCTATGCAAAGTTCCTACGAAAATTTGAATGTTGTAAGATTAAGCTCGTTAGCGCTGTTCGAGAGGCAGTCCCATGCCAGAAATTGCCAAACAAATACTAACATAAAGTACGTTATGATACTTGTACTTTGGCGATGGTATACTTAGTTATATTATTTATTCCAGGGATCTCCTCTTTGGCATATTTTCTGCGACGTTATCTGTGTAACATTTACGTATTTGTTAGTAAATGTAAATGGAAAAAAAATGAAAAAAGTAAATGGTAATATAATCTCATTTTAAATAGAAGATGAATTTTTAAAGAGAGATAGAGAAGTAGGTAAGGGAGAGTGGGGGAATTGAGAACGGCTGGTAATTGGGAACCCCTTTAAGTAATACTTCCCTCCATACTACCCCGTGCTGCACCTGTTTAACGACGCATCCAGCACCCCTCAGTGGGTATGGAATAGTGAGAGTGAGTGGTCTCGGATTGGGGGCGACCAAATCTTGTCCAGTTAAACCCTCAGAAGACACAAGTTTGCGCGTTAACCGCTAAAAAGAACCCATTTGTCGTATCTCTTCAGTTTCAAGGCACTTCCCATGTTTCCTTAGCCAGTATCGGAATCCTCGGCGACGATATATCGAGTGACGTGCAGTTTCGTGGTCACCTGGAAGAGAAGGCGAAATTGGCCTCTAAAAAGCTTGGCGTGCTCAGCAGAGCGGGACAGTATTTCACCGCCGGCACACCGCCTGCAACTTTGCAAGGCGCAGGTTCGGTCGCACATGGAATACTGTTTCCATCTCTGGGCTGGAGCTCACTAGTACCAGCTCCTTCCATTTGACCGTATCCAGCGCAGAGCGGCTCGAATCGTCGACGACCGAGTGCTTTTCGATCGGCTCGATTCACTGGCGCTGCGAAAGGATGTTGCATCTCTTTCGCATATACCATGGGGAGTACTCTGAGGAATTGTTCGGATTAATCACAGCCGCCAAATTTCATGAACGCACTACGCGGCAAACGTCCCGATACCATCCACACCATCTGGATGCTTTGCGGTCCATCACTGTACGTTTCAGGAGTTTTCTTCCGCGTTCGACCTCTCTGTGGAATAGTTTACCACCGGCGATTTTCCCAGACCGATACGACCTGGGGACTTTCAAAAAAAGAGCTTACTCCTTTCTAAAGGGCCGGCAACGCACTTGCAATTCCCCTGGTGTTGCGGTTGATCATGGGCGGCGGCAGTCACTTAACATCAGGTGAGCCGCATGCTCGTTTAACCCCTCTTCTATTAAAAAAAAAAGAGTGAAAGACCGCACTCGCGCTGACACGGAGAGTCGCAAAATTGTTTTTGGCATTTCGGTTATATTTTTGTCGTGATTTATAATAAAAGTAAATATCATATTTTTTAGTTTAAAAACACCATATTTCGATACTGTCTTTTTAACGGTACAAATTTCTTTAGATGTCTCGAAATTACATACGCCACCCCGTGTATCTCACAAAATGCAGCTGCTATTTGATCTTAAAATTTTCATTTCACTGAAGATGGCATACAATAAAAAATATGAGCTATGGTTAACAATCCTGTCAAACGAATAAGCGATTACGAAGTTGTAGAACTTTTACAAAGGCGTACAACAAAACAGCTAACATAAGCAAAGCTGTCAATAGATTAAGAGCCGCTGGAATTCATCCTAACAAATTTAAAGACAGCTTTGAAAATACGGCAATTGACCAATCTCATACCAGTCAGACTCAACAGATGTTCATGAAACTGCAGCTAAGAAAAGTTTGAATGAGTCCGTTAACACGGACTTGAATGAATCCGATGTCACTTCTATTCCTGAAAATGACAACGATTTGAGCATAACCATTAATACTCCTCCTCCTTCCACTCCCGTGCCTCTTGCCGAAATTATGTGCACCTGTTATTCCTAAAGCAGGAACTACTTCTAAGCGACAGAATAAGAAGCATTCTTAGATTTTATCCAGCACACCAATATACATTCAACCATACATTCGACTTTCAACTGACTGCCGCGTTGATCAAGTGGTTGTAGTAGTGTGACTACTAATCATGAGGTCCTGGGTTCGAATCCCGGGTAAGGCCAAAAAATCGATTATTGAGTTTTTCCGCCAAGAAATTCTCAGTAGCTGCCCGGAGTCAGGAACTTGGCGGTGTCTCACCTCCGTGCCTCGGAAAGCACGTAAAGCTGTTGGTCCTGCGCCTGACCTCTCTCCGGTCATGTCGGTTTACCGTCTCATCGGATTATGAGAGTGAGGGAATATAGAGTGCACCTGTGCTTGTGCATACACTTGGGCACTATAATCCTGTCCTGCGCCGATGGCTAGCCACTGTTGAGGCAGGCCGCCGTGGCCGAAATTCGGTCTGGAGGACATTATTATTACTATACATTCAACTAGAGAAAAATGAAAAGACAAAGTGAGTGGAAAGGTAAAAAAGATAAAGTTTCAACTAAAAAACAAAAAATAGCATTAAAACTACACAGAAGAAGCCACGAGTCAATTGTGAAGTGTAGTAAGGGAGTTAAAAATTTGAAAAAGGCTTTACCACGAAATTAAAGCGAAGAGAAGTTTCACTGTATAGATATGATCCCAGAATATTTAATTATGTGCAACATTTGTAAACTCTGGGCTCATGAAAAATGTACTACCGACGATACTAGTAAAGTTTACGTGTATGATATGTGCAACATAAATTAATAAGTACCTGGATGACCGAGCTTTGTTCGGTTTTGATTAAAAAAAATTATGCAATTGGTATAATTAAAATTTTCGTATTTTTAAAAAATACTAAAAAATGGCTCAAAATAATAGAATTTCTCACAAAAGAAGGGAACTTGAAAAAAAGAAAAAAAAGTCGGACCGAAGACAGAACGCGAACCAAGGGATTACTATTTCGCGACCGTTCGATATCCACTTGAGCTATTGTCACTTGAGTAATGACATTTACCTTCTTATATTGTAGCAGTTTTTCATTGCCTGAAAACACGGACAAAAAGACATTTTCTAAAAATAAATCCCCCCGAAACTCCCTTTTTTTTCTGGACACAAAATTTTATGAAAATCATTGGAGCCGTTTCCGAGATTCGAAAGAATTGCTCGTTTAAGGGTATAGGATAGAAGTTAATCTTAAAGATTTAATTATGTCGATTCAAACATGTCTGGGGTAACCACACTGTTCCAATTTCTCCCGCAGGATGATCTCAATTACCAATCCATAGCGTATGGGGTAAATAGGAACGGCAATGTTTTTTGTTTTCGTTCATATTGCTGATAAAATGTTTATTTTTAAGATTTTTATTGTCGCTAGTAAGTAGATAGATAAGCACAATTCACGCTGCAGCAAAAGTTGATTATGTCTGATGTGAATTTTTTCTATTATTTTGAGCATTAAGAGTTATGTTTTCCCAATTCCCCTACTTTCCCTTACACATTTAATTTAATATCATCACATATACTGTCATCACATATATTAATTTAAAATTGCGGTCCATCATTTCAGGGTTCTGAACCACCTGCAAGCATCGGCTGCTTAGTACACAGGGTTATGACAGGCTTTGTTCTTCGTCGAAATATATAAATTTTGTTTGTTTGTAAGTATGTTATATATTTATTGTATATTATTATTTATATACTATATATTTATTGTTTGTAAGTATGTTATATATTATTATGTGTGGGTATTACTACTCAGACTTTGTGAATTTCTTCAAAAAAATTTCATTTTCGAGTACGGTACTCGACATATTTTCAAGGCAAGAATGAACAAGTTTTTGTCAATCTATTAGTGCCCTTTACCATCTTCGGTTGCGGTTATAAGGTGGGATAGCAGTCAACCACTGAAAGTTAGAGTCTCCGAGTAATTACTAGCGTATGTCTGTAATTACTCTAAGGTTAGAGTAGTTAAAATTGTGTCATTTGTCAAGTCGTTCTCTAGTTATTTTAGAAAAAATTTTTACGTGGTAGAGCTATGCTGGAGCTATATTAATTGTATAGTTGTAATACAAATGGGTCGGCTCAACCGGAGAAGGACCACGCTCTCACAGAATACCAGCGTCAAATAGCAGCTTAATGCTGCTGTGTTTCGTATGGTGAGTGTAGAAAACCGGAGACCCTTTTTACTGGAAAATCTCTTCATCTTAGTCCTCAAGGCTGACAACGCATCTGCATTTTGATTCGCAATCGAGGATAGATGTAGATGTCTATGGGCCACAGCAGCCACTTACCATCAGGTGGACTGTGTGCTCGCTTGTCACCCTTTTCCTTTAAAAAAACGTGCTATGTTTTTCCACAGACTAACGTACGCCGGCAATAAAAAAAAACCATTGGAATTTTTTATAATAATACGTATTGCAAATCTTAAATAAAAGGATAATTTTTATTGATTAGTGTATTTTAAATAAAAATGTGCTTTGCTTAAAGAATTCTGCCGCCATAAGGAAAAAGGACGTTTCTACATAAAGTACGAAACAGAGAAAAAAAATAAAATGTATTTAAAAAACAAAAAAATGCGCTGTGCGAAAGGAAATAAACCAAATAATAATGTTGTGGTGTAAAATTTTGTATCAGTGTTTGATCTATCAGCAATTATATGTAAATTATAATTAAATAAATTTTATGTATTAAATAAATAACTTTTTCTTTTTCTTTTTAGTAAAAAAAAATTCAAGAAAATACTTGATACGGCAATGAAAAGACGCTTCTGGCTAGAAACGTCCTTTCAACTTAGTATTTTTTTAAACGTCTTTACTACTTTGTGATTTGAGGTTCTAGTTAACTTAATAAAAAAGAAGTTAATAGCCATTTGCTGCTTTTCAACTTAGTAATACTAATATTCAATTAACTAAAAAATAATAATACCCTGCACATTGTTAGATCACCAACAACCCTAAACCCTATTTAAACTGAAGTACGTTTTAACATGATAATTATCATGTATTAAATAAAACACAAAGTATGAGAATCAGGCTTGTATTTCTTTTTTAAATAATATAAAAAATGGCAATTACAAACCTCTCATAAAATAAAGTTAAACTCTAAACTCGCGTTAAACTCTTCTATTAGAAACACAAATTAAGTATCAAAACAATCTAAGTTTGTATTTATACTCGTTTAATTACGAGTATAAATAATAATCACAGCTTTTTAAGGAATCTCTTATATTGAAGTCTTAATCTTATACTTGAGTGAGATCAAATTAACACTACGACTTATGTGTTTTTCATAAAATAAAAAAAAACAATAATAGCAATAACAAACCTCTCTAAACTTATAATAGCTACTCTAAGTTACTCTTCTAAAAACAAATATTAAAAAGCTATCTAAGTTTGAACAAATTATACTTAATATTAGCAATAATCACAGCTTTATAACTCTTGTAAATTTAGTCTTCATCAACTTGAGTCAGATCAACACTATTTTTATCAGTAGGTAGATTATACCAAAATGATTTTCTGTTGTCTGGCATTAAGGGTGTCAGTTTTTGTATGATCGCTGTCTTGCGCTCTTGAGTAATGCCTCTATACTGATTTTTTGGTTTTGGAGGTGGTCTCCCAGATTTTATATTTTTTAATCTCAGAAAGTCAAGTGAGTATTCTTCTTCATTGTGGAAAGCAGTCTTATAATAAATGATGTGGGTGCCTCTAAGGAATGTTACTTCACACATATCACATAAATAAGCACGAGAGGAAGAATTTTGTAGTTTGAAAGTTTAAGAACAGTCTTCAAACTCACAAAAATCATCCATATTCATTACTTTAACGATAATGTTTGTTCTGGTGTTCGATACTGCTTGATGAAAGTCTTCGAAATCATAGATGTGTTTCTTCCCCTTCATAGATTGCTCCACTTGATGATGGAATTCGTCTGCTGCCATGTGCGTGTGGCCTACCTCTAAATATTTTAATGTAATCGTTTCATAATTGACTTCGACTGAATTAACAAGATGGAGCAAATAAGAATACAAACTACAATTTTTATTCTGGGCTGCACAGTTATCTAACCAGATGACTACATTTTTCAGGTCTCTATTTGCCTGCAAAAAAGCTCTGAAACAGCTTATTATGTCACTCTTTTTGCGACCAGCAATTGCTTCATGCCGTATCGCGGCATAGGTTTGCAAAGTAGCATTGTTTTTTTTTGTCACCTATTGGCACAAAACTTTCATTGAATATGATTACTCTTGGGCAAAACATTACAATTTTAAATTCTTCAATACGTGGGAGCATAATTACTTTCTCTAAATCAGCTGCAAAATAGGCAGTATCTGAGGTGATGTTTGCGTTATCTTGTTTTTCTACATCTTTTTCGTATGCTTCCCTGGCTGATGTATATTTTTCCCGGTGTCGTTCGTAATCTCGGCATTCTTGACAATTTCTGTGTCTTTTCTCCTTGTATTCCGGATTGTGGATAAAAAACTTTTCACACGCCTCACACTCTTCATGTCCAAGTTTTGTATAACATATATTTAACTTCTTCACATCTTTTCTGTAGTAGTCATAAGAAATCTGTTCGTGAACAGGAAGGTCTTTCATGTTTTGTTGTTCGTAAAAGTCTCGATACATTCTGGTCACTGTTAGGTCAGACGGAAGATATTTTCTATTTGGAGCGTGCTCTCGTCTGTAGTGAGAAATTGAAGGATTAAAAGAATTTATATGTTCTACAATTTTAGTGTCGTCCAACTTTTTTGGATTAGGATTGGTTCCTCGCTTATCAACTAGAATATTGTTTGTTATGGTGCATAAGGCGTTTCTTACAGATTTATCATTTTTTCGACTGTAACCTAGTGTTTCTAGAAAAAATACTTTGCAAACATTCACTTTTACCCCTGTTTCATTTGTCAGAAAATATAATATGCTTACGTTTCTTGGTAATTTTCTGTTTTCTTTAACGGTTTTTCTCTTAGGATCTTCTTTGGATGTGTTATTTATTATGAAATGCTGTTGCTCTTTCCCAGATATGTTTCTAAAGTGATGGTTTAGGTTTTGTCGTGCTTCTTCTGTAAACTGTGTATGACATTTTTTTTACATCCATCATTACACCCTGGCTTAAGTTTATATTTAGATTCCATATCTTTCAGTTTTTTAATTTGTTTTCTCTGCGCCGGTGATTCATCATACTTCTTACGTTTTCTGATAGTCCCCTTTTTTGTGAAATTTTGTGGCGTATCTTCGTCGCTTGAGACTTCAGGTGACTCAGGAACAGTGACGTTAATTGACGGTGATTGGGGGATGGTATTTGTAGAAGAATCTGAATCTTCTGAACATTTTGACTGATCTAAACTTGAGGGTAAATAATTTTTATCAAAAACTGAATCATCTGAATCAAAATCGAGCATGCTGTCTGAGCTGTTATGAAGATTCGCATTATTCAAAGAGTTATTTTCGTTCGTAGTAGATAAAGGCAGCTCATAATAATTAGTGTTCAGGTTTGACTCCTGGGAAGAACTGGTTGATCGCACCATCGAAATTATTTTTGAGCATCGATTATGTCGCATTTTGTCACACTGAAACAAACAAATAAACAAAATACTTAGAAAAAATTACCGGCGCAGAAAAAATAAATGAAAAAAACTGAAAGATATTATCTGAATACAAACTTTCATATCCCACTATATACAAAAAAACTCATTATGGTAATAATAAAACAAGGTATAAAATGTATAAATGCAAACCTCTTCATTGTGATAGTTGGTACTCAACGGTGTAAACAAATTTGAAAAAAAAGCGTTTAGCTAGATTAAGGTGTTGTTTTTTAACAGATATATTTAATATTGAAATATTTTAACATAAAAGTAGGTATATTTATTTGTGTCACCTGTTAGGTTTGCAGTTTTTTTTCAATCTTAAATTACTCATGGGTATGCTTAAATATACATAAATTATAATTCCAGGAAGTTTGACTTACGATGTTTCCGTAGTTGTAGCTCGAAGAGCCGCGCGCGCGTGTTGTCACTCTGTCTCCTGGACGCAACTGAAGCACAGTATACCAACCGCGAGCCCCACTTCACCCCGAACAACTAGCAATACTAAGTAGAAAAGGCACTACTGCCACTTGCGCCTGCCCATTTTTCGTAATACTACGCTAAAAAGGCACATCTACGCAGAACAGTCTTTTCTTCTTATGACCATGCAGAAGTGTCTTTTCATTTTATGATGAATTAAATATTTTGTAAATAAATAAGACGCTTCTACTAAAGTGCGTTTTTTCAACTTAGTGGACTTCAGAAACGTCTTTTCTATTTAATAATATTTGATTCATATCGCAGATCGTCTGCGATATGAATCAAATATTATTAAAGCAGCGTCTTATTTAACAGTAAGATTTATGGGGTTCCGCTTAATTTATGCAAAATATAAAAATACTGGTGGATGCCATTTTTTTTTTACTGATTTAGAACATTTATGTAACTCCATTTCGAAAAAAATGTTAGATACGTCTTTTTTCCTTATGGCAGCAGAATTACTGCCGTTTAAAATATAATATACGGAAATTTATGTGAGCTTCAAGTCGACAGTAAAGTTTAAACTCTCTCGCTTTACGTTCGAGGCATGCAAAATACAAATTGGCGTCAAAGAGTATCGAAATAACTACGAGGTTATAAGAAAATTACGGATTAATAAAACAACGACTTAACGTGTAGTGGCGGAGTAAGAATATTAACCACTATCCCATATCGCCCCGTGGGTGTCGTAAGAGGTGATAGAAGGAACTAACCAGGAATAGGCAGCATTGTCCTCCACATAACAACTAGAAAACAAAAAAAAATTGCGGTTACCAACCCTCTCATCCAGCGTAGCAAGTATGGCAAACATTAATAACTATGGCCTCCTTATGGGGCAATCTATGGTGAGACTTATGTTCAGCGATGGACTCTGATAGTCTGAAGTGAATGTGAAAACAACGAATTAGGTAAAACTAACCTAAATTTAAACTATAACCCGAAAATGAAAATACTTTTTAAACAAGAATAAAAACGAATTGTGCTGGTTCAATTTTGAGGGCCTATAAAAATTTTTATGATGGTAATTCGTCAAGAGGACAAGGGCGGAAAAGAGTCTAAAAGTTTTAGATTTTTTTAACGTTATATGTAAACACTGCTTAAAAATATGTAAATACAAAAATTATTAGAATTTACCAAATACACTAGTATTCACGTCCGTGTAGTGGGCAAGAATACTCACCACTAATCTTCCCGTGGATGTCGTAAGAGGCAACGGAGAAAAACTTAGGCAGAAGATGGGCAGCAGCATCTTTCTAATATCAGCAAAATAATAATAAAGAAGTATTAAATGATGTGTCTTACCTAGTTTGAAAATCCCCTCCCGCCTTTCCTCAATTGCGTGCACTAATCACGTCACCACTAATCCTATGCGGTGGCTTACCGCTAAGCGGCCACCGCGGAGTCTACATCACCTCAGGATGCCTCGTGTCGTATTATCGTCGACGGTGTGTGTGTCTTTCCTAGTGTAATGGTGTTGGGAGTAGTGGTGCTGGGATTATTGATGAAGGGAATAGTGCACGCTATTGACAACCGATGGGGATAAAAGGTTCTTAAGTGGCAGCCTCGTACCGGTAGGTAAAGTGTAGGGCGACCTTCCACTAGATGAAGTGACGAACTGGTAAGACATACAGGAAGTTGATGGATGCAGGTGGCTTATGACCGCGCTTTGAGGCATTCCTTGGAGGAGGCCTATGTTCAGCAGTGAACTTGTCAAGGGCTGTAATGATAATAATGATGACTAATTTTTAATATTCAAGACGTTATATTATGTTCTTTTGCAATTTTACTCATAATATTTTCACACTTTGACAGTTAGCCTATCAATGTTTCTTCATCATTATCATCATCATTACAACCCTAATTGCTATCATTGTACATATGCTAAGGTCGTCCAGTAATTCTGCCGTAGCGACTATAGATTATGTCACCAGCAAATCAAAAGTGAGTGATGTATTTACCATTGATGCTGATACTGCATTCTTTGAAGTCCATGATCCGGCGTCTCCTATCTCGATCACGTTGTTAGACGTTTGGACAGATGGTTGCTCTTCTGATGACAGAATAAGTTGCCTCATTCAAGGATTATCATGACTTTTTCCTCTCTTCGGATCTCAGATACAGGTTTATTTTTCTTCCAGTCCCAAGATCTTCTCTTTGGCATCAAGGTGCGTGCGTTAGTAAAATATCCTATATTAATACAGGCTGAGATCCTATAGTAATTTAGTCATCGAAGGTGGCATCTGAACTCTACCGGAGATTCTAAACACCCTTTGCCTCGTTACCATGATCGCCATCATAGCCAGGACTGGCGTGGCCGCCATGAACTAGGGGCTGTTTCTTGCTGTTGTTGCTCATGGGGGAATTTTTGTAATAGTTTTCACCATATCCTCGGGACCATATGGAGTATGGTTATTCTTACACCGCCAGTTTACGATAACGCTTTTCTACCTAAAATTTTCAATTTTTGGATTTTTTTTTGTTTCAAATGAAAACATTTGAAATTGTAAAGTTTCGCTACAATATCGTCGCATTTGGTTTTTGTGGTTTCACTTCCTATTGTACCGTATATAGGTCGTTTAGAATAAGGTATCTGACTACACATTAAACCAGCGATTACATAATATGGTGTAGGTTGAAATTAAAAAGAAATCGAATAAATTATGTGAATAAAATAATTAAAACCTAAAAAGGGGGTTTGTAAATGAAGCTCCTTTACAGAAAAGAGAAGGCACATTTTTCAAAGCCATAAAACGTATTAAGAATCGATTAAATTAATATAGAAATGCTTTTAGCAATATTCATTAAAGCTTCTATTACGTTATACAACCGGTACGTCTTCTCGTGCTCGTAAAGTGAATAATTCAATTGAGATTAAATCCGAGTAAGGAAGTAATACACCTTGCAATCTCCGTTACACCTTTGGTATAAAGCGCCGTAGCGCTAGAACGAGTTGCGAATTGTTGAATTTGTATAGAATACTATATTGGTACTGTTGTAGATTACCATTGCCTTTTTGGGAACTGCATCCGCAGGTTTAGGTGTTTCATTTTTATTATATATTTTGTCTCAGTAAAGATCAGTGCAGAAATGTATAAAGAAGACGTCATTGTTGTGGCCCATTTTCAAAATAGTGGAGAATAACTTTTATTCGACATAGATTACAAATAATTATTGTTAAAATTATTTTAAACTAGCTGCGCCTCGCAGTTTCACCCACGTATATGACGCCTCTGATCTGAGCCCCCTCACTCATAGTTCAATCATTTTGGTTAAAAAGTTGGCAAAATTAATTTTATCTATCGACATATGTAGATATTAAATAAAATATTAAATTTTATCCACTCTTCCTCCCCCTCTTGAGTGATTGTCAGCCCGCCTCCCCGCATCCCCGAAAATGTCCAAAAAAAACATATACGATATATGAAAAATGTGTATGTACGAAATGATTCTCGATAAATTTGCTATCAACGTCTTATACATCTTAGTTTTTTCAAAAATTTCCCACTTTACCGCTAAGTTATGTATGACTAAAGTAAAAAATAGAATATGCTCTTTAAAAATAGATATTATTTCTCCACTCTATTAATTTTGCCAATTGTTTCGCCAATACACGAATTTTTATGTGTCGCTGAATGGATAAATGAAATAAATAAATAAATGATAAACAAAGTTCATATTTCGTGGCAAATTGCACCGAAATTACAGATGATATCGCCTTTGTATGTAAAATTCATCAAGGATAATTTCGTACTAACATACTTTTCACGTATTGTGTATGATTTTTTTGACGAGGGGGTGACGCTCATCCGTGATGAGGAGGGAGAGTGGATAAAATTTGAATTCGCCCTATAAAGTACATATGCCAATAGATAAACCTTTTCCATCAATTTTACCGATTTTCTCATACATTCTAAAATGTTTAAATTAACAAAAGCTTCCACTGCTGTTCTATCGGTTCTTATCGGGCGGCTACCGTTAACGTCGTTCGCGCGCCGAGCCAAGTGTTGAAATTATTCTTTATTTATTTCATTATCTCAACTATGTATCTTAATATCATGCTATAAAGAGAAAAAATTATCTTCATAAAATTGTTTTGATAATGAAGTAACTTTTGTTCGTAATGATTTGTTTTTATAGAAGAGGGGGCAAACAATCATACGATTCATCTGTTAAGTGACTACCGCAGCCCATGACTAACCGCACCACCAGGGGAATTAACCGTATTACCGATTAATATGTCATGCTTAATGATAAAGCTCATAAATCACTTTTAAATTTTTTTGTCACAAAATACCTTATTGTGTATAAGAAATATGCATATGGTATCGCGGACTTTTTATTAGATGGGGGAAAGATCTATTTTTCGTAGAACATTTTATTTACGTATCACTAGCCAATACACCAGCGTATGTGGATAAATCATTTCGGGAGCACTTTTTCTTCTGACTTTCTTAGCTAAAATCAATAATTAAGACTAGCTGATGGGTGTAGCCTAATGGACGCCCCACACGGTCAGTTCAACTGATCAGTTCAAACTAGGACTGTTGATATTTTTTTAAATATTGGATTTTCGATATATCGATAATTAAACTTATATATAAAACTCCGATATTGATATATTTATAATTATCGATACATTGAAAATCCGATATTTTAAAAAACATCACATGCCTACTGTGAACTGATCAGTTGGAATGATCAGTTGAACTGACCATGTGTAGCATCCGTAAGCCTACTATTCGTCATGAATCTGGCTATAATATACAAAAATAGGTTTTGAAATCGGATTGGTAGTTCCAGAAATTAGCGTGTTTAAACAAACAAAAAAAACTCTTCCGCTTTATTATATTATATAAGTTAATAAGTAAATAATAATAAGTATAAATAAATGGTTATGTTATTTCCATTTTTGCTTTTTGACTATCGCTAGTTCGAAAAAAACCTTTGCCTGTTAAGTACTAGCATAGCGGAACCAAGAACCAAACGGAACTTTTTGTATTTACCATTTTATTTATTATTTTACTCGTAATGAATACGGCACCGTGGTGCACCGGTTTGCGAAAGAGTATATATTATTACTACGTCGTTTAGCACTTAGATGCTTCGCAATAAAATTTGTGTTTACCTTTGTATGCCTACTCTCGAATATTTGAAATAAGACAGGCTTTGCTTGCCTTCAATCATCTCATTCCTCTGAGTCAAAGTCTCATTGCCATCATAATATTTTTTCTATGAGAAATTTTAATAATATACATATCCGGCGTGCAGTGAAGGCGTAAGAGTATCCTCTATTCCCTTTTCATCCGAAGGATAGAATGTGACAGAGCAAAATACAGAGTACGAAATTACCACTTTTTCGTGCTCAGGGGGGGGGGGGGGGAATGAAACAGAAGACGGGCAGCACTGTCTTCCTGAAAACTACCAAAATAATAAAAAAAGTGGGGCTGTTTACCCACCTACAAGCGTATCAACAATGGCAAATAGGTCTATAATTGATAGAATCTGGCGTTACTTTGCGGAAATCCATTATAATAAAGATATTAATAGTTGATTAAAACTACTTTTACGGATTTTATCGCGTTTATTTTTGCTTTTAATTACTTTTATTTTTAATTCCCGACGTTTCGGGCGCTTTCCAGCACCCATGGTCACGGGGGACTGAGATGACTGACGTTCCAATGTCATTGTTAAACCCGGAGTACCTTCAGCTTTTTTAATTATTGTTTATGGTCCGATCTATGCAAAATGAACTGACTATGTCTTGAGGTCTTGCAGTGGTATGCTTGGGTTTAGTTTTAATTTTATTGATTATAGGATCCCAAGCAGGTGGTAGTACCCAGCCTCCTTCTCTATTGAAATTAGGATGTTTTTTAATTTCAATAGCCTCACGTATCATCCTTGGTAGGAATCGGTGTTTTTTCGCGAGGATTTGTGGTCTATCAAATCTGATGTAATGGTTGGGGCCGTCTTATTAATAGTTATTTTGCATCTTGGCGGTCAGCTTTCGTAGAAAACATCACCTGAAGATGCCTCGTGTAGAGGCGAAACACGTGTCGTATTATCGTCGATGGTGTGTCTTTCCTAGAATAGTGGTGTTGGGAGTAGTGGTGCTGGGATTAGCGGTGACGGGATTAGTGCACGCAATTGAGGGAGGCCGAGAGATGCTCTTCAAACTAGATAAGACACATCATTTTATTTAATTTAGCGGATGGTTGCAAAGAAATTAATATCTTTATTAAGTAGCTCTATGTTCAGCAGTGGACATTTGGTAAGCTGTAATAAATAAATGATGAATTTTCCATTGTGATGTGGTGGCGGACATGAGAATGTCAGTCCATTTCGTCTCGTGGATGTCATAAGAGACTATGGGAAATACCAACAACATCCTATGGTTTCGAAGTATAGCGGTATAACCATCCCGTGTACGCCATAAAATGCACAGACCGGTAATAATAGTCGTCGAAGAAGCGCCAATAGTGCGAGACTACTGGAACTGCGATGGAAAAACCGCTCGCCTAGCGTAACGATTAAGGCAAAGCCTTCCCACAACAGGAGAGTCTCATGTCCATTGTCCACCAGTGATCTTATATGGGGTGATGAAGAAAGAAAGAAGAATGATTATTTGGATGTAAGAAAATCCATCACCCCAATTCGTCCCGTGGGTGTTGTCAAGTCGTAGATCGCGATATATCGTCCCGCGTGTACCAGATGCAAATTACATTAGATAATGTGATCCGCCTTAGATTGATAATGTGTCGTAGGAGATGGGCAGCAGCATCCTTCCGATAACAACTTAAAATAATAAAAAAACTGCGGTTTTCATTTAGTTTGCCAAGCGTAGCAATTATGGCAAAATCCCTCCGAGAGGCAATCTATGATGGAGGCCTATGTTCAGCAGTGGACTTTTATAGGCTGATAGTGGATGAATGGATGAAATGTCACCCGGCTGCAATTCCAAAGAAGCAGAATGTCCACGTCTCCTAATTCACATTACTTTCTAAACGTCAATAATTTCAAAGATCCCTTTCTAAGCTGATTAGGGATTGTGAAATGGCAATTGTTGGAAATCGGTTAGACTGTATTGCATTATTGGGTTAGAACGCCGCAGCTGTACCTGTGCGGAGTAAATTGATGGTTGACGATTGTGCATTTGGAAGATTTGTCCGGCGCTCGGCGGTCGGTGGGCGGCGGGTCGCGGGGGCGGCACGTGGCGAGCTCGGCGCGGCTGCGCGGCCGGGGATGCCGGGTGCGGCGGGTGCGGCGGCTCGCGGCCCGGCCGAGCTCGCGGCATTCCCCCGCCGGGCCCCGCCATGCGCGCCGCGACGCCCGCCGCGCCGGGCCCGCCGCTCGCCGCGCGCCCGGCCCGCACCGCACGCTAGCCGCCCGCGTGCCGCGAGCGCCCGCCGGCCCCGGCGCGCCCATGGAGCCGCCGTGGGAGCTAGAGCTGGAGCTGCGGCGGCACATCGAGAACTGCGCCTGCACCTGCGACCACATGGGCTACGGCAACTACATGGACTATCGCGTGGCGCCCGCGGCGCACGCCTGTCTATGCCGCGCGATTACCTCGCCGCACGCCCACGTATGTGTTGTTCCCGCGTCGCATCCGAGCCGCACTGGCCTCATCCCGCATGTTGTTTAGCCGGTCCGTTAGGGACTGATCTACACTCATCTGTTTGTAGTGTTCGATGTACACGGCAGATGTGCTATTATGTGAGCCGTGTTGTGTATCTGATGTGGTAAACATAAACATAGCTTTTCATACTTTCACCTAATTTATTTTGCTCATTAATGTTAACCATAATATATGTTTTTTTTTAGTCATTCACGCATTTTATTTCACTCTACACCAGTTTATTTATTAACATAATAAGTTCCTATTATCTTAACCCGATAACTTTTTTATCCTTTAGTAATCATTGTGACTTAATTTGATTTTTCTATTAGCCTATTTTCCTCATTTGAATTCAATTTAATAATATAGATACCAGCCTATAAGCATAGTTTTAAAGCGTTGTTAGAAGCACGAAGTCTTTTCGAATGTGCAGGTATATTCTTGATGCCTTCTATTAACTAAAGTAAGTACATCACATTAAATCAAAGCAACAGCTTACGTGAAGTTGAAATATCAAGTCTTAAGTTAGAATAAAATAAGGAATCTATAAAACTTATTGAAATCTTTATATGCATAATAAATTAAAATAATAATTTTTAATTAGAAATTGTTTTTAACTAGAAATATTGACCGTTAACAAGTACCTAATCAATTATTTTTATGTAATCAAATTTTGATTAAATCTTTTTAAAGAGAAACAACTTTCCAGAACGTTTTACGTTGTGTAAGCTTTAATGTGCAACTACGTTATAAAATAAAGATAATAGTAAAAAAGAGACATTAAAAGTTCTTTAGGTCTTCGTATTTCTTATATTAATATTTATTTTCAACCAAAATACATGCGAACAAACGGGTTCGATCCCTGCCAGCTCTAATGAAATTGATGCTTATACGCATTGGAGAAGTGCGGTGGGCTAATCACTCGATAACTCTCTCTAAAATGAGATGAGACCTTGACAGTCTATCAAAGTTCTTGTTGAACATATGTACAGCTCCCTCATAAATTTGCTTAATAGAGGTGTTTTTGTCAGAGTGGCCAGGCGTGGCAAGCGGATTGGCAGATATTAGATATAGAGATATTATCAGAAATATGCTACCTACTACCTATCTGGTATTTAGTTTTCCTCCGTTGCTTCTTACGAGCCCATATTATAGGGTAGTGGATATTCTTCCACCGCCACAACATACTTATCGTAAAAATAATTATAATATAAATAAAGCAGAAAAAAGAAAACAGTGTTACAACTTTACCGAGGCTGAAACTTACCTATACTATATAATGTATGTAACGAACACAAGCTATCGATGAAGCGAACATAAATCAATCAGTTTGCGATCTGTTTCTTTAATATTTTCTTGTTATCTTATTTGCATGAATTTGAAATAAACCTTTTGGATTATGCGCAAACATTTTACATCAAACTCACATTTCCTGTAGGATGTAATTGACACAATTACATTTTTCATTATCATTGTAATTTTATTGCTTTCACAAAATGCTTACATTATTTAAATTACATCATTGTTTAGATTTTGTTATTGTTTTATAAAATACGGATTAGAGAGAAAGTAAAGAGTTCATCTGATAGTAAGTTGATGCTGTGGCCCGTATATACCTACAGCTATTCTTGATTTAGAATCAAAATTTAGATGCGTAGTCACTCCTGAGGACTAGAGCAGTAGTTTTTCTACACTCATCATATGAAACAGCAGCTTTAATTTGTCATTTTACGTTGGTATTCTGTAAGAGCGTGATTCTTCCCGACCGACATTCGTATTTCAACCATAATAATATACTTGTACCGTAGCTCTGCCACGTTAAAAATTTCCCAAATTTCCCAATATATATATATATATATATATATATATATATATATATATATATATATATATATATATATATATATATATATATATACCGCCATATGCCATTATATGCCATTCAGATCAATTTGGTGACCTATCTGTACTTAATATAGCTTAAGTAGCTTGTACGTTAGGATATGATCAAAGGTGGACTAGAATGCAGTTTCAGGGATACGAAGACCGTCCTAAAACAACAAAATCGAAATGCATTTGCAATGCATGCATATATGTATAATATATTAAATTATTTATCAGTAAAAGATATTAATGCTAATAAGTATAGTTTAAACCGGTTATAATTACATATTACATATTATGAAGGAACTAAAGATCCACAATCCAAGTTAATACGTAACTTACCCAACAAAATTCGAGGCTTCCTTAGAGGTGTGAGCATAAATTTTATTTTACGTCCTTCTTTTCAATCATAAAAATGTGATATAGGACGTATCCTGTGTGTAGACGGCAACCAACTAGCTTCAAGTCTCGTTTTAAAATTTGCGACAGGGTCCTAGCGGGAATCCATTTCACGCAATAATATTTTTGTTTCTTGTAGGTTTCAATGCATTCTGTGTTGGACAGCGTCCACATACCATCCTAGCCTTAACATTATGTGATCGCTAATATCTTTTATAGTTTTCGACAGAGTAATCGTTGGTGGACCAGTGATAGTGTGATACATAAACAAACCACTGATGCCTAGCTATGAAGCTGAAAATATTACTTATTACTCCATACTCCTTTTGTGCAAAACATTTACTGCAATTCTGTCGTCTTCAACTCCCTACTCTATCATCATTATCATCATCATTAAAGTCCTTACAAGACCACCTGCTAAAAATAGATCAAGGAATGTCGCTTCTGAGCCACCGGCTTCCAATGACGCACACAGATTCCATCAACTTCTAACACTCTCACTAATGTAACGTAACAATTAAGGTAAAAATCATAGACTTTAAATATACTGGCGTAGTAAAAAAACTATAATATGAACCAGCGACAATTACAAATCGATCGAGGTAATAATTTCTAATTAAAAAAAAACTCATTGAAATCGGATGATTTTTCGATTTTCTAGAGTGTTTATGTTATATTTAAAATCAAAAACTTAAAGTGAGTGAAACAAACATATTACAATGCTTTTTTTGTGTAGATTGACAATAAAAATATACAAATTTTGTTTAACGCTTTTCAAAAAAGTTATGAATGATTATATTCGAAGAAGTGCGTTTATGATAATCACATTTAAAATCGTAAAACTATATGAAATCTTGAGGTGAGATTTTTCCCATATTTTTTCCATAAATCCGCCGTAAGAACGAAGATTTGAAAAAAATCATCGAAATCGGACGATTTTTCGATTTTCTAGAGTCAAAAAACGAAGTGACCGCGATAGTATAAAATTACCAAAGTTTTGTGAAAAGTTCCATACCCTGAACTACCACATCACCGACAGAATCAGCAACAACGCCGGGATCGTCCGGCGAGAAGCAAACCCAAGGGTATGATGCAAAAAAGAGCGCATCCTATTCCAATCGGCCTTGTAAGAACTTTTTGAATTATTTACTTTTGTACTATTTATTTTTTATAATTGTATTAACCTCCACTTTAATATAAACTGTTGAGTACACTGTAGGTACATTTTCATGATAAATATTTAAATTATGCAAATAATTTATTAATTTAACATTGTTTCATAACTTCCATAGTGACCAAGATCAGGCACGCCTTTTAGCTGTTTCAAATAAGGGATCTAGTCACTGGTTACACGCTTCACCATCAAGTAATCTCGGTACATTACTTGATGAGGAAAACTTGCATCGCCGTAGGAATCCGACTAGGAGCGGCGATTTGTCAACCTCATCAATGCCCCTGAGTGAAGACAATGCTCTAAGCAAGAACAACAAATTTCTTTAATTACCTTTATTTCAACTTATTTCTTGATCGATATTATTAACAGTAATAGTAAGCTTTACATTACACTGCATCATTGGATTCGTTGTTATACATGCACTTATTATGAATCATGATAGAATCAATTAATTGCGAAATCAGGACATTGATGCTGAAATACATTGTACTTAATCTTCCCTAATAGCCCGAGTATATAGCTTGATAATAATGATTTTCAAAGAGATTTACAAAATCATTCATCTATGGGTGCATACGAATTATATAACAGCCAGATATTATGTAGGAACTAAATAGAGTGTGTACTACGTAAAAAAGTTGTGCTCCAGTAGCCATTTAATAACAGTTCTGTTATAACTTGCCATTCCTATTATTTCATATATTATTTATTTACAGATTATGTATAGAAGTACAATTTCACGTTCTAAATATATAACCAGTGCTCTTGTAACATATATAAGATTACTCACGGAGCCATGGTTGTGCTCGGAGTTTCACCGCTGTCGAAATGAGGATATCCGCATTAGAACCAAAGTAATTGACATAGCCCAACGAATCCTTAAGCTTAAGTGACAATTCCGACCACTTATTGGGAAAGGTTATCGATAGGTAGCCCCCAAGAGGAAGTCTATGGAGCAGGTGGCTCAGTATTATCCTTTGTGGCAGTTAGGTCTCTGTTCAGCAATAGGTGTTAAAGGGTTAAGATGACAATTATGATGACCATTTAAATATTTGATATATATTACTGATTATGTCAGAAATACAGTTAGATATATATGGTCAATGCCTATGCAATCAATTCAATATCATTTGAAATGCATTTGTCTCTTGTAATGTCAAGCGGTTCATACAAATAGTATACGATAGAAAATAATAGAGGACCCAGTACACCAGCTTGGAGTACTGCAAATATTATTTTTATTAATCGGGGATAAATCTAATTATCCACAGTCCAGTTAAAACCAGGCGAGATGTATGCTTGTTTATTAGCACTTTTTTAAATAAGGCAATTTTATGTAACATGTTCACTTTTCAATATAGGTACTAGCAGGGTATTTTAAGGCTTATCAGTGAATGAGCGAGCTTACTTTACATTAAAGGAAAAAAAGAAGTTTAATATATTATGTAATCATTATATGGATAAGAATTATAATAGAAGCATAATATGCAATGCATGTCAGTGAACGGGACAGAGACAGAGGCTTCCGCTCATAAAAATATGTCCCAGAACAGTTCACGACGCTGCTTCAATGCGGGTTAGTGGATATTACACGTGCTACTGAATATCTCAACAAAGTAGGTTTCCTTTATGACAGTCATTGTAAGAAAACCCTATATAACGGAGAAGTTGCATCGGTGGACATTTCTGAGGCTTTGTTAAAAAATCTAACAATTGATGGGCAATTGGTTAAATTATAATTTTAATATCATACTTATACCGTCTTTATAATTATATATATATATATATATATATATATATATATATATATATATATATATATATATATATATATATATATATATATATATATATATATATATATATATATATATATATACCATCTCTCTTACCCATTTCTGCCGCTGTAAAAATGTAAACATTGTTTTCTTTATTAAGTGAATTTATTATTTTTTAAAAGGCAACTTAGATATATAAAGTGCTTTTAAATTATAAAAATTGTGACTTAGAATTGTATACTTCATTAGTGACAATTTAAAATTTTTTTCAAGCTCAGCTGAAACAGGTTCAATCCTCACTGACACTCATGAAATTTTTGTTTGAAATTTTTAAGTTTAGTTTTATTAAATATTTTTATACATTCGATGGTGAAGGAAAATATCGTGATGAAAAAAATTGCATGTCTGAGTGACCGTGTTATGATGTCCGCCAACACGCACTGGATCAGCATTAAAGGTTGCTCCATAACCCTCTCAAAAACGAAACAAGACCTTGGCCCAAGAGTGGGACATTTTATAGACTAATTAATTAGAATGCTACGCAAATAAGTATATTTTCAGTAACATTTTCCATCTTTATTAACGAAATTAAAGCTTTAACAAAATGTATACATTTTCGGTTTTAATTATAAAGGATTTCTTTATCTGAAAACGTGAAGGGGCTACGATAAAAAGTTTCACGGATAACAGTTAAATAAATCGAGTTACTCTTAGTGATAGAACGAAAGTCAAACAGATAAAAAGTTGCTCCACCCGTGCCACCGGGATCAATAAAAATAATTAAATATATTTTTGCTCAGTCACGTGAATTTTATTAAGAAACATTGATGATAAAAATAATGTTTTCAATGACGATAACGATTGACCATAATTTTAATTTATTTTTAAAAGTTCTTTGGTTTTATAATTTAATTGTTTATGCATTCATCTTTATAAAAATGGAATAATTAAAAATGTTAAAATTATTAAAAATGCGTTTTTAGCGATGACGACGGAAATAGAATCGGTTTACTTAAGTACTAAGTAATTTGAAGATAAGCGTCCAGTATTTTCAAATAATATTAGCCGTTTTTGCCACAAAATATCCACAAAACTATTTAACTATAGACCTGTTCGGTTTTAATTTACACAATATTTACGCAAATCAAAGGTGTCAAATGATCGTAAGAGGATGGTGTGGATCTGCCTCCAGCATCCTCTTTTACGCTCAGACGTTACCTACATCTTGGTGGCCCCCTGATGACTAAGATGGAATGCCCTGTTACAAGTGTACTCGTACCGTATAAGCCAACCAATTCATGTTGCAACCATAATACAACGTGGCTCTACTACACAAAATTTGAAGTAAGAATTTTTTTCGGTTTCTTAAATATTACTCTTAATAAAGTGTATTGTAAAATATAATCCAGAACAGATCTAGTCCTCCAGATGAAATCGAAATTACTACCGGAAAATAATACATGCAAAAGTAAAAATTTTGTTACGTTTTTAAGACCTGGTAGAGCCATGCTGCAGTTATATTAGTAGTATAGTTGTAGCACGAATGGATCGGCTTGACCGGAGAAGTACCACGCTCTCACAGAATACCAGCGTGAAATAGTAGCTTAATGTTACTGTATTTCGTATGGTGAGTGTAGGGAACCAGAGACCCTTTTTACTGGAAACGAGGCATTCTATCTCAGTCCTCACTGGTGACAATGCATCCGCATTTTGTAATCGAGGATAGATGTAGATGTCTATGGGCCGCAGCAACCACTTACCATCAGGTGGACTGTGTGCTCGTTGTTCACCCTGTCCTATAAAAAAAAATCAAATCATGCTTACTTTCTTTCATTATTTTATTCTTACTTTCTTTCCCTATTTCAGAGTAAGGGGCGTGTTAAAGGCGCTCTATTTAACGAAATTAACAAAATAAGAAATAGAGCATTATGGAGTAACCGTCCCGTTCCATTCGCTTTACAACAATATATAGGTACATATTGTGTTTGTTGTGACGTTCATGTTGCCAGTAACGAGACGGTAGGTATTTTATCCTCGTTTTAACAAACCACTCCACTAACACAAATGAGGCTTATGTGATGCGAACAGCCCTAAAATACAATTGTTGCTACTCGCGACAATCTGGAAGCAAGAAGGGGCAGGAAAATTCTTGTTAAGTGTATATTTTGCATATTCTGCATTCAATTTGAATGGTTTAATTGTTTGTAATTTTTCTTTCCGAACAAATATTTATTTATTTAAATAGATACACCATCGACAATATCAATAAACATTGTTACAATCAAAATACTATATTTTTAGATAAAGGATATGTCTTTACAGGTGTATACATCATTATAAGAGAGAAAAAAACTAAACATCATATAAACTCTAAAACAAAAAGAAATTAAACTAACCAATCAAAGTAAAAGCACCACATCCAGTAATAAATACAATAAATAATAATTTTGAATCATTAATTTGGCAAGGCAGGTAACAGTAAATCTTTACATTTTCTTTTAAATACACTTCGGGATCGCTAAAGATGTCGATGTCATGATTGTTTAAGCTGTTGTAAGTTCGCAAACATCTGCTTAACGGAGAAAACTTGCCTAAATCTGTTCTACTGATGGGAATATTGAACAAATTAGTAGTTTGTTCAATATTTAGGTTGAGGGCGCGACTTCTGCAATAAAAGATATAGTTAGTGGCGCCAACATAAATATGCTAATTAGATTGAATTGAATTAATCTTATGTATTCAATTGGGGTGTAGTGCTATTTAACCGTAAATACTATAAGTTTGTACAGATCTGAAAAGCAAAACTCTCAGTGATTCTTTAATGTTACGCGAACACTACACATTGAATAAAAGTAATATATATGCTAATATATATGCTAATATATATGCTATAATATATATGCTGATTTTATCGCCTTTAATTAACTTATTTTTAATTCCCGCCGTATCGGGTGCTTTACAACACCCATGGTCACGTGGATGATTGAGATGTTCGACGTTCCAATGTCGTAGTTAGCCCGGCTACCTTCATTTTTTGAATATTATTTTTTGGTCCGATCTAAATCTAAGCCCAAGCATACCACTGCAAGACTTCCAGTTACTGTAAGCTCGTTCTGTGTAGATCGGACCAAAAATTAAAACTCTCTTGTTGAGATTTTAAATCAGGTGCTGTAAAATATGACGTACGAACTTCGCTTTTAAGAGAAAAGAAACATAACCTATGTTTTTTTTTCTAGTATGGTAGAACTCCTTTCCTGTCTATAAATCCATATAATCCAAATAGCATATCTATATCCAACGTGGTTGAGCCACGCGCAGCTACATTATAGTTGTAGCACGAATGGGTCGGATCGAGCGGGGAAGGACGACGCTCTCACAGAATATCAGCGAAGAATAGCATCTTAATACTGCTGTGTTTCGTATGGTGAGTGTAGAGATCCGGAGACCATTTCTTACTGGAAACGAATCATTCCCTCTTAGTCCTCAGGGCTGACAACGCATTTACGTTTTGGCTCTTAATCGAGGATAAAAGTAGATGTCTGTGGGCCATAGCATCCACTTACCATCAGGTGGACTGTGTGCTCATTTGTCACCCCTATTCTATTAAAAAATATGGGTAGGTATTTTTTTAATAGTCCCTCTTGCTTATTTCTGGTAGCACAAGCAGTGCGTGCACCGCTGTGCTCAGATCTGAAGGATAGAGAGAAGAGAGCCAGGATAGTTACAGACTGTGAGGCATTCATCTGAGAAATGAGAAGTGATAACGCATCTGCAGCCTTTTTAATAAAATAAAGAGTGACAAACGAGCACACAGTTCACCTGATCGTATGTGGATATTGTGGCCCATATACATCTATACTCATCCTCGATTGCGAATCAAAATGCAGATGTGTTCTCACCCATGAGAACTAAGATGGAATGCCTCTCTTCCAGTAAATAGGGCCTACGGTTCTCTACACTCACCATACGAAACACAGTAATATTAAGCTGCTATTTCACGCTGGTATTCTGCGAGAGCGTGGTCCTTCCCCGGTCGAGCCGAACCATTCGTGCTACATTTATACTGTTAATATAGTTGCGGAATGCCTCTATCAAGTATAAAATTTAGTTTAAGTTGATTGCAGACATCCCTGGGCTGCAGTGGTCACTAAGACTAACCATCAGGTACGCTGTAAGTTCATCTGTTAGAAAATGGAAAGTTAAGTCATCTCTTCTTAAGTTATCAGAAAATATGTTTTTTAAATGGCAATTTTTGTCCTAGCGCTAACTTTAAAAGTCGACAGAGTTTGTTAATATATTCCGCTTTGATTAAAACTACTTTTACGGATTTTATCGCGTTTATTTTACTATTATTTTTAATTCCCGACATTTCGGACGCTTTCCAGCACCCGAAACGTCGTTTTTAATCAATGTGTAGTGTTCGCGTAAATATAAGAAATCATTATATTCCGCTTTGTTATAAATGAGTTGACAATTGCTTAGAAAGTATTCTGTACATCCTTTAAATTGACCTAACTTCTTGTCTTAATTCCGACGCCAACATTATAAATTTAACAGCTCTCAAATTGAAGTTGTTTATTTCAGTACCAAGAACGAAGCACTTCTTAAATACAACTTCTTTTTTATTGATAGTGCAAAATTATAAACTCTTATTAATTTAACAGATCTTGATTATGGTTCATTAAGTCCTTTAACTTTATTGAATAAATTTTAATATCGTTACAAAATCTTGTAAATCCACTTACGAGTTATAATAATTGGGAAAATCCAAAGTGACATCGAACCCTCATATAATGTTTTGAATTATAAATTTACTTTTATTGATTAACGAAAAACGTATTTCTTTTAAAGCTACAAAAAATTGTTTCTGTTTAATTAACTCGAAATTTTTCTGGACTGCTTGATACAAGTGATTCGTAATTTGTTACCAAAAAAAATTGTCAAATATTAATGAACGGTACGGTTTACAATAGCGAAAACCAAAAGGTTTCCTAAGAATTAAAATCTAAAGCTAATAAAAAAATCAAAGCGATAACTTCTTTTTTGAAAGATATTTTGTTCACATCTATACCGACCAACTGACGTTCAAGTGAAAAAAATTATTTTCAATTACCTTTTTTTAATAATAATTGAAATACATAATCTTGTAACTAATCTTGTGTTTTTATTAAGCGACAGTAGCCTAATGGCAGGGCGCAGACCGCGAACTCAAAAAGGTCGTGGGTTCGAATCCGCCATTCGACTACTGGCGTGAACCACTCGTAACACAAGCAATTTAAGCTTACCACGAGTGGTTAAGGGGAATATTAGTAATGTTTATAGCATTGTTAATATTCTTTAAAAAAATAAAGCTAATATAAAATAAGTATATTATTAATATAAAACTGGTGGAAATGATTTGAGTGGATCGCGATTTTTTAATTTAGTAACTACTTTGAGACTTTTGAGGACTACATCCTCGCTTTGCGTTTGATGTGTGCAAAATCTATCAACAACAAAAGACACCTAATTACCGCGACACTGTGCCGTGCTCTCGCACTTTAACGGATAATTTTCTAATCCCCATTGCGACTTCCCTTCCATAGTATGTAAGCACATTTCAATATCATGACTTTTCAACGAAATGTCGATTAGCGACCCCATTCCTGGTATTTTTAAGGATACCATTATTTTAGTTTTGAATCATTTTTCTTTTTGGAAATAGTGTGTTCAAATATTTCAAGGGTACATGCTTTTTTTGGAGATCACGTAATATAGTGCACAGCCGTATTGCGAATTGAGTCGTGTTACCTCAACTAGCTGCTGCATGGACACAACATAAAGAAATCACAATTTTTCCGGTAGATATCGGAAGAGGTGACTAAAGAAAATGTTGTAAAATCTTATGATCTCCGTTATAAGTCAGTATGATTCTTTCGAATATATTCTAAATATAAATATTCAGCAATGATTTAGGCGAACGAAAGTCACACGACGTGTGGTGGTGAGATAGCCAATTTGCGAGTAGAACGCGTTGATTATGGGTTTTCTTCCCTACAAGGGTAAAGACCTATGATTTCACAGGTTGATGATGAGGAAGAATAAGGCACCTAATTAACTTTCAGCACTTACTGCACCGTTGACAGCTATTAATTTGTAACAGGGAGACTTATACTTGGCCGTTGGTTGGTTGGTTAGTTCGTAGACATTATCACACAATGTTGATATCCTGAAAAAACGATTGGACGTTGTTAGCTACGCATGATGTAAAACAATGCATCGTACGCAAAAAAAATCTAACTATCCATGGGGTTGATAAAGTGCACTTGTGAAACATAATGCATGAATGTTATGTCTAATATATGGGCTCCCAGAATTAATATTTCTTTTGTTTATGGCTGCGATTAGAATACGGGAACCATGACGATATATTATGTAGATGTCACGTCACGATGAATTTTGCACTTTTCACTTTACCGAGTTCAATAGTAACTCCTTTACAGTTCAGGCTACACGTCTTTAGAACTCCTAGCCCAATCACATTAGAAATAAACTCCTAAATAAAACTCCTATTAAGTACCTATACTTTTAAAAAGTTGGTGTGTATATATATTAATATGTACATATTAGTGTGTATGTACAAAAGAAGATATTTGTATAGTTTATTTATTTTATACATTAGTAAAATATATTTCTATTTCGTTTTTATTTTATATTGCTACACCTACTATGCCAAATTCTAACCACTCCATGGGTTGACTGATAGAGAATGCCGCAAGGGGTTAAGTCCGCCCTTTGCATTCATTATTTTTCAGAAATGCAATAAAGTATGAATAAACAAAGCAATACATAAATTAAACTATTCATTTCTTAATTGAATCATTTGACAACTCTGTTTCCAACAACAAACTAGTCTGTTTGATATAAGAAAAAATGGGTTACCATTTTTTCTTATATTCATGCTTTTTATTTACGAGATCAAAGGGCATTGGTGTGAAGCAAGCTCTATTTATGTCAGCAAAGCAAATCCATTCGTTTCCCAACATTGAAAGTGACAATCCATTTTGAGATATCGATCTGCGCTATGTCTATTTTACAGAACTTTGAAAGTCATGAGGGCCGACTGGGCAATCTAATTTTAAAAGATGACCCGGTTAAAAAATGCAGTCATCCAAAAAGGTTCCGCAAAATGTAACGAGTCGTTAACAACTTTTCGCGCGCTTAATGGTTCAATTTTAAACCAGGTAACAGGTAGGTATATTACCAACAACTTTTTTTATTTAATGTCCGATATTAGCTAAAGTATTACTATAAGATACATGTAAAATTTTTACTAATGGTTTTTACTAAACGTCACATTTAACTTTTCTTATGGTTATGTGAACGTAATAAATTATATATACGAGTATATATTCTCATATATATTCCCATATATATATATATATATATATATATATATATATATATATATATATATATATATATATATATGCCTACGTGTTATTATATATAACTTATGGCAAAATTTTCCAGCGTTTGAATATTAAAATTACGGCTTAGATGAATGAGACACCGAAGAAGGCTTTGATCTCTTGTATTTTAATCTTGAGCTTAATTCAAAAATGTTGATAAATCATAAACCTATTTATAAAGTAAATCTATCCGAAAAAAAATAATTTCTTTAGCAGACAAGAGACCGTGAATTTTCAAGAAAAAGTAGACGGATATATATTTTTTAAACGTAATGTAAAAAAATATACAATGAAAATTTATTTGAACTAAAATTAAAAAGGTTATTTATATATTTATAATTTAATATTCAAATTAATTTTCATTACAGCTTATCAAAAGTCGCCTAATCGGAAGGATATTTACTAGAGTTGCCACGCTTGGTAGGCGAGTAAATTTGTGGTTACCATGCAATTTTATTATTTTGATTTAAAATGATGAATACAACTCTTATAAAAAGCGAAAATAACTCTTGCATCGTTGGATAAAACCAAATATTATTTAAAGTTAAGCGGGTTTCAATACACGTAGGCAAGCTAACACGGTCCGGGGAGCATTGAGGTTCGCGTTCTATAAAAGAGCTGTCTCTGGATGGATGGCTAGTGAGGTAACAATAGGGGCGCAAATTTCACGCAACATTATGCCAACCGTGGGGACAGGCAGCAACCGTGAGAGCCCGGTGGCTAGCTTGCAGTGAATCGATGCAGCTCCGCCCCACCTCTGCGTCCCTTACCGCGGAATGTTTCCGCAACTTTCCTCGCCTGCCGTCCTCGGTGGTCGCCGCCCGGCCGCGACTCCAACTCCCTAACTTACTGAGAGCGTGCGGTAAATAAAATGAATAATATTGTTAACCACCGTATAAAAGCGGCCGTGTGTACACTTCGCAAATTGAACGCTCCATTATGAAAGTCGCGTTAAATTTTAAAAGCAGATGTAATCATATTCCATGCGGTATAGCACTGTTTGAATTATGCAACCATACAGTGTTTTAATATATCAAAACTTCAGTGAATGAACAAAACCTTATTTGCACTAACTAATGTAATATAGTGCTAATTAAATGGATTCCGGTTGTGGCCTTGTTGGTTGTAGTTGTACTGTAAGTAGGTCAGCACGTCCGGGAAAGTATCACGTTCTCACAGGAGCGAAAAATGGCTGTATGTCGCTGCTTGAGCGTGAATGATGGGAATCGAAGACCAACGAGGCATTCCATTTTATACCTCAGTGTTACCGTGCTGTTACCGTAATAGAATAGTTTGACCATAGATTCCCGACGGAAGCGAAACCGTCACCCGCCATCGGCCTGCTCGAGAGAACGTTGAAGCATTCAAAAAGAGGGGCCGTGGGGTACCCTGTTAGCACAAACATATCCTAAAATTTGTATTTGGAATGTTAAAGTAAACTTTTTATGAAATATATTGAATAAAACTATTTTTATGGATTTTATGGTTTTGGCCATTTTTCAGCACTCATGGTTACGGAGACTGAGGTCCTTGACGTTCTGATATCATAGTTAACAAAGGTTAACTTTAACTTTTAATTTAAATTTTTGGTCCAATCTATGTAAAACATCAAAAATTAATAATCAAAAAGTATCTTTTATCGCTAAAATATTTGTCCTGAAACTGTAATAGTGTATCCGGTTCATGTAATGTTTAAAAAATATTTACTCATTAACATTTCCATGCCAAAAACCTCCATGCCACAAATACTTTTAATTATGAACATTTAGCACGCATACACCGAATCGTAGTAAGCGCTACATTCCAAACATTTTCTCCGCCAGACTGCTTCTCAACAAGGCGACATCTTCCACTAATTACTTGAGATTGTCCTCGGGGAAGGATATATTGTCGTATCGTAATTGTTCTCGAGAATATTAGATCATTCCCTTGTCTTTAGGCTTCGTAATTGATGAAGTGTATAATTGGTAATGAACAGTTGATTTAATATAAAATACCGATTCCTTGCATAAGACTTGGACAGTATAAAATTAAAAAAGTTATAGCCTATATACTCGTTATGGAGTTTTGGTCAATCCTTTGAAATGCCAAGCTATACTGGTGGGTAGCTCAAGGATGCTGGCTAAGATTAATCTGACAGACTTACCTCCTATTTACTATGATAATACTACAATTCCTTTCAGTAATTCTGTTAGAAATCTTGGCCTTCACATCGACAACACGCTGAATTGGAGAACTCAGGTTTCAGATGTGAGTCGTAAAGTCACTGCTACGTTATGCTCTCTGTATCGTTTAAAACATTTTCTTCCCACAAAATCTAAGATCATGCTTGTCCAATCACTTATATTACCCATAATTGATTATGCAGGTATGTGTTACCCAGACCTGTCCCAACATCTTCTGAACAAGCTGAAACGCCTCCTCAATAACTGTATAAGATTTATCTTTAGGCTTCGTAAGTATGATCATATTTCTCAATACAGATCTAAGCTAAATTGGCTTACAATCCGGCAGAGGCGCAACTCCAGAATATTACTTGTACTTTTTTCCATATTAAATGGTCCATCTTCGCCTTCTTATCTTAAGAGTAAATTTCTTTATCTTTCTTCATCTCATGATAGGGTCCTACGCTCTTCTTCTTACAACAAAATCTGTACTCCAGTTCACTTCACCGAGTTCTATGGTAACTCCTTCACAGTTCAGGCTACACGCCTTTGGAACTCCTTGCCCGATGACATCAGAAGCTCTCAATAAGTTCGCTTTTAAAAAGTTGGTCCGTGATCATTTCTTAAAGACAATGCATTTTACATGACTCATCTATTTAATATGTATTGCCAAACAGACGTATATATTCATAGTCATTTGTATATACTAATTATGTATGTATTTAAATATATATATATACTTGTATGTATATCCATTTATTTATATATTTGTATATATCTAAGGATAGATCATATATGTATAGTTTATTTATTAGTAGTTTGTATATATTATGTAGTTAATTATCATTTGTATAGTGTTCTCTTATTGCCACACCTACAACAAATTCTCACCACTCCATGGGTTGACTGGTAGATAATGCCTCAAGGCATTAAGTCCGCCCTTTGTATTTATATTTTTTTGTTTAAGGATGCAATAAATAATAAAATAAATAAATAAAAAATAAATATGGGTAAAACTGCTGGGCACAGCCTCCTCGCATTTCTGAAAAGGTTTTAGAGCAAGGAAGTGTCCGCCGCGCTGCCCAATGCTTCACGTCTTCGAATTTCGTTTTTATTATTTCTCAGGCCTGCAGGTTTCCTCACAATATTTTCCTTCACCGCCGAGCACGTGGTAAATAAGCACTTAAAATTTCAACTAATAATTTCATTAGTGCCGGCGGGGATCGAACCCGGTATGCTCGCGTACTGTGAAATTTATAACGAGCGCTAACCATCTGAGCCACCACGGCTTGAACGACACGGATGACATATTTCTATAATATTAGTTATAACTATGGCGTATTCCTGATAGTAAGATGTACATGATTGTATTTTATAACCGCATAGCTTTGATTTAAATACATGATTGCTAATTTGTGGGTCCAGGGTTTGTATTCTATCCGGAGTTATACTTATTTATCTAATATAACTTTTAATTTAATTTAGCAAACGCTTGCGGAATATACGCCTCTCCTATAGATTGCAGATATGAGAACAAAAAACGTATAGTAGACTAAAGTACGAGCGTACACAATCTACAACATGTAACATAATTAACGCACTTTGAGAAAGTAGTTTGTTCAGAATCGTTTACTGAATCGATTCCTATCATTTTTAATACAGGTAATTTTTTATCCCAAAAATAATTAAAACTACGTAAATTACAGTCACACTAAATCTGTACAGTCAAAACAAACTGAAATGGACCGTAACTCAAGGCAATAAGACTTTTAAGAGTGCAGTTTTATTTGTATTATTCCCAATTCTGTCATTCAATAAAAAAAATGAACTTTATTTCAAGCACGTTAAATTCTTTGCGGTCGTGGATTTGTACTGTGACCACAACATTCTTCCGGAATTAGTATAACTAATTTGATAAATAATCAGTGCATAAAAATGTTTGACTAAAAATTCAGTGTATGTATTGTGATTATAACATAATATACTAATTGGGGTGTCTGAGGGTGTGCGTTAATTACGTTACATATTGTATACAGACAATACAGACATTCCTTTTAATATATAAAGTTTTGGAGTCCCGCAAACCAAACCTAATACATGTATTTTCAAAAGAGAACTTCAAAAATAACTTTCCCGTGTCCTTGTTAGGTTAGACGGCAGATCACATAGGTGTTTACGCTGCCTTAACCGTTGCTTAAATATCTATCTCGTTCTGGTAACGGTTTCTGGCTTGAAACGGATAAATTTTTCGTTAAAATAGGTCATAAGAGCAACATCACTTGCGTTATGATATCAATAATTTTGTGAATGAATTTGTTCAAACTTTATATTTCTTTTTATTTTGAACAAAAACGACCCACCACAAGTTCACTGCTGAACATTGGGCTACCCTATAGGTTGCCACATAGCATGGTTCTGAGCTTATTCCATTGGCTCGCTGCATATTTTATCAGGTATTTACTCCAGATAGTGGGCAAAACATAATAAACCCACACAATATAGATATTTCTAACGAGCGTTCATTCATGTATTTTGTAATTTTTATAAATTTGGAGAGAAGGGTAGCAGCATTTTTCTGGTAACAGCAAAGTGACAAAAAAACTACTGCGGTTGCCAACCCGCTCACAAAGCGTGCCAACTTGGCAAAAATAGCCCCCATGGAGAGAATCACACTGGCTACGGTGGTGACCATGGTAATGGAGGGTCAGTGAGTCACTAAGAATCTCCGATGGAGGTTCGATTGCCATTTGCCACCTAAGATGACTCGGCCTGGCCACTCAGGACTGAGGAGAAGATTCTGGTGCTGGAAGAAAAGATAGAAAAGATGCTCTGGAATATTATAGAATCGTGCCGTGGTAGCGCCGAGGCTAAGCACTCGGTTTAAATAACGCGAACAATCCGAATCGACCCCCACCGGCACCAAAGATATTTTTAATTGCAATTTTGAGTGCTGATTTACCACGTGCTTAAAGTTTAAGGAAAACATCGTGAGGAAAGCTGCATGTCTGAGAAATAACAAAAAAATATTTCGGAGACATGTGAAGCGCAGTGGACATTTCAAGTACAGTCTTCAGCAGATTTGGAAACATACAGGCAACTGAACAGGCAGCTCGTATTGAAGAAGCGATCAAGCGAAACCAGGGCTTTTAGAGCCCTGGTTCCACTCGATCGCTTCTCGTCTTTGCCAGAGATCTGTCTGCCTGAAAGAGCCAACTGCCGAAGCTGGAAACCGAATGTGGCAGCATCTTTTCCGGAACACCGGACATTTTGAGTGAGGTTGAGAGGTTTTATGGATAGCTCACGTCACGTCATCGTTAGAGCCACACGCAAGTGTGAGTAGCAAGAGCAAGTTAGTAATCCAAGAGCAAGTCTTATACACTATTCAAATGATATCCCGGACGTCAATCTGAGCGAGATTAAAATGGCTCTCTAGCACTTTAAAATGGCAAGGCTTAGGGCGGGGATGGAATTACAGCGGGGCTTCTAAAAGCGGGTGGAAAACCGGTACTTGAAATCCTTCAGAAGCTTTTTATTTCCGTCCTCTATGATGGGACTAGTCCAGAGGCGTGAAGCATAAGTGCGGTGGTTTTGTTCTTGATATACATAGAAATGAGGATATCCGCAGTAGAACCAAAGTAACTGACACAGCCCAACGGATTTTAAGCTGAAATGGTAATGGGCTGGCTATATAGCTCAAAGAACTGATAACCGATGGGGAAGAAAGGTTCACCCACCTAATTCAAAATGTGGTCGGATCCAAACTTAAACGATTGCATTTTTTCTCCTCCATTAAAAGTTTAGCTTTACAATGCATTTCCCTGAAAAACATTATTTTATAAGTAAGAGGGCAAACAAGCATCATCATCATCATCATCATTACAGCCCTTCACAAGTCCACTGCTGAACATAGGCCTCCCCCAAGTAATGCCACAAAGCACGGTCCTGAGCCACCTGCATCCATCGACTTCCTGCATGTCTTACCAGGTCGTCACTCCATCTAGTGGGGGGTCGCCCTACACTACGCCTACCGGTACGAGGCTGCCACTCGAGAACCTTTCTTCCCCATCGGTTATCGGTTCTTCGAGCTATATGGCCGGCCCATTGCCACAAAAAACAAGCATGCTCGGCTGATAATTAGTAACTAAGAGAAGGGGAATAACAGATGGGTTGTTTCTTGAAGTTCCACAGGGAAGCTGTGCGAGGAAGAAAAATTTTTCTATATCCCACGGTAATGGACCGCCAATCAACCAGATGGTATGGTTGATATCGCTAGTTTTATCGCGATGTGCGATAGTGAAATTGAGCAGCTGGAATTAGTACGAACATATCCTCTGAGAACTCCTCGTGCTGGATGCGATTATGTGGAAGGAACTGGAACTGAGGATGGATAATTTAACATCCTGCTTACTATGTATTAGTGTATTACATTGACGAACTTTTGCAAATAGAAAAATTTTTGAGCAATACTTTGAGCACTTTTTATCTTTAAGTAAGATTTAATGATCGATGTGATTTAGAATTTAGGCATAGAGCCTAATCTCAAATTACAATCTGATGTTTGTGCATTTATGTTTATTAATTTGTAGATCTCAATCTTGTCCCCTTCATTCTATCTAGGCCTTGTTATTTTATACGTTATTAATTAAATGTATATAATACGTAGATTTACCACGAATTTTATCGCTCAAATCTTACGTCCATTTGATTTTTATTATTTTCTAGATATTTCACAACAATTTAACATTTCGGCGAGCTGTTGAAAAGTCGGCTCTTGACGACATTAAGTCTCATAGTCCTTTAATAAACTATTTGTCCCAGTAAGAAAGCTTGAAATGAAGTTAAAGGTAGAAAATATTAAGTTTGTTTTGTAAGCGATTACAAGAACATAACTTATTAAGTTTATATAGTAACCTTAATGATTTATTTTGATGTGACAGAGGGTTTTGTTTGTGGTGAACATTTACATCCCATATCTATATTGCTTCTGTTGTAAAAAGTTATGGAAGCCTGCATCCATATTCAAACCTATTAATTGATTGTAAGCATCAGGTGCAAAATTGCTGAATAGGCGATTATTGTTTTTTACATAAGAGATCCAAATATTTCTCTTGCTATTTTTTACCATTTTAGATTTTCTTTCCTTTTGCTTGAGTGATTGTCTTCGACTCGTAGAGAATTAATCTTGTTTCTCTTCTTTGAATTACTGCAAGGCGTTCTAATTTCTTCTATAGTAATCCTTATCTTTAAGATTATTTTCAGATACTTTCTTGAAATTGTTGTACACATACTCTTTAACGTACGATTTCAACGACAGCTTAAGCAAGCAAACGGTCAATGATAAGAGTTTCTCAATAAAGTTTTGAAGGTGCCTAGGCGTACAAAATATCTTGAGGTTTGTAGTCCGATGTGATGGCAATCTGACACGACCAGAGAGAGATCAGGCGCAGGACCTACAGCTTTACGTGCTTTCCGATGCGATAAACTTTTTGACTCCCAGAATATTACTGAGAATTTCTTAGTAGAAATAGCTAATAACTTACTTTGGGCATTACCCGGAATTCGAATCCCGAGTCACTCTGAAACTCGTGATCAGCGGCCAGCACGGCTGGCCGGCAAATGGTTACAACCACTAGCACAACAAGGTCCAACCTGACTAGATTATATGTATATTAGAATATCAAATAATGGTTACGGAACAGATCTACCAAGCTGTTACAATTATAACATGAAATGTTATTAATTTTAAAAGAAAAAAAGGACAATTATTTGCAATTAGCGACCCGTCCTGGCTTCGTCTGGTAATTAAGATTCAAGATAATCAAAGACTATTCATTGTAACAATTTTTCCTTTTATGGAAAAAAAATTGTGGCATTGTTCTCTGTTCGTAAAATTTCATGACAATCGATTCAGTTATTTTTTTATTTTTTATTAAGAAAACCAACAGCTTTACAAAATTTCAAATATTAACCCGCACCGACCGACAAACTAACAGACAGAACTTTTAAAAATATTTATTTATTTTTCAATATCATTCAAATAACCAGTTGAACTTAATAGATGCCAGTTATTTCAATATTACAGGTAGACAATTTAATTTTATTTATCTGTATTTTAATTTTATGTATCTATCTTATAATAAAAAGGATTGAAGGAATAAATGAATAATATTATACAATAGACAATAATGTTTCAATAGTAGTGACCAATGGCCATTGATTAAATCATGTCATGTTTTAAACGAGCCCGACCTCTTTTAGACAGGTCTTTGTAAATAGATTTTTTACTTTTGTATTGATCTTAGTGTTATAGCAATGGTTCCCTACCTAAACCATCGTAATGGAACACTTATGGAACCACTTCGATCTCCATCCGCCCTACTGTCTAATTTGTAATATAGAAGAGATATAGTGTGATTGATCGCTAATCACGATGTAAAGTAGTTCAAGTCATAATTATGAGGAATAAATTAGTAAATAGAAAATGGTCGTAAAAAAACTAATTGAAACAGGGAATTCATTAACATAAGTACAACCTATTTCTATACACATTTTTAGCATTCTGTGTAGTGCAAGGTGCCCATTTGCGTTGACAATTTTTCAATATAGTAAAGAAATCAGCAGAAACCTATTAACCTTTCATAAATAATGGAATATCTATATCAAACTAACATTTGGGAGTTACCAGAGCAGTGTAAAAGGTCCACAGTTAAGGGTATACAATATTTTCGGTGATAAAATGCTAAATAAACTACCAACGTAGAAGAATTGCTTATACATAAGAAACCACTAAATAATAAACAGTACTATTAGGTAACAAAAGACGAGAAAATAAATCACTACCAATTTAAAATTTTAACACCATTGCTAAATCAGATATGGCCAAATTATAAGACGTTGCATTGAATATTTCTGAGACTTACGTAACTTGAATTATAGGGCATCGGGAAAACACTTTTATTTAAGTTATTTCTTAGTGATTAAAGTGTAAAAATATATCAAATAATTATAATTTAGTATACCATACAATTATACTGCCATTTTAAACCTTGCCATAATATTATTAAATACCATTAATAAAACAATAGCGTCAAAAAAGAGGAGTAATGTCTGTTGTCAGTACGAGTTAGGTACGTGGAGATAAAAAGTAGAGAGGTGAATGTGATCGAACTTAAGTGAAGCCTTAATGAGTCCTTGTGTGTCAGGTATACTATATGATACCAACATAGTAAATATATATCAGATATGAGATCAACAGACCTTTTAAATTTACGCTTCCGGACATGGATTTTAAAAAATAAGTAATTTAATATGAATTTCTTCATATATTCGCCTATAAGCACCACTTAGCGGGTTGATAAGCATGCTGTAGGATTTAGATAGAGCGTTATCGATTGAATGAGATCGTCCGGCAGAGGCGCAACTCCAGAATATTACTTGTACTTTTTTCCATATTAAATGATCCATCTTCGCCTTCTTATCTTAAGAGTAAATTTCATTATCTTTCCTCATCTCATGATAGGGTCCTACGCTCTTCTTCTAACAACAAAATCTGTACTCCAGTTCACTTCACCGAGTTCTATGGTAACTCCTTCACAGTTCAGGCTACACGCCTTTGGAACTCTTTGCCCGATGACATCAGAAAAGCTCCTAATAAGTACGCTTTTAAAAAGTTGGTCCGTGATCATTTATTAAAGACAACGCATTCTACATGACTCATTTATTTAATATGTATTGCCAAACAGACGTATATATTCATAGTCATTTGTATATACTAATTATGTATGTATATCCATTTATTTATATATTTGTATATATGTAAGGATAGATCATATATGTATAGTTTATTTATTAGTAGTTTGTATATATTATGTAATTAATTATCATTTGTATTGTGTTATCTTATTCTGTATTGCCACACCTACGTCAAATTCTCACCACTCCATGGGTTGACTGGTAGAGAATGCCTCGAGGCATTAAGTCCGCCCTTTGTATTCTTTAGTTAAGGATGCAATATAGAATAAAATAAATAAATAAATAAATGAGCTTACCAACATTAATTAATTGTTAGCCCAGCTGATGAAGGTGGGTTTTATAGGAAACTGTCGCGTATAACTTCTGATATCACTTAACATAATTCTGCATTTACCTTACCGTATTATTTTATTATGCATGTAATGTATCGCCACACGAAATTAACTATGAGCTTTACGACCTTCCCTAAGGATTATCTACAGCTACAATATGATTTATATTAATAAATAATAATAGCTTACTTTTAAGCGAAAGCAGCTTAGGTAAATAGAGTTTGTATTATAAGAGATAGAGCAATGCTGCGGCTATATTAAGGTTGTAACACGAACGGGTTGGCTTGACCGAGGAAGGACATGGTATTCTATGAGAGCATTCTCATGGAACACCAGAGTAAAATAGCAACTTAATGCTGCTGGGTTTCTCTGTCTCTGTGGAAACGAGGCGTTTCATTTTAGTTCTCAAGGGTGACGACAATTTGATTCATAATCAAGAATATATGTAGATGTCTATGGGCGACAGCATCCACTTACCGTCATGTGGACTGTGTAATAGTACCCTTATGCTATAAAAAATGTTTGTATTTTCTGTTGCCTAACGGTTGTCATGTGCCTACGTGGCATTATTTACTATTACCTACTGTAACCTGCGTCCAGTATCTCCCTATTATACGGTCATTTAAGATATTTTATACATACTGTACTTCATAATATTTTATATTTTGTTTATATCAAATTAATTGTACTTATTACATACATTAATATTACACAAGTTACTTAGCTTAGTGCTGAACTTATTCACTACTTTCGTTTTGTAACTTTCTTATTTATTTAGCAAGTAAGGTGACTGCAGTTATATTAGTTGTATAGTTGTAGCACGAATCCTTCGGCCCGACCGGAGAAGGACCACGCTCTCACAGAATACTAACGTAAAATAGTAGCTTAATACTGCTGTATTTCGTATGGTGCGAATAGAAAACCGGAGGCCCTTTTTACTGAAAACTTGGCATTTTCATCTAGTCCTCACGGGTGACAACGCATCTGCATTTTGATTCGTAATCGAGGATGGATGTAGATGTCTATGGGCCCCATCAAACACTTACCATCCACCAAATGGACTGCGTGCTCGTTTATCAACCTATCCTATAAAAAAGCACACGAAAACTCGAGAATTTCAATTTGACATGATGTTATTAGTAAAATTAAAGAAATCTGTTTAATCCGAAGTAAAATAAACTTGTTTTAATTTAAAAACTACCATAGCAATACCATACTAACCACCATATATTATATATAATGTAAGCGGTGATCATAGTACACGTAAATGAGGGAACTATTAAAACAAAGGAGACTGAATGAAAACAGTTAACATCAACTCAATGAAGTGAACAGCTTAAAAAGTTCTACCGACAACAAAGCAATATAACGAGTGTTGACCTGTGACAGTGAGACATGTTGTTGAGACGAGACGTTGCTAGTTTCGTATGCACAGCATCAGGAAGACGACTTCATTTAAAACAAAGACACGACGTCTGATACTTTTTTAAATATTCTTTTGTCCTGGCTTTGAACATTATTTACAATGCCAACTAAATCTGTGTTGACGACACGATTTCAAAAGTATTGTTACGAGATAAGGTTCGTGACAATAAAAACTACCGATTGAATTACTAAAATTGACACTTTAATTACTGAACACCAATTAAAACTTAAATCACACTGATAATTAATCACACTTAACACTAGTTCACGTTATTTCGCTCCTAAAGCTTCGCTCGTATCGCTAATTGAATACTGCCCCGTTCGCGGCCCTAACGGCTTTAAATAGGCCTTTTCCACCGAAACATCCAGAATATTCCAGCAAATGCCAGCCACCCAACCGACCAGGTGCAGAAAGTTCCAGCGTGGAGCTTTCTAGAAAACATAGTTTTTCCATTCAATACTAGATGGCGCTAGTGGAAGAGTCCTAGAAAGATCTTGACGCTTCTATTTCTGCTGCTTGATACCAGATGGCGCCAATAATCAGCCGCCACATACCAGGCGCTAATTATAGCGCGCAACAGTATTTTTTTAATGAATTTCATTCAAACAAATATACCAAAATTTCACTTTACCGAGTTGCAGTAGCTTGGTACTTTACCACAAAGCTATGTGGTCATCAAATCGCCTAAAAAGAACTACTACTTTTTTTACAGCAATACCAAATGCATTCTTTTACTTGCACTTTAATAATGCCATGAGTATCCACCCTTAAATTATTGTTTTATAACAATTGATGGCAATAGCTTTTTTTTAACTTAGTGGCATAATATAAATTGTGACCAACCGTACAGTAATTACAATACATGTCGCTGCTATAACTGTTTCTCAGTAACCTGATGAATGAAATTTATTTCAGATTTTTCTCTAAATGTTTACCTACATATTGTAAAAGGAATTATTTCATTAAAGATTTTCGGCCTTCAGTAACGTTTCAATTGGCTTACTACGGCAACTTATTTATGTCCCAATTGATCCCCTGATTAGTCTAGACTTAAAGTTCAACTTTATATATTTTACGTCTACAATATGTAAAGCACCCGGATCGGCCTTGAAGGTTTAAGTATCGTGATATAATTCTGTTAATTTGATCCTTTTCAAAGAATAAATAAAAAATACACAGTAAAACTACGTTAATTTTTTTAATAAATAGAGAAAGTTATTTGGTAATACGCCGTTAGTTACATCGGCAACCATAACGCAGTTACAAAACCCTTCTCAGACGTTGTTTTTGATCTTAAAAAATCCGTTGGAGATGACGTTATGTCTGATCATACTGTGAGAGATCACGTTCACACTCCGATTCTTGCTGCGCAAGTTACTATTGCTGCTGTTCTTCAGTTCATTTTGCTGCTAGTAAGCTCTTGTTCTCAAGTGCAGGACCGAATTTATCAAGTGCTTGGTGACTCTGACTGAGATTTTGAAAAAGAAGATCTATTAAGTTTGACGTACTTAGAAGCAGTATTAAAAGAAAAGATGTGAGTATAAATAAAATTACCGCATTAGAGCGAATCATACAAAAATGGATATAAATTTAGAATGTATATTAAAACCCGTTTCAGAACATCATATTACAAGTATTAGCCGATTGGAGAATACGGCAGACAATTAGTGCAATATGAAGAATGACAGAAAGTCAACAATAACTACAATAAGTTTCAAAAATCTATAATGTTTTATTTTTATCTTGTTTAGGAATATGCCCACCGATCAGGAACTTTCACAACCCTGCCGGATTGACTGACGTAAATGATTTTTTTTAGAATATAAGATGTTCTCGTTTAGTATATTTGTTTGAATCCCGTGGGCCAACAAAGCAAATACGGATGTCACCTCTTTTTTATTACAGTCCGTGGATCCTTCCACCTTAGCGATTACCCCTTCCTGGAGCATCTCATCTAATTTCCGCTTCACGTCATCCCTAAGCACGCCAGGTAGGTTGCGCGGCGTGTACACAACTGGTTGCATATCGTCGCCCAGCCTGTTCCTGTACTCGCCAGGTAGACATCCCATACTCTCAAACACTTCTGGGTATTATCATTATTCATTTAAAGGATCCGTTTGACGAGATTCATTTCTTCACGCCATTTCTTCCTAGTATTGGCGGAGAATTTACAACAACCACTAAAAATTTAGCTATATAATAACATTTATAATACATTTGTCTAGTACTTTAAGAATTTCACTCGAGTAACTTATTAATTTCTTGCCCATTGGTAAAAGAACACTTTCCTTAACACCCGTTAGTGGCAAAAAGCGGTAAGACATTAACGTCAGCTCCAGTGCCCCATTTAAAACAAATATTACCGTTACCGATTTGCAAATCTATAAACCATTTATTACTAGCACTATTGATACTCATAATACGTACCTAGCACTGCCAGGCGTCTGGATAAAACCAAAAAGCCTGACTGTGTCTTGAGCCTGGCTGTCCCGAGTCTGTCTTTTTGGTTGCGTGTGCGGCCTAATTAGACGGTGGCCGGCCTGTCCGGATTTTTAGGCTTTTTAAATTTGACCATTTTTTATATTTGTCATTATGCTGGTTTTTACTTCGCTCGCCTCACCTGGTATCGCTAGCGGACTATAAATAAACCAGGCATCTCAATCATCTTTTGACGCATCGCCGTGCAGTGTGGAGGTAGGCGGGAACGGAAATCGGTGCACACGTAGTTAATTAACCCAAGATAGATCCCGCGATAATGTTCGGTGGACACAATATGGAACAACGCAAATTTATCTTTATCTCGCTATGTATTTTTTTTAGTTTAAGCAACTGTTGGCTGGGTATAAAATGGGTTTGCAACGTAATATTTATTTTAAATTTAATATTTAATTTATTTATTGTATATAATTATAATGCAATAACATAAAAAAGAAACAATAAACTATTCAAGAACCGTTTCGTATTAATAACAATAACATAAAAATATTATTATACCTCGCTACTATCATTCTAACTTGAATTATCTTCACTTTCAGTGCTGCTTGATGAATCAGAATCTTGTAAATTAATTGTCATTTGATCCATTACATAATAGAGTATTTGATCGTGTTGACAATAGTCGTTTTCAATTTTCTGAACATGGCTATTACAGCCTTTTCATTTTTCTATAGAGAATTTAGCGAATAATACTCCAGTGCAATTTTTTTGTTATACATGTTGCTATCAACTTCATTTTTTGCGAGTTGTCCCTTGATATCTCCTCATCCCCAGGAAGTTTAACACTTCTTGATCCGGAGCCTTTAACACTTCGTTAATTTTATAGACATTTTCAGATCTGTGTTGCTTGATGAATTTAAGGCGGTACCCTGACCAAAACCTTGCAAAAGTGTTCAGAGACTATTATCTCATTAGTTATGAGAAATAAGCTACATCTAAAAGCACGTCATTAATGTTCGATATCTTATCATCACATTCCACGTTCTAATTTGTTTTTATGTGCTATGAATACATTTTAAATCTACTTTTAAAAAATGACTAAAATTATTGATTACATGCATCTGCTGCTAAAGGAAATGCTCTAATCATTTGAGGATTACACTAATGGATAGATAATTTAAAAATCTATATTCTACACATTTTATTTAATTTTTTAGGTTCGCTTATTTTTTTAATTGAAAAAATTCCAAATATTCGGGCGTATTTTTACGCGATACATTGTAGCGAGAGCGCATGGATTGTATGGGACCGAACGTTCAAGGTCTCTCGCTAGGGGAACCGTCTTAAGTCACATTTCTTTAAGGAAGTATTAAAATCCATGTTATATATTTGCAGCCAGGTCTGCATGTCGGCTTTTGTTGACGTCATCGCAGGCTTTCCGCCCACTTGTACAGAATGATAAGCAGCGTTATCCATGACAATCACGGAATATGGTGGTCAATTGGACAATAACTTTTTTTTGTCCATTTATTAAAATTTTGAAATTTCAAATCTTTATGATAATCCTCGGATTTACTTTTTGATTTCAAAATTGAAAGGGCTCCATTAGTAAATACGCCACGGCCTCTAGCGTGGACAATAATTAGGCGTGGCACTTTGACAATATGTGGCAGCTCTTTCTTCTGTAGACTGCCAACACGATGAGACATTTAAAGAGAAATTGACGCATGTTTCATTGAGGTAAGCAATGTTCCTCTGATCTCTCCAAAGCTTCTTTATCGGATTCAGATATCCCCATCGCCAAAATACTATATTTGGTTGTTCAATAACGAGCTTTCTTTTCGACTGACATTTCTTAAAACGAAAGCCAAGTCCGTGCAACATTATTCTCAAATATTCTCGATAGCAATTAGTAATTTTGTCTTAAGATCAGCGTAGGTATAAAGTTTTAATGTAGGAACCTTCTTAAAAATAGTATAAAATTGAGTTACATTTCGTCTTATTACACATTCTGTAAAATTACCTTTCGGGTTAGTTTCTTTTTGTTTTCGATTTACAAACCACGCTATTCTGTTCATGTGTCAGATCATTGCCTTCTTTAATTTCACTTACAGCAGACAATGAAAGTCCTGTTGCTTGTGCTTCAATTTTGTTCACGTTGACATCTTGTAGATACTCATTAGAACTTCGATCTTGTTTTCTGGATTTAAAGAAAGGATAAACGTTGTACGCCATTTGTTTCGCTAGCTTGCAAAATTTTCTTACCAAAAATCTGAAGACAATTCATCTTGACATTGATCGTCGCACTTTAACCTCGTGTACGTTTTGTTCCAAACGTCCATAACACCCATAATCAACTGTTCACTGCGAGATCCGCGAGTGAACTGCCACTGCTAAACATAAAAATCATCCCTGCCACCCGCCCCCACTTGATTGCCCTCCCATCACTCCCTCCCACAAACTTCTTATCTATACCAATATCAAGTCAATAATAATAATTAAAAAAGGACTGGTTCATTAAATTTTGTTGTTATTTCATAAGAATCTAAGATTTTAATTACAGTTTTGCTTAATTCTGTTTTCCCTTGCAAATTGCAATAGTAGTAATGAATGATAATTAAAAATGTAGACTAATTCATTAAGTTTGCTATTTCATTAAAATTCAAGATTTTATGGTAACAATTTCTTATACATAAATATAAGCGGACTGGTGTGGAATAAAGCCTATCCCACCAAAAACATTCTGTAAAAAACTAGCCAAGTCTCGATGGAGCTGCTTGTTTATCTCTAAAAAGTAACGAAATCTAGACAAAGTCGTACCAAGTCTAAGCTTCCTTACTGCGATTTCTTTATTATTATAGTTAATGTTGTGTGACTTGGCCGTTGAAGGGTACACAAGGGTACAAAACCAGGTGCTACATGACACCCTTGCATCAATCTGTCGCCAGAACCGCTACCCATTGACTATAGAAAATTGCCAGTTGGAAAACGTTGATTGAATAACCAGGCCAAGTCACAAAACATTAACTATAATAATAAAGAAATCGCAGTAAGGAAGCTTAGACTTGGCACGACTTTGTCTAGATTTCATTACTTTTTAGAGATAAACAAGCAGCTCCATCGAGACTTGGCTAGTTTTTTACAGAATGTTTTTGGTGGGACTCATTTTTCTTATACAATCATATAGATATAACATTTAGCAATTCCTAATAAAACTAAATGTTATATCTATATGATGACCGTAAAATCGGGGGGCACGGCAGTGCCCGTAGTATTTATCACGTTTTTTTTATTCCCGATGTTTCGGGTACTTTCTAGTGCCAATGGTCACGGGGGGACCGAGTGAAACTGGCCACAGTCTAGCGTGATCCTGCTGTACTATCATATGTCAGAGAAGTCACAGATAACATTGGCTACATCTTGAAGCGAGCTTCCATAAGAACATAACTACAAGCCGCCGCAGAAGATTAGTCAGTTCTTACTATCCGTCGAATGTAATATTCCTCTACAAGATGTAGGAGTGTACAAGCTTGATTGTGAATGTGGTCTCTCTTACATAGAACAAACAAAAAGATCCATAAAATCCCGCGTGAAAAAACATATCGCTGATGTGAAACACCAACGCTCCGGGAAGTGTGCAGTATGTCAACTTGTTCAGGATCATCCCAAACATTATATCAGATTTGATAGACCAAAAATCCTCAAAAACAAGGACGACTCGCGAGGCTATTGAAATTAAAAAAAAAACATCCTAATTTCAATAGAGAAGATGGCTTGGTGCTACTATCTGCTTGGGACCCAATAATTAATTAAATTAAATCCCAATTATACTACTGCAAAACTTCAAGATACTGTGGACTGGTTCTGCGTAGAACGGACCAAAAATTAATATTTAGAAGTTGAAGATAGCCTTCGTTAACTATAACATCGGGACGACTAACACCTCAGTGCCCCCGTGACCATGGGCGCTGGAAATTGCCCGAAATGTCTGTAAACAAAAAAGTTAAAATTAAACGCGATAAAATCCGTAAAATTAATTCTATTCCCGATTTTACCATACAATCTGGAATAAAACCACTAAACGTTTTGATTTGTTTCCCATAGCAAACTGCAATAGTAATTACAGCTAACTACAATTGCAATTATTAAAATTAATATTTTAATGAATATTGAATTATTAATAACAATTTTACCTAAATGTCCGGCTAAACTGGCTGGTCTGTCCAGCTTTTCAGTTTTAAGGCCTGGCAACTCTAAACGTATCTGACCTTTGGTATAATCCTCCATCTACGACGACACACACACTCAATTATATATATTAAATACACGACACACTCTTGCGAAGTGATTTAGTATTGACAATTATCACATATTTAATATACAAACCACAAAAAACTACACTATATGTTTCCTTCGTCACGCTTTCACATTTGCTTGTATTTTGCGCTACTATACTTAAGTTTCCAGATGTAACACTCGTTAATTCTTTTTCAAATGAAAATGGCGGTGGTGGTTGCAAAACTGATACAATTTTCTACTCGTCATTTTATTTTTGCCCTTATTATTGCACTGTACTACAGCATAATCGAAGAATATTACCTATCCGCTATATTTTTGTGCACTTTTCGCGATGAATCCTACCGACTGTGCCACGTAATATTTGCGTTTTAGGGATATCAATTGAAACAATACGCGATAGCATGCATTCGATTGTATATTTTCATCTACCTCCGTTACAACAAAACATTATCTAATCTCATTTACCTCTATATAAATATATATATATATATATATATATATATATATATATATATATATATATATATATATATATATATATATATATACTCGTATATGTTTTAATTTTGCGGATTACTAAGAGTGGGCATGCATTCGCGTTTAGATTTCTAATCAAGTAAGTATTAATAGATGCCTATAAACCTCACCATAATACTACTCACAAGCAAGAAAAAATATTAGTTATTATTTAGGTACCAGTAGAATATACGTCCCAGATTGGTCCAATACTTTATATATTTTAAAAGGATCCGATAATAACTGAAGTTGGTTCATAGATATTATTTATATAAAATCTAGTTACCAACATATATTATACATTTTATAACATACTAGCGATCCGCCCCGGTTTCGCACGGGGGATCTCGACCCATTTCAACGCACACAAAAAACTTCATCAAAATCAGTCGAGTCGAAAAAAAAACCGAGCAGAGCTCGGTCATCCGGGTACTAGATATTAATAAATGTAAGTACCTACGACACAGTTATTCAATTTTCTTGAAATTACTTCCAATTCCAATTTTTTATTCCGCGGAACTTAGCGAACGTCAAAATTTTAAATTTAATATATACAAAGGAAATTTTGTCACTAAAGTTGTGTGGGTTGCCTTTGACAGCCGCTGGACGAGGGAACGGACAAATTGTAAGTACTCGTCGGTCCAACGGGACAATGAAAGCAGGATTATTAAAGTATTACGGCTGTAGGAAATTAATATCGCTTTTATTAATATTCACTTAAGACATTTTGAAAAGGTCAAAGTCATATTATAATTTAATTATCGTTGCAGTTTATCAGACGTCCACTGCCGGACATAGGATTCCCATAAGTTTCCCCATAGGGAAGATATGTTAGAGAGGTTATTATTAGGGAGACGCTGCTACCCATTTCTTGTTCGGTGTCCCTCTGTCGCTTTTGACCGTACCAATGGACTAATGTGGTAGTTGATATGTTTCAACACCACACGGTTAACAATTCAATTGTAAACAATTAATTATTGTAATTAAATTGTAAGTACAAATGTTTTTATTAATTATTTATTTAAGACATGACATTATAACGCTGGAAGCGTTTACTCGCTGAATATACAGCTATACTATCCTTTAAACAAAAAAAGATCCACCCCTTCTATTACCAGCAGCGACGACCATTCGCGGATACATTTCCTTTAATAGCTTCATTGCACGCGGCACGCACGATTGGTCTGTGCACAAAATGACACATATACGAGTATGTAGTTATCTCTTAGAGACTCATATTTGTTCAACTTAGTTCAGCCGCCTTGACGTCGTCCAGTTACAATATTTGCCAAAATATCTACGCACGCAGCATCCCCCACTAGGCCAGAGTACCATCTACTGTCGGAGACTAGTCATACCGTCGGGTGTTCTTTCATCGTATCTACGTAGGCGGTCCCATAATGAATTGGCCTAACTATGAACCAATGAAGGAAATGAAACGAAACCAATTTTATTTTTCAATATAATCACCATGAATACTAACACACTTCTGACATCTGTGAATCAATATCTCTAAACTTTTATAAAAATAATCACATTTTTTATCCTCAAAATAACTGAAGACGGCCGCCTAATTAAAAATTTTCTTCCTCTTAAGTCCCGCTTTAAATTTGGAAATAAATAATAGTCGGACGGGGCCATGTCTGGACTGTAAGGTGGACGTTGAACTTCTGTGAACCCGCATTGACGAACTGCATCCTTCGAAACACCAGCGGTATGAACAGGGGCGTTGTCATGGAGCAACAGGACACCTTTAGACAGCTTGCCTCTTCGTTTTTCCTTTATCTTGTCTCGTAATTTATATATTAAAGAAGCATAATATTCGCCGTTCACGACTGTATTACGTTCTTTAAAATCCACCATCAAAATGCCTTGAAAATCCCAAAATATTGTGCACATCAGTTTTTTAGTCGATTGTTGCACCTTTGCCTTTTTAGGGGGCTTTTCACCCTTATAACGCCATTCCATTGACTCGCGCTTGCTTTGTGGATCATAATACAAGATCATAGTTTCATCACCAGTCACTAGCCGCTCGATCACAGTCTTTGGATTTTTGCCACAAAGATCCAAAAACTCCGAAGCGCAGCGCACTCTTTCCTGTCTCTGTACCGCTGAAAGAAGTTTCGGTACCCATCTTGCACTCACTTTTTTCATGTAAAGATGTTCATGGATCGCGCGATGAACGGTACTCTTAGAGAGCCCAAGCCTTGCATCAATTTCTCTAATCTTCAAACGGTGGTCACTCAGAACCTCCTCTTCGATAAGAGCAATCGTTTCGGGAGTGAGCACTTCCATAGGTCGACCGTCGTGGCCAAAGTCTTCGACGGTTTCTCTCCCGAGGCGAAACTCTTTCACCCAATTTTTCACTGTGCTATAGGAGGGGGCAGACTCCTTATACACGCCATCCAATCGTTCTTTTATTTGGGCAGGGGATAAACCTTCTTTATACAGAAACTTTATGACACTTCGATACTCAGTTTTCGACATTTTGAAAAAATACGCGACTCTCGTTATTCAAATGCCTGTTAAACTAAGACTAAGCATTTCATGTCGATGCATGTTTCTTATATTAAGTGCACGATAAACGTACTATTTAATGCAACACAACATGTAGCGACATGTCGCGTTGAACTATATCAGGCCAGTTCATTATGGGACCGCCTGGTATATACGCCACAAGGTTATAAAACTGGAGGAATATTTATGGGTACGAAAACTCTTCAAAGAGAACCGTAACGGGACAAACTACTAGTACTTTCAAAATTAAAACCTAAAAAATATTCTTTAGAAGAGTAAAAAATATTTTGGGGCAATTACTTCGTTTAGTAAACTTCTTGGACTTAGAACTCGTCATAACTTAAGCTGGACTAATATTGGAAAGGTAGAAAAATAACGGTCATAATCGATTGCCTCTGTCAGAGCGTCGTTTGTCATTCGGAAGAGTGCAAAGTGGCGGGTGAGATCGAAATCTTTAAGGAGTAATTTATTAAAAAATAAATCGTTGCTTTTATATATATATATATATATATATATATATATATATATATATATATATATAAATCGTTGCTTTTATATATATATATATATATATATATATATATATATATATATATATATATATATATATATATATATATAATAAAAATGTTATTATTATTTAAAATACATGTTTTGAGTAAATAACTTCTTAAGGCACGTTGGGCACTTTTGGGACGAGGAAAAAGCATTGAACTCGCCGCAGCATCTTCTTAAAATCAGGCGTACTGTGTGCTCTTTTGTAACATTTATTCTACAAAAAAAAATACCCAGACTAGCGACGGAGAGCGCCGTTAAGATACGAGACGTCTCGAAGTATGATCGATAATACATTTACTGAGCGTGGCAATTATAGCAAATACTTTGTATCATGGGAAAAGACCAAGTCTTGCAGTGAACTGTTATGGTAACTATTAAAATCACAATAAATACCTAAAGTCCCGTAGTATCTACGCAACACACAAACAATTCATATTTAATAATGTTATTAGGTTTATTATGTACCGAATGTTCACCTAACCCACAACTAGTTCATTTAGCTATGTATATTAGGCAAACACCCTTAAACAAACAGGCAGTGAATTAAACTTTCTGCTTACTTATTTCTTTAGTAAGGATATAAGGCTATACACACACTGACAATATAACAATACATATTGTTACGTTGTCAATGTCTATCCTCTTTGTGTTGCTACAATGTACGAAATCTAACAAAAACTTTGTGGTTCCCATTAAGTGCGTTCATCAGAATCTTTTATTTTAAATATTTTTTAATGATTGAGATTTAAAAGAAAGTTATTTCTATACGTATAAATACTAATTAAATTCTGATAACGCACTAACGGGAACCACAAGGATTTTGTTACATGTTGTACAATATTAGGTTGTTCTTTTTAGCGGCCTAAGAAGGTGAAATTATATCATTATGATTGATATCGCATAATTTAGGTAACATATATAAGATAAGATATTTTGTATCATAGGACGACAATGTTGGATATTGTTTTCTCTCTTCTTTGGATATTGTTTTTTCGCTTCTCTGCAAAGGAAAACAAAATAATAAAATTGAGGACGGCGTAGGATCTACGTGCTTGGTATTTTTACATACAAAATTTTATTATGAAATAATTATGCACACAGTCATGGTAAGTGGTTGCTGTGGGCCAAATACATGTACATCTATCCTTGATTACGAATCAAATTTCATTCTCTGGGGGAGGCCTGTGTTCAGCAGTGGACTTTTGATAGGCTGTAATAAATGTAAAAAAAAATATATAAAAGAAAGCAAAACGAAAGACTTTAATTAAAAAGGGTGTGGATGCGAAACTGTAGTTTGATTTCTTGTTTGTTTGAAATAATTACAGAATCTATTTCAACGAAAACCGAATCAGTTTTCATCATGCATTAAATGTCAAATGAAATTGTTGGGATATAGATAAAATTTCACAATTTCTTATCGAGATAACATTAGCGAAACAAGATGTCACAAATCTTTTAACAAGTACACATAAACTATCCAAAAGCTTTGTTTTAACGCAATTTAATGATGACAGATATGTTCTTAAAAAGGAATGTTTGCGTTTAAGTTACGAATCGTAAGTTCGTGAGGCCGTAACATTTAATGTCGGTAACAAAGCCCTCTAAGCCCCAAGAAATTATTGCTCACAATTACAACTGATGCGTAGCTTTGATCAAAGGGGGTGCAGTTTGGACGATCCTTTTGTTCTTTGTTAATTTACCGAAGAGGTTACAATGAGCTCACATGTTGTAATATTATATTATATTATGTATGTTTAGATATACGTACTTATTAAAACAGGAAAATATCTATATAGTTAGATGACGACTCCTGAATTGTGAGTTCTGCATTCGAAATTTTTCAGATCCTTTTCGTGCAAAAGAGTAATTTTCTTTATTAAAAATTATTAGTTTTATAATCTAGATGCCTTGATATACTGCTGTGAAACAAAATTTTATCTCTTCAAGCATTGCAATGGATAAGATGATATTTGGAACATTCAGTGAGTTCCTTAATTTGTAAATAATGAAACCTAAATTCATTATACGAAAATAAATTTATTATATCAGGGTGTTCAATGTAGTCTCTCAATACGCTTAACGCAAGTCCAACAAGCCAAGTCTAAGCTGTAATGTTGATTATGGATGGTTCATTGCTTCCAGTCTACAGTCTCAATAAATTCAGCGAACCGCGACTTAATTATTGCGTAAAGCCTGTGTGACGTAAAGTGACAATGAATGCAGTTCCTACTTAGGATATAAACACCAACACGCTGATAATATGTTTCAGAATTGCATATTATCTTACTCATACCTTTTACGTAGTAGAAGAGGAAGTACCTAAAAATAAAACTGGAATCATAATTCGCAACATTTAGTTATTAGGTATCTTAAGCATAAGTAGTAAGCATGTCGCTAAAAGAGTATTGATGGCCACACACGGTCAGTTAAACTGACCATTCCAATTGATCAGTTCAAACTAAAACTGTTGATATTTTTTAAAATATCGGATTTTCGATATATCCATAAATAAACTTATATGTAAAACTCCGATATTAATATATTTATAATGATTGATATATCGAAAATCCACTATTTTAAAAAATATCAACAGTTTTAGTTTGAACTGATCAGTCGGCATGATCACGATCAGTTGAACTGACCGTGTGTGGGGTCCATAACAGTAGGCAAAAACTTGAGGAACGAAAACGTGAATTGAATCACTCACAAACGAGCGCGCGTATAGTTGTTGCCCATAAATCACATTCAATTTGGGATAATTTCAAATAAAAGTAGAAGCCTTATTTACTCGTATTTTCAAAAAATGTAATATCGATATATAATAATTTATTTATTTGAACTTCAATGTTGGCCAATCTTTGAAAAATAACACTGTATAAGTAATGACTTTCGCGGCATTTTTTTATAGGATCAGGGTGACAAACAGGCACACAGTTCAGCTGATGGTAAGAGGCTGCTGTAGCTCATAGACATCCAAATCCATCATCGAATCAAAATTCAGATGCGTTGTCACTCGTGAGGAATAAGATGGAATGTCTCGTTTCCAGTAAAAAGGGTCACGGTTCTCTACACTCACCATACGAAACAGAACAGCGCTAAGCTGCCATTTTACTCTGGTATTCTGTGAAAGCGTGGTTCTTCCTGGTCAAGCCGAGCAATTCGTGTACAACAACTATACCGGTAACATAGCTGCATCATAACTTTACACGTTGTAAGGCACAGGAATATATTATAAAATCAGTATCAGTCATTTAAAAAAATGGCAATGTGTGTTGAGACTGGTGAAAACTGGTAGCAATCACCATATTGTAAGAGGCACACTGAAACTTCGGGTATAATAAAGTCAACGCTTCGTTCCCCTCGTGCTTTAAAACCGGAAACTTTTGACTTCAATTACGAAATCGTTTTCAGTGCCTAAAAGATAGCAATTCAGTGAACAATTCTAAATTCTAAACTGTCCATGCGGTCGGAACTAAGTTTTGTAAGACACATCGCTGATCTGAGAAAATTAAATAAATGAAATATTAAATTCATCATCTATATTAAAACTAATAAAACAAAATAAATTTAATAAATCTCAATAAATATGAGTAATAGATAAATTAAAACACGTTATCATTTGTTGCTTCTTTATTACAAAATCTATTATTTTATAGCTTATGTTTTTACTGCTGGAACGAATTCACGACCATAGTACCCACTGGATCTTAAAAGTCAAAAGTAAATGTCATGGTGGCGCAAGCAATCTCTCGGATTGGAAAAGCGTGGCGTTATTGGACATCCTACGTGTATGGCGAGGTGTTTGTTATGGTACATATCATCAGTAAGCCAAGGTGATGGATGATGTTTAATTTTGATAGCGCATACAGGTGCATGAACATCAAAGATTTTTGTAAGAGCAAAAGTAAAGATTGAAACTTTACTATCTAGATCTTCAATTTTAATTGCTGATTTACCACGTGTTCGGCGGTGAAGTAAAACATCGTGAGGAAACCTGTATGTCAGAGAAATACAAAAAATATTTCGAAGACATGTGAAGTTCGCCAATGGAACAGCGCGGCGGACACTTCCTTGCGCTGAAAGCCCCAAAACGCATCCTTTTGAAGATTATCTTTATCCATGCCACCAGTATTACGCTGCAGTAGAATGTTTGTTTTAAATTTGGGAGACGGGCTTTTATAGGATAGAAAAAAGAAGGTCAAGGAGAGGGGGAGACGAGCTTTGTTATATTGGCATCTAGTGGTAAAATAGAGAGATTACTAGAATATAAGATTGACTGAAAAGAAAAAGCCCTGGCATCCTGTTCATGAAGGCAATTGTTATAGTCATCCATAATAATCGTGTGTGAATGGGAGGGAGTAAATTTATCTATGATATTTTGGAATGAGTTGAAAAAGCCAATACGCATAGAAGGGCAGTAATAAGCACCACGAAGAACTTTTGAGTGTGATAGTGTGACTTAAAGAAAAGATGCTCATCGATATTAGGCGACGGTGATTGTGCAGACACATCTACAATAGTGAAAGTAATGTGTGAACGTAAATAAACGGCAACACCTCCACCGCCACCTACCAAACGATCGTTTCGTATTCGTTCGAAGCCAGAAAGATTGTAAGAGGTCGAGGGAAGACAAGGGTTCAGCCACGATTCGGAAATAAAAACAGCATGTATATTTTTACATGTAAAAGTCGTCAGCATATCGAGGAAATGGGTCAGAATGCTCTGTGCATTTATATGAACAACGTTGAAGTTGTTAGAGACATCAGAAAACTACGAAACAAGAAACTATGAGAGAGGAGTGGAAATAGAACGGCCACTATCACTTACCATAGAACCAAAACTGTCATCATTAGCGTTGAGAAACATCCCATTTTCATATATATATACATATATATATATATTCTGTAAGGTACATACCTATATGTAAGGTGTAGGTATTCTGTAAGAGCGTGGTTCTTCCCCGGTGGAGTCGACACATTCATGCTATAACCATAATATACCTGCAGCAAAGTTCTATACTACGTAACAGCTATCATTTAATTTATATATATATATATATATATATATATATATATATATATATATATATATATATATATATATATATATATATATATATAGTACCCGGTTGACCGAGCTTTGCTCGGTTTAAATAATATTTTTCGATCTTAGCGACATAACAGAAAAAACGGAACTGGTTATGTGAATAAAAAATCATGAGTGCAATTATTTTAATTTAAATTTTCGTATTTTTAAAAAATACTAAAAAAGGGCTCGAAAAAATAGATTTTCTCAAAAAAGAAAGGAATTTGAAAAAAAAATTAAAAAAGTCGGTAGGTCGGTCTGGGCTCGAATCGGGGTTTTACTATTCTGTGACCGCCCATTATACCAATTAAGCTATTTATAATCATTAACAATTTGTCAAAATTTACCTTCTTATTCTAACGATATTGTAGCAGTTTTTCATTGCCTAAAAACAAGGACAAAAAGACATTTTCTAAAAATAAATCCTAGCTAGATCAATTTATTATCCCCGAAACTCCCTGGACACTAAATTTTATGAAAATCGTTGGAGCCGTTTCCGAGATCCCGATTATATATATATACAAGAATTACTCGTTTAATAGTATAGGATAACCGCCTATTGCATACTTCTTTTGCCCTATATATAATCTGTAATTTTTGTATAGTCTGCAATAATGAATATTAAATGAAAATAAAAATAAAAATAAAAACACTATCCAATAAAAAATAACAGTTTTTAGTATAAGCACAAATTTTACTTGTTGACGTGGTACCTCAGGGGCTCGGCGCTAGTCGATATTTTTTTTTATCAACGCGAGCAATCCGTAATCGGACCTGCCGACACTAATGAATCAAATGTTAATTAATTGCAATTTAAAGTGCTTACCTCGTTACCGTGAAGAGGACATGATGATCCTAGATATATTTTAGCCCTGCAACCTGCATGTCTGAAATATTTCGAGGGCGTGATAAATCCGCCTCTACTCGCATACTTACTCGCACTAGAGATGCGCGAGGGACTAATTGTTCCTAAAACCCTCTCAGATATGTTGTAACTTTAACAAATTTCACTTAGAGATAGCCACAACATGCTCTATAACAAAACCAAGGAATTACAACTAGAAAAGTTATGTTAAGTTAAGCTCGACAGCGTTAAATTGCATCAATTGTTAACTACGATATGAATAAAGTTTGCTTATTTATTTCCTAAAAGTAGAAAAGGGTTTTATCCCGTTTCTGGAATTTAAAGACGATACGAAAGGTACAATACTTTAGTATTATCATTGATTTGTACGTGGTAGAGCCATGCTACATCTATATTATAGTTGTAGCACGAATGGATCGGCTCAACCGGGGCAGGACCACGCTCTCACAGAATACCAGCGTAAAATAGCAGCGCAATGCTGCTGAGTTTCGTATGGTGAGTGTAGAGAACCGGAGACCATTTTTACTGGAATCGAGGGATTCCATCTTAGTCCTCAGGGGTTACAATGCATTTGCACTTTGGTTCTTAATTGAGGATAAATGTGTATGTCTATGAACCATGGCATCTACTTACTATCAGGTGGACCGTGCCACCTAATGCTATTGAAAAATATCATAAGAGTGTGGACGTGCTGGGAATACCCAACTTATTCTAACCAGCTTGGTTAATTGGTGTAAGATCGAGATGTGCTTACATTAGTCTTTTGGACCGTGAAGAGGCGGTGTAAAAAAAATCAGTACCCCACATCCTCCCGTGGCTGTCGTAAGAGGTGACAAACTGTCTATACGTTTGTGCCCACCTTCGCTCGGCCAACACGTATAGCCGGCTTAAAAAGTGCGGTCGCCAACTTGCCAAGCTTGGCAACTACGGCAAATCATCATCATCATCATCATTACAGCCCTTCACAAGTCCACTGCTGAACATAGGCCTCCCCCAAGTAATGCCACAAAGCACGGTCCTGAGCCACCTGCATCCATCGACTTCCTGCATGTCTTACCAGGTCGTCACTCCATCTAGTGGGGGGTCGCCCTACTACTACTACGGCAAATATTCCGATATAAATATTATGTAAATATTAATATACATATATGGGGAGACCTAGGTTCAGTAGTGGACTATTGATAGGCATATTTCCAAAGTTATATAATACAAAAATTCCTGTAGTTTTTCTAGAAAAGGAATTTGTGTTTTATATAGGCCCCGGCTCTAAAATCATTCTTGGAATTTGTATAATTTAATTTTAAATTTGATAAATCACAAACCATTTGCATACTAGGACTTCATTGACAATTTTGCAGCAATAATTACATAGAAATATTACCAAAGGCCTTTCTCGTGTTAGCATTCAAAGAACTATAAGAGGTGACTAAAAGTGCATCCATTGTTTCGTACTTAAAAATAAAAGGCAATCTGCAGAACGAATGTTTCCTTTCAAAGAGTTATCACCTAACGCCTCGGGCTGCTTTTAAAAAAAGCAACGAAATAATACTGAATGCAGAATATCTCGCTGCTGGTTTAATAATAAGTCTCACAATGATGTAACAAAGATTTATTTTAATTGTACTCGTACGTAATGAGTTAATTTCTTTGCTATTTATTAGTTAAATAATTTTCGTCGAGGATAAGAGTAAAATTACTATATATATACAGAATGGGTCCCACATAATATATGCAATAAATGAAATCATATTCTTGTTATCGTCTTTGCTGACGATATACAAAAAATAAACGTAATCGGTCCAGTAATTAGGTCAAAAAGTAGAGTTTTAATTTTAAGCAAATTTGAACACTCTATAGAATTGGGTCACTAAGTCAATGATTCAATGAACTTGAATGAATCCTTGAACATTAAAAAGCGACGTTGCCACGCAGTGCAAACTATTGGTATTGCGACATATCGACAGCGGTGTCTTTTGTCGGCGTGCCACCCGCGTGCAACGTTGTCACTCTTCCAAGGGGTCAAGGTACGTTGTCTAAACAGAGTGTTCACTTTTACTGAATTTATTTTAATATTTATTTTGTTTGAAAATTATTATATATATATATATATATATATATATATATATATATATATATATATATATATCATAATACTCAGAAAGATGGAATTAAGCTATTCATGGAAACAAACCCTCGACATCGAATATACTTAAGAAGTAACGTACTCGTATTATGTATACACAGTTTGTCAACACAGGAGAGGTGGCTGTAAAGTTCTGAGTCCAAAGATAAGGTTTGAACAGTGCACCGCATTGCCATCCGATGGGCCACAACTCAGGACATTGTAACACCCCGAACACTCTGCTCCACTGCAAGCCAGAGCAGAATGGGCACTCAGTTATAACTAAGGTTGCCAGATGGTCGGAATTCGTCTGGATTATCCCGACATTTTAAATAATCTCCAGACTCCCGACATAACTAAAAATCTCCCGACAAACAGGTTACCTGAAAATTAACGTATGGGCTTTGATTTAAAAAAAATCTGAGTTATTAATTAGACAGAATTTTGAAGTATTTTTTTTATTTTAGAATATTTTCTGAATACTACAAAAGGATCTAAATTAGTGAACTCTAGTAAAGTTCAAAGCCAAATACATGTTATGGCAACCTTAAAATTACGTTTAAGTAATCAAATTAGTTATGTTTAAAGTACTTTTTGTTGTATTATTTTTAATAGTTATTTCTTCCGAAAACAACCCAAAAATCCCGAAGTTTTCAAAATTTGTCTAGATATTTTGGTCTTCCGATCTGGCAAAACTAGTTATTACCCTGATGGGTTAAATAGTAAAGATGAATAATAAATACCGTGCAACATTAACGCTAAGACAAATCCCATTAAAAAGATGCGCATAGTAGCGCCATAAGCCAAGTATTCAGCTTTACTAGACCTGACAAGCCCTCCAGGGGTTTGGGGAAGGGAAAACTTCATATGCACTCATTTCTTTCAATGCTTTGTAGGCAAGTGGTAAATCAGTGAAGAATCGAACTCAGTTCGTTCACTTAATATGACATTTTACGGTTACTTAACTTGTATTTACCGCCATGATTCAAAGTTGCAAGACAACTGATAGGCTAGCGTGGCAATTGTAAAAAATTCCATCTTGATTATCGTTACCGACACTGTTCCCTGCAGAGGTTGACTGTGTGAAATTTATGTTTATTTTACTTACTTAAACTGTGTTCAAACCATTGCACAGTGATTATACAACTCATCATCATATGATGAATCTAACAGTTCACGCTTCCCCATTTCATCACAAACTTTAGACAACTGCTGATTTAATACGCTGTTGAATAGTTCCATTTTCGTGTTTGATACCCAATTTCAAATAACGTCCGATATTTATAGTGTAGCAAAGGATTAGAAATAGAATATAATGAGTACACAGAAGTAATTTAAGTAAACAGAATCACATTCACTAATGATCTACTAATGGATGTGACCCACGAGCAGATGTAGATTGTTTTATTTTTAAATATAATAAGGGTTACAAACGAGTACACAGTCCACCTGATGGTAAGTGGATGCTGAGAGCCATAGACATCTACATTTATCCTCAATCGAGGACTGATGACTAAGATGGAATGTCTCATTTCCAGTAAATAGGGTCTCCGGTTCTATACTCCCACCATACGAAACACAGCAGCATTAAGTTTCTATTTTACGCTTTTACTCTGTGAGAGCATGGTCTCTCCCCGGTTGAGCCGACCCTATTCGTGCTAAAACCATAATATAGCTACAGTTCTACCATGTATAACTGGTAAAGTAACTAAAAAGTTAAAATGCCACGAAAGCTATTGTCGATATTCCACGCATGTGTACAGCAAACGAGTAGAATAATTAGGCGGCGTCTGTCTTTCTGTCCGATTTATATCTGGCTGTCTTCAAGGCAAGAGTGACTAATAGGTTTTCATTGCGTTAAGGCAGTGTGATTTAACATCTAGGGCTTCACACTTACCATGAGGTAGGATTTTCGTCAAGCACTGCCTTATAAAAAGTTAAAAAAGCGCCTATTGCCATTGACCTAGCGTGCTCTAACCTAACACTCTTTGAATCATCGATATATTATATGTCCTACGCACATAGAGCTATTATGTAATACGTACAAGAGGCGACACTGTGTTCTGCTACTCTGTTCCATTTAACTGCGGTGCTTACACCGCACTTTAATTAGTCACTCGCTGGGCACTTGTAGAGTTGTCACGTTTTTTTTATAGGATAGGGTGACAAACGAGCACACAGTCCACCTGATGGTAAGTGGTTGCTGTGGCCCATAGATATCTACATCTATCCTCGATTACGAATCAAAATGCAGATGGGTTGTCGACCGAGAGGACCAAGATGGAATGCCTAGTTTCCAGTAAAAAGGGTCTCCGGTTCTCCACACTCACCATACGAAATACAGCAGCATTAAGCTACTATTTCACGCTGGTATTCTGTGAGATCGTGTTCCTTCCCCGGTCGAGCCGACCCATTCGTGCTACAACTATACTACCAATATAACTGCAGCATGGCTCTACCACGTATCGTGTTGATTTAAAAAAAAATCTCTTGATAAAAATATGCCGTCGTGTGTACTTAAATATTCCACAAATAATTCAAGAAATGTCAGTTAAAACCAAGGAATTACTTTTCATCGGCTAATAAGATACTTAATCAATAAAAAAGTATTATATATTAATAATAAAACAAATTATTCCTAAGATGCCATCTCGTGTCATCATGGAATATATATTATGGAATTAATTTGTTCAGATGCGACATTTCTGAGGGTACTTAAGTATAGGACGAATATATATTTTTGTAGAAACATTTATAAGTTATCGTAATTAGGCTAAATTGTGTATATTTAAATCTGCTCATTATTCTTTTATTTTATTTTTAGGTTTCCACATCAAAGTCAAAGTAGAATAAATTCGTCCATTTTTAACTCTCGCGTGCCCAGCATTTATGAACGACTCTTATTCAAATTTAAATAAATATAATTGTAATTTAAATGTCATATTAATAAGTTTTGTTAAACATACGTTTAGTATGTTTTTTTTTATATTTGACATAGATACCTTTTAAAATATTGAGATAAAAATATCATTGAAATGTAATTGTGATATAATATTATGTAATATTATATTAAATAAGCAAATATAATGTACAAAATAAATGACAAATTTTTAAAATTGTTTTCGATATAATTTACCTATTTAACAATACAATCTACTAAGTATTACCTACTGATCATTCTACCTATGTTTATTCTATGATTAAAAACCAACCACGCGAACACAGAGTAGCACACATTTTTGTTTGAAATAGCTGTTCTATTGCGTAAGTACATATTACTTCAATGATACGTACTAGATTTCACATTCCTAACACTCACTATGTTCATCTGAACTGTACTGCAATCAGTACACCTGTTATTGTGGCTTCGATATTCATGCAATGCGGAGCGGTACTAATAATAATTCTATATTAAATTAGCACATATGCAAAATAAACGAAAATTAAAAAAATGTACTCGATTAACAATACAATCTAAATAAACATTTATTATGACAATTTTCGCGCGTTTATATCAACTGCGCATTCGCGACTCTACTGTTTCCCGCGCATGCGCGGATACAGAGTTTTTTGTTTGGAATAGTTTCTCTTGTACATAGTATATATAACTCAATGCTTTGAACCGGTTATTTAGTGGTTATATAATGACGATGCTCAAGTAGTAGGTATTTTTAAAATAGATGATATACAATGAGAAATTTTTTTTATAGGATAGGGTGCCAAACGATCACACAGTCCTCTTGATGGTAAGTGGTTGCTGTGACCCATAGACATCTACATATATCCCCGATTACGAATCAAAATGCAGATGCGTTGTCACCCGTGAGGACTAAAATGGAATGCCTCGTTTCCAGTAAAAAGGGTCTCCGGTTCTCTACACTCACCATACGAAACACAGCAGCATTAAGCTACTATTTGACGCTGGTATTCTAAGAGAGCGTGATTCCTTCCCCGGTCGAGCCGACCCATTCGTGCCACAACTATACTACTAATATAACTGCAGCATGGCTTTACCACGCGTAAAAACTAAATAATAATAGATAGAAATATAAGAATAGGTTATATACAGTATTATAATTGCTACATATTAGCTATATCGGCCAACTGTGGCGGAAATAAATATGTAATATTTCTCTAGGGCCCTTTGTAGTAGAAGAAGACTCTTGAAGTTACAGTAGAGCATTTAAGTTGAGTTAAACATCGGCCTAAGTGATAATGGACGCCCTATAAACTATAAACTACTAAACAACTACTTTAGAAACATTATCTGGAACCGTTAAAAACGTGGTATAACACACGTTTTTAACGATAATGATATTGAAAAATAAGTAAGAGTTTATGACAAACACTAAAGTCTTCGAAGGTGAAATGAAACATTATACTAAACAATCACAAAAAAATATATATAGAATCCGCACAGATCCTTCACTTTACAAAAATCAAAAACCGTCTTTTGAAAAAGATGTGGTTTTGACACTAATTCACACGAAGCTTAAAACCTAAAAAATAATACCAAATATAAATGTGCCAGAACTTTGCTGATAGCTTAGATTTAATTGATTTTGTAGGTCGCGTATAAAACGTTATCTATGAGGTACTAGATTCCTTTGCAAACTTTATTTTTATTTTGTAATTTTAGATTCGATTCCCTTTTCAATTCACATTACTTGCGCCAACATTGTAGACTTTAACAACATTATAAGAATGCTTATATCAAAGTATCAAGTTCAAAGGACCATTTAACTACAATGAAAAAATCATAATTGTTCCACATTGAATCAAAATATTTGTTTACAGTAAATCTATAAAGCAGTTGTATCTATAATAGGTATTATTATTTTTGGAAGATACTAGGTACTGTATTATACAGGATACAGAAATTATATCAGTGATATCTACAATTTTTGTTTGTCTGTTCCCTTTTAAATTTACATACGTCAAATGTGTAGACTTTATTAATGAGTACCTGGTTGACCGAGCTTTGCTCGGTATTTTTCGCTCGATTTTTTTTAATTCGTGTGTTTTGAAAATTATATTTAGATACAAATTACATACTGATGAAATATAAATAATATTTTTTGATCTTAGCGACATAATAGAAAAAACGGAACTGGTTATTTGAATAAAAATCATGAGTGCAATTATTTTAATTTAAATTTTCGTGTTTTTAAAAAATACTAAAAAAAGGGCTCGAAAAAGTAGATTTTCTCAAAAAAGAAAGAAACATGAAAAAAAAATTAAAAAAGGCGGTCGGTCGGTCTGGGCTCGAACCGAGGTTTAAAGATTCTGTGAAAAAATCATGAGTGCAATTATTTTAATTTAAATTTTCGTGTTTTTAAAAAATACTAAAAAAGGACTCGAAAAAATAGATTTTCTCAAAAAAGAAAAGAACATGAAAAAAAAATTAAAAAAGTCGATCGGTCGGTTTGGTCTCGAACCGGGGTTTTAAGATTCTGTGACCGACCATTATACCAATTAAGCTATTTATAATCACTAACAATCCGTCAAAATTTACCTTCTTATTCTAACGATATTGTAGCAGTTTTTCATTGCCTAAAAACACGGACAAAAAGACATTTTCTAAAAATAAATCCTAGCTAGATCGATTTATTATCCCCGAAACTCCCTCGACACTAAATTTTATGAAAATCGTTGGAGCCGTTTCCGAGATCCCGATTATATATATATTTATATACAAGAATTGCTCGTTTAAAGGTATAGGATTTATTATTTTACCGATCGACTTTTTTAATTTTTTTTTCATGTTCTTTTCTTTTTTGAGAAAATCTATTTTTGCGAGTCCTTTTTTAGTATTTTTTAAAAACACGAAAATTTAAATTAAAATAATTGCACTCATGATTTTTTATTCAAATAACCAGTTCCGTTTTTTCTGTTATGTCGCTAAGATCAAAAAATATTATTTATATTTCATCAGTATGTAATTTGTATCTAAATATAATTTCCAAAACACATGAATTAAAAAAATCGAGCGAAAAATACCGAGCAAAGCTCGGTCAACCAGGTACTTAATATATATTATTTTTCGCTTGGTTTTTTTTAATTCGTGTGTTTTGGAAATTATATTTAGATACAAATTACATACTGATGAAATACGAATAATATTTTGATCGTAGCGACATAATAGAAAATACTGAACTGGTTATTTGATTAAAAAATCATGAGCGCAATTAGTTTAATTTGAATTTTCGTGTTTTTAAAAAATACTAAAAAAAGGGCTCGAAAAAATAGATTTTCTCAAAAAAGAAAGGAACTTGAAAAAATTTTTTAAAAAAGTCGGTCGGCCGGTCTGGGCTCGAACCATAGTATTACGATTTTGTGACTGCCCAATATACCAATTAAGCTATTTATAATCATTAATAAACTGTCAAAATTTACCTTCTTATTCTAACGATATTATAGCAGTTTTTCATTGCTTAAAAACACGGACAAAAAGGCATTTTCTAAAAATAAATCCTAGCTAGATCGATTTATTGCCCCCGAAACTCCCCGCACACAAAATTTTATGAAAATCGTTGGAGCCGTTTCCGAGATTCCGATTATATATTTATATATATACAAGAATTGCTCGTTTAAAGGTATAGGATATAAGAATTCTTATATCAACATATCAAGTTCGTAGTACCATTTATCTACAATGAAAAAATTACAATTTTTCCATATTGAATCAAAATAATTGTTTATAATAAATGTATAAAACAGTTGTATCTATAATACTATTATTTTTTGAAAATACAAGTATTAAGTATAATACAGGATACTGAAGTCATATCAGTGATTTCTACAATTTTTGTCTGTCTGTGTAATCAGGATTTACGCAAAAGCTACACAACGGGGTTTGATGAAAATTTATTGAGTAGGTATTTAAGACTCATAGTCCATTTAACATTGAAAAGTTAAGTGAACATAGGAATAAAATTCGGTGGAGAAATTCATGTCACATTGTTTTTCACATAAAGTACTCAATGGTATTAACGTAGTATATAACAGTGCCACAACTGACAGCTAGCGGTAAAATTAGTAATAATAAATACTTCGCAAATTAAAAATTCTGAATTGCGTCGAAGTAGCTCTATTTAGTAATCACCCAAATAAAAGATAGATAATGAAACAATGACCATAATATTATATTTACTACTACATACATATTTGTTTAATATAGTACGTGAGGGTAATATGGTCCGGTTAATATAGTCACTACAGCCATGTTTGCTTTGTGATACGATAGCTCTTCATCAGTCAGTCAATAAAACAATGCAGGGTTAAAAGGGTGCAGCTTTAGCGACGCCATTTTAACAGTTGACATTAGGTACAAGTAGTAAATATTGTAGTTGATTTTAGTATGGTGTAGTGTAGTTAGTTTTTTTTAATGTTGATTTTTCGATGAGTTTCTGATAAATGCCAAAGCTTGTTTGTTTTTTTCTTAATACTTTAGTTATAGCATACGACTTTGTGTTTCTATCTCTGACCTCCTTATTTTGGTGTTATAGAGCGGCAAAGCTTAAGGTGACCGTATTACCCTTACCTACCTTACTGGTTTTTGTGTGTTGAATGTGCTTATTTAATAAATTAAAAAAATATATACACCATGTAACGAATACCCTGTGGTTCCCGTTAACTGCGTTATTAGAATCAGTATCCAAGCATATAGAAATGATTTTTTTTTTCAAAAAAATAACACATTTAAAAAATCTTAATTTTAATTTAAAAAAATTAATTTGCAAATGAACCACAGAGTTTTTATTACATGTTGTATACGAGTATGTAAAGAAAATGAAAGAAATATAATTAAAACACTCATAAAGATTAAACTAAAAACCAAATTATTTTTTCTCTATATATTTTTATGAAAAAAGATATGAAAAAAGGTGCGGATCGCAAAACCTAAAAAATTATGAAGATATTGACATAAATTTTATAATTTGTATTCCTTTTACCGTGTAGTGGCGCCGTAGGAGAATACAACTGCCCCATAATATCATCTCGTGGGTATCGCTTAGCTGACAGAGGGAAATGATACAGATGGCTGGCAGCATCTTTCTAATAACAACTTAAAAATAATAATAAAAATCTGCGGTTGCCAAACCGCCCGTCAAACGTGGCAACTTTGGCACGTTTTGCAGGCCCCTAATGAGACGCTCTATGACCGGCCTATGTTCAGCGGTGGACTTTTGATCGGCAGTAATGAACGAACACATGAAAAATTGATGAATGAAATTAATATTTTTGTTAAAAAGACTTATTCTTCTCATAGAGAAGGTGAATTAATATAATACTATATGTTTTTATAAAACAATCCTTTATATGACGTAAAATAATAGTCTTAATTTATAGTCACCTCTGCAAATGTTACAAAACATGTAACACTTTTCAGCACTTAGGTATATAAAAGAAGTAATGACCCTATTAGTATATAATGGTGTGCTAAAATCCCGGTAAGCGGAGGCCTTCGCACCAGTTCCCTCTGTAAATGGGTCAGAGGCTATTCAGGTCCCCCTCTGGCACCTCCCTGTGTTATGTGTGCTCCTTGCATAATTGAACACGCGGCGAATTATTGTCATGCTTGGAAATACTAACATGTGCACCTCCTGAATTCTACTACCTTGCCATCTCTTATATTTTGGTGTATATATTGGTTATCGCTTAATATACTAAATAAAAATATTGGTAATATATGTATTAATAATGTATAATACTATTTTACGTGTAATGCCCGAAAGAGTTGTAAGCCTAAGTTTACCCGGATTTTTGGGTAAAGTCCTAATAATTTTTAAATAATGTAAATCATAGTCATAGTTATTTTATTTATTGTTTGGACTTTACCTTCTCTCTGGGTAAACTACGTTTACTACGTCTTCGGACATTACCCGTAACATTTACACAACTTGTGTAGTATCAACCTAAAAACCCCTTTAGCGCGTGGAAAGTGAAAGAAAAGGTGGGAGATCCTATAAAGATATCATAGCTTCCGATAGATGGCGGTACACCCATCCCATTTACGCTAGACTTAAAAACCGAATCGAGACGCGCAGCAGAGGAGAAAGTGTACGAGTATAGTGTTCTGTGCGCAGTAGCGTTAAAGGTGCGAGACGTCTGATGTTCGCTCGCTCGAACTCGATCGCCAATCGTTACCAAAAGTGGCGATTAAAGCAGATCCTTCCTACAACTAGAGAGACCTAAGTCCCGCAATGGGCTTTTATGAATTTAATTAGAAGAAGAAAAAGATATACACAGTACCGTATTAATAATTCGACCCGCTAGCGTTGCAACTATGGCAAATATTCCCCTAAAAAACAATCTATGGGGGAGGCCTACGTTTAGCAGTTGTTACGGTAATGGTACTAACAATAAATAATATTAATTAAATAAACAGCTTAGCATAGCAATAAGCAGATTTCATCAAAGTTCGTTAAAGTGTTGAGTTCTTTTAAAAAATTTAATGCACTCATTATCTATAAAAGTTTATAACAGTGGATTATTACGTCCAGCAGTATACTTTTATAGTGTTTTAAACATAATGACACATATTTCATTAGTCGTTCTTGTAACCTTCATCAGGAATTTACAATTTATGATGTTTACCTCACATTATTTGCTTAAATGATTATGCATTAATAATGATATTAGATTACAGCAACATATTATACATCTGTCGCGGATAGCAACATTTAAATCCATCTTTCCCTAAACGTCACGCGTCTGAGCGATTATATTTAATCAGGAAACAACCCGGATAGAGGCAAGCAGAATAATTAATTATAATTTATAACACATATACACACGCGCAACCATATTGTTAGCGAAATTTCGTACTTAAGTAACGCTTATTCATCCACCGATATAATCATAATATAATCATGGATCAAGTTGGAAAATTAATGTACGTCGGTGTCCGATCTACTCTCAAAAACAAGCCTACAGCGTCCATGACCCGAGAACAATAATAGCTTGACCCATGTACTGTTTTTATACAAGTAAACATCTTTGCTTTCATCTACAGTCAGTATTGATTTCTTTATGTTTTTCCACTTTATTTGAAACAGTAATAACAGGAAATAAAAAGAAGGGAGCTAATTAAAAACTGTAGGCCTTTCACGCTTTAATAATACACAGAATGTGCCAGTAGCCAACGATCGGAGACCAATTTTCTTATTCGCGACCAGCTTTTGCTCATACTAATTTCTTTTCTGTTTTTGTTTTTGTAGTCATCGTTTCTTTTTATGAGAATTTTGTTTAGATTCTGACGTAATAAATAACATTTGTAAAATTATATGCATGTCAGTTATTATCTTAACATAAATGATATTGTAAATGAATTTCTTAGTGTACGTTTTTATTTAGTAATTTTATTGTATTCTTTAATATTTTAGTAATTAATTTAATACATGCGTACATACATTAACACTCACGCCTGTTACACAGAGGGGTAGGCAGAGACTACGGACTTCAATTTGGCACGATCCTGACACACCTACCTACATGCTCGCCGGTTAAGGATTCTCTTAATTTAGCTCACCTTTAATATATCGCCAATTTGGTCAATAAACCTCCGTCTAAGAGCGCCCATTGCCGACTCTGCCATTAAACTTCCGTCTACGGCGTCCCATGCCATTCACTTTTGCAACATAAATTTACTTTGTTGTTCTTTCTTCGTTCATTCTTTCTACATGACGAAAAACCACCGAAGCATTCCATCTTACTCCTGGTCACAACATCTTCTTCCATACCAAAGCAAACAATGTTTAACCCTGCCATTCATAATATAAATAATTAAAAAATTGAGATTGACGCTTAATATATACCTATTAACAGATACTTGTAATTTAATAGGAAACCTTTTGATAGGAATAAACCTTTTGATAGGATTTTTTTACAATAAGTACAAACAATAAGTACGAGTAGTTCTTTATTACCTTGTTTATTTTCATAAATATTAATGTTCGATTGTTTGTTTGTTTAAGGCGGCAGTGCCAGAAGGCATGACGTTTCCCGGCTCGCTGCCGGATGTGGCGGAGCGTTGCGGCCGCTGGGCACCGGACTCGCTGTCGGCGTCGGCCTCGGGCAGTTCGGATGAGAAGCCGACGCCGCGTCGGCCTCGCTGGCGCATAGCGCTCGCGGCGCTCGTCGTGTTGGCTGCTCTCTGCGCTGCACTCGCTCTGCCCCTCGTACTTGGTGGCAGCGGCCGCGAGACACCGGAGCAACGACTCACCACCATACGCCGCATGTTACGAGACTCACCTCTCGTCGACGGTCACAATGACTTGGCTTGGAACGTTCGAAAATTTCTCCATAACAAAATTAGTGATTTTAATTTGTCAGCCGGTCTCGAGGGCCTAGAGCCGTGGGCGCGCTCGCGCTGGTCGCACACGGATATCCCACGGCTTAGACTCGGTCAGGTCGGCGCACAATTTTGGTCTGCGTATGTGCCATGTGGTGCGAGAGATCGCGACGCCGTCCAACTCGCTCTCGAACAGATGGACGTTATCAAGCGAATAGTAGAAATGAATGCTGCACACCTCGCATTGGTGACCGATGCATCGGAGCTTTTGGACGCACATCGGGAGGGTAGAATTGCATCTCTCATTGGTGTCGAAGGTGGACATGCTCTCGGCGATTCGCTCGCTGTTTTACGAGCGTTCTACCAACTTGGAGCTCGATACCTTACAGTAACGCATACGTGTGATAATAGATGGGCGCGCGCCGCTGGCACCTCAGGTGGACTCACAGAGTTCGGTCGCGCCGTCGTACGTGAAATGAATCGTCTCGGGATGATCGTGGATCTTTCACATGCCGGCGAAGAGACCGCGCGGGACGCTTTAGAGACGTCACAAGCCCCCGTTGTGTTTTCACACTCCGGCGCGGCAGCAATTTGTAATTCAACACGAAATGTTCCAGATGAATTGCTAAGAATGATCGCAGCGAATGGAGGCGTGGTAATGATAAATTTTTATGCGAAATTAGTGACATGTGGCGAAAGAGCGACGGTGGAAGACGTGGTGGCCCATATCAATCACGTGAGAAGGGTGGCGGGAGTGGAGCACGTGGGTCTCGGGGCCGGGTACGACGGAATCGACGCGCCACCCGAGGGGCTAGAGGATGTGTCGCGGTATCCGCACCTGTTGGCTGAGTTGTTGCGCGACCCCGACTGGAGTGAGGAGGACGTGCGCAAGCTCGCCGGCATGAACGTGGTCCGCGTGTTGCGGCATGTGGAGCGCGTGCGTGATCAATGGCGGCGCGCCGCCGTGCTGCCGGGCGAGGAGTCGGCGGGCGCGCGCCGCGGCGACTGCGTGTACGGGCCCGCGTGACGCAGGCTGCGCGCCGCGCGCTCCCGCGGCCCCCCTCGTACTGCTCAATATTGACACTTGTTGAAAGTAGTTATACATGTATATTAGTGTCCAAATGTGATTTAGCGATTAAAGTAATCTCTACCAAACCTCGATGCACAAATTGTTTAGCTAAGGAGCCGCGCGCGCTGGGCGCTTCGTCTCGGCGTCGCTCCGCGGTCTGCCCGCTGAACACCTCTCCATCCACGCACACGACTACGTTGACGAAAGCCCAATGCGATCCGCGATTTATATGATGTGAGCCATTGAAAATATAAAAAGAATAATGTGTTTATAGAAAAATAAATATTCTTTATTTATAATACTGAGTGTTTTATTTCATCTTCATGATTTTTTATAATTGATTCGAATGCGGAACTCAAAATTAGTGCTGTGCGTCCAACGCAGTGTAATCATCCGAAAATGCCAAGCCGAAATCAGCATTATTACCAATACCAGGGTCATATTCCTGACGTCACCAACTTGCCCCTACCCATTGTGGTGAAATTAATCATAGATTAAACGAGTTTTAAATGAAACGATAAGCTAAACATTTCTCAATTACGTAAATCTTAAAAGAAAAGCGAATAAATAGGCACCATGAAGTATATTTCATGTATTACATTTTTTTTACTGTTACAATATACCCTACCTCACATAATTTTAATGTGGTTGAACGAATAATCATAACATCTCACAAAATCCTCGACAAGATCGAAAAAGAAAATTATTAAATTACTTCTTCATTAGCTTATAGTAGTAATGCCGTTGTTTGATACATAGTAGCTAAGTCTGAATCCATAAGCATACTATAACATCAAAGTACACCGCCTGGGTAGTTCACACCTCACAGGGCGGCAGACACGATCTGGCTACTCGAGTGGCTAAGTTTAGTCGTACACAAAGTAAGCAACATTCTTAAAGAAACCCTGATGATCACACTCACACCGTCATCAGAAACCTTATTTATCTAAAAATTAATTCCCCTTTTATATACAGAGCTCAAGATTCCGTACCATAGTTAATAGACTCAGGACGTAGACTCAAATATCTACCGTAAACTAAGTACGCTTAAGCTGTCACGATTTTTAATCAAAAATACCGCAGAAAAACTATATTACGACACAAAGAAAAAAACGAACAAAATTTTTATAAGCTTTCAGGTACGTTTTCTACAACCTTCTTTATAAAGTGTTGCAATGATAATAAAAATAACAGCATCTCTACCATTAAAAGTCTAACAATTCTAAAGGACTTCGCTTATCACTATATGTAATCCTAAAGGACTTCGATTTCTGAAACCGTATTTTTAAAGCAAATTTTAAAAGCCATGATGAACATATTCTCCAGTAGAATACATGCAGAACATAAGCGCTAGTCGAGATATAATAATTTTTATATAAGCAAAAGTGACAAACAAGCACACAGTCCACCTGATAGTAAGAGGATGTGTCCATAAACCCATATCTATCCTTGATCAAGAATCAAGATGCAGACGCTTAGAGGTAACTGACGACTAAGATGCCGTACCTCGTTTTTAGTTACAAATATTTTCGGTTGATGTTACTTACCACATGAAAAATAGAAAAATAATGCTGCTATTTTACACTGGGATTCTCCGAAAACGAGGTCGCGAGGAGCTGACACATCATCATCATCATCATCACCAATACAGCGCTTCACAAGTGCACTAAGGAATGCCACAAAACACGGTCCTGAGCCACCTGCAAGGTAAGATGTGATATAAGATTATATGGTGATAATTAATTACGGTATCTTAAAACTAAAGCTCTTAGAATTAATATGAAACAATCGAAGAAGATGATGAACTAGACTCTTTTTACCGTTGGTAGGGAACCCAAAAATAATTAGAATAGGATAGAATATTTTATATTCAATGTTGATTACATGTAATTCTTATTGAAAGTAATATTTCACTTTTACCACTGGTTCGGAAAACAACCTCTGTCCTGGGAAGAACCAGCAAGAAACCCAGCGAGACTCTTTTTTTTTAAGCGTATGTTACAATATAATATTTTTACAATTGTCATGAAAACAGAAACAGCATAGGGAGCACCTCATTCCCAGGGGTTTTATAAATCAGGCACTCTTTAGTAGTATATTAACCCTTACTAAACTATTTTTGCTTCATTAATATTTTAAACTTTTTGATAGATAAGGATATTTTGTGTGATTTTGTTGTAAAAGCGTATACATTGCCCCACGAAGGAACTACTGACTTTGGGATACTCGACTCCCTACTGGTACAAGTAACTTGTGCTTATTCCTAGTATTTACAGAATGCACCTCACTATTTTTAATATTAATATTTTTGTATTTACGTACATACATAAAATTTTGGTAAATATATTAAGAGACCAAATATATTTGTTTCTTAAAAAAATTATCTAAGCGTCTAGGGGATTCCTTCGGACCTAGGTTATAAATTGCTCATAGGGCTCTCTTTTGCAAAACAAAGATACTTCAACGTCAGTTGCGTTACCCCATAGCAAGATTCCATATGACATTATGCTATGGAAATAACTAAAATAAACTAATGTTGCTATTTCAATAAATACATATATACGAGGGGCACACTGAAGCTATCGGGAATAAGAAAAACCACATGCACGGTATAGCTAAATCGTATTTTATTTTTTTTTTTCGAAGTATTCTCCGTTCAACTTAATGCACTTTTTCATTTGTGCAAACCAATCATTAAAACAGTAATTCCAGTCTGAAGTTCATGTTGACAAAATGGCTGATTTGTACGCTTCCACAGCTGCTTCGGGGTCTTCAAACCGTTGACCGCATAATAAATCTTTCATTCTAGGGAATGTACAGAAATCGTTTGGGCTCAGGTCAGAACTGTACGGAGGATCGCTCATCAGCTCAACGTTTTCCTGCTTCAAAAAATCATTTGTCTTCCGAGCCGTATAGGAAGCTCGCATTATGGTGATGTAAGATGATGCGACGTTTCGAGTTATTTTTTCGGAGTTCGGCTATCATTTCTGGCAAAAAAACCATGATGTACCACTCAGCGGTAACCGTTCTGCGTTCCTGTAAAGGAATTGTAGCAACATGCCCCTTTTTCGAGACAAACATAGCGACCATTTTCTTTGACACGCTGCGGGAGCGAACCACTTTCGTTGGTTTGACCTCGTCTTCGAAGATCCAAACTGCTGACTGATGTTTTCTTTCAGGTTCGTATGAATAAATCCATGATTCGTCACCTGAGACGATATTATAAACGGCATTTGAGTTCCCTCCGTTGAAGCGTTGCAGAGTATTCCGGCACCAATCAACACGAGCCGCCTTTTGCTCTTCGGACAAATTGAATAGCTTTGTTACATACTGCTCATTATGTAATATCGACTAAATTGCAATCATTCCGATACTGATAACAGCCCGAATCTGATCGTATGTCACATAACGATCATCTAACATAATAGTTCGCACAGCTGCGACGTTTTCAGGCGTGACCGCTGTTCTTGGTCGGCTTGCAGAAGAAACAGTGCGGAACTTGGCATACCAACGGTATATTGTCGTTTGACTCGATGCTTTAACATCATAAATCGAAACAAGTTCGCTGAGACATTTATCTTGAGATAAGCCGCGATAAAAATTGTGATAAATTATGGCACGTATATGTTCACGCGTGAGCTCCATTTCTGTTTACGACGTGTCAACTTTAAACCAAGATAGTTTTTGTTTTTAAACGTGTTTTTAATTGTTTGAATGTCATTAAGATTCTAAGAGGCCAGTTTTCAAATTCTAAAAAAGATTTCATTGTAACTCAATCCGAAATATTCTATTCCCGATCATTTCAGTGTGCCCCTCGGTATAAGACCTCTAATCATTTTACAGCATATGCTGCAGAAGCTTGCTACCTAGTTGAGATATATGAGGGTCCCATTGAAGCTTCGCGTCAACTGTAATTCCAAGAAAAACAGGGGATTCAACAAGCCTTAGCTCCCCCAATTTAAATGCACACTTGTATTTACCTACTTAACGTAAGGTGTGGGTGTATTTAATAAATTTCCTTTTATTACCGTTAAATAGCAAATTATTGACGTTAAACTAGTGTACTACTTTTTATAGCATTATTTACATACTCATATTTTAATATTTGCCTTTTAAGTCGGAAGATCAACGAAGTATCATCAGTAAATAAAACTATATCATGGTTATAAACTAAGAACAGTAAGGGGCCTAAGAATTAAGCCGTGAGAAACACTCATAGATACTACCGATCTGGAAGAACTCTTACTATTATTAACAACTGTTTGCGTATGTAAGCGAAAAAAAAAAGTACGTAAACCTTTCATAACTTTTGAACGTCTTGATCGATTGAGATGCGGTTTGCGGCGTTCTAAAGACCTCTGGAATAGCTTTGGTGATAATATGAACTGATTTAGACGAGTAGATTTTGAGAAATCTCAAAAATAAAAATTTTGAAAAACTGTTTTTGTAGAATAACTTTTAAACGGCTTTACTGATCGATTTCAAAAACTAATCAGCTCTTAACCTCAAAAAATGACGTCGAATGCCGTTTGGAAAATAAAAATTAGTTCAATCGTTTGTGAGATATCGAAGTAGAAAGAATTTGAAAAACACGTACACAACATAATTTGGTGAAATTTGGAGCGCTTTGCATTTGAAATTAGCGGGAAGTTCCAGAGATGGCTTACAGGGTCAACCAATTTTTCACACCATAATGATGTAGCTTCCTGAATAATGTATCATATAATATACCCAGGCATCCTCTGAATTCTCACAGGCACAGAAAATCTTTTTAATCATCTCAAAACCGGCGTCAGTTACGCTCGACAACTGACAGTTGCAACGATGACATGTAAACTGATTTTTATGGATTAATTTATTTACATTTAAAAGAACTTAACACTTAGATCTAGAATAATATTTTCAAAAATTTTACTGAGCGTTGGTAGTACAGAAATAGGACTAAAATTAGTGGGGTCCAACGTACTACCAGATTTAATTAAAGTTAAAACTTTATTAGGTTTCATTAAATCAGGAAGCACACGAGATTCGATACTAGTATTGTAAATAATAGCAAGTTGGGGTGCGATTGAATTTATTATAGACACAATAACTTTAACGAAAATCTCTCATAGATCTGCTGTTTTCTTAATATCAATAGTTTTGAAATATGTTACAATATATCGCAATAATATCTTATGAAATGCAAATTCTTTTTTACGGAAATTTACATTTTGTTTGTGTAATGACTCGACGGCAGTAGGAGTGGACTTTGTAGTAAAATTGGAATGTCGTTAAAATATTGTCCAAAAACCGGTGCAACATCTTGATCAGATTTTGTTAAATTATTCTTAAAATTTAATTTGAAATTTGAATTGTGTAATTTCACCTTGCCTGTTTTACTATTGATTACACTACAAGTCGTTTTGATTTTGTTAGAGGCATTCTTAATGTTGTTTCCTCAATGTAAAAACTTGGCTGTAGGCTCTTTTGAATATTTTGGATTTTTTTTACGTATTCTCTTAAAGAAACACCATGAATATACGATATTTCATTGTAAAGGTCATATAACTTTTGTCTTATCCTATGCAGCGACGTAGCGTGAGGAGGCAGGGGGGCCATGGAACCAGGTGGCATACGAAAGGGGGTGGCGGCTAGCGTCACGATTTTTTCAATTCGATATTTAAAAACCTAACGGTCCGAGGCTGCCACTCAATAACCTTTCTTCCCCATCGGTTGTTGTTTCTTTTTTTATAGGAAAAGGGTGACAAGCGAGTACAGTCCACCTGATGGTAAGTGGTTGCTGTGGCCCATAGACATCTACATCTATCCTCGTTTGCGAACCAAAATGAAGATGCTTTGTCAGTCTTGAGGACTAAGGTCAAGAATTAGTCCTTGCTCAAACCATTCACCAAACCTATTTTACCTACGTACAGCTGCAGTGGAGTTAAGGGGAAATATAATCTCAAATGGCTTAGCAAGATCCTCCGTTATGCCAAAAGTATTGTAGCATTAATTTTGAAATAAATATATGGTAAAGTTGAGGATTAATGTTAAATACTATGTTATGTAATGACTATGTTAGACGAAAACACGATTCCGTAAAATTTTCTCGATAGAAAAAAAATCCAAAGTTACATCCAAACTGAACAATAAACCTCTGTTATTCATAAAATACTTTAAATAAGATCATGAAACTTTGCATACTAACTGAACTAACTATTAAGCAGTGCTTATATTATTTACTTTTTTTAAATACCATTATTTTCACTGTAAAAAGAAATTACCTAAACTATCGGCGCGTAAGCTTGATTCCTGTCGCCCCGTTAGTATCGCTCCGGCTTTTGAAGGGAGAAGTTGTGTCGCTTACGATCAGAATACACATTACGCAACAGGACGACGTAAAATTAAAATGGGAAATAACCGTTATAAAAATAAGAAGCGACTGGGTTGGCGTTAAGAAACGGGCATAAATATGATAAACCTAATGAAATAAGTATCTAACGACCTATCTACTTACAGTATTACTGATTACAAACATAGCATACGATATACGGTACATAGATAGCGCGGGGAAGTGGGGACGAAATTAGAATTTGAGCTGAGTTCGGTGACTTTCTTTGGCACGCTAGAACGCTGTTACGTTTTCTTCCTACATCGACGCATCAGTGGGAAGTTCTTCTTGCAGCCGTAGGTAAAAGTTTGAAAGAGGTCACATGTTGCATGCGCTATAAGTGATGCTGTAAATTCCATTTGACATCATTATTACAAAGAAACTTTGACAGTACTGGAAAAACTGACGGAACCGAATGAAAGCTTAAACACGTAAATGGATGCAGGAAGCTTATTAGTCGCTATGCAATCATTTTTATTTTTGTGTTGCTTAGGCTTCTCGTAACCGTTATTGCGTGAAGTTAATAATAGTCAAATTATTTGCAAACAGAACGACTGAAAATATATCAGTGTACTCAGAAAATAAGTGCTTTACAGACAGAATTAGGAGAAAAACGATAGGAATTTGTGAACTAACTCCTCTTTTCCAGACCGATACGACCTAGGGACTTTCAAAAAAAGAGCCTAGCCTAGTTAGCCTAAGCCCATATTTAAACATCGAAAACGGCTACTTCGACCATCTATCTCCTAGCTTATAGTGACGCAATCCAGATAAGGTTTCCTTGACCTTAAGTGCGGCTATCGTACTCTGTTGCCTAATACTGGTCCGTACTAGTGACAGCAGCGGCTGTCATATTGCGGACATCCCACTTCCCGGAGGACTGGAAGAAAGGCAAAGTTATCGTCTTGCCGAAACCCGGAAAGGACAGGCGTAGAGCTGCCAACTACAGGCCGATCACGCTGCTACCGCATATAGCTAAACTGTGCGAAAGATTACTGTTAAGACGTCTTCGCCCGTGCATCCAACTTCGGGCGGAGCAACATGGATTCAGGAGGGATCACTCTACAGCAACACAGCTGACCAGGGTGCTGCACCTGCTTGCGGCCGAGCACAACCGCGGCCGCATATCGTTGGGCGTCTTTCTCGATATCGAGAAGGCGTTCGACCGGGTGTGGCATACAGGATTACTCTACAAGTTAGACGATCAAACAAGTATCCCTCCTGCTATATTGCGGCTAGTGGCGTCTTTCCTGGAAGGCAGGAAGTTCTACGTCTGCGTAGAGGACGCCGAGTCCGCAATAAAAACCATTACAGCTGGTGTGCCACAGGGCAGCTGTCTGTCTCCAGCCCTGTACGCGGCGTACACTAATGACATTCCTACCCTGGCAGGACACTTGCACGAATGGGAGGACGACGTCGAACTAACGCTTTTTGCGGATGACAGCGCATACTTCACGTCGTCCAGAAAAGCCCACATCGCAGCTGCCAGGATGCAACGTCTGCTGGACCTGCTGCCACCATGGTTGGATGAGTGGAGGATGGCCGTCAATGTTAGCAAGACGACCGCTCTACTCACTCGCCGCTATAGAAATCTACCACCACCGCTAACCCTCGGAGGCCAGGAGATCGCATATGAGAAGGCCGTGACCTACCTTGGATGCCGGATTGACAGGATGTTGCGTATGACTGCACACGTCGACTTTGCTATACGCAAAGCTCGATGTGCGCGGGCAATGCTCCGCCCTGTCCTGACATCCAAGTTACCGACAAAGTCTAAGCTAACATACGCTGCTCCGGCCTGGTATGCACTCCTGAGCGATCATCAGAAGCGGCGACTTCAGGCCCAGCAGAGTTTGTCATTACGAACTGTAGTCGGTGCGGGTCGCTACGTCCGTAACGACGTTGTAGCGGCCAACCTAAAGATGGAGAGCCTACAAGAATTCGTGGTCCGGCTGGCGCGTGGTATGTTCGACCGCGCTGACAACGGGCCACATGAACACCTCAACGGCTTCGCGCCGTTATACTCACGGCCGCCGGACGGGTGACCCTATCCAAGAGAACTCCTCCCTTTATAGATTAGGGAGTCGAGTAAACCCCACAATGCCGCAGAAAGGCCAACTCCGGCAAAATAATTTATGTTAAACACAAATTATAGATAACCACTTTTAACGATAAATTTAACCGACTGCGACAAAAGTCGCCAAACAACGCCTTTACCATCAAGGCGCCCAGGACCGGCACACTGTAGTGTGCCGTGAGGAAAATCCGGGTAAAGGGGTACACCCCCGGGCCCGAGACCTGCACGGCATTATGCCCTGCAGAGGACAACAACGACGCGGCTATCTACTACAGTCGCTAGCTAAACAATGACGATTATCATAGTTTTAAGACCTTACAGTTGTGAAACGCCTTTGATGTCCGGCGATGCCGCCGTCGTTACGCGGCAAAGTGTATGCTAGAGGTTGTCACGAAAATGGAAATATGTAAAATTATTTTGAATGTTATAATAATCATTATCATTTATTAACATTACGTACATACTTAAAAGTTAAAAACGTTTTTTGAACAAGAAATTTTTTATTACAACAAAAAAAACACATTTACAAGTGTTGGACTGCCGAATATTTTCGTGACACTTTCTTTTTAATAGATGTTTTCGGTTTTCGATTATTAAATTTAATTATGTATTATAATATTCGAATTCGGATAAGAAAATCATCAACAAAAAAATTAAGAAAACATAAGCATGACCGTCATTTATATTTTTGAAAACAGCGCTTAAATTTGTTAAATAATTACCATAAAACACCCTCGTGGCAACCGCATGTATTGTCTATCACACTCGGTGAAGTGCAATAGCACAAGGTCGCCCCGCCCCCTACCCCTCAGTACCCCTACCGTTGCTCTGTAAGGTCTTCAAACTTTGCGACTATCTCATCATTTGTCATCTATTTTCTGTGATGTTTGTGCTGTTAGCCTATGCAGCTTCTACAGCTTCATCTGACTCAGGAGCTGATTAAAAAGGGAAAGGCGGTGGTGATGAGGATGATGATAATGACGGATTATGATTTGGCATTGTTACCAATCATAATGTCGCCTCTGTGATTGTTCTTGAGCTATCTAACCACTCTCAAAGTTGGGGAATGCGGAAACTTATCTTTGACGTTAGCTCGTGTCGGTCGATGTTCTGGGCGGTAAGAACCGCCCAGGTATGCAGGTGTATGGTGTATACGCCGTGTGTATTGGAACGCGTTCTGCCCGCTTACGGGTGCGACGTGCCCCATCCGTTATCCTATTCTGTCACTGATTACATCAATCAGTGAAATTACACACACATCAATGTTCGCCTTCGACTTCGGGGTCGGAGCGGTCGAGCGAACGTGGTTGTCCTATTAGTCCGTTACGCGGTCTATGGACAGTTGACACGACGTTTGGTATTGGAATGTAGTTGGCTGCGTTTGCCACTAGTGGGTTTGGGTGGATATAAGAGCTCTCAAGTAACGCTGTGACTTCTCCTTGAAACATTCGGAGATAGAGGGAAGTTGACAGTTACTGTGCAAATCTGAATGCCTTTGATACCAACGTGCTCCGGTGGCTTCATTGATGAAGAAGTTCTCAACTTTCTGAGGTTCGTGTAGATAGATCCTACACGTGTGGGCGAAAGATACATTTGCGTAAGACATTACAAGTAGTAGAGCCACGCTGCAGCTAAATTATGGTTATGGCAAGAATGGGTCGACTCGTCCGGGGAAAGACCGCGCTCTCACAAAACACCAGCATAAAATAGCAGCTTAATACTGCTGTGTTTCGTATGGTGAGTGTAGACATCCGGTGACCCTTTTTACTGGAATCGAGCTCGTTGCATTGCGTTGCGTCGTCGCAACGCAAATATTTTGACGCATTACCTCCTAAACTGGCGCTGCGTCATCGCAGCGTTGCAACAACGCAGTCGTAACGTTCCGTCGTCGCAGCGGCGATGCACAGTTGCGGTGAGCATTTTGTAAAAACATCGCAGTCTATTCGGAAACATGAATAGAAAAAGACATCTAGCATTGCTCATATCATGCCATACTACGTAACCGCCGAAATCGCCGCAAAATCACAAGACGGTATTAGAATATAACTTCTCTTTCCTGAATTAATGAAATGAACTAATCCATATCAATTTCTTTAATGGTACTCATTTTACTCTGCAAATAAATCTCAAAGAAAAACGAAATTAGTACTCTCGTACTATCAGCGCACAAACAACTGAGTGCTGCCGCTCCGGCGTGGTAAGCAATACACCTCTTCCTCTTCGTCTCGGGGGCTTTCAGTCAGTCATTTCCGCGTTGCTTCAACGCAGCGCACCGTGTGAATACTGTGGTTATTAGTATGTAAAACGATACAGTGACAGCGCTACATCAACACAACGCTGACGCAACGCGCCGTTTGAACCTATCCTCAGGGGTGACAACGCATCTGCGTTTAGATTCTTAATTGAGGATAATTGTAGATGTCTATGGGCCACAGCATTCAATTACTGTCAGGTGAATTATGTGCTCGTTTTTCACCCTTATTCTATAAAAAAAAAACATGATGGGTCTAACCCAGGTTTTGTAGAGGTGAAGCTTGTGTCTTAATGACAGTTTGCTCTTTCTGTTAACAAGAGGCTGGAGACGCCCAACGATTGACTTGACTCTGTTGCTACTACACTTCCTTTCCTTCCTTTGAGATATCACTCATAAATTGTGGGAAGAGGAGTGGAAACAGGACGGAGCCTTGTGGGACCCCAGGCTTAGGGAATTATTTCGTACATCTGATTTCCTCCACTCGATAGCGAAAAGAGCGATTTGTAAGGAAGGCTCGGATGATGTGTACTAGCATATCGAGCGCGTTCAGTTTATACAGCTTGTAAAGCAAGCCGTCATGCCAGACCCTATCAAATCCCTTTGCGACTTCAAAGAAGAGGGCTCCCGCATTTCGAGACTTTTTCTTTGTCGGGTGGTGATTAAAGCAAGACAGAATATATTCTGTATGATAAATTATCATTAAAACAACAGAGCAGTAATATTTATGTACGTTACAGCTTACAGCGCCCTCTCATTCACAATAGAATACCAACAATTAAAGGAAAAAGGGTCTTTGAATTTAAAAACAAGTAAACTAATATCACTCTGTCCTTTTCTGGACAAAAATGGTATCATGCGAATTCGTGGACGACTTGAGAAGTCAGAACTAGATGACCAAGTAAAAAATCCGATAGTCTACCACATTCAAGTCATTTGACTCATCTTTTAGTCGCAGATACGCATGAGAAGACACTGCATGGTGGTCCTCAGTTAATGGCAAATTATTTAAGGTCAGCCTATTGGATAATAGGTGCTAGATCTCTAGTTCAACAATATGTTCGCAAATGTGTAACTTGTGCAAAACAGAGAGCTACTGTCAAAAATCAACTGATGGGTGATCTCCCATTGGTTCGATGTACACCAGCAAGACCGTTTTTATATAGTGGAGTGGATTATGCTGGACCTGTAAGTATAAGAGTGATCAAAGGACGTGGGTATCGTTCTTATAAGGGCTACATATGCCTTTTCGTTTGCATGTCCACTCGCGCTGTTCACTTAGAGGTCATAAGTGACATGAGTACACAAGCATTTTTAGCTGCTATTCAACGATTTGCGTCGCGACGCGACGGTGACCTGCGCTAAATTGTGGAGCGACAAAGCCTCCAATTTTGTAGGTGCCTCCAAAGAATTGTAACAGTTGACATCTATTCAGCCAGCCGTAGCAGAATATCTAGAAGCAAACAACACCCAGTGGCATTTTATTCCGCCGCATGCTCCTAATTTCGGTGGTCTTTGGGAAGCGGGTATAAAATCCACCAAGTTTCACATTAAAAGGGTTATTGGTGACTGCCCTCACGTACGAAGAAATGACCACATTCCTCATTCAAGTGGAAGCTTGTCTAAATTCGAGGCCAATAAGCGTCATCAACTTTACTGATCCTGGTGAGCCCCTGCCTTTAACTCCTGGACATTTCTTAATAGGAGAACCGATAGTTAATGTACCAGATAAGGACTACCAAGGTTCAAGCGTAGGCTATTTAACTAGGTGGCAATTTGTGCAAAGGATGCTACAGTCTTTTTGGAAACGATGGTCCCAGGAGTATTTGTCAAAGCTCATGAATAGGTACAAATGGGCGTCACAAGTTCCGGAACCTAACATTGGGGACATTGGTTTAATTAAAGAAGATGATTTGCCGCCAAGTCATTGGTTATTGGATCGAGTTATAGAGAAACACCCCGGTGATGATAACGTTACCCGTGTGGTCACATTGTGACTGATCCTGGTGAGCCCCTGCCTTTAACTCCTGGACATTTCTTAATAGGAGAACCGATAGTTAATGTACCAGATAAGGACTACCAAGGTTCAAGCGTAGGCTATTTAACTAGGTGGCAATTTGTGCAAAGGATGCTACAGCCTTTTTGGAAACGATGGTCCCAGGAGTATTTGTCAAAGCTCATGAATAGGTACAAATGGGCGTCACAAGTTCCGGAACCTAACATTGGGGACATTGGTTTAATTAAAGAAGATGATTTGCCGCCAAGTCGTTGGTTATTGGGTCGAGTTATAGAGAAACACCCCGGTGATGATAACGTTACCCGTGTGGTCACATTGTGCACGAAAACATCAGTTATTAAAAGGCCAACATCAAAATTATGTATTTTACCTATAGCAGATCCATGAATTGTTTACTTATAAAGTCAAATTTATGTAAAATATTATTATATTAAATGTTTACCTACTTTTCCATTTACGATAACATGTATTAGTTAAGTTTAGAATTACTACCCCTTAGTTTGTGAAGTTAATTTGTTATTAAGTACTCAGTGCAAATTTTAGATGTAAGTACAATTTAGAAGGACATTTAGTTAAGTTTTTTAGAAGGCCGTTCCGTCACTAAATGTCCTTGGTGGGCGGTATGTTTATGATATATACTTATACGCCAGTATATTCCAAATTTATGAAGAAAACATATTTTTGAATTTTAAAAAAGAATTCGTTCTTTTTTGAGAAATAATGTTGACGTTGTTATGTCAGTTTTAATTATAAAAGTTAAAAATATAGACCAAATTAGATCATACACTGTTGCCGATCGTTTTATTTACTAACAACCATTCTAGTGTATCAGCATGACAACAGGTCAACTACATAGGTCAACTACTTAAGCTAGTAAACAACAGTTGCTGTTTTTAAATAACTTTAAGATAACTTTAAAGTACACTCCGAACCAAGAAGTTTTAATTAAAAATACTATTAACAAAAACAATTATCAACAAAACAAAATAACCATAATTAAATAAACAACAATTAGTAAAATGGCCTCCCGAATGTTGCCGGGAAAACGAAACATAACGACAAATACACAAGGTGGAAAGAGATAGATAATAGATTGTCAACTCCACAGTCGTTTTGAAGGTAAATGACCTTTCGTATCGCTGCTAGTTGGCCGTACTTTAGACACTTAATGCACCTAATCCGTGCGAAACAGTTTTTGGCCGAGTGCTCATAAAGTTGGTATTCCAAAATTTAAATGGATTATCTAAATCTATCTAATAATGGACTATCTAATTCCAGCGGCTTAAGTCAGTGGCGACAATGGTGTTGCTGTTAAAAATATATCGTATTTGATACATTTTTGAAACGTTATTATATATCGATGTATCGAAATAATAAATATCGCCTAAAAGTATCGATGTATTGATGAACAAAAATATTAATGCATCGATAAATTTATATTTTTTCTACTAGCTGTTTTCAGTTGTCAGCTGTTGTTCTGCTCTGTCACTGTCATTGATAATAACTACTAGACTACTATTGCTACCCAGACATCTCAGTACTGATTTATTGTTAATTTTGGTTAATTTGTTACTGTTTTACCTAGTACTTACACAAAACCTGTATTATATTTTTAATTTGTGAATTTGATCATAATATCAAAGCCCATAGTAAAAAAGATATTAATGTTCTATGTATATTCTTTATAAAGGGTAAGTAAATTAAGGATTGAGATTTTATTTAATCATTATAACATGTTTATTGATATTACCCGTAACTTTAAAACTGCACGTATGTCATACCTTTCCTCTCTTGCATGCAGCCTCATATTTCAGGATGGAACCCAAACAAGGTTTGTTACAGCAAACATACTTTAAAATATTGTGGCATAAAATCTTAAAGATATATTTTTATATAGCTCTTTTATGATTAAAGCATTTTCAAGAAACATTTTTTTTTCTAGATACACTAATATATTAGGAATATTTAGTTAATAAAATTTTACTGAAAGAAAATACTTTATTTTATAAAGTTTATTTGGAAAAGTTATAGTTTTTCATTTGTTACCTCATTAGGTACAGCCTATTAAAAGTCCACTTCTGAACATATGCCTCCCGATAAATTGCTTCATATCAAGATATCCAAGATGCTTCTGCCCATCTATTTCTTTTTCCCTTTCTTAAGCCACCCATGTTACAATAAGGGGTAATGGTTGATATTAAATCTTTATATATTAATTGATAATAAAAACCACCCTTTTATTCTATAGGGGTACATAATAAGTTGTCTTTAGTTAACCTTATTACTGTTGAAATTGTTGGTTATTATAATTCCTCAAGACCAAATTTCAGTCAGAGACTCAACAGAGGCTAGTCATATGTGTAGGACATAATAATAGTGCCTGAATATATATGCAAGCATAGACACACTCTATTCTCTCACTCTCTTAGTCAGATGGGTTAGCAAACCAACATGACTGGAGAACGATCAGGCGCAGGACTAGCAGCTTTACATGATTTTCAAGGCATGGAGTTGAACACCACCAACTTCGTGACTGAGCTGCTATTGAGAAGTTATTGACAAAAAAAAACTCAATAACTGATTTTTTGTCTGACCTTGGATTCCAACCTTGGACCTCATGATGAGCAGTTGCATTTACACTCACTAGACTAAGGAGGCAGTCAAAATTGGTTATACCAACATTAAAGAGACCATACAACTAATTATGCTATATTTGATAGTAGTTTTATATAATATGTAAAATGCAGAATTAAATGCAGGTTACTGTATTTCAGTTTAAATGGAATAAACAACTATTTAAACCATAACCATCATTTGTCACGTCACATTCCCACACACCAGTTAATAATACCTATTTACATATTTTATATTGGTTTCTGTTTAAATAGACTAATTAAAAAATAAAAATAATTTTTGTTTTAAAATAGATTTATTTATTTATTTACAAAGTCTGCAGTAGGTTGCTTTTGTACACCTATAGAATGCCAGCAGCACTGTTGCAAACTTTTCCAATTTCATTGTTATATATACTCATGCATGGAGACAAACACTCTAAGTTTTCCTTGCCCATAAAAGATAGGTAAAAATGTTGGTAGGGAATGGGAAGGGTTGGGAGATAGAGGTGAAAGTATAGTAGGATGTAAGATGAAAATTAAATTTAAAATAATGTTTTGTTTTATAAAAAAGAATATCACATTAAGATGCTATAGCTGATGAATGCCATTGACAGTTTGTCTCTAAGACTAGTACTTTATTTGATGTTTTTAGAGGTGGTTTGTTTTCATTTTTGTAAAGTTGTAAAGGGACTGGTAGGACTTAGCCACTTTGACATAATAACAGGTCTGTTGTAAAACAACAGATCTGTTACACTCTATGTATATTATACAATATTGGTATATCCATTTTTTACTGTATTTCTGATTATTCATTCTCTAGATACTGGAAAATACTTGTAATAGATAGGAAGATGGCACAAGAGCCGTGGTAGCTGAGTGGTTAACGCTCGCTGTAAATATAACAGAACGCGAGTAACCCGGGTTCGATCCCCGCCGGCACCAATGAAATTGTTAATTGCAATTTTAAGTGCTGATTTACCACGTGCTCGGCGGTGAAGGAAAACATCGCGAGGAAACCTGCATGTCTGAGGAATAAGAAAAAAAATATTTCGAAGACATGTGAAGTTCGTCAACACGCATTTGGGCAGCGCGGCGGACACTTCCTTGCCCTAAAACCCTCTCAGAAATGATCTAACTATTGTGGTGATCCATTTTACATCGCAAGTAAAAATTTGTCTCAAAATTCTCTCCTTTCTGTACCATTTCAGCAATATGATGCAAGCTTGGCCCTGGGCCTCTCTGTAACTGCAACTGGCATCACTCAGTTTGTGGTGTAATTAACCATTTCAAAAATTATTATTAAATAACACATTATTTCTTCCACTCGAGAGCCTTTCTTAGAAAGGTTCTCGAGTGGCAGCCTCGTACCGGTAGGCGTAGTGTAGGGCGACCCCCACTAGATGGAGTGACAACCTGGTAAGACATGCAGGAAGTCGATGGATGCAGGTGGCTCAGGACCGTGCTTTGTGGCGTTATTTGGGGGAGGCCTATGTTCAGCAGTGGACTTGTGAAGGGCTGTAATGATGATGATGATGATGAACACATTCTTAAGATTTTTCCACAAAAAATACATCAAAAGCCAGCCACAGTTTGAGGCAAATTCACTTCCACTATCGCCTTCAGTTCGTCGTTATCATAAACCTTCTCCTGGCAACCATGAGGTAATAATTTTGCACATTGCACCATTGAAAAAATAATATTTAACTTACAGATACTTTTAATGAATCAGTTTCATCTATATTAGAAAGGAAAGTTCGAGGTTGGCTCACTGGAGTCATTGAAGATATGAGGCGAAGCAGTCCTGTGCAACAATGGCTGGACTCATTTCCCACAGACACAGAAGCTGAAGAGAAACCTAATGAAGAACAAAGTGTCGATACACAGTCAGATGAAAATAAACCTACAGATCCTGTGACAGAAAACACGGTGATTGAAGCAAACAACGTTGAGTTTCACGAAGACAAGAGTTTAGATGCTCCAACACAAAAAGAAATATGGAAGAGAAAATCTCTGGACTGTGAAATGCTCACAAGTACACCAAACAGCAGAAATGTTAAGAATAAATTGCACAGAGATCACTCCATTCAGTCAGAAGGTTGTTCGCCTAGGTTTAAAAATCCATTGCTCAGGGATCAGTCCCTCCAGGTAATATCTACTGTATCCACTACATAAAAAATTTATGATATAATGAATGTTATAAATACACTGTTGTTCTATGTTAGATTCTTAAATGTTCATAAATACAAAATTTAATTTAATATTACTTAAAATTTTATTGAATAAATAGTTAAATAATCGTTAATTTAACTTTCATCAATTATTAAACTAATGAATTAATCATTAAAATACTAATCTGAAATATCTAAAACTAAATCTAAAAAGAAATAAATTTTCCCTGTCGTTCCAGAATTACTCCACAATATTGAATTGCATCATAAAGCTCATTATTAGCAAATAGTTTAGAGTAACTTGCATTTATTACACTTGGGATACCCATTGCTTTACAAAATATAGTATTATATTGTCAAAAGTAATGGGTATATAGTATATACTATTACTTTATAGGTAACAGATTGAAAAAGAAATTAAAGCTTGACTTTTAAGTATTAGGTACTATTTTTCATAATTTTGTATCCTTGATGAAGAAATATTTATTCCTTATGGATATTATATTAAAACTATATTATAATAATATTTTATCTAAAATATCCGCCTTCAAAAGAATTATATCTTTACCTTTATAAAAAAATTAAGGAACTTAACATTTTTAGCTTTTTTATTATTCAGTATAGTTATGATAGACATGTGTCATACATTCTATTCTATTATAGTTTATGTTTTATTATTAGTTATGGTAGTGAAAGTTGGGTGTGGCAGAAGAATCATGAAGTTACAATTATACTGCAGAAATATGGTCATTAAGAAGTATGTTAGGGCTGATTCTAAATGATAGGGTGAGGAATTGTGTGATTCAATGAATTATTGAGGAGTTAAAAGTACCCTTTCCCATTATATATATGAATGTGACAGAAGTGAGGTGTGTCAGGATTGTGCCAAATGGAAAGCCCATAGTCTTTGCCTACCCCTCTGTGTAACAGGTGTGAGAGTTTATTTTATAATTATTAAACTATGATAAACTTGTTTTGTTTTTGTGTTGTGAACAAAACAAACAAAAAATTATTTACTTTTTGGAATAATCTTTTTAGTGTTGGCATCACCGACACTACACACTTTACTACTTGTTATATTCCACTGTGAAATGTGTGCTTTATAATTTAATTTTTTTTTTAATTCAATAGACTTGAAATTTCTGAGAAGTAATATTTTATATCCTCATTCTGTAGAATAAGATTAATAAAAGCTTTTCATTTACAACAATTGCTTGTTTTAGTCAGATGCAAGTGGATCAAGCAGTAGCTCAGTCCTAAATGTCCTGGGGGCCAGGAAAGTGGATGCTGAATCAGTTCTGTTAGCATTAGGTTTTGGGCCAAGCGAGAAGCAGCAAAAACTACAGAGAATACCAGATCGGTTTTTGGTACCTTCTAAGGTTAATATTTCAACAATACGTGATCACTATATAAACATTTAATCAAGTTTAATTTGTTTGTTTTTTAACATTTTTTTTCTTTAATATTGTATGTCTTACAATGCCATAAAAAGTCCTGAAACGCAAATATGATTGCAATCACATCTTATTTGGTTAAGTAACTTAAAGAAACTTTTGTTAATAACTAACAAATATAGTGATTTTAATTGTGCTTTTAACATTTTATACATAATATGATAATAACTTCCAGCTGAAAGGAATAAGCACAGAGCAATTCATAAAAGATGAACAGCTTTCTATGCGAATGCATGACTGTGGTATATTTGGATACAGAGGTCTAACAGGTAAGTCAATAATCTCTTCATTTTTTAATTAATCCAGTGATGGGAAAGGCTATAATCTAATAATGCTTCAACTGACTAACATGGTAGATATGTATTTATTAACTGTGGTTCATAATTTATATATCAATTTCTGGATATAATATTGATGTTTAAAGGTTGTTTGAGTATAGTATATTTAATTAATTTTCACTTTCCATAAATACACTGTAAATGCCACTGGGATTCTTGCTAGTTTTTCCTGGACAGAGGCTTTTTTCTGTATCCATGGTAAAAGTAGAAAGCCACTTTTATGTAACTATTTAATCTACTTTGAGAAATTATTTTTCTATTCTATGCTACTCCAATATTGTTATTCAGGTAACACCGGGTGTTGCAGCTATACATAGTATTTTTACGAAAAATATTAGTATTAATTAGTATTTATTACACATATGGTATTATACAAAACAGAGCAGTTTCATTTGTTTTATACATAACTAATATATTTTATGCTACAGTTGATTCCTGACCAAAAATAGCGTCATATCACAATGTCATTATCATTGCCGGCGGTGCATGGGCTTTGCAAACGTTAATTTAACAACGTAATGTATTTTAGTGCTACTAACAAGACTAATAAACTCACAGAACACTGCACGCCCGTATGCCGTTTCATGAAACCAGTGCCTTCGGGCTTTCATGGGCCGTGTCAGATCCCTGATATAGCTGTACAGTAAGTATTACTTTTGATGTGTTTCTCTTAATAATTTTACCTTGCTACTAAATTTTGTTAAACGACTTCAAAAAGTAGGACGTACTCAATTCGACTGTATTTATGTTACCTCAGAACTTTTTTCTAGGTGAATCGATTTTGATGACTTTTTTACTTGAAAGCTGGTACTTCTCAGGTGGTCCCATAAAAATTTGATCAAGATCTGACTAGTAGTTTTTGAGTTATCCTCAATAATGCGTATTCAATTGACTTCGACTACATTGATGATGTTCTCATTTTATTTATATTGCAGTCAGTTGCACAAAATTTTTAATTTTATCCCTTGTTGAATAACAAGCTTTAAGTGCATGATATGTGGTGATTGTTATGTCATATAACATACGTTATTATTTGTTGAATGTTCGAGAAAATTTATCGCTCCGCTGTTCACAACGCTCTGTTGTTTCACACTACCGTGCATATTTGTGTTAGAAACTAGTTTTAGCAGAAAGGAAAACCGACCCTTGGTAAGATTAGGTTCTGTTTAGTTAAACAGTTAATAAAACTTCAAAGAGGAGTTTTAAGTCGCAAAGTAAGCTTAGCTAATGAGTGTTTATAATTATTTTTATTATTGTGAGATTGCGTACAATTAATGTTGATAAAATCCAGATCGTGGACACGCTTGAAAATAAATAAAATTACATCAGTCAACGAAAAGTTGTGTTTTGATTATTGACGTCGCTGTAAATAACTATCAACAAAAATCCATATTTAGATCGTTGCGTATATGCTTTCGTTTGGGAAGAGACACTGCGCCGCGAGTTACTGAGTTAACGTAAGGGTCAGTTCACACCGAGACGTGACGCGACACGACAAGGGGCGCACTTTTTAAGATAGTGATACAAAATATAACTTTATTTTTATACAAAAAGATACACATCTTATTGAGATAATGCGAAAATATCCCGCAGCGTCGCGAGATGCCACGAGGCGCAGTCTGGAGTCGTCGTGGCGACTTGTATCTACTATTACTATTAGGCGTTGGCCACGCTAGAGCGACTGCGGGCAGCGGGGGCGGGACGCGTGAAGATGCTGCACGTTGCCGTTGTTGTATGCCACGTTGAGGCGGCTGTATGACATGTGGTTTCTTTCTGCTATTTTTGCGCGGACTAAAAATGACTAGAAGGGAATAGTTTTTATGCACAGGATATAATGCAAATTAAAATAGGAGTTCATGATTTAAACTAAAACAGGCATCATTTTCATGAATATCGTAGACTGTATGATTAAATACGTCAATACCCAAAAGGTATTGAGAAATATAATGTTATGCATATTATTTTCATGCTTACTAGACCATATTGCCGACTGAGACATTATTTCGTCAATAAACGTGTCCGTATTTATATTTTGCATCGCGAAAAAATCAACACGTTTTAATTAAAAGGCAAGACGTGTGAACACGTAATATATCCTGCGGGCGGGACGGGGTAAACATCGTCGCCGATGATATTTTTCCCGTCCCGTTCATGCCACGTCCCCGTCCCGTCTGTGTATCCGTAACGTATGCATTATCACGTACATTTTCTATGAAACGTTATTTCCAAAATTTCACATCCCGCCCCGCCCGGGATAAAACACGTTATGTATGCAGCGACCTTAAGTCGGGAAAATGAGTGGGAAAAATAACAATACCAGACGAACGGGACGTGCCACGTTGGCGCGACTAGCGTGCGCGTCAGGCGACCACGACCGGTGGAGAATATAGTACGTGGTCGCGCGTCTAGCCATTTAATTAAATGTTGATGTGTTGATTTTTCCGCGATGTAAAACATAAATACGGAGACGTGTAGTAGCGAAATAATATCAGTCTGCAATATGGTCTAGTAAGCATGAAAATTATAAGCATAATATTATATTTCTCAAAACTTTTGTGGGTATTGACTTATTTCATCATACTATGTACGAAATTCACCAAACTGATGCCTGTTTTCGTTTAAATTATTAACTCCTATTTTAATTTGCATTATATCCTGTACAATTTTTTTATAGGATAGAGGTGACAACTGAGCACACAGTCCACCTGATAGACATACAGACATAGACATCTACATCTATCCTCGTTTGCGATTCAAAAGGCAGATGCGTTGTCATCCGTGAGGACTAAGATGGAATGCCTCTTTTCTAGTAAAGAGGGTCTCTGGTTCTCTACATTTACCGTACGAAACAGCAGCATTAAGCTGCTATTTTACGCTAGTATTGTGTGAGAGCGTGGTCCTTCTCTACTAACTAAACTAACTAACTAACTAACTAAAACAAAAGTTGCACATCGGAAATAGTATTTGTTTAGTATTTTTAGTCGTCACTCTGAAGCCCACTATCGGACTTGTACCTACAAGTCCGATCTGAGCCTGATCTGAGGTACAATCTAACGCACATTTTATTTTGTTTTTTTTTCATCTTTGTCTGATGAGTTCACAGACAACGACCGTCTCTTCAAAGTCCATGTCGGTAAATGACGCGCTTCGATTTAAAAAAATGTCACTGTCACCCTTCGTGAGCGCACTCCGCTTTGGAAAAGTGACATGGCAAAAACTTTAATGTCACGGTGACAAAAATCACCAGTGCGCGCTAGCTCTTAGTCCTCACGGGTTCGGGTGACAACGCATCTGCATTTTGATTTGTAGTCAAGGATAGTTGTAGATGTCTATGGGCCACAGCAACCACTTACCATAAGGTGAACTGTGTACACTCGGTCACCCTTAATCCTAAAAAAAATGTAATTTTTACCTGGATATTCCTTAGGCCACTCAAGTGTCAAAAAGTTATATCTTTATTAAAAAGTAAAAGCAGACTTCAAAATTTACTAGTATCACAATCTGAAGTCGCGGCTTTAATTTATAAACACTTTATATCTTAGCACAATCTTCAGAATGTGAAATTAATTAATTCTTAGGTAATGATTTCTTATATTTACGCGAACACTACATATATTTAAATAAAACTAGTTTTTACCGATTTTATCGTGTATATTAACTTATTTTGTATTCCCGACGTTTCGAGCACTTTACAGCACCCATGTTCACGGGGGGACTGTGTTCGACGTCTCAATGTCATAGTTAACCACGGTTACCTGCAGATTAAAATAATTAGTTTTTGTTCCGATCTCCGCAGTATGAACTTATTGTATTTTGAGATCTCGCAGTTGTTTGCTTGGGTTGGAATTTAATTTTATTAATTATTGGATCCCAAGGAGATGGTAGCACCCAGCCACCTTCTCTATTGAAATTAAGATGTTTTTTGATTTCAATAGTCAAATCTAGTTTTAGTTAAAACTGGTTTTATTTAAACCAGTTTTTAGTTTCTTGGAATTGACTGTTTAGTTTCAATTTAAAGTGTATTTTACACGCAAAAGACGTCGATGTAGGTGGTCTGTTGATTGTTGTGACCTTGCATCAAAGGAAAATGTTATATGTAATATGCCATAGGCGACCGTATTCTTCCAGTTTGTACAATGTACGGTACATCGCCAATAAACAAATCGCGTACTTCCTTTAAACAGTATAAAGTTTTATGATTTTGATGTGTCCTATTTTAATATTTAGTATATTACTTTGGGTGTTCAATAAAATGGGAATATGGAAATGGATATGTTATGGGCAACTTTATTAAATAAATGTATTTTTAGTTTTCAACATGATTACGTTTTAATGTGATACACTTTAAATTTGTTCTTTAAGTTTGAAATTCCCCACCCTAAAGAACCCTTGACCCTGATCATAATTCCCGTACTGCAACAACTGTTGCTTCATCATCTTCAAATCTCTGTCATCTGTCGTCTCAGATACTCGTTTAATCTCGGAAATGTATAGACATCACTAGGTGCTCGGTCTAGTGAATATGGAGAATTCTCAAGTATTTTAACGCAATATCTATTGCAGATATCGCAGCGGCGGACTTGCCTTACGAAACGGGGCCTTATCTTGGTGAAACCAAACAGTCCTCTCTCTTCCTCCAACAACTGCCTCGCTTTTTTCGGACGGATTTCGTGACACAATTTTTATTTCTTCTACATACAAAATGCCCGCAACTATAAATCCATGGTGGCGGAGATATTCAATAACTACTATCCCTAATATTTAGGTAACCTACCCAGAAAAGAGCTTTAGCAGCCAGTTTTTACTTTTTAAATTCCAACCGCATTCTCAATTTTTGAACGCCCCCCGTATGATGAGAGACTTAGTATGTTACGTTGCTCATTGCTTCTGTCTAAATCGTCGGTATTCATCTATTTTTACGATATGAATAATTTTTTTTACCAATTAGTAATATTTTAGCAGTATGAACATTTCCGGAAGAGATGTTAGCTTACCACAGGCTTCGGTAGATGTCGCCGGTCAGGAAGAGATAAGCATCATCAGTTATTATTGACGCTGAACATGTCATATATTTAGCGTAACTAATATAGTTGCAAGTGTAAAATTTAGGTCTTATTTGTGAACTAAAGCCGTAGCAGCGATCATAATCGATCAAAAAGAGGCAAAAAAGTGGATTCAATTACATGATGCACTCACTCGTCATAATCTACTCTTAATGGAGTGTAGAAGTAAGGAGTACCAACTCCCATAGTAGAACAGTTGAAAAAGTGGCCATCTGTAAGCAGTAAATAACGGTTCAAAAACTCTCCACAACAGCGCTGGAGTAGCTACTGGGATGAAATGAACTTAACAGTTGTCGACGGTTTAAGTGTGCTGCTAAACTGCTCAGTAGCTCTAAAATCTAAAATAATTTTATTTAGTAAATATAACCTCGAAAAAGTCGTCTATCCCACTAATATTTTTCGGTGCGTTCTTTAAAATTTACCCCGTAGTTGTAGCGCCACCCTTATTTAATTGTTTTTATGGACACTTTTTAATACACAGTCTGTACTGCTTACTTCTACACTCCATACTACTCGTATATTATATAGTGTTATGCTTAAGACCAGAGGTAGGTTTGGATACAGTGTTTTGCTGAATAACCGCACAAGTTATTTAACTTAAAATATTAACGACTATATGTTGTGATATTACAGGGAATCCTCATGTTCCACCGTCGACAATTGTAGCTAAAATTATGGAGTGTATATTGCAAGACAATGTTTGTCGAGAGGAAGCCCTGATGAAAACTCGACACTCCATCGCGGATATGCGAAGCACGCCAGCCGTCCACGCTCATTTGGTTCGTGCCGCGTTGCACAGGCAGACAACCAATTATTAAGAGGTCATTTTACTTATAAAAAAACATAGCCAGAGTCATTACTTTAATCATTAGGATGCGATTTTATGTAACTTTAACTTCGGGAAAAATAATTATATATGTTATGTTTATTTTGACACGAAATATTTAAAAATTTACTTATGCCAATAAAGATTAAAATAATTTGTGTTCGATTGCGTCGGTTCTTGTATTCTCGCTCGCAATAGAATAACTATTCCTGTGCCTATGGTTTGACCAAAAATGTTATTACGGTATACTTATTATCATTGAGTGTTTTATTATAAATAAGATATTTTATATTTATTCAGACACGAAATATTTAAAATTTTACTTATGTCAATAAAGATTAAAATAATTTGTATTCAATGGCGTCGGTTCTTGTATTCTCTCGTTGGCCCTTAACTATTTTTATGCCCTATGGTTTGATTTTGGTCAACGTTATTATTGAACCTTATTGCCATTGTTTTATTATAAATAAAAATTGTTTATATCTATATAATTATTTTATAACAACTACTTCACTTACACAAATCTCAAGAAACAAAGTGTTGAGTACTAAAGCATCAGAATTAACATTATGCCCCGTTAAAAATTTATTTTGTGTTTTTGTTGCGAGTTAGTAAGTTTAGTAAATAAATTTAGTACTTAATAATATTAATTTAATTTTATGTGAACTAAATATCAATTAAATGCCGTTGGATTCAAAAGTTAATTAAAACAGTTTATGAATATACGTTCTAGATTATAATGTTTCAATTACTTTTTAAATGTTTAATATAACAGAACTTAAAATAAACATGAACACTACATAATATGTACTTACTTAAAAATTACATGCGATACCCCATTTAACTTAGGAGGTACATAACATTGTAAACAGGTTCATACTGGCACACAATTTAGTAATACTAAAGATATATTTTAAGAGATATTTTTTCTACTTAAGGAATGGTGTTTTAGTTCACATTATTATTTATTTTTCATACAAAGTAAGAATTTTAAAAATGTTTATTTTGTAATAATTGCTAAATTGTCATTAGAAAAACAAAAGCAAAGGTATATGAAATTTAATTATCTAGTATAATAATTTTACGTGATTGTTGCATGTACGTACAACCTGTTAAATTTCGTTTTGAAATAACAGTTTTTAACTAACCAATGAGATTAAACCCCAATACGTTTTCGCTAGCTATCCACAGTAGATATTTTAGTGATATATATAGTAGATTTCCTTTGTGTTATTACAGACAAAATTCATGTATTCATCAGTGCCAAAATGAAAAGACGCAAAATTAGTTAGTTAAACAAAGAAGTGTTGTTATAGCAGTTTAATAAATAATTATTGTTTATAATTTTCACTTTTTATTCTCACCAGAATTGTAGAAAATCATACCAGGTCGGAATAGCAGGTTATAATTATGTTGCAAATAAGTTATAATTTTGTTGAGTACATATTATATACATAAGTACATATTTTAAAATTTACTATACAGAATGTTCATTTTTAAACTCTTAAATATAAATAAATGATTACTTAAAGTTTTTTTAAGATAGTGAATACATTTAAGTAAGTAAAATTTTTTGCCAATGGCTTTTGCGAAGAGTTTTAAGTTGATTTACTATTTATTGTCTTGAACAATTAGCTTAATATATAGTTTTTTACGATCGAAATCTTTGAACCCGGGTAAAATTTAAATCTGTATAATATAATAATTTATTTATTTTAAATAATTATTATATTTTAATATTAACTTAACAGAAATCTTGCACTCGATACGCACACATTATTTTCTTTGATTGGTTCAATGTTCAAAACAGGATCAAACTTTATTTGTATAAAGCGCTAAAGACAAGCTCTCCTTAAGCATATAACTTACATGTTTATTTTTATACTTAAACTACAAAGGACTGTAGCAACAAACTGGCTAGACTGTGTGTACCAGCAATATTGAGAAATGTATGTTTAACTTGCCTCAAAATATATTTTTAGTGAAATTTAAAATTACTGTTTCTAGATTGAATGTACAAAAAATTATTTTAAAATAGATGTTAGATAGGACTTAAATATTTTATAATTTTTGTGACTGTAAAATTTAATTTAAAAATCGTACCTATTGTGATTAGAATGTGCAATTTTTTAACATGAACTTAAACTTGACTTAACTTTGACTTAATTAACTTAAATTTGACTTAATTAGAAATAAATTATGTATGTGTAAGTTTTATTCAACTAGAATATTGAAGTTTAAATCTTAGGAGTCTATATTCTGTATAGTGGTAGACAGGGTTCCCTAACTAACGATCTTCAAGTATATCTTCAAACATTTTCTAGGAAATATACACAAATTTTATCCATATTTGATACTTTTGAACTTTGATCTAACTTTTAAAACTTTTGTTAATTAAGATAATATATAGATATTTTATCTTATAAATTTATATAAATTCAATATTTTAATAATGTAGATTAAGTTCAATGTGTGATTTAATTGTGCATGTGTGTACAAATTATGGTTAGGACTGTTGTGTTATTTTACACTCAATATAAAAACCTTTTAACACTTCACGTATTCACTGCTTTCGAAGCATATTTTGAATTTACAAATAAAATAATATACCTTTCTTTAAAAATATTCTTTAAATCTATTTTTATTTTGAGCATTAATTAAATTAAATTATTTTGCTTGCGGATTTTACGAGAATAATATTATTATTCTCGTAAAATGTTAAATCCCTTATGTCATTACCTACCTTCAGTCCACTTTTGTGTTTAATGTAAGTAATTTAATTACGAAAATTCGTTAATATTTCACATTTTGTGTAAAATAAGTACCAATAGGAAAAGAAAATAATCATCATCAACATTTTCAGTAATATTAATACGAGCTAAACAATTTGTTTATTGTTTTATGTATAAACATTTATATATAGCTTGAGTCACTTGAAAATGTTTATATCTTGCGAAATATTTAAAGCATTGTGGACGTCTGTAAAATATCACTTTTTTCTATTAAGTAATTATAATTATTAGTAAATCCGTGCCTTATTTTGAGCCTTTTACGTGTTAGAGCTCACTCTATAGCCTCTATGGTCCGGCGAACACATTCTTTACAAAATCTTGCTAAACGCAATATATTTCGTTTCGTTGATGAGTATCATGGGGATATCCGACAATTTAATTTAAAATTAAACCATGCGTACTGCTTGTAAAATTTGAAGTGAAGCTTTTATGATATTTTTTGAAATAAATCCTAGAATGAAAAAAAATGCTATTCAAATATAAATACTTAATAAAGATTTTTTACAGTGTAGGTATTTTCTCGAATAAAATATATTTTTCAGATGAGAGTAAGTAATGTTTTATGTAGATTTATGATGCGTGCTGTGAAATGTGACCCAAACCACTCTATTATAAATAGGCTATAAATACCAACTAAAGCCAATAAATATTATGTAATTTAATTTTATATTATGTTTTTAATATTATGTAATTTTGTATTTAATATTTTGTAATTTAACTTAATTTGAAGTATAAAAAGTGTTCTCGTGTGATACTTAATATGTTCCGTTAATTGCTCATTAAATTAATATATATACAAGTTACATTATTTGTGGATATTGTTTTATGTGTGATTATTGTTGTAGAAGTTGTAAGGGATCAAGACTAAAATAAAATAAAATGAATACAGTCAAAATAGTTTTATTCCTTTCATTAATTACTTCAAAATTTATTATTTTAATATATAGGTACTTTGCTATCCAAATACCAAATATATCTTACTTTTATGCAGTAAACATAAGTAACATCAAAATACATCATAACACATGACATACACGGTAACACAACTACGAGCTATTTATACTTTAATATGACATTAAACATACAATATAACAAGTTACAGCGTTCACAGTTTATATGTCCCACTGCTGGGCACAGGCCTCCTCTCATTTCTGAGAGGGTTTTTAGAGCAAGGAAGTGTACGCCACGCAGCTCCAATGTGTGTTGGCGAACTTCACATATCTTCGAAATAATATTTTTTCTTATTTCTCAGACATGCCGATGTCCGCACGATGTTTTCCTTCACCGCCGAGCACGTGGTAAATCAGCACTTAAAATTGCATTCAACAATTTCATTGGTGCCGGCGGGGATCGAACCTGAGGTTACAATACAACAGCAAATATATTTTTAAGTGGTAGAATCACGCTACAGCTACTCATATTTAATGGCCGCAGCACGAATGGCTCGGCTCGAGCCATTCGTGCTGCGGCCATTAAAAAAAATTTTAGATACCTATGGGCCACAGCATCCACTTACCATCGGGTGGACTGTGTGACAGTCACCCATATTCTATAAAAGTATATTCGAAATGCAGTTACTTTTTTCTTTCCTTGATAGCAATATCTTTCAGGCGAGTAGTGTAATATTTAAATTAGAGAGAGTAGAGAGAGTGTTAGTAGTATGTGAGCTTATTGTACCATCCTCGAAAACGCTCTCTTCGAATGCAGTATTTACGAAATTCGTCAAAACATAATAAAAGTGTAGGGAATGGAATCGCTAAAAACCACCTGGAAAGTAAAAATGTGAATAATTAATACTAAAGTAAACAAATTTAATACTCCATCAGGACAGATATCGCCCGCAGTGAGCAACAAAGATCATAGAGGCAATTGCAGGAAACAAGACGGGTGAAGTCGTCGTGTCAATATTTTATTTGTTTCCAAGCAAATATATCTTCGATTAAGAAGCTAATAATATAGACGCGGGATAGGACTGAGCTACCACAGCCGATGTATTAAACAGTTAAAGTTATCTAACAGTCTAATTTTTAACGTCCATAGGTTGAGTACGAAATAATAAACAAATTCAATTAATTGCAAGTACATTTTATCTTATTAACCTGTAGATCAGTTACTGCCGTAGGCCGTACCAGTAAATTTTCATTTGTAATAGACATTGACAACTGCATGGATGCACAGTATGGACGCCGCCAACGTGTTCGGGTACAAGACAGAATGTATTCATGGCTTGTATACTGGTTGCGCGGAAAACCATTCGTATTATTATATTTGACGGTAGGTGCCAAGTCGCTTGTTCCTTTCCGAAAACGATATCATTCATACCCTTCTATCGACACATCGGGGTGGTGGGGTGGGAGGGGCAAGAAGATGATTCTAGAATGTCACGTAATCATCGGAGCCGAGGACATATAAGACACGCGCGACCGTTGCGCGTCCTCTCTTCCCGCCGCGCCAGTCATTGGAACAACAGCTCTCTTCCCGCCGCGCCAGTCGTTGAAACCACACCGCTAGTAGAAACCGCTTTAGCCTGGAAGCAGTCGAGCTCCAGGAGACCCGCCTCACCTCGTGTGAGATATAGTCGCGCGCCGCCTCTCTCCAGAGTGTCTGTCCAGAAGAAGTTCCAGAAGTTGCAGCTATAGTGCTCAACAGGATAGAAGAAACCCCGGTGAGTCAATATTCCTTTAATTAGTTCCTGCCTGATATAATTGTTTTAACCCGCTCCAATTTGTGTTTTCCTAATCAGGCAGGATTCCTTTTCAGCGATTTGGCACAATAATAGTTTAGTTTAGGGAAGAGCGAGTGCATTGTACCGCATGCTATAATAGTCGCTTTTACGTAAGAGTAGAAGCATTCGCATATACAGTCCACTTTAGTTAATATCTCGCATAATAGGTTTAAGGTTCGACCGGGGAATTAGACTTCGGCAGCCTTAGACACGTGGCTCCACCATTTTATGGTCACTTCGGCAGGATTTGGTCGAATTGTTGAATTAATTAATTAGATAATGCACTCTAATTTATGGAATAGACTTAAATGGTGTTCGTTTAAATTTAAAATTTGATTAGGTACTCGCAAACAGAATTATTCGTTTTATAGCGCTCGTATTTGATTAAATTTAAAGCCTATTAAATAATTGAAACAGTGTAATAGGAACCGTTTGATACGCTTACCCACAATCTTGATAAAATTATTGAGTGCAAATGACGCGTCACCTCGACTCGCTGCGCAGGTGTTCGATTTAATTACGTAATACGGCATACCGAGTGTCCATCCTTCATTGTTTGTGCGTTGTGAGATTAATTGTGATTAATATAACTTTATTATAATAATTTAAAATGGCAGTTAGTGGAAGTGAAATCAAAATTAAAACGCTTTATGCCAAGAGGGACATACTCTTTTCGCGTATGCAGAATATAAGAGAAGGTTACATATCACTTGTGGCTTCGAAATTAGATAACTACGAAGACACACCGTCGTATTTCATACCACACCACGGAGTCATTAGAGAGGACAAACTTACATCTAAGTTACGTGTAGTGCTCGACGCTAGTGCTAAAACTAGCACTCACCTGTCGCTTAACGATATCCTCTATAGTGGGCAAAATTTACAGGGCAGTTTATTTAATATAATAGTCAATTTTCGTTTGTTTAGTATAGCACTATCCGCCGATATTCGCCAAATGTTTCTTTGCATAGGGGTCCGTGAATGCGACCGTAGATTCCAACGCATTTATATCGTTTCAACCCAAAGGAACCTCTAATGGTGTTTGAATTTAACCGCGTTTGTTTTGGTTTAAAGTCGAGCATTTCATGCGTTACGCACGGTGAGACAGCTCGCTCACGATGAAGGTCCCTCTTATTCTAAAGCTAGGAGGGCAATTGAGAGCGGATTATATATGGATGATTTTGTGTACTCGGTCGATAGCGTGGAGGAGGCAACCCTAACCACCGCCGAGGTTATAAGGCTCATGAAATCGGGTCAATTCGATCTTGTGAAGTGGACTAGTAATTCGCGTCCGGTTTTAGATACAATCCCACTATCACACCGTCTTTCGGCGATAAAGGAATTCGAAGATTCTGATACACACAAGGTGCTCGGTCTGTGTTGGTCACCAGAGTCCGACGTGTTTAGCCTTAAGGTAAATCCGCCCGTAGAGAAATGCACAAAGCGCACAATACTGTCATGCGTTGCTAGATTATGGGACGTCATGGGTTTCGTAGCTCCGGTGGTATTATACGCTAAGCTTTTAATTAAACAACTTTGGTTATTGGAATGCGACTGGGATGACTCGCCGCCTGACAGCATTGTTCGGTTGTGGCAGCGCTTTAGAGAGGAACTTCCTTTATTAAGAGAAATTAAAATACCGCGTCATATAAACGTAGATAGAAATAGCGCCATAACGGTCGTTGGGTTTGCAGACGCCAGCGAGAAGGCTTACGGGGGCGTTGTATATTTCCACGTCCAGAATAATGGTAGAAATTCGATTAGCCTCATTAGTTCTAAGTCGAGAGTCTCCCCCCGTAAGGTTGTCTCTCTGGCGCGCTTAGAGCTTTGCGCAATATTAGTACTCACCAAGCTTATTACCGCAGTTATCAGCGCATGTAGGGATAGAGTTCACATAGAAAGGATATTTGCCTTTTCCGACTCCACCGTCGCCTTATGCTGGGTTCATTCTTCACCCCACCGTTGGGACACGTTTGTTGCGAACCGAGTGGCCAAGATACAAGACGAGTTAGAAACGCGGAACTTTTATCACGTGTACGGTACGGAAAACCCCGCCGATTGTCTATCCCGTGGACTCACCCCGATGCAAATAATGGACCACCCGCTTTGGTTCCACGGACCTGCTTGGGTTCACTTGGATCCCTCGCAATGGCCAATAACCGACTTCGAACCTTCGTCAGTGTCACAACCGCCGGAAGAAAAGAGACACGCTCTAGTGGCGAACGTTTCGAGCGAGGTTTCTCCAATCATTGCTTTGGCGAACCGTTTGTCCTCTTGGTCGAAATTATTGCGTAGCGTAATTTACGTTTGTCGATTCGCGAAGCTGTTACCGCGACGTTCGTATGTCTTAGCATCCGATTACAACTATGCCGAGTCGCTAGTATTACGTGAACTTCAACGTGCGCACTTCTCTGAAGAAATTAGAAGATTACAATCGAATAGAGCTTGTAGTCGCGCCTTTCAACGCCTTAAGCCATTTTTACAGGATGGGATTGTAAGGGTAGGTGGACGCTTGTCCAACTCGCAATTGAGTTTCGACCAACGGCACCCTATTGTTTTACCGCGTAAAGACCATATCATGAACTTATTAGTCGACTACCATCATAAATTGAACTCGCACGCTGGCCCCGACTTGTTGATGTCGATTTTGCGTCAGAATTATTGGATTCTTTCTGCACGTAGTTTAATACGCAATCGGGTGCACAGATGTATAGCTTGCTTTCGGGCACGCCCCAAGCCGTCATTTCCGGAAATGGCGGAACTTAGATCTTGTAGAGTAATACAATCAGTAAAGCCCTTCACGCACACCGGGTCTGATTTCGCTGGTCCGTTTAAGGTCACGCTCACTCGCGGGCGTGGTATAAGATCCACAAAGGCTTACGTCTGCATTTTCGTATGTCTAACTACTCGAGCGGTGCATATAGAACTCGTTGGTGATCTAAGCACAGCAGGCTTTATGGGTGCATTTAAAAGATTTCTTTCCCGCCGTGGCCATGTAAGTAGATTGTATTCGGATAACGGTACGAACTACGTCGGTGCAAAACGTATTCTATCGGAACTACATGAGCTCTTAGCTAGCAAGTATTATAATTCGGAGTTCGCTCACATTCTAGCCGAGAACCGCATTGATTGGTCTCTGAACGTCCCAGCCGCGAGTCATTTTGGGGGCAATTGGGAGACTAATATCAAGAGTCTAAAGAGTCATTTATACCGAGTGATAGGAGATCAAATTTTGTCCTTCGAAGAGCTAAGTACGGTGCTCGCTCAAATTGAATGCGTAATGAATAGTCGCCCACTTTGTCGTACGTTGTCTAGTGACCCCTCGGAACCGCTGGCACTAACTCCAGCACATTTTTTGAATTTAACGCCTTTAAAGTATTTGCCAGCCGCAGATATGGATGAGAGCAGACTTAGCATTTCCGCACGCCACAAATTATTAGATCGGTTAGTGCAATCGTTTTGGAAACGATGGAGGATGGAATACTTGCATACTTTGCAGTCTCGGCAAAAATGGAACACAGCAACTGAGCCTTTAGCTGTAGGAACTGTAGTTGTGCTCACCAAAGAGAATACGCTGCCTCTCCACTGGCCGTTAGGAATTGTCGAAGAGGTCTTTCCCGGTTCCGACGGAGTAATTAGGATAGCTCGCGTTAAGACCACGGTTGGGTCTTACCTGCGTCCTGTTGTCCGTTTGTGCCCCCTGCCTCTTCCATAATTTAAATTAGCTTTCTAGATTAAAATTGTGGTTGAATTTAGGTGATCTTAGCGTTAGTTAGTTATTTGTTAGTTGATCTTAGCTCTAGTTGTTTTAGTTAATTTTGAAGGAAATCCTTCAAGGGCGGGGGAGATGGTTGCGCGGAAAACCATTCGTATTATTATATTTGACGGTAGGTGCCAAGTCGCTTGTTCCTTTCCGAAAACGATATCATTCATACCCTCCTATCGACACATCGGGGTGGTGGGGTGGGAGGGGCAAGAAGATGATTCTAGAATGTCACGTAATCATCGGAGCCGAGGACATATAAGACACGCGCGACCGTTGCGCGTCCTCTCTTCCCGCCGCGCCAGTCATTGGAACAACAGCTCTCTTCCCGCCGCGCCAGTCGTTGAAACCACACCGCTAGTAGAAACCGCTTTAGCCTGGAAGCAGTCGAGCTCCAGGAGACCCGCCTCACCTCGTGTGAGATATAGTCGCGCGCCGCCTCTCTCCAGAGTGTCTGTCCAGAAGAAGTTCCAGAAGTTGCAGCTATAGTGCTCAACAGGATAGAAGAAACCCCGGTGAGTCAATATTCCTTTAATTAGTTCCTGCCTGATATAATTGTTTTAACCCGCTCCAATTTGTGTTTTCCTAATCAGGCAGGATTCCTTTTCAGCGATTTGGCACAATAATAGTTTAGTTTAGGGAAGAGCGAGTGCATTGTACCGCATGCTATAGTAGTCGCTTTTACGTAAGCGTAGAAGCATTCGCATATACAGTCCACTTTAGTTAATATCTCGCATAATAGGTTTAAGGTTCGACCGGGGAATTAAACTTCGGCAGCCTTAGACACGTGGCTCCACCATATACCGTTGCTGACATTTCACAAGCTGAATTTCTCCAGAATATCTTTTCTCTACCACTTGTATGCTGATGATCTCCAGATATATCTACAAACCGCCGTAGAGGATCTGCCAAAGCAATTTACGATTTAAACGAGGACCTAGCATGTATTCTTGACTGGAGCCGATTATATGGGTTAATTGTTAATCCGATAAAATTCCAAGCTCGTGATTCGCTCCAAATTAAATAAAACTCAAATCCCATAATATTTAATGGTGTTCAAATCTCCTCCAAAGGACGTAGTGAAAAACATGGGAATCTTGATAAATTCTAGCCTTTCTTGGTCTCCTCAAATCAACGTAGTGTCTCGTAAAATGAAAATGTAAATGGTGTAATTACAGCTTATGGTTCACTCCGAAGAATTAACTACTTCTTACCCATTTCCACCAAAATTATGCTTGCCCAATCTTTACTGCTTCCCATCCTAGATTATGCTGACATAAGTCCTCCCTACCTTAAAGAACGTTTCTAATTTCTCAGCTCCTCTCATAAACTTTCCCTTCGGTCCTTAGAAAACCTTTCCCTTCTATGTCCCTTGCACTCTTCTACTTTTTATAGTAAATCTTTTTCAGTTCTTGGAGTGAAGCTTTGGAATTTCTTACCATTAACTATAAAACATGCTCAAACAATAGAATCCTTTAAAAACCTAGTTAAGAAACATTATCTTTCCTTTTACATTCTCCCTCCTCCTTTTATCTATTCCTGTCCTTTTATGATCACTAGTCTGTCAATTAAGTAAATTCCAGTATGATTATTAATTTACTTTTATATTTTAGACTAGCTGTTCCCCGCGACTTTGTTCGCGTAAAATTTATTACGATTGAGTTCCATGGATTTAAATTTTATGCGAAAGACCCCAATTCTTTTTCTAAAATAAAAATAAGACTAAGTTACTCCTTATAACATCAGCTATCTGCCACTGAAAGTCCTGACAAAATTAGTTCAGCCATTTCGGAGATTATCCGGAACAAACAGAAAAGCAGATACAAAAATTTAAATAATTGTTTTTTTATTTTAAAAATATTTCATACAGCTGTGCCCCGCGGTTTCACCCGCGTATATCACGTGTCTTCGCCGCGCAACATGAAATGACACAAGCTCATTTAGTTCAATCATTTTAGCTAAAAAATTGGCAAAATTAATGTAGTACTTTTATCTTTCGGTATAATATGTACGTTTTACTGTAAAAATTAAATTTTATCCATTCTCTCTCTCTCCCTCCCGGATGAATGCCCCAGAAAGTGCACCAAAACGCGGCTTCTTCCAGTTTTAAAGATGAAGAAAATGATGGAGGTACGAAAAGATTCTTGATGAATTTTCTGTCAACCTTTCATACATGTGAAAGTGATATCATTTATAGTTTTTGCGCAATCTGCCACAAAATATGAACATTTCTTATCTTTAATCGATTTTTTTGATGAAAGTTTAGGTTCATTAAAATTTCCAAGTTTACAGCCGAAATATGTATGACTAAAGTAAAGAATGGAATATGCTCTTTTAAAAAGAGGTACAATTTATTCCCTAACTCTTTTATTTCATTATGACAAAACTATTTATTTGAATAAGAATTAATACTGTGAATCGTAGAATTAATTCTTATTCAAATAAATATTACGATAACATTGTAACCGACTTTTGTTTCGACCAGTGTGGTGATCTAATTAAATTTTAGAACACAGAAGCTACTATTATGACTTAATTACGAAAGTAAGATATATTCCTTACGCGGACTTTTTTGCAGGTAATAATGAGTAGGGGGAATCCGGGAGACTTGAACCCCTTTTTACAAAAATGACTGTAATATCTTATTGATTTCTTGTAGATATCTCAGTCTTTAACACTTGGATTGCTTAATTCAATAGGCTTCGATTGGTGGTACAAATGTTATAATAACTTTTATCTGCTAAGAATTATGGAACTTTTTTAAAAAAGTCAGAAATGGCTCAAATCTCCCCAACCCATGGGACATTTGACCATATGGTTAGGGAGATTTAACCATACTTTCTGTTACTGGGAAAACAATTTAAATATCAAAGTTTTTGTCATTATTTTAATCAATTAACAAAACGTAAAAACAGTTTGACATTTTATGAATGTCACTTACTCTTAATTAACTGTAATTATAAAGAAATCAATAATCAGTCTTAATTATAATAAGGCACTTATAAAAGTAACATCGTAATTAGAGATCAAGGTCAGTCAAAATTGTTTGTGGCACTTACATCCACCCTTAAAGTATTTTTATTGAGTTAATCACATTCTGGACACATAAAGTTTTCAGAATCGTTAATAGTTAGCCCTACACATTCCTCGTGAACATACCTTTTACAAGAAATACAAAGACGCATATCCAAGAGTTCTTCAGTACCACAAATAAAGCAATACCAACGAGTATCCAACTCTGGTACTCCTTCCCCTTCCCAGTCACCGTCATTAAAGCTATCAGCATAAGGAATTCAATCGTCATAATTTTCTTCAGATTCACTGTCAATTGAGCGAGCTAACGTGCGAGAACGTTTCTGTTGTTTATTTATTTTCCTTTTTTTGGTTTTTTGCTGGTGCTGTATCTTTGTTTCTTTTTATTTTATTTTTCCCTTGCTTTAGTTTTTCTTTAATTTTATTAGAATCTGCTTTAAAATCATCTTCATAATCTGTGTCATTGTTCTTTTCTTGTAAAACTTGCCTCTTTGCTTTTTTTGTGTCTACCTTCTTTCCTCTTTTAATATTCTTCTTAGCTTTAGTTTTTGAGGACTTGTCGTCACCTTTGGCCTTAGTTGTTGTTTTCTTAAGAATTTCATTTGAATCATCATCTCGCACTTCCTTCAAGTTTTCGTAAAAGTCTGTTACATTTTTTTTGTTGAAACTTGTAGCTCGCGACAAACTGGTGGCTTCAGGCGTCCTTAAGCTTATTTCCCGGTTTCTAGCTAAGAAACCTCGGAACCAGTCTTTTCCAGCACAATTGTTATTTGTCCAACTTTGAGGTATTTTTTTATTATTTGCTAGAACATAATCAAAGGCTAATTGCATGGCTTGTTTTCTCGTCAGTCCATAGTGCATTTTACTGCATGCCAAAAGGTAGTTTACTAATTGCTTTTCTTCCCTATTGTCAAAAATCTGCGAGCTTTTGTACTGACTACCTTTTTCTTCTATTTTATTTAATGTCGCTTCACCGCGTACGTGGTACCTTCTTAGAGTCGTTCTATCAATGTCATATTTAATGGCTGTTTTTCTAATAGAAGCACCTCCCTGAATCTCACTAATAGCTTGCTCAAGGTAACGCTTTGTAAATTTTCTGCGACGGGTAGTGCCTTGGGGTTTGTATTGAAACGGCATCTTTGTCCTAAAATATAAAAAGAGCACTTAACTTAGCAACAGTCAACTGACGCCACTGAAGGGAGACTTGAACCAATGGTCATATCTCCCACCGACTAAGTGGTTCAAATCTCCCACACACACCCCCCCTTTCCGGATTCTAGCTTGCTTTACTCAGATACCACAATTTGCAACAAAATGCCATTGTACACACATTCAAATACGATAATCATGCGATAATATAATAAAACTAAATCTTACTTACCTTCATTAATCGATTCACAGCGATCAAAACAGTTTTTCTATTTTTATTTACTTGAGAATGAGATAAACAGGTATATGCCGGTCAAGATCCAACGCGTATGAATTTTGACAAAATGGCTGAACGCTCGTGATTGGCTGCCACCTGATCACCTTATTAGTGGGCAATCAGGCTGTTAGCGCGAAAATTCAAATGAGAAATCAGAGTCGGTTCAAGTCTCCTCCCTGGGCAAGTCTCCCGGATTCCCCCTACTTTATTCATGTAGCACATAATTTTATGTATCATCAAGTTTTCTCAGCGCACGCCAAATAATGAATTTTATAGGCAAAATTTTGCTACATTGGGTTACAATTTTCTTAAAGATCTCCAATTTTTTTGAAAATAAATTATAACCTACGTTACTTTGTGATTATTTCGCTTCCTATTGGTGAAAAAATTATTAAAATCAGTCTAGTAGTTTCGGAGCGTATTCGGTACAAACAAAAAATCTTTCTCCTTGATAATATTAGTATAGGTAATGATTTTTTCTTATTATTTTTTCTTTTTTAATTTTTATTATTTTTTAATTAGAAATATTATATTATTTGTAAAAAGATTATATCTACAAAACATAAGTCATTAAATTAATTAGTTTAGAGTTTCCCTGTAAACGACATTCGATGTTGTTTTATTTTGTGGCGGCAAAATATCCTTGGTATATGAGATAGTTGACTAATTGATAGGCCGGTGATGATGGTCGCTACAGTTAAATTTTGCTTCAATTCTTTAATAAGTAGCCTCATCCCATTGCACATACTCGGGGGGCTTAAATTGCTCAAAAGCATGATTGGCGTTCCGATTTTTAACGTCAATTCGTGTGGTGGCAGTCCAGAAGGGTTTAGAGAATTTAAAAATTCCTGTGGGTCAAATGGACTGCGTCTTTCGGTATTAGTCACTATGTCGATTGATTTGTAATTTTTATTTGGCCGGGGACTTTTAGAATAATCAGATTGTTTATTTCATTGACAGTATCATTCCTAGGCGACGCGAAAGTCCTTTTCGTGCAAATTCTCGATGTCAGGATATACTGCTTCCATTAAAATTTCTAAATTCTATTTGGCCTAGAGACTCTACCAGATGGACGTCACAATTTCTGCTTAAATTTGGAGTGGGGAAAACTTCTTCCCCAAGTTTTAGCAGCTCTTTTGGGAAATCACTATCTGTGATTACATGAATATGAGTGCTCATATTTGTCCTTGATTTTAAAATTTTTAATCTAAGTCCATAAGGGAGACAATTTCAAGCATGCTTTGATGATATCTGCTCGCGTACCTGTGTTAATGACGGGAGGAGTTTGTCGGAAATCTCCTGCAAATAGAAGTGATCCCGCCCATGAGAGCAGAGGAGTTTCTAAGATCTTTTAAGGTTCTGTGCACGGCCTTTATATGTGCTCTATGGCTGGCTCATGGTGCATTGATCCCACATAATCAATGAGGCATCTTGTAGTAATTTACCAAGAGGCCCATTTTTGTGGATAGAACATGTAGATTGTTGCTCAAGAGTTACGGATAGCGGAAGTTTAAAAGTATAATGAGCAGCTTTTCCATCCTTTAAGAGAGTTGCAGCAATTCCTGACGAAGTAACTGCCTCGCTATCTTCCTCGATTGTCGTATCTTAGCAAGTATCAAATGGGGAGCGCGAACTTCGAGAGAGGCATCAACACGGCTGAATTAACAAAGATTTAAAAAGTGAAAATTTTTACTTAAATTACACGGTTAATGTAATTGGTGGTTATGAATGGTATGGGCACTGATATAGCCTTGAATACGAATTGATTTATTTTAACATAACATAAACACTCACGCCTGTCACCCAGAGGGGTAGGCAGAGACTACGGACTTCCATTTGGCACGATCCTGACATACCTCTTTCGCCTCCTTTACATCCATATATCTACGCATACATGCTCGATTAATATTATAATATTTATTTTAATATAACGATTAATACCAAGGTACGAACAATGTGGCCTAGTTTGTACCGGCGTTACTATTGCATATATTAACGTGAGAAAGTAGTTATTGTGACATAACTGTCATAGTTAGATATTTGATATCGCAGATTTTTTTTTGTAGATATTGATGCCCTCTATAAAACTGTTGTACATCACTTTGCTCTATTGTCAACAGTTTCCGCAGCGTACGCGATATACGGATTTTTCGTCGTTACTATTGTATTTTTAACACGAAAAAGTAGTTATTGTGACATAACTTTAATACTTAGACATATGGTATCGGGGACTCTTTTGTAGATATTGATATCTTCTATAAAACTGTAGTACATTACGTTGCTCTATTGTCAATAGTTTCTGCAGCGTACGCGATATAAGGATTCTTTTGGTATTTTTTCACACGGATCACTAATTTGTTGAAAATATACTATGACCTATGTTCATCAGGGATAATTTAGGATTCCAATGGTGAAAGAATTTTTCAAATCGGTCCAGTACTTTTGGAGCCTATTCAATACAAACAAACAAATTTTTCATCTTTATAATATTAATAAATAATAATAATAAGTTATAAATTAAGTGTAGATGTAGATTATAATATTACTTATAGTGCACTCAACCCATTAATTAACTTTCCACTTATTTTTATTTCCTTTTTCGGTTATCTGGAACAAATTGCTGCATAGCAATAAGACTGCCTTTTGTCTTCCTCTTTGTTTCTTCTTATGTTATTTGTTTTGTGTACAATAAAGGGTATTATATTGGCATTAATATAATTCGTACCATCAGGTTTAAAATATCACCATCTTAATTTTATTACGTGACCTATATTAGGAGCTACTCTGCCAGGTATTGCTTAAAACCAAAGCTATATATTATCTTACAAAGAAAACTCCAAAAATCAAAAAAAATCTTATTCTTAGATTAGTGTATTCTAGGGCCCGGCTCCAACTATAACTGAGCGAGTGTGTGTATTTAATTGAATGCAAATGTATTCGTACTAGAGCCATGCTGCAGTTATATTAGTAATATAGTTATAGCACGAATGGGTCGGCTCGACCGGGGAAGGACCACGCTCTCGCAGAATACCAGCGTAAAATAGTAGCTTAATGCTGCTCTGTTTCTTATGGTGAGTGTAGAGAACCGGGGGGACCCTTTTTACTGGAATCGAGGCGTTCCATCTTAGTCCTCACGGGTGACAACGCATCTGCATTTTCATTCGTAATCGAGGATAGATGTAGATGTTTATGAGCCACAGAATCCACTTCCCATCAGGTGGACTGTGTACTCGTTTGTCACCATGTCCTATAAAAAAATGATATTTAAAAAGTATGTCGTTGAATTCAAACTCTTACCACAGAATACTTAAAATAGTTATAAGCTAAAAGGAATCAAGATACGATATGTAACATATTATGAGTTACATATCGTCCAGCGGGTATCGTAAGAGGCAACAGAAAATAACAGTCGATATCAGTAGCAGGAGATGGGCAGCAACATCTTCTCTATAATAACTCAATATAATAAAAAAATGTGGTTGCCAAAGCTTTGGCAAAATCCGCCATATGAGGCAATCTATCGGGGAGGCCTATGAAAAGCAGTGGACTATTATCGGCTGTAATTTATGGATGGAAATGTTAAACTGTCATCTATGAGAGATTCTCTCTCTCTCTCCCTCTCTCTCTCTCTTTCTCTCTGCTCTCAAACTCACTCTAATGGGTTGATAGTGAATGGCGCAATCACAAGTCATGCTAACAATATGTAATGTATGCTAAAGTTTGTCGTGATTTTTGAACTCACCATTGAAAACGCAACGGGTACGTGCAAAAAAAGTCGTTTAGCACCGGAACATAGCAAAGAACACAAGCCAGTGCTAGTTCGAATACTAGTCCATAATTCAGCACTTTATTTTTCATCCCTGAAAAGAAAAATTATCAGTGATTGCTCAAGAGCTAAAACAAGATAACCATTAAGTGCTTGGTTATTACAACGGGCTAAAATCAAAGTTTCCCTGTGTAATAAATCCAGATTAAGAAAATTTTACTATTTTTGGTAAAAATTTAAAAACTTCTTATCTAAATTCTTTATTTATCTAAATTCTAAATTCAAATTTTAAAGACACTATCGATTTGTCGATATTTTTGCATTATAATTTTTCTACGTATTTGTGCAATGGCTGCGTTTGGCAGAAAAAAGCGCTAGGAAGCGCTTGTAAGCAAAATGGCGATAGTAAGCGGTAAGCGCTGTCAAATCGTAAGTAGCTATTTTCCTCTAGGCCACGAAGTTAGCTTCAACCGGGGAACCTTACTTAATTTAAATATATGTTTGTAAAGTATTCCTATTAAAAACTTACCAATCATGAATTTTTAATAACATGTATAATATGTTTATTCATGTCATTATATTACTTGAAACTAATATTGCACAAAAAAAATTCTAAACTCTACTTCAAAACAAACAAATTAAATAAGCTTAATGGCGGATTGTGTCAGCGCTACTGAAGTTAGCAAACGTGTCCTGGCTGAAAACTGTTTAGTTTCGCCATTTTGCTTACAAGCGCTTGCTAGCGCTTTTTTCTGCCAAACGCACCCAATGAACCATGACTTTTTCTACACACAGCCACACACACACATTTCACACACATTGTATGTACACCTTTGGCGTGAATGTTATTAGTTTTTTATTTTAATTTTTATAGCTAATTATTATGTAAAGATCATGCAAATAGAAGTGAAAGTGCTATGAAAGAGTGAAGTCTCCTAACACAAGCTTTCCCCATCCTCGGTTATAATTTATGTATGATCAATGATCACCTACTGATTAAACTATTTTTTTATATTTTATTTATTTATTTATTTACACTTTAATGCACAAAAAAAGTACATATGGCGGACTTAATGCCATTGGGCATTCTCTCCCAGTCAACCATTAGGCTAAACAGAGATAGACATTATGGAGGCGGTGCAGCAATAATCAAATAGAGAGGATAAAAGAAATAATAGTATATGTAAAAAACAATACATAGATATTATAAACATACATATATATATATATATATATATATATATATATATATATATATATACACACACATATATAATATATAATAGAATATATATACATACATACATACATACACTGTATACACATAAATACATAAACATATATCCATATATACATATATATATATATATATATATATATACATAATAGGTTCGTATAAATATTATATATGTCATAACATATATGAAATATATACGAAAAAGAGAGCTTAGTCAATTCAAACTTGCAACGATTTAATCATATACTTACGGACTTGATTTTTAAAGACGAATTTGTTGGGAGCTTTTTTAATGTCAAGAGGGATGTCGTTCCAGAGTCTGATGGCCACGAGGGCGAAAGAGTGAGATAAATAACCAGTGCGGTGTAAAGGAGTGAGTAACTTAAGATTGGCCGAGGAACGGAGAGAAAAATTATGAGAATCTCCCATGTATTGAAATTTAGATTTCAGATACTCGGGAGCACATGGATCGTTCAAAATTGAGAAAAGGGTGCAGAGTATTCTAACATATCTGCGCTGACGGATAGGCAACCAGTTTAACTGTGTACGAAAGGAAGATACATGGTCGTATTTACGAAGACCATAAATGTATCTGATGCAGTTGTTAAGCAGACGATCCAATGTATTAAGATGAAGTTGAGACAGGTCTGAGCAACACACATCGACATAATCAATAATCGGTACAATAAGTGATTGGACAAGTAAAATCTTGGTATTGGTAGGAAGAAAGTTTTTAAATCGATATAGAGATCGCAAAGTTCTAGTAGTTTTGCGACTCACCTCCTGTATATGTTTGTTCCATGTTAAGCAACCATCGATGTACAGACCAAGGTTCTTTACGCTAGTAGAGAATGGTATGACATTATTATTAAACATAATTGATGGTAGGGTGGCAATATCCAGTTTAGATAATAATCTTGAGCTACCTAAGATTATTGTTTGGCATTTAGACGGGTTCACGTTTATGCCATACACAGTAGACCATTCTGAGATATATTTTAAATCATCATTTAACAGTGAAATAGCACTTAGGATATTTGAAGGCTCCACTTGCGCATATAACTGCAGATCATCAGCATACAAATGGTAAGAGCTCTTAAGATTTAGTGTGATGAGATTTATAAAAATGGAAAACAGAAGAGGAGAGATAATACCGCCTTGAGGGACGCCAATTGACACATCACGCCAGTCAGATAGTATATGACCAGTGCGCACAGCCTGTTGGCGCCCCCGAAGATATGTTGAGAACCATTCCTGAGCTGAAGACAAGATATTCAAATGAGAAAGAAGAGCTAACAGGATACCATGATCGACAGAATTAAATGCATTAGAAAAATCAATTAAGATGAGAACGGTCAGTTTTGATTTTTCCATCCCCTCACGAATATCTTCCGTAACCTTGAGAAGAGCAGTAGTGGTAGAATGACCCGGGCGGAAACCAGACTGATAAGGGGAAAGAATATTCATTGAGAAAACAAAAGCAGAAATCTGTTTATGAGCGACAGCTTCCAGAACCTTAGAAAGAAAAGGCAGAATAGAAATTGGTCTGAAATTAGATAAAGAGCTGCATTCAGTAGCTTTCGGGATGGGAATAATAAAGGCTTTACGCCAGAGTGTTGGAAAAGCACCATTCATCAGCGAAAAGTTAATTATATGAGTTATCACGGGTAAAACAGAATCCAGCACGTGCAAAACCATTACCCTACTCACGTCATCACATCCAACGGCTTTCGATTTAATAGAAGTGAGTTTGTTTGATGAAAGTGCTTTGCGTACCTCGTCTTCGTCTACAGGAGTAAAAGTGAAAGTTTCATGAGAATAAGGAGGCATGGAAGATATAAAAGAGATGGCATTAGCTCTAGAAACATCAGAAACTATTTGAGAAGACAGAAAATGACGATTAAAATCGTCAGGAGAAAAGGTGACGCTATTATAGTCAAATTGCGATTTTCCATATCCAAGCGTATTCAAAAACTTCCATATATCAGCCGAAGATGAATTAAGTAGTAGTTCGTGGATATATCGGCGTTTAGCAGCTCTCACCATTTGATTGCATCGATTTCTTGCAGCTTTATATGCTTGCCACTTTACCTCAGTGCGATTCTTCTTAAAAGCACGGAAAGTTCTATCGCGTTTAGCCATAGCCAATCTTACCCCAACCGTGATCCATGGAACAGGAGGACGCTTCAGTCGAACAACACGCTTAGGAGCATGTTTATTATACAGTCCTAATATGTTGCTGTTAAAGAAGTCGACTTTTTCATCAACTGTGGAAGCAGTATATACAGATGACCAGTTAATAGCAGCTGCATCACATTTGAGCTTGTCCATATCTATTCTAGCAAGACTACTGTGAGGGAAAGCCTCACATCGACGGTGAGCTGAAGTGCGGGTTGAACGGAATTGGAGAGGAAATGTAAGGGTGTGCACTTACTTTGAATGCAGATGGGCGGATAATAAATGAATGGTGCTGGGTGGCTGGCACGCTCCTGAGCTGGTTATGCCGTTAAATGTATACACGTGCAACTAAAGTCTTATATCATACACTGTCACTTTCACTTTAATGTTTAATTGTTCGTAATGATTATCACTTAGATATATTAGATACCGGCCGGCAATATATACATAATTAATGCGACGCGCTTTCTTACACCTCTCCGTGACTCCCTTCCGGGGTTGCGACAGACGCGATACTGACGCGATACTGCGCTCGCGCCGAATCAGTGAGTGAGAGAGAGAAAGCGAATCAGGGAGTCAATCGTCGCGCGCGAGTGGCGCGAACATCCTGGGGGGCCCGAGAGAGCACCTCTTCCTGGACTGAATCCAACGGCAGCCTTGCTATCTTAAGCACAGGTCTGCGCAGATGTCCGTAGGCCGTGTCCAGATCCACAACTCGAATCACTCCATCCTTCCCAGGTATTGTACGGGTAATTCTTCCCAGTTTCCATTGGAGCGGGGGCAGGTTATCTTCTTTGATGAGTACAAGTTCGCCAACTTGAGGAGGTGAGGAAGGGGAAAGCCATTTGGAGCGGGTCTGTAGGGTATGGAGGTAGGATCTGGTCCACAGTGTCCAAAAGCGTTGAGAAAGAGCTTTTATGAGTTGAAAACGTTTAAGAGCAGATAATGGCCTGTCATAAAAGGACGGCTCGGGCAGAGCTGTGAGCGGACGGCCTATAATAAAATGGCCAGCGGTTAAGGGCTGAAGGTCCGACGGGTCGGATGAGAGTGGGCAGAGAGGTCTGGAGTTAAGTACAGCCTCAATTCGTGTCAGAAGTGTGGAAAATTCCTCAAATGTAAGGTGTTGTTCACCAATTACCCGATAAAGTAATTGTTTCGTAGATTTAATGTTAATTTCATGTAACGCGCCAAACCAGGGCCCCTTTGGGGGGTTCAACAACCAGGTTACGTGCTGGTTGGCTAGTTTGTGTGTGATTGCATCATTATTAGCAGTGAGAAAATTTTGAACTTCTATGAGGTGATTTCTGGAGCCTACATAATTGGTGCCGCAATCTGATCTAATTAGTACCGGCGTACCGCGCCGTGAGATAAATCGTTGTAACGCTGCGAGAAAGGCTTCTGTGTTAAGAGCAGAGACGGCCTCTAAATGAACCGCCTTCGTTGAGAGACACACGAATATACAAAAGTACGCTTTTAAGAGTTTAGCGTTCCGTAATGTGCTAGATTTAATGAGAAACGGGCCGGCAAAGTCAGTCGTGACTTGGCTAAATACAGGTTGAGGGTTAACCCTGTCCGCGGGAAGGTCACCCATTAACGGGGCTTCGGGTTGAGCGCGACATCGGAAACATCTTATACACTTAAACACCCTGCGTCTGATCACGCGGCGAGCGGATAGTATCCAGAATTGCTGGCGTAGAATGGCGTGTAGAGTGTCCGAGCCAGGATGGCAGTATATTTTGTGATAGTGGTCAATGATAAGGTCTACGAGTGGGCTGGAGCTGGGCAGTATGAGTGGATGTTGAGCATCGTACCTAATCGAAGCGTGAGAGAGACGACCACCGACTCTCAAGAGACCGTCCTTCATAAATGGCGAAAGACGCTGCAGTCGAGCGGTAAAAATTTTATCTGTTTGAAGACGGTGAAAGTCCTCTGCGGACTCATTTCGTTGAACGGAGCGGACCCAAAATAACAGAGCGTCCCTACGTTCACTAACTGTCAACGGACCAGCGCTTCGTGCCTCTGGACCGCGCTTGCAATTGGAAATGAAACGCCTGATACAAGCCGTCACCCCGATGAGCTTGCCAAGTGAGCTGAAACGAGTGAGCAGATCATGGTCAACATCCGGAATCGCTATATGCGCTGGCACCTTTTTCGGTTTAAAGCCTGGTAAGGCATGATGGCCTAAAGCAACTGGCATCTTGGGCCAGGTGTTAGGGGGCTCTTTGAGCCAACTGGGAGACCACCAGAGATCATGAGCTGATAGAGATTGTGCTGACATGCCCCTGCTTGCACAGTCTGCAGGGTTTTGATTCGTGGGAACATGTCTCCATATAGTGCTAGTCGGACTAGACGTTATTTTGGACACTCGATTGGCCTCGAATGTCTGGAGCCGATGAGGGGGCGTGTTAAGCCAAGCTATAACTATTGTGCTATCCGACCAACATATATGCTGGCCAATCGCAATATGAGCTGATAATTTGGTGGACACACGAGTCATGAGTTGTGATAAAAGAGCTGCAGCTGATAGTTCCAGTTTAGGAATTGAGAGGCGATTCTTAATAGGCGCGACCTTTGACTTAGCAATGACCAGGTGTACATTGACCTGTCCATTGGCATTGAGCTCATGAAGATAAATGACAGACGCAAATCCAGCTTCTGATGCGTCCGCGAATCCGTGGAGTGAGTAAGTGGATGTCGGCTTATATTTGCAAATGTGACGAGGTAAGCGGAGATTCGAGAGTTGAGGAAGATCTTGTGAAATGTGCTGCCACTCTGTGTAAACTTCATTGCCAGGGGGTTCGTCCCATCCCAGTTTCAGAATCCATAACTTCTGTAAAAGGAGCTTTGCGCGGAAAATGACCGGTGTGACCCAACCGTTGGGGTCATAGAGTGATGCTACTGTGCTGAGAATAGAGCGCTTTGTGATTTGGGTTATTGGAGGGAGAGAGATGCGATAAGTGAACTCATCCGATTGAGGAATCCATTGTATCCCAAGCACTTTAATGGTGTTCGATTCTGGGCTGATGTCAAAGTCCTTAGGCATGTCACATTGGTCGTCTGGAAACCGTTCCAGGAGCTGGGGACAGTTTGAAGTCCATTTACTGAGCTGAAAGCCACCCATGCCAAGCAAATTAATTAACTCGGTTTGTAGTACCTGAGCAGACTCCACAGAGTCATGGCCACAGAGTATATCGTCAACGAAAATATAATTGCGTAGGATCTGAGCAGCTTGTGGATAACGATTACCTTCGTCATCAGCTAATTGTAGCAGTGTGCGGATGGCATGGTACGGGCTGGACCGTAAACCATACGTGACTATATTTAGCGCATATGTGAGCAGAGGCTGGTCAGGTGACGACCGCCAGAGAATAAGCTGATACTGTCTTTGGTCTGGATGAATGAGTATGTTTCTGAACATCTTTCTGATGTCAGTACTGAAGACTACAGGGTGTGTTCTAAATGACATAATAATATCGACAATATCCTGTTGGAGAGCTGGACCTGTGTGCAAGCATTCATTTAAACTTACGCCATTTGAGCTTTTACTGCTACCATCAAATACAGTGCGTAGCTTATTTGATCCCGTCTTAAAAATGCCATGATGCGGAATATAGAAGTGCGGCCTACCTGCAAAGGTACTTGGGTGACAAGGTGACATGTGTCCCAAGTTGAGATACTCATTCATAAAGTCAACATATTGAGAGCGGAGGGGCGGATTTGCTTGAAGCTTCTTTTCGAGATTGAGAAATCTACGTAACGCAATAGCATGAGTGTTGCCTAAGGTCGGTGCATTTGGTAGAAAAGGCAATGTTACCATATATTTGCCTGATGTTTCTCGAGTTGTTGTGGTGCGGTAAATTTCTTCGCATTGCTCCTCCAAAGGACTGGTCGCTATATGAGGTTGGGGTTCTTCTGACTCCCAGAACCTCTCAAGGCGCTTGCAAATTTCGCGTGTAGTTACGTCGGATTCTGGGTGTGAGCTGATAACGTGAGCTGAAATGGGCTGGTTCGCAGACTTTGCATATAAATCCTCAATAGGTCCTATCAATGCATAATCGAAAATCGTGCCGAAGGCTATAGGCTTCCCCCGGCCCAAAGAAACCTTAGTCCCGTCCAGTACTTGCCCGAGAACGTCGGAACCCAATAAGAAATCGATCGGAGCTGGTGTATGGTAATCTTGATCTGCCAAGGGAATCGGAGGCTCTGCATCTGCTATGCGCGGAACTTTTTGTAATGGCAAATAACCTGTAACATTTTTTAAAATGTGCGCTGTAGCCGTAATCGTAGGTGTGTCATGGTGTGTTGGTCTACAGACTACTGAGATTGATGCCTTTGAGTCCTGTGTGTGGTGGTTGCCCACTCCTGCGATTTTTAGAGATGTTTTATTAAGCGGTGAATTCAAAATTCGAGCCATGCGCTGAGTTATAAGTGTTATCATGCTACCACAATCTAACAATGCTCGAGCTGTGTGAAACTGGCCATGTACGTCTGCTATTTTTAGGGAGACGGTGGGCAATAAAATTGGTAAATTGGTAACGTGCTCTTCACGTTGAGCGGAATTGCAAAAATAACTATTCATAGTTGGAGCTGATATCGCAGAGTAAGCTTGTGATGTCTGTGTGTGGGCTGAGTTTGAGTGAGTGTGCTGATTAGTTTCTGGTTCGTAGTGTTCGTTTATTGTAGATAGTCATTGTTGACCACCTACACGAGACCTACTAGGAGAGCGCGAATGACTTGGTTCATTGTTGTGTGGCCTGGGGTTGACATGTGCGGCGTGTGCTGAAAAATGTTGGGGCTCTTGAGCTGAGCGCTGTCTGGGTTGCTCTCTCAAATGCGAGGGTAGAAGATGAGCATTCGAGTGAGTTGGAGAAGGAACATCGGGCCAATGCAATGATGTGTGGTGTTTTCTATTTCCACACTCTTTGCAAGCCTTCGTGGACTTGCACTCATTCTCATAATGAGGGCCTAAACAGCGTTGACATCGGTTGCGAGCGTTGATGAAGTCCCATCGGCCCTGGATCGGTTGGTCATTGTACCTCGGGCAGGCGATGAGCTTGTGCCCTCTATGTCTGCAGAATGGGCAGGGCATATTATCCGCAATGGGAGCGGCAGGAGCTGATGGTTGAGCCGAGTATACCGGCCTGAGCGGAGCCGGCTGCGGGGTTTTATAGTCGTGCCGACTTGTAGTCGGGTGAATGGGCCGAAATTGATGATGAGCGGGTTGACGAGGCGAAACCTGTGGAGAAGAAGAGGAGGACCGCCTGCGGTATTGGTTGGTCTGTGGGGAGTGCCGACTGGCTTGTGAAGAGTGTGGGCTGGACCACTCGGTCTCCACACAACGCGCGTGTTCTTCCAAGAAGGTGATTAAATTCTTGAGAGTTGGCAGAGTCTGACGTGATCCATATTTACGCTCAAAGAGGGTGCGAAGCTCACCCTTAAGCTTTCGTACTACTATCGATACGAAAACGTAGTCACTATCCTTCATGGGTAGATCGAGATTGTTGAGGGCGCATTGCGCAGAAATGAGCGGAGTCAAGAAGAGTGTGCGGATATCAGAGCGCGTATGGATGTGTGGTAGCTCTAGTATAATGTCCACAAAACGGTCGATCAGGACGCGACGGTTTTCATATCGTCTGGTCAGAATATCTATGGCCACGGCGAAATTCTCGTTGGTGAGCTGAAGATGAGATACCATACTGCGTGCCTCGCCTGATAGGCACGAGAGCAGGTAATGAAGCTTCACAGAATCCGAAATGGTGGTCATGTCATCGGTAAGACTTCTAAAGATGGCTATGAAGGAAGGCCAGTCTTCAATTTTAGAGCTGAACTTCGGCAGAGCAATTTTGGGCAGAACGTGAGCAGGTGTGGCTGACGTGGACGGGTGAGCAGTCTCCGGAAGAGCTGAAGCCACACTTAATTTTTCAAACGCAACTAAGATGTCATTGTAATCTGAAATCGCCTTCTCATAATTCTTTGTATAGGTGGCCTCGACCTCATCGGTGAGGTCCTCATCATCCAGGATCTCGTAGAAGACGTTCTCCAATTTGTGCTTGTGTTCCTCTAGCTTGGCGTACCTAGCAGTAAAGTCCGTTATAGTATACTTTTTCGTATCCTTAGCTATTACCGCCAAGGCAATTTCCTTCAGCTGGTTAATTGCCTTTATCGCCTCACGAAAAATGGCCGCTTTAGACTTGGACGGCATTGTATTTAAATTATTATAAAAGAAGAATGAGAGAAAATAAAATACAATCGAATTGTGAACCTCCTCCTTTTTTGGAAGTCGGTTAAAAATAAATAAATGCGAGTGTGTGTTGTAAATGTTATAATATGTTACTGAGCAGAACTTAAGATAAGCGCGGAGCAGAGAATGTAAAGTGAGCAGAATATACCTACAACCTAAATTATGTAAAAGTATTTTAAAAGTTAACACTAATAGTAGAATAAACAGGCAATATAATTTTTGCAACGAACATATTACAATTCAATCGCCGTGTATTAGTCACCAGAACGAAAATAATAATAAAAAACTTATATACGAAATTAATAATAATGCCTATTGAGAAAGAAATAACACGAGTAAGTACATATAATTAATAATATTAATACTATTTACTTTTTACCTATTAAATTAAACAACAAAATATTTTAACGCTTGCTTCTTTTCTACAAATGATCGAGACAGGACGGCGAGTCCTTAACCTACCTACGACTCAGCTGATCGTACAATAAAGGGCAGTGTTGAGCCGATTGTTAACACTTTTTCATGAACTTTTAATTATATTATATGTTTAAAAATGATGCAATCAAACACTTTTGTTGAAATACGAGACGTTATTTTGTAACAATTGTACATACTTGTGACTCGATTTAATATTATATTCGAAAGCGTTAGCTTAGTGCCTACTTAAAGAGAAACAATGTATGGAGATGTGAATTATTTTTTAATAAATTTTAATGCTAAATATGTATTAATGAATTTTAATATATGGGCTGAGATTATATGATTACATACTTAAGAAATTTTTATCTATTTAAAAGATTTTAATATTTTGTTGAGAGAAATGTGGGTAACTTTATGGGTGTGGTTGGGTTTATTTCCCGGTCTTAGGACACTGTTTATCCATAGGGGCTTATTTCTTATAATCGAAGGACCGTAAAATGAGCAGGGGTCGCTGGTTCAGATGCTTGAAGGACCAGAAAATGTTCGAAGGACCAGAAAATGTATGGAGGGCCTCAACATCGACGGTGAGCTGAAGTGCGGGTTGAACGGAATTGGAGAGGAAATGTAAGGGTGTGCACTTACTTTGAATGCAGATGGGCGGATAATAAATGAATGGTGCTGGGTGGCTGGCACGCTCCTGAGCTAGTTATGCCGTTAAAGGTATACACGTGCAACTAAAGTCTTATATCATACACTGTCACTTTCACTTTAATGTTTAATTGTTCGTAATGATTATCACTTAGATATATTAGATACCGGCCGGCAATATATACATAATTAATGCGAGGTGATGAGCTGAAGGTCGCGGACGCGCTTTCTTACACGTCTCCGTGACTCCCTTCCGGGGTTGCGACAGACGCGATACTGACGCGATACTGCGCTCGCGCCGAATCAGTGAGTGAGAGAGAGAAAGCGAATCAGGGAGTCAATCGTCGCGCGCGAGTGGCGCGAACAACTACGAATAGAGATGGACACAGGTAAAGGCTTGGGGGACTTTAATTTATATGACAGATAAAGCAGATCATGCCGTGAAAATCCAGAAGCAGGGAATCGTCTATAATTGACAACGTGATCAACGGAGGAGACGGCAATAAGGTCAATCCAGGTGTCAGCAGAGTGGAAGTTGTGATGTGTTGCATTTAGAGGCAAAATAGTGAAATTATGAGACAACATGGTCGACCTCAGTTTCGAAGATTTAAGAGAAACCCCAGATAGGTCGGTGTTAAAGTCTCCCATGATAATGTGATGTGTGTAGGCAGAACTGTAAGGCAATAAATTTACTTCCAAATCGGAGAAATAGTCCACTTGAGGTGGACAGTAGACAACTCCAAGAAACACTTTAACACTCTTGACATTAACTTCAACAAAAATGTATTCCATTGAACCGGAACAGAGAGCAGGAGATGTGTTTAATATTTTATAAGGTAAATTACTACGCAGATAGATAGCAACACCTCCGCCTCTTTTACCAGTGCGGTCATTACGGAGTAAAATATAACCTGGAAGACTATAAGACGTGGAAGAGAGTTCAGGCTTGAGCCAGCTTTCGGATATGAGTATAGCATGAACTGCATTAGAAGAGAAAGTATCCAGGAGCTCCGTATGATGTTGAGGAATACTTTGTGCATTTAAATGGCAAATGTGAAAACAGTTTAACAATTTTTGAGATTCGTCGTATATTAGCGTACGTAGCGTTGCGGGCTCATCCGAAGCATCAACAAGTGAAAGGGAAGAGGAGCTGTTGCAAGTGGAATAAAAAGATTCATCATCTGACATTAAACAAAATTACTTAAAATAATAAAATAAATAATATTATAAAATAAAATAATACTAAATATAAATAAGTATTTAAAATAATAAAATTATATCAAATAAATATAACTGAATATAACAAAAAATGACTAAATATAGAAGTATATCTCCATACATCACCCTCCGGCTAACTGTTTACAATCTTAAAAATAACACCAGGAAAGTAAAAGAAAACAAAATAGAAAAGAAAATCAATAAACGAACGAGGCATTTAAAAGTAAACAACTAAAGAAAATATAATAACAAACAAAGTAATGAGTAATTAGGATAGATTATTATATATAACTAAAATAAAGTTGATTCAAATATAACTTGTGTACATATTCTGTCAATAGTAATGCTAATGTAATTAGTATGGCAAAAGGCCATGCAACCGAAGCCAACAACATAACCATCTGTCTATGTCATCTGACATCTGTTAAAATGTCTGTTATCATACTATAGTTATAATATGTTATCTATGGTCTTAGTTCAGCAAAATGTTACTTAGGCTTAGAAAGGCTAGAACCCAGAGCCATAAAGCCAGTTAATAAAAAAATAAAATAAAAAATATTACTTAATATGTAGGTAAACATAACAAAACAAAAGTTAATATACTACCATTATTACATTATCGTAGCAAATATACCCAGTTGTTATCATATTTTATTATTCTAGCCGCTCAATTTTAACATCGGACATCGCAACAAAACTCGCGTACCATCTGTGTGATTTGCGGTCCACCACTGTGCGATTTAGAAGTTTTGTTACTAGGACAACACCCTTGTGGAATTAACTACGAGCAGTGGTTTTTCCTGATCGATACGACTTAGGGACCTTCAAGAAAAGCGCCGCTTTTTAAAAGGCCGGCAACGCATCTGCAATTCCACTGGTGTAGCAATTGTTCATGGGCGGCGGTAGTCACTTACGAACAGGTGAGCCGCATGCTCGTTTGCCCTTTGCCCTATAAAAAAGAAAAACGATACAATCTGTATTCAACCGCTGCCATGTATTCTTTTCCATTAATTTATTATTTTAAAAATTAAGTACCTTTTTTAAAATTACTGAACTGCTCAGTTATACCGCCGTTGTTTGTGATTTACCGTGTAGTGGCGGTCTCAGAATATACACTACTTCATATCGTCATATCGAGCAAAGTAGGAAATATACAGGAGCGTGCGCGTTGCGTTTTGGCGACGCACCTGCAATTCCCCTGGTGCGGTATATCAGGTGAACCGTATGCGTGTTTGCCCCCTCTTCTATATAAAAAGCGTCTTATAACAACTGGAAAATTAAAAGCTGCTGATGCAAACCCGCCCAACAAGCGTGACGACTATGGCGAACGTTCGCCTCATGAGGCAATCTAAGGGGAGGCACATTTTCAGCAGTAAACTTTAGTAGGCTGTAATGAAATCACGAATGAGAAAGGTGGTTTAAACGCGGTAGAGCCATGCTGCAACCGTAATAGGATTTTTGGAAATAAAGGAAATTTTTAATTTTTTTTTTTAATAACCATAATATAGCTTACACCAAAAACATATATATCGGCGCAACATTAGTTCGTCGATTATAATAAGGATTAATCATTAATTACGCTGTTTAATAATTTAATGGTGTTAAAAATAGTTCATAAGCCATTAGTTAATCACTGTTTGATTATTACAATGTAAATATCTGGTGATTCACATAATTCGGTACCTAAGTTGAACCGGTGAACACGTGTCCGCCACGCTATAAATACGGCCGCACAAAGCGTGCTAGAGTATATCTGAGTAGGCTCAACAGTATGTTGGGCAGACACAGTAAAATGTCCCTTCGAAACAAGCGTACCCTTTATAAGGTCTGTATACGACCAGTCATGTCCTACGCGGGCCCCGTCTTTGCCCACGCAAACCCCAAAATTATTAATGAACTCCAAATAGTTCAAAACCTTTTCTGTCGTCGAGCTGCGAACGCACCTTGGTACGTCCGTAATGCCGACCTTCATCGGGACCTAGAGCTCCCAACAATTCAACAATTTCTCAAAAAACTCTCTGAGAACTTCTTCAAAGCCTCAGAGTCGCATCCAAACCGTTTAATTCGTGAGGCAGCTACTTATGCAGCCCCACCCCCCTCTCGCTATCGAGTCCGCTGGCCGAGAAACTCTCTCTCGGACCCGCCTAATAAACTGACAAACGACCTGAACTGCCTCCTGGCGGCTCAGGCCAATTCTAATTAAATTAATTATTATTATATTAACTAATATTATTTTGCCTTCGTAGGCACTCCCTCAGCGGCTCTTAGCCGCCTGCGCCCTCAATTCCCAAAAGAGGGTCGCTCATGATAAGGCACAATAAAGCTTAATCAGCCAGTTGCCTGTCCCCAAAGGCGGTTTTTAGAGGGTATCACTTAGGGTCCCCGGTAGGACAGTGAGTCCCTCATAACCACGATAGACCGGCTATCGTGGTATGCGTAATGCATTTTCCGCCTCTCTACGTATAGGGTAGCCCTTTAATTGCTTCGGGCGCAAAAAAAAAAAAACGTGCTAGAGCGGTCTCGCTCGGGCGGTCGGACAGTGCACACCTCTCTAAATACGTCGTTACGCTGTCGGTCGAATAAACGAGGCTTTCAGTATGCTTGTTGTGTTTTCATTAGAAAATTAAAGATGAGTGATCACCATGAACATTAGTAACGTCAGCTGCGCTGACGTTACTAATCTTACCTTCATGGTCAGCTGTGCTGACGTCACACTTTTTAAAAAGTGTGACGTCAGCTTAAAAACACCAAGGAGCTCGGTCCTCCGTTATATATTATCTGCATTTAATTTCTAATCGAGAAAATATATCTATGTTCCACAGTAACCAGTTACCATCAGGTAGACTACTTTCTTTTGTTGCCAGTCTATTAGAAAGAAGTAAGCTCTTTTTATAGCATTTTTTAGGGTTCCGTAATCAACTAGGAACCCTTATAGTTTCGCCATGTCTGTCTGTCCGTCTGTCCGTCCTCGCTTAATCTCTGTGACCGTTAGCACTAGAAAGCTGAAATTTGGTACCAATATGTGTATCAATCACGCCGACAAAGTGGCAAAATAAAAATTGGAAAAAAATGTTTTTTTAGGGTAGCCCCCCTATATGTAAAGTGGGAAGTGATTTTTTTTTAATTTCAACCCTAACGTGTGATATATTGTCGGAAAGGTGTTTAAAAATGAATAGGGGTTTACTAAAATCATTTTTTGATAATGTCAATAATTTCGGAAATAATCGCTCCAAAAGTAAAAAACAATGTGTCCCCCCCTCCCCTCTAACTTTTGAACCATAAGTTTAGAAAATATGAAAAAAATCTGAAAAGTAGAACTTTATAAGGACTTTCTAGGAAAATCATTTTGAACTTGGATGGAAACAACAGTACCCACTACCGGGAGCAGTTGCAGGAGCGCGGAGCGCTGCTGGAGCGCGAACATAATGGATACCCACCTTTAAACTCATAAGTGAGAACACTTATTGTGACGGACGGGAAACTACGGAACCCTACATTGAGCGTGGCCCGACACGCTCTTGGCCGGTTTTTTTAAATTTAAATCTGTATCTGCTTTCATGTGGTCCTTATCATATAGAATGGTAATGCCAATCAAAATTATTCTTGACTGCCCGGACTTTCACCACAAAGTTTCAGTGTTCAGTGCTTTCTAGTAAGGCAATTTCAGATCCACGAAATCATATTTCAGAGCAAGCTTCTGGTGTGGAATATTGGCAACTAAGTCGTGTCTTTGTTAGTAATCGCCGAAGATCTTAATAATCTGAGCTATATCTCACAGTCAAACACCTGTTTCCACATAAATGTCACCGAAACGCAGCCAGTGAAGGGAAGTGTCTTATTATGATAATGTAATATTATAATAGGTTATGATGATTAATATCTGAAATAAGACATTACCAACGTCTAGTAGCGAATTATATCTAGTTTTGCATATAACACCATTCATCATTTGCGTAACGACAACAGCAACAAAGTACGTAGCCTGGCAGGCGCGCTCCAACTCTTTACGCTCCGCGTAAGTCCACTCCTGGCCTAAAGAGTCTCGTAAATCGCTTACAGCTTCATTGTCCCAACGTTCTCGGATTCCTTAAATATCAATATTTTAATTACTTATATAATCATATACAATATTATATCTGTACTGTGGACTTTTTACCATAATAAAACGCATTTTTTTTCAAGTGAAAACTTGCGATTATAAAAAGAGACAAACATATACATACATCTACAGGATTTAGCCTGAGAAAGAATGAGATAGAATACAACGTAGACCGCGACCTCAAAGGGATGTGGGTTCGAACCCGCCATTTGACTACAGGCTCTTTGTCTTTTTGAAAACGTTGTGATTTGAAAATTCGATGAAATGGAAAAGAGAGAAACATATATGTATATGTATAGGATTTAGCTTGCGAGAGAATGAGATAGAATATAGAATAAATTGCGACCTCAAAAAGTTGTGGGTTCACATCTGTCTTTAGACTACTGCCTTTTTTGTCTTTTTTTAATATTAAATTTTATTTCTTTATTTGATTTAAAATATTAACAAATTTGTTAAATAAATAACATTAACCATATTAAATAACTTGAGATTTTGAGTGAGATTGAGAAGTTCTATGGGCAGCTGTATACATCATCGTTGGAGCCACACGCAAGTGTGAGTAACGATCCAAGAGCAAGTCTTATCAGACACTATTCCAATGATATCCCGGACGACAGTCGCTAGCGAGCGAGATTAGAATAGCTCTCCAGCACCTTAAAAACGGCAGGGCCCCAGGCGAGGATGGAATTACAGCGGAGCTTCTGAAAGCAGGTGGAACACCGGTACTTGAAGTCCTTCAGAAGCTCTTCAATTCCGTCCTCCATGGTGGCACTACTCCGGAGGCGTGGAGCAGAAGTGCGGTGGTCTTGTTCTTTAAGAAAGGCGACAACGCTCTCTTGAAGAACTACAGACCGATTTCCCTTCTGAGCCGCGTCTACGTGCTGTTTTCTAGAGTCGTTACGAATCGTCTCGCACGCAGACTCGACGACTTCCAGCCTCCCGAACAAGCTGGTTTCCGAAAAGGCTTCAGTACCATAGACCACATACATACCCTGCGGCAGATTGTACAGAAGACCGAATAGTACAATCTGCCACTTTGCCTGGCGTATGTGGACTATGAGAAAGCCTTTGATTCCGTCGAAATTTGGGCGGTGCTACAGTCCCTTCAGCGGTGCCAAGTTGACTGTCGGTATATTGAAGTGCTGAAGTGTTTGTACAGTAGGGCTACGATGACTATCCGAGTACAGAACCAGAGTGCGAAACCTATCTAACTGCAGAGAGGTGTAAGACAGGATGACGTTATATCCCCGAAACTTTTCACCGCTGCATTGGAAGACGTTTTCAAGCTGCTGTACTGGAAAGGATACGGTATTAACATCAATGGCGAGTACGTCACTCACCTTCGATTTGCCGACAATATAGTCCTTATGGCAGAATCGCTGGAGGACCTTAGCACCATGTTCAACGACCTCAATGGTGTCTCCCAACGGATAAGTCTTAAGATGAACATGGACAAAACAAAGATCATGTTTAATGTCCATGTCACACCAATGCTGGTAGTTGTTGGGAGCAGTATGCTCAAAGTTGTTGACGAGTACGTTTACCTGGGACAAATAGTCCGACTAGGTAAGTCCAACTTCGATCGAGAAGTCAATCGACGGATTTAACTCGGCTGGGCAGCGTTCGGGAAATTACGACACATCTTCTCGTCAGGTATACCTCAATCTCTGAAAGCTAAAGTGTACAACCAGTGCGTGTTGCCAGTGATGACTTACGGATCTGAGACGTGGCCCTTCACTGCTGGCCGTATGAGGACGCTCAAGTTCGCTCAGCGAGCTATGGAGAGTGCTATGCTTGGAGTTTCTCTGCGTGATGGCCTCAGAAATGAGGATATCCGCAGTAAAACCAGAGTGACCGACATAGCCCAACGGATTAGTAAGCTGAAGTGGCAATGGGCCGGCCATATAGTTCGAAGAATCGATAACCGATGGGGAAGAAAGGTTCTCGAGTCACAGCCTCGTACCAGTAGGCGTAGTGTGGGGCGACCCCCCGTTAGACGGAGTGACGACCTGGTAAGACATGCAGGAAGTCGATGGATGCAGGTGGCTCAGGACCGTGCTTTGTGGCATTACTTGGGGGAGGCCTATGATCAGCAGTGGACTTGTGAAGGGCTGTAATGATGATGATGATGATATTAAATAGAATTATCTTAATATAACAATTCATTTACACCAATCCACAATTTTATTAATTCATGCCATTTAGCGTCTATGTTCGTACTACCTTGAGAGTCAATTCAATTTTGTTGATGAAAAGACTTCAACAGAATGAAGTAGATGGCGCTATTACGAAGCAATTTTTCTCGAAAGAAAAAAAATTGATTTGTTACACTAAAATTAAGTAAAATAATAAAAATAAGAAACTTTTATCTTATACTTTATGCTGCACTCGTAGTTGACAATGATCATATTAAATAAATAATTTTCCGTGAAATTTATTTTAAATTTCATTTAATTTGAAGGTCACTTCATGTTTTTGACACATACTTTTTTATTAAATTGTACAGTTGGCTAACAAAATTTACATGCAAGGGAGATGTGATCTCGTTTCAATTTCTAATTTCACATACACACCCTGATTTTTCTGCATCCGTACACCCTGTAGCTGATCGGCCAAGACGAACAAGATCTGACGAACGACTGGTGGCCAAAAATCCTTACAAAAACTGTCGCCTATCGCCGCTAGTCGGGAGGGACAGTATAGACCAACACTACGGAGGCTTAGCGATGACAGATTATAAAACTATAATAATTAATTAAAATTGTAAGATATTTTATATACCGAATAGATCTGAAGGATAAAATCCATGTTCCGCCATTACAGTGAAATAAGCGAACATTCCGGAAGCGAATTCGATGAGACCTAGATGGCCATACACGAGTGTCATCATGCGCGAGGAGACAAGAGGGTCCGTGTGCCGTGGCGGGCGCTTCATTACGTCGGATTCTGCTTGTTCATATGACAACGATACGGCTGGCCACATGTCAGTACCGAGGTCTACGCATAATATCGTCATTACGCCTAAAAATAGTTAATATCAGCATTTATTTAATGTCAAAATATTTTATTCAAGACTAATTTGATTTTCAACCGACTTGCTTAAAGAGTTCAAAAAAGTAAACCTCTACAGATTCTTTTTAATGTTTTATACAATAAGAATGATAAACCGAGTACACAGTCCACCTCATGGTAAGCGGATGCTGTGAACCATAGACGTCTAAGTACATCTATCCTCGATTAAGAATAAAAATGTATACGCGTTGTCAGTTGTCACGCCTGAGGATGAAAATGGAACGCCCCGTTTCCAGTAAAAAGGTCTCCGGATCTCTATACTCACCATACGAAATTCACTTAGCAGCACTGAGCTGGTAACTGGTATTCTGACACAGTGTTTTCCTTCCCCAATCGAGCCGAGCCATTTGTGCTACAACAATAATGTAGCAGCAGCATGGCTGTGTACCACGTAAATTATTTTTAGATTAGAAGCGGTAAGAAACTTTGGTAGGGTGCTATTTTATTTTTAGTGGTACCACTCCGTTTCCCATTATTACAATAATACTGCCGTCATAAGAGGAGTTTTGTTTCTTGATTTTTTATTAACTAAAAAAGAGTATAGACCATTTTATGGTAATACTCGTACATACACCCATCCTCGTTATAGAACACATGACAGTAAGTGCCTTGTTACCCCTTTCTACTGGATCTATGCGGAGTTTACTGTAATTTAGTCTTTGATACTGTAGTACAGAATATATTGAGTTTTTGGCGGGAACTTGGCCGTAGACGGACTGTCGCTCCTGTTTTGTCGCTTGAATAATGATTTGAAGTGGATTTTAATTCGTTAAAGTGATGCGATTTTGTGAATTGTCTGTGCGTGCGAACTATTAGAGATAACGACGAAACAAGTGATTTGATGTCGATATAAACCTCAAGTTATTTTGATCGCTTGGGCGCCTTATGAACTTGAGTGGCTGTCGTCATCAACTGTCCGCTAGGTTGAGCTGTCGTCAAAATCTCCCAAGGGCTTCGCAATGTGACGCATCAGCATATTGTGAAGAAAAAGAACATAAAATGAAGATTCCAAAAGAAAGGATAGGCTCAGAAGGTCTAGAAACCAGAGCCGTAATACCAGTTAAAAAAACAGAATATAATGTAAGGATACACCGTCAGAGAGCCGGTGACAATTACAACAATCAGACCAGAAACCAATTAATTCGTGTATCAGAACAAATGTTGGCTGCGGTTTGGAGCATATAATTTGCGACGCGAATGCTAGAATTAAGTAAGTACTTAAGGTGTATAAATATATAATCAGGAAAACATTGTGTTATTTTTTTCCAAAAGTATATGGAATTTTATCTACCTAATGGCAACGGTACGGAAAACAATATAAACATCAAAACGGGTAGAATTTCCGGCACGTTTGATATTAATATGTAGCACACGGATTTCTTAAGGTTGTCAAATATTTTGCGACCCTCTTCAATCCCTGTTACTATGGTGGCAAAATTGTCATCCATTAAAATGATATCCGCTGTCTGTTTTGATACCTGAAAAATAATAACTAATTTTATGCTATAAATTGAATCTTCGACATTAAGGAGTAAAAATTAGAATTGAATAAACTCGTAAAATTCCTTATTGCACACACCGATACATACTTATAAGATAAAAACAAAAATATATAGGGATATTATGAAATAAACAACAGTATTTGGAGTTATGAATACTTAACTTTTGAATGGGCAGATTGGAACTAAAGCTCTAGAGACGGAAATCAAAGATCATATTAATTTTGTTATAGAGATATCCTTTAGCTTAATAAGTTCCGACGCTTAGACCATAATTTTTTTTAGGTTTATTTAATATATATGCGTTCCACTGCTAGGCACAGGCCTCCTTTTGTGAAAGAGATATGGGGCAATTAGTCACACTTAAAGTGTCTTCGAAATTCAGGTTTCCTTACTTATTTTTCCTTCATCGACGAAGACGTCGTATAATCAGCACGAATTGCTATTAACAATTTCATTAGTGTCGATGGAAATCAAACCCGCGTTGGTCGCAGGCGAAATAGTTAACCATGGCTACCCTCAATATTAAATTATTATTTTATGCCCCGATCCACGCAGAAAGAACTTATAGTATTTTGAAATTTTGCATTGGTGGCACACCACATGGGTAAAAAATTTCTACTACTGACTACCCCATAATATGGTCTAGTGCGCGTCGTAAGAGGCTCATAGAACTAATACAAGAGATGTACAGCATTATCTTCGTGACAACAAATCAAAATAATAAAAACTGCTGTTGCCAAGCCGTCTGCCACCGTGGTAACTATGGCAAAATATCCAAAAGGAGGCAATCTATAGGAGAGACCTGTGTTCAGCAGTGGAATATTATAGGCACTAATGGATGTACCGATATAGCGTGTAGTGGCAGAGTAAGAATATTCACTACCTCATAGTGTCTTTCTGTGGGTCTCGTAAGAGGCAACTAGGGCTATGTTCAGCTGTGGACTTTTATATGCTAAACTGGAATGGATGTATGTATCTACAGAATTCTAAGCAAAAGGTTGCATCCAGCCATCTCCTGTATTGAAATAAGGATGCTTTTTGATTTCATTAATCCCAGAAATCTGATGGCTGATTTACGCAGGGTCAGTAACTGGCTCCGAATTTCCGGCAAGTCAGTGCTGATCCGACACTGACAGTGTAAATAGATTTGGAGTCAGTACAACACTGCCGCGCCAGTGCTGACTTCATTTTGAAGTCAGTCCACTAACTCAGCCACTCGCGCCTACGGTATTGACCTTGTCTAAACGGCCAAGTCACTACTTGGTCATGGTCGGTCGATGGCGCTGCGTCGTATTGAAAATTCAAGCGAAAATTACGTGAAATTCAACACCAACGAAAACTTATGATTGGTTCAATATTATGGCGAAAATGAAAATGAATGAATGTCTATGAGATATGAAATATTTGCAAAAGCATTGCAAAACATTTCCCATCAAATGAAAATAGAAGGACGAAACCTACCGAAGTTAAAAATAAAATTAAAGCCATAAAGTCTACATATTACTTAGAGAAAGAGAAAATACTAAAATCGTTCTAATATTTCCGTCAACTCTTTCAACAGCAGATAGGAACATTTTCCCAATAAATATTTCAATCGTTGTAAATTCTGCCGTTTATGTGAATTTTTTTTACCCACTAACTTCAATAGCGTACGTACATCGTAAAGAAGTTACCACGACTACTGACTACGTGTAAACAGTACAAGTCAATCTGACTGACAGACCCTGTATAAATCAGCCTTAATGGTGGGAACGATCCTGTACGTGCCCCCAGACTGCAGACTTTCCAGTCTCAAAGTCAGTAAACACTAATTTCATTTAATATGTAGTGTTCGTATGTAACGTTATGTTCACAACTAAGTGCAATTAAAAAAAACATACCTGTGAACCAGTTATACCCATAGAAATACCAATATCAGCTCGTCGCAGCGCTGGTGCATCGTTTACTCCGTCACCAGTAACTGCCACCACACTGCCGTGTCTCTGACACGCCTCCACTATTTGCAGCTTTTGTGTTGGAGACGTCCGAGCAAATACTAAAAGTTTACAAAAAGTTCATTTTAAAGGAGACAATCATTTTTGGGCCCACTAGAAATATTAACGTCACTTAATGGTATTTACACCAAAAAAAAGACACCAAATTATAATAGTAAATGGTCTATAGATTTTTCGAAAATGTAAACGGAAACAAGAAATCTGAAAAAAAATTAGTTGTTTTGACATTCGTGTTCTGATCATTGGCTAAGGTAATGTAACATTTAAAAAATTATTGTCTTAGAGATGTGCCGTGATAACTCGCAAAAAATCGACTCGAGTTGAAATTCAGGTAACTCGATTTAAACAATTCAAATTAGATGAACGAAGCTGTGTCAATATTTCACAAATTATTTTTATAATTGTTCTTCCATACAACACAATTATTATTACTACGCTTAGTAGGTAGTGATATATTATTTTTGGTATGCGTATCGACATCTTCATAAAATAATATCACTCTAACGTTATGACGTAAGTCTTAATGTTATTAATAATTTGACTATCCAAAGTATATATAATCAATTTATATCATATATAACATAAATTGATACAAGAATATATACATATTACCTAATATCAATTTATTTATTACATAATATATCAATAAATTGCTCGAATTAGTAAATCGATTTCATCACTAAATTGTAGACAAACACTGCATTGGCCGTAAGATAAAGATGCGATTCGAGTAGAGTTTTGTGACTCGAGCCACTCGGGTTAATTTACGAGTATGTATGTATGTCATTCTAGTTGTACACTAGTTTTTGAGTAAACCAACTATTTACAGAAAAGTTTATCACTAGAGTTGAGATCAGCGATTACTTTAGTTAAACCATTTTTAAATATGTACCTTTATAAATAAGTAATATGTGGCAACATGAAATTAAAACTATAAATCAATATCATAAATAAAACTAAGCTCAGGTTTGTTTACAACATGCCAGATGCAAGTTTGAATTTGGATGCAACTTGTGATGTCACCCGCAGCGACTTATTATATATACAAGTAAATTAATATCTATATAGCACCCTCTGAATCTATACGAAAACCGAGTTACCGAGTTAACTCGGTAACTCGGTAAAATTTATTTTCTATCGATTATCGAGTTGGACAAATTCACTCGATTCACTCGAGTGAAATAAAACATAGTTGGAGTCGCATCATTATGGTAAGAACAAAATGGAGTTTTTTATTTACAAGCATTATTAAACTAATGTTTAAGAAAATATGGATATTATCAATTATCAGAAAGGTTAGCCAAATATTAATTGACACAAGTACGTATGTTTTTCTCTTTTTAGTTTTTGTGGTAAAATTCGCTAATGGAATATAAGAGTTTATTAATTTACACCTATTCTAGGTTGTGAAAATCTATTATTAAGTTTGTATATTTTACCTCAAACAAATACAAATAATAAACAGGTCTTAGAACCTTATTAGTTTGTTAAAAGTGACAAAGTATTAAGTTTATTTTATTAGTAAAATCTAAATTAAATAATAAATAGAATGCACAAAAGAAGTTATTATAATGTTAAAAGAAAATTAGAATCTTTGGGTCGAGGGACTTAAAAGAGTGTTTTGAAGAGCAATTCATATAACTGCATTTGTGTACAAATAGGTAACCTTATGTATTCAGCAAGTTGCTTAATACTAAATGGCTTTTTTGTTAAGCCAGACACAGATCCTGGATTTATACCAGCCATAGTAGATAGGCAATATAAATGTTACATATATTTATGTGTAAAAAATGTAGTAATTATTTGTACTAAAAGCAAATATAAAGTTTAATAATAATGGTTTCCATAAAAAAGTGTAATGGTTGTTTCTATTATGTTTCGACAGCTGTGTTGTTCACTGTGCAGAAAGGAATATTATTTTGTCATCTAGAATCAGATATACTTAATATAACAATAATATCTTTGTCTACTATGTAAGTACATGAAACCGGTAAAAATAAAATGTGAGACAACTTTTACATGGTTGAATATTACTGATGTTAATCAATAATTACTGCTTCTGTATTTGATCAGCTGGAGCTGATTAATGCTGTATAATTTATAATAATTTCTTTATTATTTAACATATGAAAAGGCAGATATAAGAAAATGCTCACAGAAATATGTAAATACAGTTTATTGACATTGAAGGCATAGTCTTATCTCATATCTCTTATTATTAAAAATGTCCTTTTAGTTCCTATATAATATAGAAAAAAATAATATATTGATAAGTATTATTATTTAGTTAAGATACCTTTACAATTGTCATTAACTTCTTTTCAGGTGGATCGCTTAGAACAAATCTGTATGCCGTGCAGGCTGAAAACTTGCAGAGACAAAAAGTGTATGGATATTGAAGACAACAGTCTTGTATTATAATTGAAAATTCCTTCTGATTGCTTACAATATCATAAATGTACATGTTACCATCAAGTTATTTTCAAAAAACCTTCAGAAATATATCTAACACTAAAATGTTTCTACCTATGTCCGTTATAGACAAAACATCAGAAACCTTCCAACCAATTTAAATGAAAATGTTTGTGTGTGTTTGGATGGATCTCTAGATGGTTTATATTTACATTTGGACTCGGTAGATGGCACTGTTGTCGAGATCCATAAATCACCAGGGCACAGCTGAGGCGCATCGCTAGTAATAAATTAAGCCTGTGTTTTTTTAATCCTTACACAAACAGTTTAAAACATCTTACTTCCTCACTATTTATCATTGTATAATAACATAGATAAGGCATGTTAATTCCTAGTCATTTTATTATGATGTTACTACTTACTAATCAACCAAAACATTTTAAAATAATGTCTTGACCCCGCTCCTGTCTATATATGTCAGTCAATCATCAAAGTTCAAAAAATGTATTAAATTAAGTTTGTATAAAAGGGGTTATTATAGTATAAAGGAATTTATGGCTGACAATAACCCGTGGGTAAGGTGATCGCTACCAAGCTATTTCTAATTTGTTCTGTGTTGTTAATTATGACATACATGATTGTAAGCTGGCTTTTTTTTAAAAGACCTACTGGGTATTTTGCTGGTTCTCTTCAAGTCAGAGGTTTTTTTCCGAACCAGTGGTAAATTAAAAAAGTGACTTTCAATAAGTATTATTTATAATCTAAATTGAATAAAAGGTTTCTGTTTCTGCACCTACTACTGTTAATAGAATACTTAAATAAATTATGATTTACAATGATAAATAGAATTACCTACATTATATTTTGCTTTTTGTAATACAATCAGTTTAAAATGTATCTTACTGTGTGTTGGTAATATCATAAATATAAATAGACATTATCCCTTAGCCATCTTGGTATTTAGAATTACACTCACAACCAATCAATACATGTCAAAGTTAGAATCCATACGACATTTGTGCATAGACAGGCACAATGTTTTGCCCGAACTAGTGAAAGGTTTTACATCGATTTTAAAATATTTATAAATGCTGAATATACCTACAGCTTAGTTTTATATGTACTATTATTGAAGACATTATCCGTTAGCCATCTTGGTATTTAGAATTACACTCACAACCAATCAATACATGTCAAAGTTAGAATCCATACGACATTTGTGCATAAACAGGCACTATGTTTTGCCCGAACTAGTGAAAGGTTTTACATCGATTTTAAAATATTTATAAATGCTGAATATACCTACAGCTTAGTTTTATATGTACTATTATTCAATTGTGCACTATTTTAACTTATAATACCGAAGAATACTACTAGAAAATCGCTTTCAGTTTGTTTTTAGGTTATTGTTAGATTCATATTTTATTTGTTAATTTCTCAGGACTCCGTTTAGCTGCAGTAAAACTAATAATTTTATTGTAATCTATGGATTATAAGGAATAAATCGACATGCATTTCATTGATAATCTTTAAAATTTGTAGTGGGCCCATTCTCCATAGAAAAATTGATTGTCTCCTTTGTGTACTCTATTTTACTTATTAACCTGTAAACGGCCCAGTGTTGAACTGTCTCTACCATAATCACGATGTTTGGTAGGCGGGTTGCCGTTTGGGGACATTACACTCGAAGTTATTACCTATATAGTACGTTTACTTATAACAATTTGAATATAAGTCCGATTCCGATCAAGAGGTCAATCGATGAATAAATCCGGTTGGGCAACGTTCGCTAGAGTGTACAACCATTACGTGTTGCATCACTGATGGCATATGAGACGCCATCATTAACAGCTATCCGATAAAATGGAAAAGGTCGCGCAGCGACTTATGGAGAGAGCTATGTTCGGAGTTTCTCTACATGATAGACTTCGTAATGGGGATATCCACAGTAGAACCAAAGTAACCCATATAACCCAATAGAGCAGTAAGCTGAAGTAGCAGCATTTTAGCGGTTAGGACAGCATCACGACTCTTGCACACTAAGCATTACTCATCTGCCTACCATGCTGTTTTGCCGCCATGATGCTGCAAGAATATCAGAAATTGTAAATCAGTTGCCACTTTCACACTCCTGGTTAAGCCTAGCTACAATGAATTAGTGCTTAGGCGGAGTTAGGGGAAAAACATTTACACATGATCACTTACTTCAACATTTCTATTCAACATCACTTACCTGCAAGACGAATGTATGTTGAAATAAAAGATATTGACGAAAACAAATACGAAGTGGTATATGTCACAAATGATATCTAAGTATAAAATGCGGTGGGCTTCAAGGTTCAACATTAGATCCTATATTATATATTATTTATACAAATTACTTGTTAAACTTTATGCACAATAAGCAGCCTATACGGGACTCGTAGTATTCGCTGCTTGTTTGTCTGCCTGCTGCTGTCTTGTCTTGTGCCCCTATTACAAACGTTGTAATAGGGGCACAAGATTTAAAATAATTGACAGAAAATGTAAACAGGAGTGTGGATTTTTTTTAAATTGGTTTACAGTGAATAATTTAATAGTTAATACTAATAAAATAAATATTATACTATTTAAGACAACATCTCGATACAATGATAACTTAGATATCAAATTAAAAGGTGATAAATAAAACTGGTAAATACAGTAAAATTCTTAGGAATAAATATAGCTTCTCAAATAAACTGGACGGAAGAACTAACCGCAATCGATTCATCTATATCTTCTGCGTGTTACGCACCTAGAAGCCTAAAAGTGAAATAAACATAGATAATACCTATATACCAGAGAGAAATAAACTCAAAACTAGTACTAACTAGGTTGAGATATAGTATAATGGTTTGGGGAAACAGCTATAGCTATAATTGCTAGAGAGCATTCAACCTTCCGAAGCGTGCTATAAGAACTACTTTAGGACCTCGCAACGTGAGTCATGCTAAGTGGTTACGCTAAAACGATTCGTGTATTTTAATTTTATTCGAGGGTATATTCCCAAGCGTTTACCCATCCTTTGACCTAATATCCCTTCCGTACACACTGAAAGGGGAAAGGTGGGAGTCTAGAAGGTGACAGGATTCTTTCGACCAATGAAAAGTGCGCCCGACCGACGTGCTTGATGGGAAAAGCCGAAACAATATAGGCCCGCGCGCTGCCTCGAGCGTCCTCTTGCCACGCGCCGCTAGTCTGAACTGCACCACCTGGAGCAGTCGAGCTCCAGAAGTAACCGCCTCACATAGTGTGAGATATCGTCGCGCGCCGCTCTCTTCCTTCGCACCACTGGCCTGGATCACATCTCTGGGGCGCCCCAGAAGAACCCACCTCACATCGCATCACCACAACGGAAGCGTCGTCTGCCGTATCAGAACCACACCCCGGTAAGTGTGTTTCCCGTAATTTTTGTTCCTATTTGAGCATTTTGTTTATTAGTTAACCCGCCCCATTTTGTTTCTCCTAATGTGCTCAAGTAGAACTCCCTCCTAACCTTGGCAAGCAATAGATTTTGGAAGAGCGAGTGCATTGTCCAAGGTGCCGCGTGCCACATTCGCCATCTTGTTGAGGCATAAGAAGCCAGCGCGTGTACAGTCCACCTAGTATAACATCTCGCACAATAGGGTCAAGGCTCAACCTGGGAATCGGACTCGGGATCCCTTAGGCCCGCCGCTCAACCACTAAGAATACCTTAAAAAATTAGACATATTAACAGTACTAAGTTTATATATTTCAATAATTCTAAGCCACTTGGCTAAGCACAAAGTTATGTATACGACAACACGAAACGAAAGAAAGCTCAGAGAGAGCACACGTTAGAAAGGCAATAAAAATAGTATTACTCGAAAATTGAATATAGTAAAAAAATTGTCAAATTATCAAGCAGTTGAGCTATTTAATAAGTTACCCACAGAGTTAAAGGAATTAGTTTACAATACATAAACATATTCAGTGTCTGAATTGGTGTTAAATGAGAATAAATATAATCAATTATGTTAGCCATAAGATAACGCTCTGACTTTATATTCCTAAAAATTGCTTTCATTGAATTTAATCTTCACCAATTAATTGTTTTATTATTTTTTACATTTAAATTTATTATTCTACTTCGACAATTATTAATAATGAGTTGTGTTATAATTGAAATTTATAAATGATATAGTTTATAAATCGAGTTCGATTTTAGTGGTTATATTCTCTATGATTTTAACGCAATTTTTAACTAGTTATATAATCAATATTTCTATGTATGTTTATTATGTGCGCTATGTAATTTCAAACACAATGCAATTAATAAATAAATAAAAATGAAGATGTCTATCTTAAATTCGTGACTTAAAGGTGTGTGGAGACCGTTTTGGTGCATATTTAATTTTTTTCATTGTAATGAAGGTAGCAAATAAAGGTGTATCTTTCTTAATAAGCCGGCCATGTAGCTCAAATTACCGACTGCCGATGGTAAAGAAATGTTCTCGAGTGACAACCTCGTACCGCGTTTAAACTTTAAACGCACTTAGGGAGACTCCCCACTAGATGGAATGACAACTTGATAAAATCTACATAGTCCAGGACCATGTTTTATGGGCAGGCCTATATACAGTGCCTGATTTAGAGTTCCGACACCCTGGGCTAACAATATATATGCCCCCCCCCCCACCGTATCCAACGGCCTGTTCTGTATATCTCTGACCAGCCCACGTATATATTTACTAGCGTTCTACCCCGCAGTTTCGTCCACATTAAATCAAATTTTCCTGATTGTCAATCATCGCCCGTGCACAACTGCAACACCAGTCAAATTGCAGGTATGTTGCCGGCCTTTGTAAAAGTAGTAAGCCCGTTTCTTGAAAGTCCCTTAGTCGTAACGATCAGGAAAAATTGCCGGTGGTAGATAATTCAACAAAAAAGTCTTGCGGGGAAAAGGATGCAACATTTCTTCGCAGCGCTAGTGAACCGAGCCGATCAGAAAGAACTCGTTCGTCGACAATTCGAGCCATTCTTCGCTGGATGCGGTCAAGTGGAAGGAGCTAGCACTGAGATTTCATGTGAGCGCCAACTTGCATCTTATAAAGTTCAAACCATGTGTCGGAATGAAATACTGTCACGCTTTATAAAGGCCTTCTCTTCCAAGTGACTGCAATGCTATACATGTCGATGCCGAAGATTCCGATGCTGACAGAGGCAGCATGGAAAGTGGCCTGAAATTGAGGAGATACAATAAAAGGATTCTTTTTAGCTGTAAACGCGCAAACGTGTGTCTTCTAAAGTTTAAACTGGACTAGAGTCGTCCCCAATACGAGATTTAGTTTATTAAAGACTCAACTTCGGACACAAGTTTGGTTCGATGACGTGTCCAAGAGAAATATAGGTACGCACGGACTGCGTAAAAAACATCACCAGTGTTAAAACCATAAAAGATATACAAAAGAAACAGCGTAGGTGATAGGACACAGCTTTGTGGAACACCAGAATTAATAGACTCGCAGTCGGAGTATGCACCGTCTACGACGACCTACCTTGATGCTCCGACCTGCAAGAATATTGATGTTACAATTGCACGATTTCTCGGAAAGTCCATAGGGAGGAAACTTCTAAAGTAGCGTCTTATGCAAAAGCCCATCGAAGGCCTTCGCTATGTCTAAATTAACGACCAAGGCCTCCCTCCTGGCTCTATTGCATCCTCTCATGTATTCGTCAGGCAAATTAGAAGCTTAGAACTTCCTTTTGAGAAATCCATAACTTATTAATATGAAATCTCGTAGATCGGTTCATTACAGTTGTTTACTTTATAAATTATTACAAAATCAACAACCGAAATACTTATATGAAAGGCTCAGTTTCTCGGAACGTCTCTCGCGGGAAACTGTTCGATTATTGTACCCAAGACACAGAACGGCCGCGTTTCGTGGTAGCTTTCGGTATGCTGCCACAAAGTGTTGGAATAATATACCGCCTCCGATCAAGGGCAGCAAAACAGTTGGCACTTTTAAAATAAAACTAAAAGAATACCTTTTAAATTTGCAAAGTAAGTAGAATTCTGTGTCGATGTATCACATTTTTCTTATAAAGTATACTGTGTCTATATATTATAAAACTAACGAATACTTGCTTAATTGTAAATTTATTTATTTTGCTTTTGTATCTTGTTAAATAATTTGTGTGTCTTGTGCCGTGCACATGCCTTTTGTTGCGCTTTTTGTTGTGCCCTTTTCCTAAATGCCTACAGTTTTATTTTCATTTCTAAATTGTTATAAGTGTGTTTTTATATATAAGTAAAGTATGTATTTTCATAAGTGTTGGAACCTGTGATTAGTGTAATAAGTTAAGTTTATTCTATTCCACCTATGTCTCTGGCGTTTACTGAAAATCAGTAGTTGTAGTTACCACTATGTGGTTTCTATAACATTTCTACTAAGTAGACGCCTTTTTAGTTCATTCCATTAAATAATTATGTTATGTTAATTTGTGTATATATTTGGAACTAAATAAATTATATTATTATTATTATTATTAAATCGGTTGAACTAAAGCTGTTTTCCATAAGTTCAGGATTACGCCTAGGAAGTAGGCGTACCAGAAAGAACGCGTTAGAACCGGTGCTATATCCGGAGCACCTGTCTTCAGCACAATAGAAGAGACTCCGTCAAGCCCGAGTGGGCTTTGTTGTAGACTTGTTGTCGTCCAGGGAGGAGAGTGTTTTGCACACTAAGCGCTGTGTAAACCGCAAATCCAGCATGGAGCAATCACTCCGCGGGATGGTCGGCAATGTGCACCCCCCGTCATCGAGAGTCGATATGGACTTAAAAAGAGAACCTAAAAGATCGAATTTCTCCTTTGCGGCATGGGTCAATGCGTCGTTATCCCTGTGCAGAGATGCAACAGATGGCTGACAAAAGTTCCTTTAGACGGCCTTGGCAGTAAATATAGGCAATAAAATCAGAGGTAGAGAAGAGAACTTGAGCATTTTCAAATCTTAAAATTACGTCCAGTCTGTCAGCGAAAGACGAAAGGTACCGAATAATTGAAAGTCTTATTTTTACAATCTATTTATATATTATTTATATCAAAAATAAAGAAAGAGCAAGAAGTAAAATACTTGCGGCACTTGCGACACACATTGAGAATATTATACCAAATTTTATTCTGTACATAAGCGGTGCTTGCATAGGCAAGCTCAGCGTTCCCTCGAACCTTGCCTAAGCTCCAGCCTTATTAACCTGTGGGTAAATCAGGCCCTGCCTATATTCAGCAGTGTACTTGTGAAGAGGTACAATGATGACGATCATAGTATGAATTTTACAAATAACAACCGAAGTTATTAGATACGACAAAGATTTCTAGAAAATTCTGCCGTGATGGTAACGTTTTTAAAAAAATAATGAGAGATATTCATAATATACTAGTAATACACCCGTACCTATTTCATAATGCTTCTCAAGAGTTAAATAAAGAAGGTCAGGATTCATATTTCTTAAATCGTTGCCTGTAACTACGTGGCAGGTGGCAGCTGTAGCTATGCCCACCTCCATCGCTATGGCCTTCGCTGTTGCCGGATGATCACCGGTCACCATCATCACGCGGACACCTGCAGCACGTACACGCTCTATTGCGCTTTTAACCTGTGTTCCGAAGGTTTATTAAAATTAAAGCTATTATTTATGGTCTATTTTAACAAAGCTCGATCCAACATAGGTTATTATTTGACAGGCTGTGTTTAGTTTTAGTAAATTACCTATTAAAAGTTTGCTTTCATTATCTGTACATAAAAAAATCAATTGGAGTCTGATAGTCTCGCCAAAGCCCAAAAACCGACAGCTTTTGATGAAATTTTGTGTTTTTGAGTGGGTCTCTACATAGTTTAGATTCAAAATTGGACCCGATAGGTGGCGCTGTTGTCGAGATCCCGAAATAACCTGTGCAAAGCCGGGACGGATCGCTAGTGTAATATGATGTCGATTCAAATATTTTTTACATTTTAGAATCGATTTTAGTGCAATAATATTTGGTTGTAAAAGTAAATATAAAATTATGTACGTCCCACAACGAGGCACAAGCCTCTCATTTCTGAGAGGGTTTTAGAGAAAGGAAGTGTTCACCGCGCTGCCTCCATGCGTGTTGGCAAACTTCGACATAATTATTTTTTAAATAAATGTAATCCTAACAAATGCCTTACATGTTACAACACAACCATCATAATATAATAAAAATAAGCTTTAGTAATGTTTTGGTGTTTGGTACGTATGTACAATACGAGTATAGTAAATAGTAAATAGTAAAAAAAGTAGTATAGTATTAGTACGTAGTAGTAGTAGTACGTACGTAGTACGAGAATATAGTAAAGTGAAAATGTAGTGCAGTACGGGTACCCTGTTTTATTGCTGACTGGCGACTTTATTTAGATCTAAACTTCAATTTATTTTGATAAAATATAGTCTAGATCTCTCCTGGCATTGTTTTCTATCTGTTAGCAGAGTTTCATCACCTTCGGTTCAACCATTCCGAAGTTTAGCCAGGACAAACGGACAGGCATAAATGATTTCTTAATAACATTTAAATACCCCGTGAGGTGAATAAAAGCTAGTGATTTCGACATTACAGATATACACTTAATTTATTTATGAGAATAGATAATGATTATTTATCAAGTTCAACATCCGTTCTCACACTATTATTATCTTTAAAAATAACCTCATAGTAAGTATATTTCTATGTTTTTATAGGAAAAGGGTGACAAACGAGCACACAGTACACCCGATGGTAAGTGGTTGTTGCGGCCCATAAACATCTACATCAATCCTCGATCACGAATCAAAATGCAGATGCGTTGTCACACGTAAGGACTAAGATGGAATGTCTCTTTTCCAGTAAAAAGGGTCTCCGATTATCTACAGTCACCAAATGAAAAGCAGCGTTAAGCAGCTATTTTGCGCTGGTATTCTGTGAGAACGTGGTCCTTCCCGGTCGAGCCCACCCATTCGTGCTACAACTATACTACTAATATAGCTGCAGCATGGCTCTACCACGTCAAAGAATTATATTATTAATATCAGCACGATATTTATTTCCGTCCGGGATCGAACCGGGGACCTTATGCGAGTGAAGCACACGTGATTAACCGCCACACTACGGAAACTGTTATTTTATGTTTTTTATTTCATTTTATTTTATGTTTTTACCTCCTCTCGTGGTGGATCTTTCAATCCTATAATGCCGATTAACCGTAAGCCCTCTAACGGAAAATTTATTTCTTCAGTATCAAAATCGAAGTCCATTGGATATACATTTGGATCTAAAGTTAAGTCAGCAAAGGCTAGAACTCTTTCACCTGAAAATTCAGTTCCATTACATTAGATTAAAAAAACTTTAGCATGACTTCAATTATGATTACATATTTACCGGTGTTTGCGAGATCTTCAACGGCTTTATCTGCAGCTTCCTTGATTTCTTTACTAATCTTTATATCTTTATCTTCCAGAGCAACTGTCATACAACGTAATAAAATGCATTCCGGCGCACCCTTCATTACGATCAGATATCTTGACAATTTTTTATCTAAATGCACGCTGACCTAAAAATTTAAATTGTATTTATGCTTAGCATGGATATTGTAAATCCCTAATCAAAGCGACTAATAATTTACCGATTGATAATGCTGTGATTATTAAGCACTATAATAGTATATTATCACTATCAATTTTATGTCCTACGAGTCTTATTTAATTTAGAGGGTTTATTAATGAACCCTATACAACATTTGTTAACTTCGTATTTCTGTAGGTATACAGCATGCACTTGTGAACAATTAAGTAAACTACACTCGTTTGTCATTCTTACTTCCATTTATAAGTTGCATTTACTTTTAAAGGACTTAGAGGTCCCAGCAAGGGCTTAAATTAAACATGCCGTTATAAAAGGTTTCAAGAAAACTAGTAACAGAATACATCACAATTATTATACTCTGATTCTATTGCAGTTACGTTCATACGGATTCATAAGAGAATACTTAGGCGTACATTACATGCTCATGCAGGCGTCAATCAATTCCATCAATCATGATTGATAAAAAACGGATGGAGACTGATAGGCGTACATTACACGCTCATGCAGGCTGTCAGTTTTACAACAATTACGGTTGTGATTGACGAATATCGTCAATCACTACATTACACGGTAGGTTATTCGTCAGTCACAACCGTGATTGTTGTAAAACTGACAGTCTGCATGAGCGTGGCGAAAATCTATGATTATAAAAAATTCATCATTATCGTTACAACCCTTCACAAGCTCACTGCTGAACATAGGCCTTCCCAAAGGAATGTTACAAAGCACGGTCCAGCCATAGTCCAGGGCCACCTGCATCCATCGACTTCCTGCACGGCTTACCAGGTCGTCATTCCATCTAGAGAGGTGCCGTCCCACACTTCGCTTACCGGTACGAGGCTGCCACTCGAGAACCTTTCTATAAAATATTATCTGAAGCAAAATCATATGTACAATTCAATTTCTTAACACATACTTGATATTTATTAATAGAGTTGAAAGGGATTTCTGCTATCTTCGGAAAGTTGTTTCTTACTGTCACTGGATCATTATAAGTACGGAGAAAATGTAGGATGGCCGTTTCCGACGCATCACCGTGTATATCGCCATTGGGTGCAATTGTTGCGGTGCTACATAAAGCTCCACATATTTTTAAGGCCGTTATAGCTGAAATTTTATAATACGTAACGTTTTATTTGTGTCTTTTGTAAAAAAGTGACTAAAATACCTATCGATAGCTTTACACAAAATAATAAGGTAAACTCAAAAAAAAAAACAAGGAAAAACCAAATTAAAAAGAATGAAGTAATTTCCACATAATGTATAAAACACCGTAAGCTTCGTATCATACATATAAATTAAAATAAAATACAAATAATGAACGAATGAAAAGAAGCTGTAGCCCTTCCTACCTCCTGTCTGCGTACGTGTTTTATGAATGGCCCCTCATTCGATTTTTTTTAATATAATAAAACGTATGTTTAAAGAGTTACATTTTAAAAAGTCACCCCCATTTTTACCCTTAGGGATAGAATATTTTCTTCAAATTCAAAAAATGGGATAATTCTCGAGGCAAAGCCATTGAACTAATATGTACTTACGTACTAGAACACCTATTTCGAACAAAACATGTGCGCTACTCTGTGTTCGCGCGGTTGGTTTTTTATCATAGAATAAACATAGGTAGAATTATCAGTAGGTAATAGATGGTATTGTTAAATAGGTAAATTATGTCGAGAACTATTTTCAAATTTTGTCATTTATTTTGTATATTACATTCGCTTATTTAATATAATATTACATAATATTATATCACAATTACATTTTAATAATATTTTTATCTGAATATTTTAAAAGGTATCTATGTCAAATATAAAAAACATACTAAATACTACTACTAAATTACAAATATATTTATTTAAATTAGAATAAGCGTCGTTCATAAATGCTGGGCACGCGAGAGTTCAAAATGGACGAATTTATTCCACTTTGACTTTGATGTGGAAACCTAAAAATAATATAAAAGAATAATGAGCAGATTTAAATATAAAAAATTGGCCTAATTATGATAACATATATGTTTCTACAAAAAATGTGTATAATAATATATTCGTCCCATAATTAAGTACCCACAGAAATGTTGCATCTGAACAAATTAATTTCATAATCTATATTCCATGACACGTGATGGCGATTAGGAAGAATTTGTTTTATTATTAATATATAATACTTTTTATTGATTAAGTATCTTATTAACCGATGAAAAGTAATTCCTTGGTTTTTACTCACATTTCTCGAATTATTCTGCAATATCTCAGTACACACGATGGCATATTTTTATCAAGAGATTTTTTTAAATCAACACAACACGTAACAACTCTACAAGCGCCTAGCGAGTGACTGATTAAAGTGTGGTGTATGCACCGCAGTTGAGTGGAACAGAGTAGCTGAATGCAGTGTCGCCTCTAGTACGTGGTACATAATAGCTCAATGGGCAAAGCACGTTTAATAAAAAAAATAATTGAATTCAATTTTTAATTGGTTAGAATATCGCATAAAATACGTACACAAATCTACAGTCGACTTGAGAAACCACTCCTTTTTCAGACAACTCCAAAAATTTTACTTGCATGTTTTTTTTTAAAGTAGCTGATAATATCAAGCTGTTTTCTAAAAAAAATGTTTATCCAGTACTGATCCCGAATTGTAAAATGACTTTATTAAATTACGAGTATATTATCATCGCTTTACAACATTGGCACGAATCTTATTGATTTTCCATATTTTATGCGAACTGTAATGCTTGAACAATAACTTAACAAAAAACAATGACAGTAATTACTTATGTAAATATAGATCGATTTCAAAACTATACAAACCTTGATTGTTTCTTAAAAGGTCTGAAAAATAAACAAAACATGCGTTTTATTGTTGGCTAAACAAATGAGGGCAAATTCTGTATCACATTAAATTGATTTGTAAAAAAAAGGTAAGAAACTTACATTCAAAATCAGGATCCTGTATGGAATACGTTCGATTCCATATCCAAACATGGAGAATACACATTTTATTTACGGTAAGCGTCCCGGTTTTATCTGAGCAAATTGTAGTAACGGCTCCTAAAGCTTCGATAGCTTCTAGGTTCTTTACAAGACAGTTTTTCTTAACCATACGCTGTGCTGTCAGCGTTAATGAGGCAGTCACTGTGGGCTGCAATCCTGTAAATGATCAAATGTCTTTGGGTTGAAATATTTGAATACTGCGGTATACTTAAGCATACTTACTAACTTAAGCTTACTTCTTTTTATTACACTATGTGTTGTAATACGAAGTAAGCTATTTATCTGAAAAAGTAAGTATACGTTGTTAATAATATATCTGGGGCAGTCTCAGATTTAAACTCTAATTTAAAAAACAGTCGTTTAAACGAAAGAAGTCCCTCAGAAATGAAGTCCATATTCATTTATACCTAATTAGGATGGACTTCTTTTGTTAAACAGATTCTAGTTAAGTTAGTTTGAACTTGAAATTAAATATAAACTTTTTGTAATAAAACCGGCTTACGGATTATCATATAAACAACTATTTTATAGATTAAGGGTGACAATCGAGCACACAGTCCGTCTGATGGTAAGTGGCCCATAAACATCTACATTTATCCTCAATTGAAATCAAAATCATGATGCGCCGTTACCTCTAAAGACTAGGATGGAATGAAAAAAGGATCTCCGGTTCTCTACACTCACCATACGAAACACAGCAGCATTAAGCGCTACTCGTACTCGTATTTCACGCTGGTATTCTGTGAAAGCGTGGTCCTATCCCGACTACTTGGGCTACAACTATAATATAGCTGCAGCATGGCTCTGCCATGTCCAAAAAACCTACCAAATAATTTATGTAATAAACTATAAATAATACAGCTTTTGCTTCAAAAAGAGTGCATATGCTAGCTGATAAATCAATGTAGCTTAGTGACTGCTAAATGTCATCTTTAAATAAGACGAAGATTCTTCCAAGCTGTTCCAATGTGGCTTGGCGGACTTCATATTTATATTGACAGCTGAACATCGGACTCTCCCACAGACTGCTTCAAGAGCATTCCTGAGCACCGGCAGCGATTGACTCTGATATTTCATCAGGTTGTCACTCCTTTTAACACGAAGTAAGTAATTCTGCCCTGGCCTTATGAATCATTAGTTAAAATTGACAAACTTCAAATGCCTTTAAGACCCAAAAAAACATAGTTTAGTTAACTATGTTTTTTTGGGTCTTAAATCCATCCACTATAATGGATTTAACATAAATTTCAAATACCTTCAGGAATATTAGCGACAATAATGCCGATCACAAATATTGTCGTCTGTATGAAAGGATATCCCAGTATTGTTGAAGCGGTAGCTATAAATATTCCCAGGCACAAAGCCCAGATAGACATGCAACGCATGAAACGACTAATTTCTCTGGACAGAGGCGAAGGTGCAGGTTGCAATCGAGCTGCCAACCCGGCGACCCGACCTAGGGCTGTCAAATCTCCACAACAAAGGACCACACCTGTAATGTTCTTTTTTTATGTAAATACCGAAATGAGAATGACGGAAAATATATAATTTAAAAAAGATACACAAAACTAAAACTGAAAAAGTCATTTCAGTAAAAAAGGTTCTCCGGATCTCTACACTCACCATACGAAACCTAGCAGTATTAAGCTGTTGTTTTACGCTGGTACTCTGTGAGAACGTGGTCCTTCCCTGGTCGATCTACACCAGTTAGCAAAAATAAGATCTCAGAGAAGAACCTGCTGCGTATTACAGAAATCGAACTCGATTTGCTGGCGTACTATGACATTTTAAACGGGGTGTTAAGCTAGCTACTGTGACTCTACTCGGAATAGATACACATTAAAAATACATTAATTAGACTGTAACTGGATGCTATATACTTGTAAATGAACAATATAATTATTATAAGGTATACTAACCAAATGCCCATCCTTCAACGCACAGTGTCGAGAAAAAAGCAACATTATGTGATTCTAAAATATTTGACGATCCCTCTGTGTTCGACCGTGGCACAGCTACGCATTCTCCAGTTAACGACGAATTATCAACCTAAGATATTACCACGTGCTCGTTAACAATATCTTTTAAAATCTTTATACCTTCTGTGTACTAAATATCGGGAATTTGTCAATAAAACAAAAAATACAAATTATTCATCTAAATTTATTTTATCGCCTTCAAAGTAGGCCCCATCGCTTGCAATAATATACAAAATAAATACAACATCTCCAACGCTTCACCCAGTCTTCCATACATTTTTCATAGGCTATTTGCGGTACGGCCTTTAGCTCATTCAGCGAATTTTTTGTTATGGCTTCTATCGACTCAAAACGTTTTCCTCGAAGTGGTAATTTTAACTTGGGAAATAAAAAAAAGTCAGACGGAGCCATATCAGGTGAATACGGTGCTTGGTCGAGAACTTTTGTTGAATTTTTCGCTAAAAACTCTTTCACTATAATGGCTGTGTGTGATGGTGCATTATCATGGTGCAGCATCCATGAGTTGTGTTGCCACAAATCTGGACGTATTCGGCGGATACTCTCACGCAAACGCTTCATGACGCCTAAATAATATTCTTTATTCAATGTTTCTCCCTTTGGAAGGAATTCGGAGTGAACCACACCACGGTAGTCAAAAAAAACTGTCAGCATCACCTTGATTTTGGAGCGACTTTGCCGCGGTTTTTTGGGTTTCGGCTCGTTTTCGATTCTGAAGACTGTCTGGATTGATTATCATGAAACATGGGATATCGTATCATCGGTAAGTAACCTTATATTAATTTTGTTACAATTAAATTATTATATAAACGCATTTTTAAAGTTTTATTTTACAGTTAGTTTTTAGTTACGTTACTAAGATTAGGCCAGGGTTGGATTCAGACCCTCAAAAATATTGTACATGGAAATTAAAATTATACTATTTTAAAAAAATTATATCACGTTTGACGTTTCAGGTTTCTTTTTTCCCATGTGCCGGAATTTTGGCATCACGCGTCTAGTTTATCTATATGTTTCGTTTTTTGACGGTTTTATATTTATTTCTATATATTAAGTAAATTTTGAATATTAGTACCTTATATATTTTGTATTCAATAAGGGTAAAACGAAAAGAGTACAAAAGAAACCATATCTGCTTAATCGAATCTGAAAATCTGATTCCTAAAATATTTTAAATTCTGTTTTCAAACCGATTGCTTTTGGAGCATAGAGTTTTTATCGTGGTATCTTATAGTTGTATCAAGGATGTAACATAAATGCATCGATCGAGCATCGGTTGACCAGAAAGGGGGCTAATTCTAATTTTATTAAAAAACCTACTCATGTACACTACAAAAATTCTCGATATCGTAGGTTTAATATTAAAATGTAAAAGGACCCAATAATAATACAAGTCGACCTTTAGGTAAAATTATGGTATTTTCGCTTTGAATTATTACGATACTATATACCACAAACTATAAAATAATGTTACAATTAGGATATTTATACTACGAAATTCGACCCTGGTTACGTCGTGTTTTGATATGACGTTTGTATTATGACAGATGCGCTACTTTTTCTTGTATGAAAAAGTTATAAGTAAAACATTTAGAGGGGCCTATCCTACCTTTTGAATTCATTGGCTGGAAAGCACATGAAACGTCGGGTATTAAAAATAAAATAAATAAAACGCGATAAAATCCGTAAAAGTAGTTATAATCAACGATAGACATATTATTTAATAATCGCTATTTTCGAAATACGGAAGTTGCAACTGAGTTTTCCTTTGAGATTATTTAATTCGTTCATATCGAATACCTACCGAAAATAATGCTCTTAACGGGTGGCCACCGCAGTATATATATATAATGTTGTATATATATAAGGTTATACATACTCCATTGTTAACGATGTATATAAAGGGTTGAAAGATCATAATAATACTCAGGGCTTTAAACTTTCTCGACCTATATAATTATTCAGAACAATGATGAGAAAAAGCTAGTGTATTGTAAGTATAAATATTTCTGCTAGCCTGATGGCCAACCGTCACTGGCAATGAACCGTTGAGAGGCTGAAGCTAAGATTCACTGGCATTTAGGTACATAGTCGACTGAATGTATTCTATATAAGTACTTATTTAGAACATTACAACTGGTGAAGGATTTTATTTTTATTATACCATCAGAAGGCACTGTATATTAATAATGTATAAAACTATATGAAATGATTAAAAACAAAAGTGTTAACATACTTTGAATCCTTTGCTATCTATAATTCGAATGTCCGCTGGAATAACGTCACCGGACTTCACATGGACAATGTCGCCTTTAACCAAATGTGCCACCGGCATCTCCGGGTTCCACACTCCATCACGCATGCATTGCGTGCACATTGGGATCATATTATTGAATATCTTCAATATCTAGAAGAGTAACTATACCTAATTATTACTTATTGTTAGACATTTTCCAAAAAAAGCAGCCGTGGTAGGTCAAGGCCTAAGGGCTCGCTGTAAATTTCACAGTACGCGAGTAACCTGGATTCAATCTCCACCAATGATAATGTTAATTGCAATTTTAAGTGCTGATTTATCACGTGAACAGCGGCGAAGAAAAGCCTCGTGAGAAAACCTGCATGCTTGAGAAATAAGAAAAAAATATTTCGAAGAAAGGTATAGGTCGCCAACACGCATTGGGGCAGCGCGGTGGACATTTCCTTGCCCTAAATCCCTCTCAGAAGTGAGGGAAGGCCCTATGCCCAGCAGTGGAACGTATATTATAAGTTGTAATTTTACTTTTTAGACACTTTAATAACTAACTACATCAGACAATCCGTAAAAATATTTAATTAGAATTTTTATTAAATTATTTTTAAGTCAGTTCATCATCATTACATTCCTTCACAAGTTCGTAGCTGAAAGTAGGCCTCCCCCCCCTCAACAAATGTCACATAACGCAGTCCTGAGCGACCTGTTTCCATCGACTTCATGCATGTCGTACCAAGTCGTCTCTCCAATTAATGGGTTTTACATTTTTTATTCAAATAATTTTTAAGGAAAGTTTTAGTGTACCTATACTATATAGACATGCACATTTTTGAGTAAGTTCTTTATTATGAAAATATTGAAGAAATTAGAGTTGTAATGAAATAAAAAGACACACTGTGGTCATTCGCACTTGTAATTAGCCAAGCCGTTTTGCTTGTATGGCATTGTATGGTCATTAGTCACAGTGCCATTGCTCCTTCGTGTACAGCGTGTGTGAACCATACAACAACGCACACGGCATTATGTTTTTCTTAGGGTGTGGCACTAGTACGAGCTGCATACGCAGCTGGACGGCTCCCCTCTTAAGACAATTAATTAATATTTCACTTTACACTTTCACATAGTTCTTACCTTTGAACTTTTGAAATTTTGAAAAAAGCTGAAAAGGCCACAGATTATGTCGACGGCAACCAACACGCATCCCAAATACAAATTGTCAGTACTTGGACGTACCTTCATTGAAGATTCTATAACGTAGGCAAGTAAGCAGAGCAACGCTCCAAGCCAAATTAATATCGAAAAACCTATAAAACAAAATACTTATAATATCCATCATAACGTTTGTTTTCTTTATTTTTATATTATTAATATCTCTTATTGCATATTCTTCGTTTAAGTAGTAGTACCTACTACCTACTAAATGATGCCTCAGCAAATTTTCATACCTTACCCCTCGGTAACGGCAACTTTATTACGTTACAGTCCCTTTATTACGTTCCGTTACGATACGTTATATTAAGATCGAAGTGCATAATTAACTATTTTATAGCAATATACTACTAACTTAATAATTTATTCTTAAACTTAGTTCGTCTTCTTCTTTAATAATACACAGTCCGCAGATTGATATGGGATTCTCCTATGGTAGACAGGATTTGCTATGAGGATTAGTCACCATAGCTCGCACAATATTGATATATTATACGATATTATATTCGACGCTATTCCCCGCGCGGCTGTTCGCCGTTCTGAATATTTTACACCTGGTAGGTATGTAGGAACGAGGTACTTATACCGTCATCTTTCAGATGCAATAGGATATTTAGAAGCGACAGTAGCCTAATGGCAGGGCGTGGATCGATAACTCAAAAGGTCGTGGGTTCGATTCCGCCATTTGACTACTGTCGTGAACCACTCCTAACACAAGCGTTTCAAGCTTACCAGGAGTGGTTAAAAGGAATATTAGTAATGTTAATTAATAAGATTACTAATATTAAAAATATTTAATCTATAACGAAGTTGAACCCTACGAAAACATCCGCGGTGACGGATTCTCTTATACCGCCAGCACACGTCACTTTACTTTTTAGTTAACTAGGTACTATTATTAAATGTAATTACATTATACGCTTACATTAAATTAATCATAAAAAGTATGAAACTACAGAACTAATGGGTTTTAATCTAAGGAATTCGTATTTTAATGCAAATATAAAAATACGATCCACCAAACTAGAAATAGGGAATTTTACGTAAATGTTATACCGTATTCGACAAATTGTGAAGTAATAAACATCTTAAAAACCTTAATTTTTAATGGAAATACGATGACATACGATCACACAGTCCTGATTGTAAGTGAATGCTGTGGCCCTTAGACATCTACATCTATCTTCTATTAAGAATCGAAAAACACATGCATTGTCTCACATGAATGCCTCGTTTCCTCAGTTCTCTATACTCATCATACAAAACACAGCAGCAGCTGCTATTTTACCACAGAAATCTAAATAATAAGGCAATTATTATTTAGATTTCTGTGTATTTTACGCTCGTATTCTATGAGAGCGTGGTCCTTCCCCGGTCGAGCTGACCCGTTCGTGCTACAACTATACAATTAATATAGCTGCAGCATGGCTCTACCGCGTATAAGAAACAATCCTTATCATGGCAAAATGTTCAGGTACGTCATACGTATCCTGGATAAATTAAGGTTTTGCGAAACAACTAACTAATATTCTCATTAAAATTGTTATCATACCAGTAAACAAGCTTTTAAACAACATTTTTGGCCATCTAAACTGTGTCGTAGGCGTCAGTGTGTTGGGGCCGTAATATTTTAAGAGCTCCGATGCTTTAGCACTCGTCAGTCCTTTTATTGGATCCGTACTCAGTAGGCTGTAAAGATCTTCTGCGGAATATTTACGACTTGAATAATTCTTCATTATTCGATTAATTACCTACGCTACGTTTTCGTGATTCGAACAAAAAAAAACAATCCCTTAAAGGTAGGTTGGCAAATAAACTTTAGGATTGAGCTTTTTGGTATTTGAATACGTAAGGCCTTTTTAAAACATGTTCTCGTCATATTCTTTAAAACTTAAAATGTTGACAGTACTGAGATATGGATCTCAAACAAGATCCTCTACTGCTGGACCATTGCGGTAGCGTTCGGGTCGCTCAGGAAGCTATGGACAGGACTATTTCTCGGAATTTCTCTGCGTGAAAGAATCCGTAACGATGATATTCGCAGTAGAACCACAGTAACAGACGATTCATCAAGCTGTGGCAATGTGCCGGCCGTATAACTCTAATAACCGGCAACCGATGGGGCAAAAAAGGTTCTTGAGTGGCAACCTTTTTCTTCAAGTGGCAAGCAAAGTGAAGGGCAACCTCCCACTAGATGGAGTGACATGGTAAAAGTAGTCGATGGGTGCAGGTGACTTGTAACCATGTCTTGTGACAATCCTTGGGGAAAGCCTATGATCATCAGTAGACCTGTGATATCGATTGGGCTGTGATGATAATGATGGTAATCTGTAGCCATTACAATTCTAGTGAGCTGTCAGCGTTTACGAAACGTTTTCAGACTCGCTTATTTAAATCCAAGGTAATCTGCTAGGATTTATTTTAATTATAAGTGATAAATTCGTAATATCATTTGACAATGCTGCCTAAGTTCGACCAAAAATTAAAATCGATAACTTGAGATGTATTGGCGGAGAAATTGGTGCTACATCGTCGTTGGCTCCTAAAATTGGTCCTCTTGGTCTCTCCCCCAAAGAGGTTGGTGGTGATATTGCCAAGGCTACAGGTGACTGGAAGGGTGGGAAAATTACAGTTTAACCTATTGTGCAAAACAGGCAGGCACAAATATCTGTTGTTCCATCAGCTGCAGCTCTTATCACCAGAGCTCTAAAGGAGCCACCCCATGACACAAAGAAGCAAAAGAATATCAAACGCAGTAATATAACACTTGAGGATGTAATTGGCATTGCTAAAATCGTGCGACCACGTTCAATGGCTCAAGAGTTGTCTGGGACAGTAAAGGAGATTCTTGGCACAGCACAATCTGTTGGCTGCACTATTGACGGCAGGCCCCAACACAGACACAACATTATTGATGATATCAACAGTGGAGCTATTACTATAGATGAATAAATGAATATATTTTGTCTAGGAATCAGAGTAGGTTGGGTTACCACTACAAGTTACCCTCGTACCTATTTTTTCCACCAAGCAACACTACGCCCAGTTGCTGTTACAGTTTGAAAAGTTCAAGAGACAATATAAATATAGCCTGTGAGACATTTCAGTAGCTCTTCTCAGGAAAGACATTACATCGGTAGCCTTTGTCTAAAAATGGTTTAATTGCTTGTACTGTTAGTTGGTTTGTTGCTCTTACACTATAAAAATGTCTATAGGTAGGGCAACAATATACAAAAGTGACCTAGTTGGGCAAAGACCTAATTATTAAGTTGGTAATGTAGGTAGCGGTTAACAGTTTCTGAGGAACCTGTATGATTTCCATCTTCTTAAGATGTTATTCTGCCCTTATAACTGCAATAATAATTTTAGTACTGCAGGCTCGTTACTCGCGTACAATGAGATTTTAAGTTGCTATACTTCTATCTCCCGTTGTATATATGATTTAACGTAGTTACCACTGTGAGAAAAATATATCAAGTAGTATATACTTACTCAATGGAATAAGATGTGCGTCGGTTTCAATCTCCTTTTTCAGTGCAAGCAAACGAGTACTACTCAAATCTCTTGATCGCAGTCGTTTAGGATTGTTCGGTCGAAACAATTCAGTGATGGAAGATAAACTAGAACTTTTTGAGTGCATAATGCTCGCAATATATCCTACTTATTTTATATTTCTCCTAACAATATAATGTCATAGTTTTTAATTTATAATCTAGTGGGTCACGCCGCCAGTTTACAATGAATTCACGACAAATTTACAGTTATATTAATGTTACGAGCTTGAGGTTCGTGACAATAAAAATTGCAGATAAAATTACCAAAATTAACACTTTAATTTACTTTACACAAATTCAAACTTAAAACACTAATAATTAAACACACTAATTCACTTTATTCCGCTCCGAAGCTTCGCTTGTGTCGCCAACTCCAATACTTCCCCGATCGCATCTTGCAGCGCCTATATATACAAATTAGCAATGAAGCATCCGGAATATTCAAGTAAATGCGCGCAAAGCGACGAGTGTTCGGATGTGTACGGATGGCGCTGTCGGTTGAAAGATTTGTGATGTCATTTTCTGCAGAGCTCCCCCCGCTCTCGTTCCTGACACTAGATGGCGCTAGTTGACTTATTCACGCAACACTGCCCCCTCCTAAGACATGCTTGTCCCGAGCATTATCGGTCCCATAATAACGCGCCAAGCGATCCACATGGACGATCTTAGGAGTCCCTCTTGCGCCTTTCTGTAACGGCTCCGCAATGTCAAGGGATGTCCTATCCCGTGGTGCACCAACATTGTACAATTTCGATGCTCCTCTACTCCGTGTCTGAGGTCCCCTCACAGCCGCACAACTTGTACATGTACGACACCAATCCTCGACATCTTCACGATAATGGACCCAGTAAAACTGTTCTCGGACCTTCAGTAGAGTTCGTTTAACTCCCAGATGGACTCTTGAACGACCATTATGGCACAGCTGTAGAACATTCGGCACTTTAGCTTTAGGGACAACCATTTGCAAACGACAGCTGTCTCCTCGACTATTGTCCCATTTACGGCACAGGACTCCATCCTGAAGCAGCAAGCTGTCCCATTGAGCCCAATGGCTTTTCGTGGTTGAACTCCTCGCTGAGACGTCCCTCCACTTAGGCTTGGTAGCACCCAGAATTCATCCATCCCAGAATCGGCTTGATGTCCGGATCTTCCTGCTGTGCATGTCGTAGGCTGTCCTTCCACCCGTTGCTGAGGTGGTCTGTCCTGAGCATCCTCACGGATACCACTTCCTTACTCTCTTGCCTACGACCATGGTTGCAATCTTCAGGAAAAGGTCTTCTTGACAATGCATCTGCGTTGCCGTGAGATTTCCCGCTGCAGTGTCTGATAGTAAAGTCGTATTCCTGCTGCTGCTGGGCGGTGCTATTAGCCGCACTTCCTTTCTGAGACCGTTCACCTTCCCTTCCTAGGGTGTGCTTAGGGCAGGTGGACCGAAGATGGCCCCTTTCCCCACAGCCATAGCACCTAGGGCTGTATCCTTTATTGTGGTCGCGAACCGTAACTGCTGCAACCTCCCTAGCGTGAGGTGAACGATGATCCTGTCGCCGCCAGGCAGTGCCGTTAGCTGCACTACCCTCCTGATATCGTTCACTTTCCCTTTCTGCGGTTCGCTTAGGGCAGCTGGATCGAAGATGGCCCTTTTCCCCACAGCCATAGGCTAGCACCTAGGGCTGTATCCTTTGTTGCAGTCGCGAACTGTAGCTGCTGCAACCTCCCTGACACGATGGGAACGATGATCCTGCCGCACGGCTTCCACCTCCAGTGCATGGGCCAAGGCGTCCTTAAGCGTCTCGTGATGCCCGAGCCTCACAGCAGCTCTGACTTCCAGGTCGCGAATGCCGTCGATGAATGTCTGCACCAGGTTCCCTTCAATGAGCGCAGGTACAGACCGGTATGCTTTTCGCACCAGCTTCTCCACTTCTAGAGCCCACTGCTGCAGGTTTTCGTTGATGCGCTGCACACGATCTTTAAGCTGCGCACGAAAGACGTGTTCCAGGTGAGCGTCGCCATATCTCGCCTCCAATGCCTCAAGGAGTTGCTCATAAGTCACTTCCTCACCGAGAGCTTCCAGAACTGTTAAGGTCTGGTCGCGCAGGCCTAGTGTGAGAGCAGTCATGGCCTGACTTTTATTCCAGCCGTTCGCCTTCATAACAGCCTCGAACTGGATCTTGTAGGCTGACCAGGAAGAAGTCCCGTCAAACTGTGGCACCTTGAACCCACGTAGCGAAGGTGTAGTAGCTACTACGGGAGCTGTAGTTCCATACCCAAGTTTGAGTTCGTCCAGTGATTTCCTCATGTCAGCCATTACGTTGTCAACCCGATTGTTCACTTGGTCGATTCGGGTTTCAGCCTCCGACAGGCGGTTGTCATGTTGAGCAACCTTATCCTTCACCTCCCGTATCTCTTTTCCGAAGATAGCGTGAAGGTCCTTCATGAGGAGCATCTGCTCTTCCTTATCGCGTTGTAGTTGCTCTTCTAAACGCTCTTGTCCGCTCTGCAACTGCTCTTTCAACTGACGGGCCTGCTCCTCCTGTCGGCGAGCCTGCTCCTGCAGCATCACTATCAGAGCACCTAAGTCAGGTGCTGCAGATGTAGGAGCTACCAACGGGCCTGCAGCCGGTGGCTGGTCCTCCGACGTCTGCGGCGTTGCACCACCAAATCTTCGTTGGTCCGTCTCCTGCTGGCGTTGACTTCGGGTACGGACACCCTCCGTTTCCTCCTTAGGTAAAATCGGCATGTTTTTATCCCACTTCTGACACCAATTGTTAAGAGCTTGAGGTTCGTGACAATAAAAATTGCCGATAAAATTACCTAAATTAACACTTTAATTTACTTTACACAAATTCAAACTTAAAACACTAATAATTAAACACACTAATTCACTTTATTCCGCTTCGAAGCTTCGCTTGTGTCGCCATCTCCAATACTTCCCCGATCGCATCTTGCAGCGCCTATATATATACAAATTAGCAATGAAGCATCCGGAATATTCAAGTAAATGCGCGCAAAGCGACGAGTGTTCGGATGTGTACGGATGGCGCTGTCGGTTGAAAGATTTGTGATGTCATTTTCTGCAGAGCTCCCCTCGCTCTCGTTCACGACACTAGCTGGCGCTAGTTGACTTATTCACGCAACATTAATATCCATAGTTAGTAGAAGGAAAAGAAACCCTCAGTCAAAAACTCATACTTTAGCGTATGATAGAATAAATTGAATACGAATGAATATTATTTTTTAACTAATACGAAAGTAGCAGTTAGCTTTGCTGAAACATACGGTATAATAGAGACGGAGTATTAATAATATGCGGATTCAATGGCCAATAGACCTCTACCCTCGATTAAAAATTCTAATATAGCTTCGCTGTCACCTATGAAGATTGAAATAGAATGCCATAATGCCAGTAAAAGGCGGCTTCGGTTCTCGTAAGCTCATCACTCATCATACCGCAATATTATCTTTGTTCTTGAACGCGAGGTCCGCCCGCGTAGGTATCAGCACAGGGTTGTCAAATAGTTAAAAGTACTTAAATATTTTAATTTTCATTTTACATTAAAACAACAACGCAATAAAATTATGTAAATTACCAAATTTCAGCATAATTTTGGTATAACTATAAATGCCGATAGGCATAGTGACAATATCAACATTCCGCCTGTGGCATCGCTTCCGAGCGGTAGCATCCAGGTAGTCCGCACTTTCGTTCCTGTACGGTAGTGCTCTCCCGCTCTCGCGCCTCCGCTGTCCCGCTCGCGCTGTACAGCGCCGACGTAGTGCTCAGTCCGCCGGCGGCATCGTTCTCGGACGGTCGCCTCCTGGTGGTCCGCGCTCCTGTACAGTACGGTAGTGCCGTCTCGCTCTCACGCGCCTCCGCTGTCCTGCTCACGCTGAACAGCGTCGAGGCTGGTGAGTCACTTTCACGCTACAGCTCTTGCCCCCCTGTCTTCGGGCAGGGAGGTTTGACTGACTTCCGCTTTTCATTTTCATTTTCACTTTTCATTTTCGCCTTTCATTTTCATTAATCAATTTTTCTTTCAATTTTTTTTTTGTATTGTCTCTTTTATTTTATTGTTGTTCGTGCATATTATTATTACGTGTATTGTCTCGTATTACGTGTCGCGTCCAAGTCCCTATTCTACCGAGAACAGGGACCCGTCCTCATCGTTACCGAGCTTAGCTCTTCTGCACCAAAATTGCTATCGTACAAAATTGGTATCGATAGACCGGCTATCGTGGTATGCGTAATGCATTTTCCGCCTCCCTACGTACAGGGTAGCCCTTTAATTGCTTCGGGCGCAAAAAAAATAGTGACAATATATACAATACATAAAATATACACCTCCTTTTATAGAACGTCACGATAACAATGGGTTCTCATTCACATCTTAATATACAACTTCATTTTGGAAATCTATTGCAAACTAGTGCTGGGTCGGGTTTCAAACTACACAAGTACTGGCGCTGTAAAAATTGCCTATTTTTTTTTTTAAAGAAGAGGGGGCAAACGAGCATGCGGCTCACCTGATGTTAAGTGACTACCGCCGCCCATGATCAACCGCAACACCAGGAGAATTGCGGGTGCGTTGCCGGCCCTTTAGAAAGGAGTAAGCTCTTTTCTTGAAGGTCCCCAGGTCGTATCGGTCCGGAAAAATCGCCGGTGATAAACTATTCCACAGAGAGGTTGTACGTGGAAGAAAAATCCTTGTGAAACGTACAGTGGTGGACCGCCAAGCATCCAGATGGTGTGGATGGTATCGGGACGTTTGCCGTGTCGCCTATAATTTCTACCTGCTGATTCAAACAGGAAATACCTAATTGCGTAACTAGTAACATCGTGGATGGTTCTAGACACTTCCACATAGTATGCACTGCATGAATCAATAAACAATCAATCAAATCAATCAATATTTTTGTAGGTCTGTCAGTCTCCTTGGTCTAGGTACATAAAGCATCGAATGTGTCGAACTGTGCGATAATCTAGTGCCGAATGATTAGTTTAACAAATAACTTAAATATTTTTGTGTGCAAACATCAGATAGTAATGCTGTAGGTGTTACCTACCTTCAAGAGGTTATGATTCACGAAGTGATAAGCAAAATATTTGATTCTGGGGCAATATAATATATTTATACCTATGGGAATTATTTACGAATCACCTTTATATGTACTTAAAGTTATTGTGTCGGCATCTATGCTGAAGCTGAAGGCAAAGCGATAACTGTTACTGGCGGACGTTGCAGAACCTTATTACGGGCTTATAATATCAAACTTGAGCAAATTAGGCTTGGACCACATATGGCTCAACAGAACGGTGCTACTACTCGCACAACCAACACATATTTCCACATACCTTCCTGTATACAAAATAATCATAATTTAATATTACAATACTTTTATTCTTTTAACTACCGTTCAGTTTTTTTTAAATAATTCCGTAGTTATCAAATCGCTTAAATGGATAATAATAACAAAATCAAATCAATATTAGAGGAAATGTACACGAGATGATCCCTCATTATTACAAGAAAACTACGAACGCCATCTAGTTGTTTGTATCGATAAAACGTTTAAATAATTCCGTAGTTATCAAATCGCTTAAATGGATAATAATAACAAAATCAAATCAATATTAGAGGAAATGTACACGAGATGATCCCTCATTATTACAAGAAAACTACGAACGCCATCTAGTTGTTTGTATCGTTAAAACGTTTAAATAATTCCGTAGTTATCAAATCGCTTAAATGGATATTAATAACAAAATCAAATCAATATTAGGGGAAATGTACACGAGATGATCCCTCATTATTACAAGAAAACTAGGAACGCCATCTAGTTGTTTGTATCGATAAAACGTTTAAATAATTCCGCAGTTATCAAATCGCTTAAATGGATAATAATAACAAAATCAAATCAATATTAGGGGAAATGTACACGAGATGATCCCTCATTATTACAAGAAAACTACGAACGCCATCTAATTGTTTGTATCGATAAAACGTTTAAATAATTCCGTGGTTATCAAATCGCTTAAATGGGTAATAATAACAAAATCAAATGAATATTAGCGGAAATTTACACGAGATGATCCCTCATTATTACAAGAAAACTACGAACGCCATCTAGTTGTTTGTATCGAAAAACGTTTAAATAATTCCGCAGTTATCAAATCGCTTAAATGGATAATAATAACAAAATCAAATCAATATTAGCGGAAATGTACACGAGATGATCCCTCATTATTACAAGAAAACTACGAACGCCATCTAGTTGTTTGTATCGGTAAAACGTAGTCCACGATACCACAGAATAAATAATAGATAACACTACGTACAGAAGTTGCACTCCTTTGATGTTGACTGCTTGTCGACGTTTAACACCCTAAAATAGGTAATATAGATATTATATAAAAATTTTACATTACGTTAAAACTTTTTCAACTAATTTATCCTACAATTAGATATACTTAGCACTAAACAAAAACTATTTCAACAAGTATTTACAAAAAACGATTTACGTAAACAGCGTAACATTTAATCGCCTACAACGCGCTAGCCCTGACTGCGTGTTATCCTGGGTGCCTCGCGATTGTAGGTAATTATTTCACTCAGGTAGCAAGAGTGTCAGAGGCCTGCCTATATCTATATCAAAAAGTTAAGAAACCTTCATTTGCAACTCAGCCGCCGACGACGCAAATATGACTTGATCATCGGCGTACAAAATGCATTTGACGGTTAACTCGCCCATTCTTAACCCATATTCTTTATCTTTCAAAGTATGCATACAACTGTCCATGAATAGGTTGAACAGCTAAGGGAAAGCTACACAGCCCTGTCTGACACCTTTTTGGATGCCAAACCGGTCAGAGTATACCCCTTTGATCCTGACACAAGCACTAGATTCCCTATAAAGAGACGTTAATGCCTGTATCAAACCAACGCTCAACCCCAACCCAAATGAGTTCAGTGTTTGCCATAACACAGTCCTGTCGACTCAGTCATAAGCCTTTTCCAAGTCCATGAACGCACAAAAATTTTTCTGGTTTTTGGCCATAAACTTCTTCGCAATCATGCGCATGGAAGACTCGATCTGTACGCCCCATTCCCTTTCTAAATCCTGCTTGCACATCCCAATTTTTTCCATCAGTGTATTTCATAACTCTTTCAATTAACACCTTAGCATAGAGTTTACACACAATACTAAGCAAGTTCATACCACGGTAGTTTTTGCAGTCCTGCTGTGACCCTTTTCCTTTATATATTGGTACTATAACTGCTTTACACCAGTCTTCCGGTACCCGCTTCAATTCCCAACATAAATTAAACAAGGTGTACAGCAGGTCTGCCACCACTCCTTCTCCAGCCCTTAGCATCTCGAGTGACACTCTATCATATCCAGCTGCCTTACCTGCTTTCATACTTTTCATTGTTTTCATTATTTCATCTATATTTATTTCCATATCTACTTCTCTCGGAATTTCTAGTTCATTTAATTTAGACGACTCTTCACTCATAAATACGCTTTCAAAGTATTCCTTCCATCTCCTTAAATTCGAAGCTTCGTCACTCAGAATACATCCGTTTTTGTCTCGTATAACATTCATTCTAGGCTGTTTTGAATTTCCCCTGGCAGTTCTTACGAGTTTCCAGAACATTTTAATATTTGCCTGGAAGTTATCAGATATCCTTCTATGTTATATCTTCTATAATAGGTATTTGCATCCCTATCATTCTTATCCGTTCTTTTTTGCTTTTTCCTATCAACTAAGTACTTCTTTTACTATCTTATTTAGACGTCTAAATTCTGCCTTTTTTCTTTCAATATCATCATTCATACCGCCAGACTTACCATTTGCCATTACCATTACCAGCATGATTGCTAGTTAATCTAACCATGCTTTCTTCTTTGCTTCAACTTCCACCCGTACCTCATCATCCCACCACAACGTATTATTTTTTCTTTTATTTATCTTACTTACACCACATATTTCGGTGGCTGTGTCCACCAAACTTTCCTTAACATTATCCCACACAGTATTCAAGTCTAAATCATTCATACAAAACTCATTCAAACACCTAATATTTTCCCTCAGTCTACATTTATACTTCTCTTTCACATCTTCATCTTGTACCTTCTCTATTCTTATACGCTGTAACGCAGTGGTTGTTGACAGATGTTAATGTTATGTTAACAGATGTTCGATGCCGCCAACGTTTGAATAGACCATTAATTCGACATAACACCAAGTAATGATCCGTCCCTACGTTGGACCCCCGGCAAACCCTTGTGTCTACGACTGCACTCATTTACTACTTCTATATTATTACATAATTATTTAATAAACAGCAATACTTCTTCACAAATATATTCTCCACAAGGCACAGTTGATGTTTACTTTATCGACAATAATGATAACCTAACGTGGTTCATGGCTAGTAGGTACAAATTACAAGCACAAAATTAATAACACGGCGAGCAGCTGATAAAGCAGCTGATAAAGCGCTAACCAAGTACGTGAAGAGTTCAAAAATTATTTTTCCTATCCGGCTTAATTTAGAATTTTTGTTTAATTATGATCTGAAAATTATAAAATATTTCTTAAAATTAAAGATTGCACTTGATGACATACGTTTAATGTTATATTTATTGTTGTCCTTGGAGTGCAGCCATCAACCAGAAACAAATCAAGGGCCTCCTCATACGCAAACCAAATTGGTTTGTAAACTTTGTTTTCCGCATGACCTAATTTAGAAGAATTTTTACAATCTCTATGAATTTGCGGTAACTAGCAAAAAGAGATTCCTTTTTCTTTTTGAGTACTGTATTGATATTTTCATTAACTATCCAAGTACCCGGTTGACCGAGCTTTGCTCGGTATTTTTCGCTCGATTTTTTTTAATTCGTGTGGAAATTATATTTAGATACAAATTACATACTTACTGATGAAATATAAATAATATTTTTTGATCTTAGCGACATAACAGAAAAAACGGAACTGGTTATTTGAATAAAAAATCATGAGTGCAATTATTTTAATTTAAATTTCCGTGTTTTAAAAAAATACTAAAAAAGGGCTCGAAAAAATAGATTTTCTCAAAAAAGAAAGGAACATGAAAAAAAAATTAAAAAAAGTCGGTCGGTCGGTCTGGTTTTAAGATTCTGTGACCGACCATTATACCAATTTAGCTATTTATAATCACTAACAATTCGTCAAAATTTACCTTCTTATACTAACGATATTGTAGCAGTTTTTCATTGCCTAAAAACACGGACAAAAAGACATTTTCTAAAAACAAATCCTAGCTAGATCGATTTATTATCCCCGAAACTCCCCGGACACTAAATTTTATGAAAATCGTTGGAGCCGTTTCCGAGATCCCGATTATATATATATATATATATATATATATATATATATATATATATATATATATATATATATATATATATACAAGAATTGCTCGTTTAATAGTATAGGATAGGATTCGAATCCATGCGTCATGATTTAGACTTTTGTCTTTGTAACGTCGGTGTTTGAATCCCACAAAATGGGCTCTGTATGAAAATGTTCTATGTACTTTAATTCTAATTCGTTATTAGAATTAAAGTACATAGAACATTTTCATACAGACACATTTTTAACACGTAAATCCCACGATTAGTCCACGCGTTGTGAACGACCATAACCTACTAATACTGTATGGTTTTAGTAAAAAAATATGCACACAACATGCTAATAATGCCCCGGTCGCACCAAGACTGAACAAGAAAGTGATGCCGTTCTCTTTTCTCCCCCTCAAACCCTCAAAGGGGAGAAACGAGAAACCTATGACATTCACGCTTTTTGGGTGTTCTCAGGGCTTCTCGGCGTGAGTCTGGAGGCGCCATTAGGGTTTTATAGAATTAAAAAATCCTACTCTGAATAAAAAAAACTTTAATTATAAGTTACTCTTTATTTGATACGCAATTTTTTTCAACGCTTCTATTTCAACTTCGTTTGTTTTCAGCAGATCGTCATAATACGCTCTCCTTAACAAGTTTTTAGTGGCGAGTATTGAATGAGCAGGTAGTTTTGATATCTCCATGATCTTGTCCCAAGATTTACTTTGTAATTCTTCCGGTTTGTAGACACGATTGATGAATCCATATTCTAGCCCTTCTTTCGCTGACATTTTGTGATTAAAAAGTAACATTTCAGTCGCCTAAAACAAAAAGCCTTTTAAATTAAATGTAACTAATTTTACAGATTTTATCGCGTATAATTTAACTCATTTTTACTAATTTTAATTTCCGGCGTTTCGGGTACTTTATAGTGCATGGTCAAGACTATTTCTGTAAATGTACGAAATCATTAGCCAATTGGATGTTTATGTTTTCAAATCTGATTCAAAGAATTTACTAATAAGCGTTATAACACCCTCATACGTTCAAACAGTATAAGAACTGCAGGATGCAAGGTGCAGGCAGCAGCAGCAGGTCCTGCCCTGTGTCTCGTTCTTGCTGTTAGTTTGCATTTATGATTTTTAATTTAGCGATATGTTGTAACAGTGATAGAGCCACGCGGCGGCTTTTGCTATTGCACGTATGGACCGGCTCTAACCGGGGTGGTACCACAACCTCACAGAAGACCAGCGTGAAGTAGAACCTCGGCTTCTGCATTTCGTCTGAAATGCTACCCTAGGAAGCTACCTTACTCTTCCTGAGCGTGGGTGCTCAGGCACGAGACTAAACCTGCTCGGGGCAAACGGAGCAATAAGACAAAGACGCCCCCTGCCACACATTTCTTATCTCTCATACTATTTATCTCTCATCTGGCATATGGTCCGACACAACTGGTTACCTCGCCTACGCGGATCCCGAATGTGGAAGATCATGTACCTTCCCTGTTAGACCTTCCGCTGACCTCTCATACAGTTGTATATCAGTTTTCTTGGCTCCTCAGGCCATTTTCTGATCCGGGGTACAGTGCTCCCATCGCGGTTGAGTTCTGCAGGTTGCTGCCGTGTTTGGCACTATAGGTCAGCCGATTGGGACGGGAAGCAATCTTTTTTTGCATTATATTATATTATATTATATTATATTGTACGTGGTAGAGCCATGCTGCACTTATATTAGTAGTATAGTTGTAGCACGAATGGGTCGGCTCGATCGGGTATGGACCACACTCTCACAGAATACCAGCATAAAATAGTAGCTTCATGCTGCTGTGTTTCGTATGGTGATTGTAGAGAACCGGCGACCCTTTTTACTGGAAATGAGGCATTCCATCTTGGTTCTCATGGGTGACAACGCATCTGCATTTTGATTCGTTATCGAGGATAGATGTAGATGTCTATGGGCTATTGCAATAACTTACAATCAGGTGTACTGTGTGCTCGTTTGTCACCCTATTCTATTAAAAAAAATCCTACCCTTGGGTTTGCTTTTCGCCGGATGATCTCAGCGTTGTTGCTGATTCTGTCACTGTTGTAGTGCTACAGAGAATGGAACATTTTATTCCATCTTCTGAGATATCAGAGACAGAACCCAGCCATGGTGTGGTCACTCCTGCAAAATTGCATCACGCCATAAGTAGGAGTGCTACCGGGCCTAAGTTGACGCATCGACGTATCGGGATGCAAATACCAGCGCTCTTAGAAGAAGTATAATTCCGCCTCGAAGTCAAAGCACATCGGCAAAATTGGCGAGAAACTAGTTCGACTTCTTTCGGAAACACGTGCATTCTGATCTCTCTCCAAGGCTGTCCAAGGGAATTCCTGTCAACCATCTCTTCCATCTCTGCACAGAGAGGATGACTCACTGGCCCATGCCGCAAAGGACAAAGCCGATCTGCTAGGGTCTCTCTTTGCGTCCAACTCGACTCTTGACAACGGGGGGAACACACTGCCGACTATGTTCTGTTTACCCAGCGCTCGGTGCGTTAAACACTCCTTTCCCTGGACTTGAGGATCACCAGCTGATTAGTGATCATCAGTACGGTTTCCGTCGGGGTCGCTCAACTGGTGATCTCTTGGGTTACCTAACTCATAGATAGGCGGAGGTAGTAGTGTCCAAGGGGGAGGCGTTGGCCGTTAGTTTGAACATAGCGAAGGCCTTCGATCGGATTTGGATTCCTGAGAAATTGTACAATTGGATCACCAGTTTTCTTGCAGATCGGAGCAGCAAGGTCGTAATAGACGGTACATGCTCCGATTACAAGACCATTAACGCTGGTGTTCCACAAGGCTGCGTGTTATCACCAATGCTGTTTCTTCTGCATATCAATAATATGTTTGCAAACTGGTAACATTCATTGCTATACAGGCGACAGCACTGGTGATGCTATATACACCGGCCGTACCAATATTTCTGGGAAAACGTCGTCGAGTACCGGAACAATTTTGCATCTCAAGTCGATTCTTCACTGAACAAAGTCTCAGACTGGGGGCGACTAAATCTAGTCCAATTCAATCCCCAAAAGAAACAAGTCTGCGCATTTACCGCTGAAAAGAATCCCTTCGTCGTATCTCTTTACTTTCAAGGCACTCCTCTTGTTGTCTTAGCTAGTATCGGAATCCTCGATGTCGACATATCGATTGACTTGCAGTTTTGTGGTCACTTGAAAGAGAAGGCCAAATTGGTTTATAAAAATTGCATCCCTTTGCGTATTTTATCGCTAGGGCCGCACAATTTCACCATCGCAGATCACGACAAAACTCGCGATACTATCCATACCATCTGGATGACTGACGGTCTGTGCGATTTAAAAGAAGTTTTCTTCTCTCCTATAAAAAATACTTCTAATGCGCTTCATGAATAAGTTTTTTTTTTATAAAACTCGAATGATAAACAATTTACGAGTAGCAGTTCACCTGACAGTAATGGCTACTGCAGGCCACGGGAAACTGCAACTCATTTTAAAATTGGGCTACAATTATAGTAGTATAGATTTAAACTAGTGTAGGTATTTTTTAACTTTCCATTCACTGAACTGTACTTTACAAAATAAAAATGTGTTGAATAGAAAACATCAAATTTAGAAACATTAGCGTAGTTATTAAATTCGAGACTACCTTTCTTTGGCCCATTAACCTCGGAAAAGTGAATGTAGATGCACCTTCTGCAGTCATATACAATTTCGAGAATGGTGTGTAAAAATAAGCCTGCAATAAATTAAAACTTATACATAAAGGCATCCAGATTAACTGACAAACACTTAAATAAAACATTGCAAGATAAAAAAATTATCCTTTGTTGACTAATAATTGATTAACGATCGCAATTTTTTTCACAGATAATAGTCAGTGTTAAATAGTATTATACATACTCCTTCAGTCCTGTTTTCGAATCTTAATTGAGTATGGCATTGGTGAAAATAACACACATTGATGGTTCACTGGTCAGAATGTTTTGTGATCATCCCAAAATGTCTGACACTGCATTTTATTTTATGACATTCGATCTTATAGTTTAAGTGTTACATATATAATATTTAATATCGCATAAAATTTCGACACTTAAATATTAGGTTTGTGCAAAAGCACTAAAGCTCAAGTCAGAATGTGTTGTGAATATAGCTCTCTGAGACAGCTTTCAAGTATAGGCTGTCTAGCGTGGTAGAGCCATGCTGCAGTTATATTATGGTTGTAGCACGAGTAGTTCGGCTCAACCGTCTAAGGATCGATCTCACAGAATACCAACGTAAAATGGCAACACAATACTTCTGTTTCGTATGGTGAGTGTAGAGAACTGGAGACCCTTTTTACTGGAAACAAGGCATTCCATCTTAGTCCTCAGGGGTGACAATGTATCTGTATTTTGATCCTTAATCAAGGATAAGTGTAAATGTTCATAGGCCACACAGCATCGACTTACCATCAGGTGGACTGTATACTCGTTTGTCACCCTTATTCAATAAAAAGGACTGATCCGATCTTATCAGTCAAGAGTTACATAAGTTACGTAGGTTTGGACTAGTGCGTGGCTGTTTGCGCATAACTACTTTGGGCACTATACTTAATATTGTGTTATCTTGCAGAATTGATATTTGCTAATATAATTCTATAGGACAATAATAACATCTTGATCATCAGATTACTGCTTTTAATGTTCAAAATTTTCTCAATCATCAGATCGTAGCAGCCTACCATTAAACAAGCGTCTTATCGCCACACATAGCAATTTGTTGATCGCAATAAACCAGTATTTTACGTATGGCATGTACCAGATATCATAATATACCTGTTTATCCGTTTGATGATGTTGTAAGAGAAACCATTACTGAATTTCGTCTCAATCCCATGGGTGTATAATATAGACAGTGGGAAAAGCCAAAAAATCTTATAGGTTCCGATATATTGCGATATAGCCATCTCGTTACGCCAGGCGCGTGTGACTATTGAGGCAAATCTTCCTTACAATCGGAGTGACCGCAATGGTCTTTTAGACTCCAAGATCTTTCTGACATTTCACATACGACACCCCCAGGTCAAAATAATCTGCATGTAAAATAACAAAAATATTTCTGATGTATCTTATAAATTGTAACCAATATGCTAAAGATCTATGCATTATCAGCATGAGTTTTGAGCATTGCACAATTTTGGTGGTGTTGTTTGTGTGGTATATTATTTTAACCACACGAGTAGAACTTTGAATTTAAAAGGTGCTTGCACTAATAACTGATGCTGAACTGGCACTGACTACTGAACAAAAAACGAACTAATCGGACAGCGGGATTAGTGTCGTTGCCCTCACCTTGGTGTGAATGTGGTCAAACTCATAAAATTGTGCCACTTGCCATACAAATTTTTAATATTAAGCTTAATGAAATAGTAATTAACAATACATCTGAAACATTTACATTCTCGGACGCAAAAACCAAATCACAAAGCGCCAAAGTAGTAGCGGCAATCCCAATTGCAGGTCCGTTGACGATGGCAATAAGTAACTTTGGAAATTTTATAAATGCCTCAATAAAATTCCGTATTATGTTGAGCCAGGAATCATCAATTTCGGCCGTAATATAATTGCCACTGCTATAAAAGTCACCCGTGCCAGTAAGCACTACCATACTAATGCTATCATTGGCAGCTGCCTCGTTAAGGATTTTTGTGAACCGAAGATACATGCTTTTATCAATAGAGTTTTTCTTATGGGGCCTGTTGAATCTGATAACTTTTATGGATTCTCGAATAGTTTCTATTATTGTGTCTTCTTTATCCATCTTTAAAAAAAATTTCAAGGCATTGAATACTCCGCAAGTTTTTCTGTAACAATTTAACAAAACTTAATATACTTACCTACCATTTTAAATAATCTGTGAGTAACGTTTTTAGAATTTATCATTAATTGTCATAACTATAGTAAAAATATCCATAGAATTTAGGAAAATTGATAACCGAAATTTCTCAAGTTAATGTACCTACATTAACCTAACCTAATTTGTTTTGGCAAATATTTTTACCGTGTGCAACTAACTTCTTTTATTGATGGATTTGATACTAATATGACTGGATTGGATAATTAATATTATAATAAAGCATGGTATAAGATCTCTGATAGACTTTCTTCATTTTCTTTGCTGCCAAAGCTTTTTATCCTTTATCTTGATAACACATCTGACTGTCAACTTTCAGCTTGTTCAAGGGTCGGAAATGGTGTTAAAGAAACTAAGGCAATTGAAATACATTCACACCCAAATTAACATTATCCATTAATATCGGATTGAGGCACACTTAACGAAAATTTTTGAGGACACAGTCTGCATTTTTATATTACAACTGCCTGATAGACTCCTTTCCTCTATACAATCATCTCAAAAATTAAAAGAGATGTATGGTCATCCACAGGGAATGTAGGCAGTGCTCAAGCTGCACCAAATGGTAACAATTGACAATTTTTTTCATACCAAAGCAATTTTGAATAAACTAGCTTCAAAATTGCATAAAAAGTTTTTATTTTGACCAAGATTGCTTCTATGTATCAGGCACAAACACAAAAGCTTTTTATAAGCATAGTAAACCAAATAAGGAATCCCATGAGCATATAAGAGAATATTTTCTTGCTTCTAAACTTTATGTGAAAAATCAATTAGAAGCTCTGTTATATAGTTTAGCAGGCCTAAATAAATAAGTTTACATCTCAATATGCAATTAAGTGTGCACATGTTTTGGAATACCATCCAGATTGTAACTTTGTATTTATTATTTTCAATTGTTCATGTTTTGGTGTTATTCTGTTTTGTGTACCTAAACAAATAAATAAATATCAAAGTGCATAACTTTAATCTACAGAAACAAAATGAGAAGCTTATATATAAAAGACAGTAAAGAGTAAAGGGTCAATTATTTAAATATATCTTGATTTATAATATAAATAAGAAAACTATGTATGAGTTTTGATCCTGTGATAATAATCCTTTAATGTGAATACTGTTGAATGCAGCTTACATACTGAATGAACATCAGAAACAATGTCAATGTATGCACTCTCTTATTAAACCATCAATATAATAAAGGGATTTTAAGTCATATAGGGGATTATGGACCTAGCACAATAGATTTGTGGCTATTGCGCTAAGTCCATAAGTCCAAATAAGTAGATGGACCAAGGAGTAGCTATTCAACAAGTGGTAAAATTAAAAATGTTGTACAAGCGACTTCAATATAAATTAAATGAGAACATCATCAATGTAATTGAAGACTTAAATATGCATTAATTATTAAGGATAACTCAAAAAATACTGGTGAGACCTTGATCAAGTTTATATGGGGGTTTTTATGAGAATCAGCTTTCAAATAAAAAAATAATCACCAAAATCGGTTCACCTAGAAAAAGTTCTGAGTTAATGCACATAAATAACGGTTGAATTAAGAACCTCTTCCTTTTTATGAAGTCGGTTGAAAATGACTAAAATGCATGAACTTGCTGTGTTATTATTGTCTACTATAGTTTTACAGCGTGGCAAACTGTTGAAACTACTAATGCTGTAAGAAGCCAAAGTTAATGACAGACTATATCTTAATGATAATGTAGATTGTACTTCATCCAAGCTTTTAAACTTTTAGAACTAATCCCAATGCTTCTTTAGCCATAACATTTAACCTTTTTCAAACCTTTACAATGTTTTGAAAGAAAGAAATAATATTCATTAAATTATTGTAGTCTTTTAAAACTATACTTTTATATATATATAACATAATAGATATTTAATAGAATATAATTAGAAGTAACTGAAAAACTAAACACTAATATATAAACTGAACTGAATAGTTCAGTTACTTCAAATTATATTCTATTGTCATCACATGATATATATAACTATGGAATGTAATCACTACATTACAACGTAACTAAATTATGTAAGTTTAAACATGGTAGAGCCATGCTATAGCAAAATTATGGTTTTACCATGATTTGGTTATTTCAACCAGGGAAAAACCAAACTCTCACAAAATACTAGCGGCGGAATACTGCTAAATATCGCAAAGATCCTTCTTTACAACCCAGATTCTTTCTTACAAATGGTTGCAGCCATAATTTATGTTTATAAATTAAAGTAGTTATAAAAGTTAATATTTTGGTGTTTACTGCAATAGCAAGCGAAGCGAGCCTGGGATGTGGGGCACCCGACTCGGACAGGTTAGATTAGGAGGGGATGACGGGGTCGAGTGAGCGAGCAAATAGACCCCGCCATCCCCTTCGTGGTTATTTTTTATAAACTACTCAGAAGTAGGTAGTAGGCTCAACTCCACCCCTACCCCCACACCACCACCACCCCTAATTCAGGCGACTAAATTGTAAACGTTACCCCATTCTCACATTACCGGGCATGAGCAAGCAGTTAATGAACACAGTAACTTATAATGTTTCTGCTCAGCTGCTCTCTAATATTAGTCTGTAAAATATGTAATATATATCTCACCAAAACCATAACACGGCAAAAGAGAGCAAAGTACAGTACAAACGACTTTTGGGGTTGTCGGGGACCATGCTCCAATTAGCAATGGCTTAAAGTATAGATCTATAGAAATGTACAATGTTCTTGAAACTGTTGTGTAGCTTGCCGCCTTCAGATTACAATTGAGGTTGGCATTTGGAAAAAAACTTTTAATTCATATCTGCTTATCTTACCAAAAAACTAAAGCCGATGCCGATACCGATATCTCCAAATACACTTCTTTGATTTGAGTTTGAGAATGAGCTTTGACTACGGCTTTGACTCTCTCAAATTCTCAATCTCAAACTTGACTATGAACTTGACATTGACAACTGACATATATCGTAGAGGAAAAAAAGTCATAGATGTAATATACTAAATATGGAGTGTAGAAGTAGTAGAAAGTGTATTAAAAAGTGTCCATAGAAAACCGTTAAATAAGGGTGGCGCCACTACAAATACGGGGTAAATTTTAAAGACCACCGCAGCACCGCACCGAAGAATATTAGTGGGATAGACGACTTTTTCGAGTTACTAAATAAAATTATTTTAGATTTTAGAGCTACTGAGCAGTTTAGCAGCACACTTAAACCGTCGACAACTGCTAAGTTCATTTCATCCCAGTAGCTACTCCAGCGCTGTTGTGGAGAGTTTTTGAACTGTTATTTACTGCTTACAGATGGCCACTTTTTCAACTATTCTACTATGGGTGTTGGTACTCCTTACTTCTACACTCCATAATACTAAATCTATGGACGTTATATATGTCTTATAACGTAGACAGAGAAACCTACATACTAACGAACTAACGATTAGCGTGGCTTCGAGTGAGAAAGGACGATAACGTATTTTTAGGTTATACAATATCTTTATGACTTTTAAACATATTTAGATAAAATGTTTAATTGTTTTAAGAACTGAACTAAACAAGATTCACCAATCTTAAGCTCACAAAACACTTTTTTCTCACTTAAACCAACTTGTAAACTCCTCAACCTCAGATCGCTATGAACTAGGCATGAGACCAATATATCAAAACGAAACTAACAACGTTATGTTATCAAATATCATATCATATCGATAAACCTAAGTACAAAACCGTTATCACATATCCAATCAAAACCATATACCCAACCAACATACGAATACGAAACCGAAACGCATAACGCAAACTGTTGAACGATCTCCCAGAACGGAAAACGGCCCACTAACCGATGACCTTCGTTGATATTCATCGCTTCTCGTTCTTGCAACGATAGCTTAAATAAGTATAGAAAAAGATGAAGCGAATATGGATATCGTTGCGATGTTTTGGTAGTTATCACACAACGGTGCACATTGCAAAATATAATATAAAGCTAAAGCAATAAGGTCGAATTTTAAATACTTAAAAGTTTTAAGATTGTGTTGTGATGGGAGTTATCAAATTTCAAATGATCTTTAGCTTATTAGGCACAAGGCTTAGATTTGTAAAACGTAAAACGCAAAAACTGAAACGATATGCCGACACGGCCCACGAACTAACCGATGTGATGTCCTTCGTTGATATTCATTGTTTCTTGTTCTTGCGACGGTATCGTAAAATCGTATAGAAAGAGAAGATTTCTGATGTTTTGGTAGTTTTAGTTTCACATGGTACCCAATGCACATGTGGATATAATTACCTAAAGCAAAAAGGTCGAATTTCAAATGGTTAAAATTGCCTAATTTTTAAGTTTGTGTAGTTGTGAGAGTTGTCAAATTTAAATGATCTTTAGGACAATAGAGAGAAGACTTGCATTTGTGTGATCATATTGTATTTGTTTTAGGCAACTTTATGTTTAGTTTTTTTTTATATTTTGGATGGTAAGTTTGGAATTTTCTTTTTTTTAAACACAACAATTACGCACTTGATCTTGGTGGCTCGTGCCGTTCACTAAGACAATAACATCCATTAAGTTATTAATTTTTGACGTTGCGTTTGTACATTTATTTGCAATATTTGTGTGCATTTTGTGAATTAGGTGATTGTAATTCTGACAATTATATGTAAAGTGTAAATATAATATAGTATAGTATAGTTTAAGTTGATTTAGACTTTAAATCATTATTGTATATAGATTTTCAAAATGTCGCGTAAGGCTTATGAAATATGGTCTCACTTCGATAAAAAAGACGATTCCATGTACCTTGCTATCTGTAAATATTGTCAATTAACATTATTATATAAATCAACTACAGGAAACTTAAGTTCTCATTTGAAGAGAACACATACTTCAATTTATTTGGCGCAAAGAACCACTATTCCAGGAACTGTTAATGAACAAGATTTGGTACTTTCGAGTACATCTGTCACAGGGAATGTATCGGAAATGACTACTTCTTCCACCGGAGCCGAATCAGCGGCTAGTACAAATTAGGTAAACCTGCGTCTGGATGTTTGTCCTTGTAAAATTTATGTATGTAAACTGCCTACATGATACAGGAGAAAATCCTAGTGTTGAGGTTTTTCGTTTTTAAAAAATAAGAAGAGATTTTTTTTAGGTTTATGCCATCTAGCATCCACTCTACATACATTGACACACACACCTTGAGAGTCAATCAATGTTTGTTCGATAAAAAGATTTTACCTATACAACATAGTAGATGGCGCTATTACTGAAGTGCGCTCAGCTCAATCTTACTGAAATAAATACGTGTACTTTGTAGTAACTGTCTTAAATAAAAGTAATATAAGATTAGTATTTGAACAAAAGACCGTTGTAATCTGGTAATTGTACTACTATATACTTTATGGTATATAATGCCCTGCGTTTGCGATTTGAATGATAGACCGAATGCCCGCTACGTACCTAGTATTTACACCCACCACTTTTCGTCGTACAAAAAGGTTTCGGATCAGCATTTCAATCAAAGCCATCCCGTAAAAAGTTTTACTTCAAAAAACTGTGATTGCCAACCCGCTTGCCAAGCGTGGCAACTATGGCAAATATAGCCCCTATGGTGCAATCTATGAGGAGGCCTATATGTTCAGCAGTGGACTTTAATAAACTGTAACAGTAACGGTATAATTTATTACTGCATAACATTGAATTTACAAAAATTGTATACTAACATACATGTTTAAATGTGAGATCTAAGATAACAATAACATTAGAACATCTGACTTCTAAACTAGAGTAATCTATGTTATTCATAAAATAAATGTTGCACAGGTAGTACAGTTTGCGGTTATGTTTCGGTTGTCGTTTGCACATTCAGTAGCAAGCCGTTTATATTGATATCGATATCTGTAAACGGTTTTCAATAACGATATGAAAACTGGATATCGGTTATATGTAACCGTTGCAGTTAAATACTGAAAACGCCCATGCTTATTATGAACCGTCAGAGTTGTTTAGCAAAGTGTAGTTTGCTAAACAAAAAAAAACGGAACGGAGAAAGGGACAAACAATCACACCGCTCTGTCTCATTTCTATACAAGACGTATGCATAAATCTATCTTTTTCGTGTGCGAATGCGAAAGAAGACGTCAATTTGTCTATAGGTTTCTCTGTCTACGTTTTACAATTATACGTCTATAAGAAAGTACATACCTAGATATATAAAATAATTTTATTATTTATAATTAATTTTAATGAAAAAAATTATAATTAGTTATAAATACACACAATAAATACATATATGAAATCAAATTATTATTAAAAAGTAGATTGTAAATAATACTTATTGAGTTACTTTTTTATTTACCACTGGTTCGGAAAAAAACCCGTCCTGGGAAAAACCAGCTAGAAGAGGGATATATATATATATCTCTCTATCCTCTTTTTTACTTCGAATATTTATTTCATTATATATTATTCAAACATTATATATATATATATATATATATATATATATATATATATATATATATATATATATATATATATATATATATATATATACATATTATAGGTGTGCGGGGTACAGGAGGTGAAATATAATATGAAAATATCGGTCGGTCGATCGATAAAATATTTATTGTTTTGGATGTAATATTTATTTATTTATAAACTTACACGTAACAACTTAACCTAAAGGGTACATAGGGCGGACTTAATGCCATGTGGCATTCTCTGCCAGTCAACCCTGGGTGCCAAGGATAATTGTTGGCAGGTGCGACCATTATACGTAAATAAGTGCTTATACATTAAAATATACATATATGCAATTTACATGCATACACATTACATTTAAATATACACACATATAATATAAATATACGTACAATAATACATACATACATATATATAATATATATACATGCTTATAAACTTCGTAAATAAATATCCAAATATATACGTATATATATATATATATATATATATATATATATATATATATATATATATATAATGTTTGAATAATATATAATGAAATAAATATTCGAAGTAAAAAAGAGGAAAAGAAAGACAAAAATTAAGGAAAAATAATGTTAATTAGTAATTTCCTTCAGGTAATGTTTTCGGAGAAGAACTATGAAAACTTTTTTATTTGTGGCATTCTTAATATCGTTGGGGAGGGTGTTCCAAAGTTGTATAGATTGTATCGTAAAAGACGACCTAAAAAAATTTGACTTATGCTGTGGAAACCTTAACCTCAGACGGTTTGACAGTCGGGATGTTCGACCGCCGATCGGATGAAAAAAAATGAAAATTATCCTTAAGATAAGAAGGCGACCTTGGATCGTTTAAAATTGAATAAAGTACAAGTAAAATTCTAGAGCATCGCCTTTGACGTATAAGTAGCCATTTAAGCTTTGAACGATATGATGATATGTGGTCATACTTAGGTAAACCAAAAATAAACCTTATGGAATTATTAAGAAGGCGGTCCAACTTGTTTAGAAGATTTTCTGACAGATCTGGGTAACATACATCGGCATAGTCGATAATCGGTAGAATAAGGAAATGAACCAGCGTAAGTTTGGTTTTGAAGGGTAGGAAATTTTTAAGACGATAAAGGGAACGCAAGGTAACAACAACTTTACGACTAACTTCAGAGATCTGCAATTTCCAGGTCATAGTTTTATCCATGTACAGGCCAAGATTTTTTATGGAATCACAATACGGAATCAAAGTTCCATTATAAAATACAGGAGAGAGATATCCATAATCAACCTTAGCCAATAATTGCGAACTTCCGAATATTATAACTTTGCATTTGGCAGGATTAACAGAAACGCCATATTTACATGACCATTCTCTTATGGCTTCCAGGTTATCATTTAATTTGTGTATTACAAAGTTAAGATTGTTTAAGCTTGACTGTACATAGAGCTGGAGATCATCCGCATACAGATGGTACGAACAATCTAAAACTGAGGAGATAGAATTTATAAATAAGGAAAACATAATAGGAGAAAGTATCCCGCCTTGCGGCACACCAGATTCTATTTCAGCCCATGCAGAAAACTGCTGACCTGAGCGAACCGATTGCTGGCGACCGCGAATATAAGAAGAAAACCATTCCAAGGCTGGGGATGAAAATTTAAGGTGTTTAAGGATGGATAGGAGGATACCATGATCCATTGTGTTGAAAGCGTTTGAAAAGTCAATAAGCACCACCACTGTTAATTTTTGCTCATCTAAGCCCTTTCTTATATCGTCTGTGACTTTGATAAGCGAAGTGGTAGTACTGTGACCAGAGTGAAACCCCGATTGAAATTCGTTCAGCAGGTTATGTTTTGCAGCGAATACAGATATTTGCTTAAAAACACAGGCTTCCAGAACTTTAGAGAGGTATGGGAGAATTGAAATAGGACGAAAAACAGGAGACAGGATTAGGTATTTTAGGAAGAGGTCTTACAAAAGCTTTTTCCATGCAGAAGGGTATTGACCTGAGTCCAGAGAATAATTTATAATGTGTGTTATAGCTGGAAGAAGGTACTCAAGAATCATAGACACCATTTGCTTACTAATTTCATCATAGCCCACAGCTTTGGATTTAATGGCTAACAGAGCTTTTTTAATTTCATCCTGAGTAACAGGGGAGAAACAAAAGTCAGGGATCCGGAGACGCTGCATTGATTCTATAGAAGCAATAGTTTGAGAACGGACTTGAGGGTCAATATATTATATATATCATATATTATATATATCTCAGTATACATATATTATATCTCAGTGGAAACGGTTCCATTCAAAAGTACGGTGAGCGATATTAATTTATACAGAACAAAACCACAGAATAAATAATATTACTACGTACAGAAGTTGCACTCCTTTGATTTCAACTGCTTGCCGACGTTTAATAGCCTACGTAATTTTTATTAATCAGATGAATCGCGCAAGCAAGCTAAATAAAACTTTATTGCTGCGCGTTAGTGTCCATATTACCTTGCATTTTTACCGCTTCCTAAGTCACGGTGGACTTTCCGTGGTTATTAAGGGATGTCAATAGAAAGTAAAAAATACATTACGAAATGTTAATTATGTTACTTAGATGAAGTATCTATTCTGATTATGATCGACTGACTATACTTTCGGCCCTATGTGAGTTCTGCGACGCCTAACGCATGCAAATTGTAAGGTCATTCGTGGGGAATCGCAACGCTTGGTTCGGAAGAAATAAGTAAGTAGATAGTGTAAACAACAAATAAACCTGAAATACGATTCCCAACAGAAAAGTGATTACTACTACTTACTTACTATTCTACTTACTTAAAAATCTTCTTAGTATACAAAGTTCGAATTTCAGTATTTTATGTTATTACTATTAACTCAAAATATTTTAATTACAAAAGACAAGTATAGGTATGTATGTAAGTAAATATTTGGATAGTGAAGTAAATTTTAACTAATTTTTGTAATAAAGTACTTAGGTATTTCTTCTGTAGACCAAAATATTACTTAATTCTTTTTTGCCTATCTAACAAAAAAAAAATTCACCTTTCATAATATCCTTCTAAAATTCTTCGGTAACTTAGAGAATGATATGAAACTTTTTTGTTGGTCATTTCATTTAGTATCCATCCACGCAACAGTTACGGTAGGAACGACGTTTTGCTATTATAATTTATCAAATGGGTAATATACATAATATATAATTTTTAAAATACATTAAAACTTTTACAAGTATTTTTACCTACAATTAAATATACTAAACACTAAACAAAAACTATTTCAACAAGTATTTACATAAAACTATTTACGTAAACAGCGTTAAAAAAACTTTAACATTGAATCGCCTACATCGCGCTAGCCCCGACTGCGTATAACGCCCAGGGCGCCATACGCAGTATTTTACCATTTTCACGCATCGACGGATGATACATACAGCGTGGTGATCCAGCGAACCAAAACAAATTCGTCGAGAATAAGGAGCCGTGAAGCTGATGATGGGCACTGCGGGCTGGTGAGTACGTCTCTTCACCTCCTTCATATTCCTTAGTAAACTTGAAATTAGACATTTTCCATTTTAACTGTTATTTGGGTTTCAAATACTAACCTTACGTAAATTTTACAAAGTATTAAGTGTAAGTTATAGAGTACATTATATTAGGTATTACACATTATATTAAGTTCTTATTGTGTCTACATGTGTTTATTTATTTGTGTGAACACGTAGCTTTAATTAGTTTTTAAAAAGCTCTCGGCAGCTCCGGCAACTTGACTATAGTTCATAAAAGATGCTTGATCTCTGCGACAGCTGTCAGTAAAATCAAGTCCTGAATTTCTTAGTAGTCAGACAGTACCTGTAGTAAATTCAGGACTTCATAGGCGTGATTTTACTGACAGCTGTCGCAGAGATCAAGCTATCTTTTATGAACTATATCTCATGTAACCAAACTCTATGCATATGCCATTTCCTACAGGATAAAAAAGATAGTTATATGAATGTCACTATCTCTCGTTTTTTTAGCTTTATTATATACCATCATTGAGTTATACAACACTAGAGGAGAAAACCACATTACCGCGCGTCGAAACAACGCAGTGTAACAACTAACCACTATCCAAACGCGACCACGTAGCTTTGAAACTAATAACAATTTTAAATAAACATATATCTATCTCACTTACATAAGTTGCAAAAACAATATCGTCGCTAAGATTAGATAAAGATAGACACACAAACATGCAATGGCGGGTCGGTGTGGCTTACTATATGAAATTTTACCTAAAATATGCAATAAAAATAAGTTTTTTTTAAGCTGAAGTTAATTTTTTTATATTAAAGAAGTATATTTTATTTTAAAATCTTTATTGCGTCCCCTTAGAAGAAAAAGACGTGTGGCACTCGGGGACTGCCGCGGTAAAGCTATTGCATAGCATTTTTTATCAACATATGAAATTATAATTAATTATTTATTTTATTTATGCAGTTAAGTCTTTGATATTAAATCAAGTTACACTTTTTGAGCGTGGTGACCGATAAGAAAACAATTTTTTTTCTCTTATTGTATTAATGAGAAGTTAATATTGTTTAAAATATTTTTAATATCTTACAATACATGTAGGTTATTCAGGAATTTTTATCATTCAGTTAGCAGCTAGTGTACACGCATACGACTAGTCGCACGCACACAACCACCGTGCCGAAGTCTGCCGAACTGAAACGACGTTAGACGATGCACGACTTTCAACGCCACACCTCCGTGCCCGTCGGAGGGGGGAGCGTGAGGTTTTTTCGTTACGGAATTTCTGGATTCGGTCCCCGCGCTCAAGGCCCGCGATAGAAGCTATGCAATAGCTTAAAATATCTAGGATTCCCCAGCCGTGATACATTACAGATTGACTATATTATCATTTATTTTACTATTGTAAATAAGTACTAATTGTAGATATTGACAGGTTTAATAGAAGTTCATTTTCTTATATTGTGACTTATAACCTAATATGACCTTGGGAAGAAACTCATTTTAATATAAGGTTTTACTGCAATGTCTGCCAATGTGTTGATAGACCGTGGCGTATTGTTGCTGACATGAATAACTCCGAAAATATAATTTATTTACTTGATCGTGTTGAGTTTTTGTGCCCACTGTTATGACTTTAAAAGCTTATATGCATTAGACCAGCAAGAGACGAAGTGACATGCTTCTGTTGCATAATAATGTAACTGATCGTATATAGAATATCATTGCGTTGAAGACTCATCTTCAAACACTTCACAAATTGATAGACAAAAATATGTATCTGCATAATAAATCTGCCTAGCTAGCTTTTTTGAGTTTGTATTTGTATCAGTATTTTTATTTTCAATTACTGATACACGCTCCCTTACCAAATCCATCAATAAATGCTATGGAAAGAAAAAGGATACTATTATAACAACACAGTTAACTAACATTTGTGCACTAATCACCTATGAGAAAATTACTTTAGTCACAAACTAACCTTATCTTCCTCCAGCCAATTTTCACTTCTTTGCCGCTTTTTACATGTAACGTTTTCCATTATTTTTATTGAGTTATATATGAATATAAAACAAATCAGTTTCTTGAATCGATTTAACGAAAACACAGGTTTATTGAACATTTATGAATAGAGAATTTTATAATAGGTTTAATAGTACTATTGAGCATTTTAACTAATCACTGTTATAACGCCATTTTAGTGGATTTTTATGAATAAGACTGTTACAGTAGCTGTTGGTTATTCAGGAATATTTATCATTGACACTATAGGTTTGTGATAACTGAAATAAGAAACATAAGTTTGCGACTTAATATCCTCTAAATACCTAGAAAATACCGCGTCAATTGTGGTCCCATATTTTGTTGTGGACCCTTGTGGATTATTATTTATTTTCAAATTCAATGTTTTTGATAGAAAAGTAGTTAACCGCTCTGATTTTCTATCAGCGAAGTTAATGTTGAAATCGCCAGCCAAGATAAGTGGAATTTTATTACCATTTGTACCAAGTATTTTCGACCCTTCTTCAGTGTACTACAGTAAAGTGCGATGAATAAAATGCTCTACCTCGTCCAATTTTGGATTCGGAGAAATGTAAATTGCAACCATAACTATTTGTAGGCCATTTATAAGTTTGCATAGGCACGCACAGATATCTCCAACAACTGAGCGCCTAACATTAACATCGCTAACGTGTGCAATATTTATTTCAATATTCGGAGTCATAATATTAGTAATATCATTTTTATTTTGGTAAATAGCTACCCCACCTTTTGGAACAGTATCTCGTTTGAACTGAACAATACAATTAAAATTAGGTATTTCAATCGGATTATCATGCGTCATGCAAGTTTCGGTAAGAAGTAACACATTTGTTTGTCTCGTAACTGAATCTTGTAAATCGTATTTATGACTATTTAGACTTTGGCAGTTGAAAGTCATTATTGAAATGCCATTTCCATTACTAATGAAATCTAATACACTTTGAGCTACCGTCTGAACACTATTTAAAGACAGTCTTTTGAATTCTTGCAACAAAGATGCAGTCGATGCAGCTTGCTTTCGATTATGATAAAACTTGAATGTTGAATTATCGTTTTTTGTCGTGATATACAATTTTTCAATATTAGTCACCCGAGAGAGCGCAACATAAACGAGTTCCTGAGAATGTGCTTTACTATATTCATATACCATTTCGTCAAAAGTTCCACCTTGCGACTTATGCATAGTTAAAGCAAGAGCTGAAGTTAATGGAAAATGTTTGCGTTTGGCTATACATTTTCTATCCGATGTTAATGAAATATTTGCTGTTCGTAATTCAATGGGAACAGCGAGATTGCCAACTCTGTTTTGCACTGCCAGAGCGGCTGCTTTTTGCCTTTTTTTCCTACCCACTTTATCTGAACCACAAAATTCCAGCCAAACTCTTATTAATGTGTTACTTTCATCAAATTCTAGATGTACCAATTTCCCAACAGCACCATTGCACAAACCATCAGTAACGTCGATGTTAGTTGTAATAACATAATGCTTTCCAACGACAAAAGTAATGTGATAAGGCAGTCCTCCAGTGTCAATAACAGATTTTTTATGTAATTTAAGTCTAAAATTAGCTTCTTGCTCAGCACTTTTAGCGCCAATAATGACGTCTACGGACGTTGAAAGAACTTTGTTTTCACGTTGGCTCAAAATCAAATTGTTTTAGGCGGCAACATCTTCATTTTAAAAAAATAAACGAACTCCATCAGGACATAATGTAGCAACATCCTCTTTTTTGAAAAATCTCGATTCAATAAGTTGAAACTCATGCTCATCTAGTACATCTCCATTACCTATTTTTATCAAAACTTGTGAAAATGCAACATTAGCTTGTCTCATTACTGTGGTGAGTTGATAAAATTTTAATTTTCTCCATAAATGCGGTCCAATCATGCTCGTTCTGATTGTCTTGTAAATTGGTGTCGATCTTACTGGTGGCAATTGCCGTAAATCTCCGATCAAAATAACATCTATACTTCCGAAATCTGTGTTTTTGCCTGTTATATGTTTTAGACGATTATCAATTTTATGTAGAAGTTCTGCACTAACCATGCTAATTTCATCAATGATCAGTACTCTGACATATCTGAAGAGAGATCTATACAATTGCATCGTTTCTGATGACAGAGGCAAAAGTTTTGAAAGTGAAATTTTGAGCGCTGTGTGAACAGTTGTACCGTCAATAGCCACGGCAGCTTTGCCGGTTGAAGCACATGTAATATAGGCATTGCAGTAACCATCATTATCAGTGAACCTATTGTAAATTTCCATAATCAGTTTGATAACGAATGATTTTCCCGTACCTGCTGGTCTTATATCTCTTTGTTGATCATTGGCCATCCGCATTAAATTATAGAATTGTTGATAATCTACTAAATTTTCTCTTTTTTTAGCTACAGCGCCAAGTTTATGCAGAGATGCATTTTGTAAATCAACATTAGCAGTTGAGTTTGGATCACGTAGCAATAAGTCATAAGGATCTCTTACATGCAATATATCAACTGCTCTTAATAATTCTTCATCTTCTTGTTCTTCATCGTTTTCTCGGCACAACTGTCTACAAATTTCTAAAGTTTTCTCTATGTCCGAATTTGATTCAAATTCTTTCCTACGTTCTAATATCGTATCTTTGTTGTCCTCGTATATTTGAATGAACTTATTTTCAGCAATAATATCATTTTCTTCACTTTGAAAAGGAACATGCAACAGAACCATCTCACGCCTATAATCGTTGTAATTGTCAGCCATATCGTAGTTCCTGTATCTTATTATTCTTGCAGTATCTCTTTTAGTGTAAGTCCCCTTTGTATTTAGGTAATATTTTGCAACAAATTGTGCTAACGTAACATCGCGGAGTTCTTCAGGTCTTTTCTCATATTTATCAAGCCAATTCTCTTTCTAAATGTTCGTACAATCATCATCTAAAGCTTCAAGCACCTTCATAGATTTTCTAATTCTTGCGCGTTCAGTAGGAAATACCGTTGGAATGTAGACTGACACCACCGATGACTTAGCCATAGGTTCTCTTAATAAATACCAAGCAGCTTCTTGTGCCGGCATTTCAACAGACTGAAGTATGTCAATACTCATTTTTTTCGTGATATCGACAATGTCGAATTCTGGATGCTCGTCCACTATGTCAATTATTTGTCTTTGCAAATTACTAATCCCTCTATTATGCTTATTGACATATTCAACAACATATGTTGCACAAGCATATTCATCTAGTATAATCTTAAAATCCATGTTGGATTTCAAATGATGTAATACGAATGGATTGAAAGTGTTGTGCCATTTTTCTGCTGGTGTCCTTTTATAGAATAATTTTGGTCTACTGATACCAGCACGAATAATATTGTAGTAATGATCATCAGAAATAATACCATTATGCGAGTAAAATTCATCAAAATCCGTATAGTCAATATTTTCGAGATTATTTTTTATAAATTTAAATCGTTCCTTATATTCTTTGAAAAGTGCTTCTGAGTAATCGGGATCAGTATTTTTCATAGGTATCAAACTAATAGTTTTTTTTGTAGGCATAAATGGTGCACCAAATCGACATTCTTGTTTTTCATTAGGAACCATTTTTTTATAACACGTGAATGTGTGTTTGTGTGTACTAGTTTTATATTTCCAGACGCCTCTGACGCTGACACAGAAACTAATTCGTCGATTAATTTAATTACTTCGGGATCATTACTTAATAAATCTTCAGGAACATTGTCCAACCAAAGAAGAATATGAGCATGTGGGCTACCACGATGTTGAAATTCTATTCTTTTGAAATAATGTATTACTCTATATTTTCCGAATGGACTTCTTTTCTTTGATTGCAAAATTTTTAACAGACAATTTACCATTTTATTAAAATAGAGAAAGCACAAGTTACGGCATCTTCATTCACAAGTTGAGCTTTATGCACATAACTCATTTCTGCTAAAAACTCATCTGAAAGTTCCGTTCCCTCGTTTTTCAATTTGTACAATAATTTCAACATATTTTCCCAGCCAGTTTCATTGGCGCTGAGAGTCATAAAAGCAGTTGGTGGCCCTAATTGCCTAATCATTGCAAAAACATCTTTTTTGCGATCTGACCAAAACCAAGCAGAATTTGGTATGCAGCGAAGAAATGCGAGATTTGTTTCTAAACAATTATTTATATATTCTTCAGATTGAATGGTCTCTTTCGTAATTGAAGTACCTTGTTCAACATGCTTAAACGCAACGTTGACACATTTACTAACTCTCAACCTCATGATTTTAGCAGCGATGTATAAAAGGTGTTGTGGGTCAGTAGCACGCCTATCAGTACGCCGAAGTTCGCTGGTAGCTTGCATGAATGGAGTAACAAAAACACCATCTCTGTATGTTCGAAACTGACCGCCGTAGATTGTCGGAAAAGATAGTTCTTCCGCATGTTCATCCATTAAAATACTGATTGGCCTGTTATATTCACCGGGTGCTATACTCAAAAAATAATCATCATTCCACAAAAGAGTTTGTTGCTGCGCAACTAAATTGTCTTCAATTGGCACATGTTCACTTATTTCATCCATATTCAATTGCGAATACCGTCATTGCCGGAAAAAAAAGAATCATCGATTTTAATGTCATGATAAATATAAAGAGGCGTAGATACTAAATACGACAACCACTCTTTAATATGGCTCTTATTTATAAGCCCGTGAACATAACTAGTTTTGTGAATCAACTTCTTTTTCAAATGCACATAAAAGCAATGGTCATCTTCAATTTTTCTTGGCAATTGTTTCACCATTGTATTAACTTCAACAGGTACATTAATTATCTGGCCATAAATACCGTACTGACCATTAACGTGTCTCAGTCTACGAATCTGCATGAACGGTATTCTCGGGGAAATCAACCGTTGCTCGATAAGGTTTAACGTTGGTAAATGTGATGGAATTTTCGGATATGCAAAACCATTGTAGGTTGACATGAGAGTAATTTTTTCTTTTCCCAAAGATGTATAACACGTAGAGCAGACTTGAACAATTTCACCAGGTATGTAATTCTAAAAAAAATCAAATTCGTATTATCAAGATATAGAAAGAAAAATATAAAGTGAATAATTAAAAAAAAAAAATTACCTGCAGTATTGTTTTCAAAATACTTTCATGTTTACTGGTCGACTTTCTCAAGTCTCCTTTCCACCATAGTCTGTCGCAAATAATACAAGAATGACCGAATGAATTACTCGTAAATTCTTTATAAAAATCAATATGACTTGTACTGTGTTTACGATAATTTGTATAAACTGGAATAGTACCATCATCAATAAAATCCATAGTATTTTCACCAATTCGATCTTCTCTATCAATCTCAATTTCATTTTCATGATTGTTATGGTTATCTTCGGTAGGATCTTCATCATAATTATCACGCAATAGTTCAATATTGGCATCAACATGGGCTTCATTTTGGGTAGCGTCTTGTACTATCTCCAATATATCTGATACTTCATAAAAAGGTGTGAAATGTTGTTCACGAAGATGAAGATGAATCCAGTTTTGTGCATCATTCGCTTTAAAATGACAAAAGATAGTGTCTTCATTCGTTGTAGTTATGTTGTAAAAACAATAATGTACACAAATATTTTGAATGTACATTTTTGAGAATAAGTACAAGCAATCCAAATCTCCGTAATCATTACTGCTTGATAGAATGTTATATGCTTCTTGCGGATTGTGGCAGGAGTTTAAATAGGGTGAATCGCGTAACTGATTTCTCAAGTCACAACTCTCAATTTGAAGTTGCAAAACACTTATGAGCGAGTGGAATAGACAATTACCATCGCCAGGAATTCCTGTGTTTCTGTGTAGAATAACTTCGGGAGTAATGCATTCACTACGCTGTTCATAAATATGAAGTTGTTGGCTGTGAAATTGATTTTCTTGTAGCGTTACATTTTCTATATTTTCAACAGCGCTACATTGCACGATATTCTCTTCATTACTGCACAATCGTCTTTTCTGTAAAAAAATGATGAAATCGTTAAATTAAATAATATTGAAGCATATATTACAATTTGTTTTTAAATAAATAAATAAAAAATATTATTTTTAAATCAAATTACATATCCATGTAAGATTTTTCTGCATTATGTTGACGAAATTTCCTTTGACATTCAGCATTTGATTTTGGTACTGTTTTTTTTTTCTTCATTTTTCTTCAAATCTTTCTGACGCTGATAATATGCCCTTTGACGTGCATTAGTTTTTTTTTTCTTTTTAGCGCTTTACGCTTTTCTTCTCTATAAAACGAAAATATCTAGGTATAAATAATAGATATAAATAATTTGTATAAATAGTGTAATGACACACCAAAACAAAACTTAACTAGATTCATTTTTGTGAAAGGCTATTTTTGTTAAATTATGATATTATGTTTGGTTTTGCAGTTATTTGAATTACAATTTAATTTTTCACACACGTTTTCTAAGCTTCTAAGCGTTTTATCATTTCTAGAACGAAACATTTTATAAAACACCAAATTGACTATTTTACACCGTATGGCCTCCATACACTAAAATACGAATAAAACAATAGCGAAAAATATCATTAAATCAATGATCATTAATGCGTGTGTTATACACAAGGAATTAAAATATAAATATATTCATGGTTATATGGACGTCAAATATCGTGCGGTATTAAACTTTACCGATAATCTGACGTCATACGACGTAATTCAAATAACTGCAAAACCAAACATAATATCTTAATTTAACAAAAATAGCCTTTCACAAAAATTAATCTAGTTAAGTATAGAGTAATTTTGTACAGATTAGGTAAATAGTTCGCACTCTTCCTTAAGATAGTGATCATAAAAAGTAAACTCGCAGTGAGAGCACAGAAACTCCACACGATCAAGTAAATAAATTATATTTTCGGAGTTATTCATGTCAGCAACAATACGCCACGGTCTATTGTAGAAATTAACAACCCATTGGCAGTCATTGCAGTAAAACCTTATATTAAAATGAGTTTCTTCCCAAGGTCATATTAGGTTATTAGTCACAATATAAGAAAATGAACTGCTATTAAACCTGTCAATATCTACAATTAGTACTTATTTACAATAGTAAAATAAATGATAATATAGTCAATCTGTAATGTATCACGGCTGGGGAATCCTAGATATTTTTTCGTATTTAATAAACGAATAACTAGTTGATAAATTAATCATGATATATATCTTTTTTTTCGCCGGAGACTAAAATGATATTGCTTTTTTTCGTAACTGCAGATTCTGTGGATTTATTTCATTATTTTGAACAATATACGAAACTTAAGTGACTAAAATTAAATCTAATCTGAACCAGAATCGTAAAAACTGTATTATTTGGGCTAAACGAATCTAATAAAGATCTGTTATTTTTGTCTCCTGCGAAAAAAACAGACTATAGGAATCTATCGAATACCTACATAAACAAAATATCACCTATAAATAAAATATTACGAAGCGGAATAACTAATAAGAGTGGCAACGTCGCACTATACAAAGGAATTGCGTTAAGACGACACCTCGAAAGGGCTATCGCCGGACTGATCCGAGTGAATGCATGATTTCTATAAAAACTTGAAAAAACGCCCTCATAAGGTCTAAAATAGCGTAGCGCCCGCGACGATTAAAAGCGCTTAGAAATTCTCAGAAACTTTAAAATATTTTTGTAAAAATTATTGATTTGAGTAATCAAAATAATGAGCAAGTAAATTATGAATATTAATGTTATGAATATATTTGAGTGATTTCGAAGCATATAGATTAAATAATTTCGTTGTAATTTCAACTATAGTGGTTTTTTAGAGGTGTTTTCGCAAATAATTATGATCGAGTCAAAATTATACTATCGTGTTTTTGAGCAATCAAATTCAAGATAAAGACATGAATTTACCTATATCAAAATTTCACTTCCCTTAGTGGTGTCATAGTCCTATCAATTATTTTATTATTATAATAGTACATGATATTCCCTTTAAAATGACACCAATATGAATAATATCTTATATCTATATCTACAAATAAATAAAATTGAAGTGTCTGTTTGTAATGTTAAAATAACAGCTTTTTATTAAATGCATATGAAAGTACTAGTAACAAAAACACAATTTTTAAATTTTTTGTCTGTCTGTCGGTCTGTCTGTCTGTCGGTCTGTCTGTCTGTCTGTCTGTTTGTTCCAGCTAATCTCCGAAACAGCTGGATCTATTTTGACGGGACTTTCAGTGGCAGATAGCTGATGATATAAGGAATAACTTGAACTACTTTTGTTTTAGAAAAAGAATTAGGGTTCCGCGCAAAAAAATTAAAACCCATGAAATCCATATTCCACGCGGGCGAGATCGCGGGGAATAACTAGTACTCAATATAGATAAATGTATACTTATTTTTATTTATTTTTTACTTTAATAAATAAATAAAAATAAGTATTAATAATTTCTGGACACATCTCAACAGATATTTCGTTAATAAATTGCTATCAATACTGAAGCATTCTTTTATATTTAGCATCCATTTAACACAAAAAAAACTGATAAGAATACTTTTTAAACAACATATAATCAAAAAACGATAATCGCGTATAGTGAATTTCGAGGTAAATTATTATATGTAAACGTTTTTGAATCGTCGTAATGATACATATTTCCTAAAGAACATATCTCCACAATTAATTTGATGTAAAATAACATTAGAAATAACGTATAAAAACGGAGAAATTATCAAATTTTTGATCGAGTTCCTAACCAGTACACAAACAAAAATGGCGAATAGTCATTTTCACATTTTTTTAGAAATAACGTATAAAAACAGAAAAATGATCAAATTTTTGATCGAGTTCCTAGCCAGTACACAAACCAAAAATGGCGAAATGTCATTTTCACATTTTTTTTCTATATAGTTATTTGTTACAGAGTACACAGATAAAATTCACTCTCATAGATGACAAATTTCAAACACCACAATCTCTAATTTTTTACTCTGCTATTGTTACGGCCTCTAGTTACCCGGGCAAAGGTCGTAGAACTCGGGCCCACCAGGGGTTCAACTCGACGAGTAACAGGAGGTCGGCCTAAATGGCTTGTGGAATATGAGACAATAGCGGTTAAAAAGGAACCAAACAAGACTTACCTATTTCGTCGACGTAGGGTCAAACCTAGGAAGATTCAGGTGTAAGTATATGTGTGTGATAGTGTTATGCTCAGTACGTGTTATATTATGTAACCTGACTTCCCGCTGGTTGCCGAACAGCAGATCCCAAGGCTTCACCTCTATTCCAGTATGGGATCCATCGAAGGGGCAAGCCGTCACAGAAACTTCAGAGTCTAGGAAATTACGCTCGTTTATCACTCATTAATTATAGTTAAGTCAATTATCATTAGGTTAATCCAATCAAATTCAACCAGATTTAACCGAACCCGCGTTATAACGAACTCACTGTTTGTGAAAAATACTGTATCACTGGACCGCGTCGCAAAAAACTCAGGTTTTTTTTTTTTTTTTAAAGAAGAGGGGGCAAACGAGCATGCGGCTCACCTGATGTTAAGTGACTACCGCCGCCCATGATCAACCGCAACACCAGGAGAATTGCGGGTGCGTTGCCGGCCCTTTAGAAAGGAGTAAGCTCTTTTCTTGAAGGTCCCCAGGTCGTATCGGTCCGGAAAAATCGCCGGTGGTAAACTATTCCACAGAGAGGTTGTACGTGGAAGAAAACTCCTTGTGAAACGTACAGTGGTGGACCGCCAAGCATCCAGATGGTGTGGATGGTATCGGAACGTTTGCCGTGTAGTGCGTTCACGAAATTTGGCGGCTGGGATTAACCCGAACAATTCCTCAGAGCACTCCCCGTGATAGATGCGATAAAATACGCAAAGAGATGCAACATCTCTTCGCAGCGCCAGTGAATCGAGCCGATCGGAAAGCACTTGGTCGTCGACGATTCGAGCCGCTCTGCGCTGGATGCGGTCAAGTGGAAGGAGCTGGTACTGGGGAGCCCCAGCCCAGAGATGGGAACAGTATTCCATGTGCGGCCGAACCTGTGCCTTGTAAAGTTGCAGGCGGTGTGCCGGCATGAAATACTGTCCCGCTCTGCTGAGCACGCCAAGTTTTAAGGTTCACGCAGTACATACGTCAGGGCGGCCGTACGGCAATTATATTAAATAGACGCGCAACTACTCAGTTCCACGCTCGACGGCAAGATTTGTCACTTATTATTTATTGTCCAATTAATTGTCTTTAAATTCAAATGGCACGCTCTATTATAATCAATAAACGATAATCGCGTATAGTGAATTTCGAGGTAAATTATTATATGTAAACGTTTTTGAATCGTCGTAATGAAACATATTTTCTAAAGAAAATATCTTCACAATTAATTTGATGTAAAATAACATTAGAAATAACGTATAAAAACAGAAAAATTATCAAATTTTTCCTAACCAGTACACAAACAAAAATGGCGAAATATCATTTTCAGATTTTTTTCTATATAGTTATTTGTTACAGAGTACACAGATAAAATTCACTCTCACAGATGACAAATTTCAAACACCACAATCTCTAATTTTTTACTCTGCTATCTTCAGCGCTGTAGACGAACGGAACGATGTCGTTGAGAGCCGTGGTAGCTCACATGGTTAGCGCTCGTTATAGGTATCACAGTACGGGAGCAACCCGGGTTCGATCCACACTGGCACCAATGAAATTGTTGCGTGCTGATTTAGCTATCAGTTGGAAAGTCTGTTTTCCTGGGCCGTTTTGTTTTGTTACACTGACATCTTGCGAGTCACCTAGGGACCTAGGAGGTTGTCGGTTGCTTATTTTTTATTTTTCTTTAAAATTATCGTCGGTAAAATAACATATTTATAAAAGTAAAAAAAAGTAAAGTTACAGCCTATATACGTCCCACTGCTGGGCACAGGCCTCCTCTAATTTCTGAGAGGGTTTTAAGGGGAGGAAATGTCCGCCACGCTACCTCAATGCGTGTTGACGAACTTCACATTTCTTCGAAATATATATTTTTTAATTTCTCTGACATGCGCTACCAGCATGCGACGACGCGGCCCGTGCCTTGCCGCCACTTGCGTTTGCCGCGCTTTGCCTCGTCACAGAGTGGCGAAATCACAGTAATATAGGTATTTTATAAACAGCACCTGTCTAATATTATGAAATATGTAGATAAAACTTAAAACTTACCTTGATAAATGTATACCCTTTTGTTTGTAATATTTTTTAGACCTCTCTTCAATCGTTTCTGCTTATTCCCCATGTTTTACAAACTAAACTTAAACATTAATAAAACTGTACAATTAATATAACTATACAACACTACTATTAAACAAGAATCAGAAAAAACCTACTCCACTATTAACAAAATTAAATTTTTGCAGTAATATTTTACGATTTTATTTCGTAGTGCTGATCGCTCGCAACGCGGCGTACGTCCACCTAGCAACACGATGCGCCCCGCACTGAATTCGTGGACGAATGCGGGGGTGATATAGACGCAGTATTTAATCGGGACGCATTTTTAATTTATTATCATAAAAATAATACATATTTCTAAAAAGTAACTAAACCAAATTATTTTATTTTGTATTGCAAAGCAGTAGATATTTTTTTTTATATTCCTTTGGTAAACAATGAAGGAGTAAAGTGGTTTCATCTCAACGATTTGGAGGTGATTTGGGTATTTTTTTATTTATTATGTGACACCGATAGAAAAATTATGGCTAAACCAAATTACGTATCAGATCATGTAGATTACTAGCTATTTTTTCATACGTAATTTCTCTGTAAGTGTCGACGAAAAGTTGGTTCATCTGCACGCTTTTTTCAAGCTTTTTGCGAGAGAGCAGCTTTAATAATAAATGCACTTTGTTCATTCATATTCAAAATTTCAAAACTCTTCGACAAAGACAACAAAGACTGAGGAAAAGAAACGACGTTAGACCATCGTTAGACAATGCACGGCCTTCAAGCCACACCTCCGTGCCCGTCGGAGAGCGTGAGGTTTTTTTCGTTACGAAATTTCCGGATTTTCCCGCACTCAAGGCCCGCGATAGAAGCTATGCAATAGCTTAAAAAGGATACAAAGCTTATCAGATGAATAGAAGTATACATAATCACGAAATAAAACATTTTTTTAAAAGTAATTTTATTGTAAAAAGTATTTTTATTGTAGTAATAAATCAAACAATATAAAATAGGTAATTATAATTAATATAAAATTTATATGAAATTATAATATAAAATTATTAATATAAAATAAGTAGGTAAGAAAATATATTTAATAGATATTTCATGAATAAACTAAAATAAGAATAATTATTTTGTTTGAAAGCTAAAACGTGGTTTTTATTATAATTTCCGAAATATTTAAAGTCAGAGGTAACAAATTAACTTACTCCATTAATTATATATTCTCCCATCAATGTAGGATAATCACAAATGCGGAAAAGTGGCAACATTGAACCTAAATGGCAATATTCGATAAATTTATTTAATTATTTGAGGTTTTTTACGTTTATATGAAAACAAAAAAATTATGTGTTGAAAGTGATTCCGCTTGATTTATTACGTTTTTGTGACATTGTATAGCTTTCTTTCACTACGCATTTACCCATTTTTTGTTGCGGTTCAACTCTGTTGGCGTCATATTGAACACTGAACTGACGTTAGCTAGGCATATGGCTGTGGCCATATGCGCAGTGGCAACGCTTTGGCGTGGTTATTACTGATTTAATGTAATATATAAATCAATGTATACCATAGACAGTTCTAGTGATGGTAACTGTAGAAAAGAACAGCCAAGGCCGGATTAATCTATAAGCAGTTTGCTTATGGGTTATCCCTAAGCAAACTGCTTAAAGATTAATCCGTTCCAAGTATCAAAAAGAAATTTTAAGTCAAAACAACATTTTAAATTCCACGAAATGAGTCTTTCTTTGCCAGTTAAAAGAAGTTGGGAAACTGCCTTTTTAAATGGGGGCCCCAAAGATTAAGCGTATTATTTGTTTTAAGTTTCAACAAGAAATTCTGGATCAAAAGAACATCAGAATTTTCATACAATGAGACTTTTCAATTGAAAAAAGTTTGGATAATGACTTCTGAAGCGGGGCCCCCAAGATCAGGCTATTATATTTGTTTCAAGCTACCTGAAATGTTTTACCTTTACTGTTCATCGAAACCTTTTTGACGTCGGCCTTTACCTACTATTGTTTAATCTTACTTTTTCCAATTCCGTATTTTTCCTTATCGGTTTCTATTTATAAATAGATTATAATAGAATTACAATAGAAAACTTAAGTTTGTACCTTGTTGACTGTAAGTTAGTTCTAATTGAGGAGTGAAAACGTTACATCTCCAGAGCTGCTTTTAACGTTTTTAAAAGAAGAAAATGGAGGAAGAATTTAAATACTGGAAGCATATTTTGCGCAGAGTTGTATCTGTCGTTCTAACATTGGCAGAACGAGGATTGCCTTTCCGAGGTTCAGATGAAAAATTTGGATCCGTGAATAACGGGAACTACTTAGGATTGCTAGAACTTGTCGCTAAATCCTATGCTGTAAATACGTTCAAATTGTCTATGCGTTTGTTGTTCAATTTATAGTAAAGAGAAGACTGTCAATCGGTTTCTTAAACGCTGGCTCCCTAGGCACCCGCCATGATGAGTTTCTCGTAGCAATGTCACGGTATCATGTAGACGTAATGGCTATCAACGAAACGTGGATAAGAGAGGGCGAAGAGGGCCGAGCACCTTCACCGCCGGGATATCGGTTCCTTCACGTACCGCGTCCCACCGAATTGCGTACACGTGGTGGTGGAGTCGGATTTTACGTTAGTCTTAGAGTCAACGTTCGCAAAATTCTGCACCCTACTAGCAACTTAGTAGAACAAATGTGGCTGGGATTAAGTATTAACGGAATCAAAGTAGCGATTGGTACGGCCTATCGTGCCCCGTGGGTAAATGTCGATAGTTTTATTGATGCCCTCACGGAATCCGTTTCTTCTTTCGGTAAATTCGAATATATAGTCTTACTCGGTGATTTCAACATAAATCTTCTTAACATACAGGAAACTAATGTTAAGAAGCTGCAAATTTTATTTAATTATATGAATCTTACTCAGTTTGTGAAGCAACCGACGCACTTCACAGATCATAGTGAAACATTGATTGATGTAATTTGTTCTAAAATGACTCTTTATAAGGTATCAATTAATTATACCTATTCCTGATCTTTGCAGTCATGCATTTTTAACTTGTCAACTCAATATTAATAAAATCAAACATGCACCTAAGATAATTACCTATAGACCATTAAAGAATATAGATATAGAAAAATTTGTCTTAGATCTCAATTCTATAGTGTTGTAAATGGCGATGTAGATAAAATGGTGGAAAATTTTAACAATATTTTAATTGACCTATACAATGTGTATGCTCCTGTTTGTTGGTTTTTGTATAAAAACACTCTTTTCCGTCTATACTGTTAAAGAAATGAATATGTTGATGTGGCGGCGCTGTCGTCGCGTCGCAAGTATCTTGCCCTTTATGTCAAAAATTTTGGAAAGAGTAGTCTGTACACAGATGACGGAGTACCTTGAGGCTAATAATATCCTTCCCCACTGAACGGGTTCCCGCCTTGTCGTGGCGGGGGGGCTTAGTAGCCGTGGCTTGGTCTCCCACGGTGAACAAAGAGGAACCCATCGGCTGGCCCGAGGTGAAGGGCCGGCCTGAGGTGGCCACTCCGAGTGGGCTTGGGGAGCCCACTTTGGATGTGTGCTGGTGGACTGCAGCGAGTGGGGACTCGCGCACCCTCTTCCGCTGCAGCCGAGGTGGAGTCGCGGAGGAAGAGGAGTGTTGGTATGGCGATGCGCCACTCGCCCTATCCTCCGCGACTCAAACGGGGCCGCACCGTTGATGCGGTGGTGGTGGGGCTGCGGGGGGAGAGGATTGTCGGTATTGCAAGGCGCCGCTCTCCCTACCCTCCGCAGCCGAATCTTGGTTGGCGGCGGAGCCATAGACCAGATCCGCCGCTGGGGTCGGGAAGGCTAGTACTTCTAAGTGCTCGTTTTTCCTGGCCCCATGGCTTTTGTGCATCGGACGCGGGGGCGTCTGTTGCACAGACATAATTGGAGGCCGTGGAGGAAGGCGCGCCATGTGTTCTGGTGCGCCTTACCTGTGAAGGAGAACGGGGAGGAATTTTCCTCTCCCGAGGAGGTGCTGCCATGGGGCGGCAGGCGCTAGCAGGGCCGCGGATGTGTGCGAAAGCGTTCCCGTAGCCCTGCCAATATGCGACAAAGGTGGAACACCATGGGGTTTTAGTCGGTGCGAGTCCGACATAACCCGTCCTTGCCCCCGCGAGGCGGGTATGCGTAGGCATTTCCCCATGTACCAAAAAAAAAAAAAAAAAAGGCTAATAATATCCTGCCTAAAAAGCAATCCGGATTCAGATAGTCTCGTAGCACTGCAACCGCTCTGAAGGATGTAGTGGTTGATATTCTGACTGCACAAGATGTTGGAGAGGGTACTCTGTTAGTTTTGCTTGACTTTTCCCGAGCTTTTGATACCATTAACACCACTCTAATCTTATCAAAACTCGCTTACTACAGATTTGATAATTTAACAATAAAATGGTTTGCAAGTTACCTCACTAGTCGTACACAATTTGTTAAAATAAATAAAGACAATGGATCAGAATGAATATCCACAACGTTGCCAGTTCCAAGAGGTGTACCTCAAGAAACCATTTTGGGGCCTATACTTTTTATATTGTATTGTTCAGATATAGTAAACACCATAAAAAATTGTAGTTATCATATATATGCTGGCGACCTTCAATTGTATATGTCTTTTAAACCTAGTGACACCAATATAGCAATAAAAAAATCAACTCAGATTTTGACCGCATAGCCAATTCGTGTGATCAAAATAATCTCGTATTGAACCCCATTAAATCGAAGTGTATGTTACTGGGATAACTACGAATAACCAGACAAATAATATTCTAACTTTGAATCCGCAAATTAACATTAAGACTACTCCTTTAGAACGTGTGTTGGAAGCTCAGAACTTAGGTCTCGTTATGGACGGCAGGTTGCGTTTTGAGGGTCATTTACAAGAAACCATGCGTAACTGTTTCTATCGACTCAAAGTCTTGTACAATACGGCCGACGTATCTTGGCGAGTCCGACCTTCGCGCAGAAGGTTGCGCAATAGCTTTTTTAAGGAACAAAATGGTGGCATGAGGCGACGTACGGGGGGCGGTGGTCTAGGCTAGAGATTGACCATAAGTAAACACAATCGACCCTTTAGTCATAAAATATCGCAATCGATTAGTTTTATTTAGAAGTTATTGATTTTTGTTTATATAAGATATTAAACGAAATAGATTTACAAATATAGTGAATTTTGTTGATAATAAACAAGATTTCGACTTAAATAAAAAAAAAAAAACTAAAAACATATTATTTTCTCAGCTGAAAGACATAATGTACTTAAATATCAATTATCTATTAACGTCTTCTTGAGTAACGACTATTTGAGAAAATTTAGAACCTCCTTATAAATTGCAAATAAATATATTTTTATGTCTTAATTTTAATCGATTTGAATAAAAATCGATTAAACAACACCCTCAGGCACGCGTGTTGGACATCCCTTTCTGGTTACTTCGTAAAGCTTCGTGCTTATTCGGCAATGCTCGGTACACGGTAATATTTCTCAGTCACACGTTAGCATTGGTGTCGTGTTCGTGTCGCTATCTCTGTCTTGAGCACAGTCGGTTACAAAAGTTTTCGTTGTTATTGTTGTTTGTTTTTATTAATAGTGTTAAGTTTGTTTTGTTTGTTTTATTTGTTTTATTTGCAAGTGTCAGTTAGCACTTATATTATTCGCCAAACATGCCACCAAAACATAACAGTGTGTTAAATCGCCAGGCGAGAAAAATTATTTACGATTTAACGCAATATATGAAAAAAGAAAAAGAAGAAGGCGTAAAAGATGTCGATAAAGTTTATTTAAGAGTTGCTAACGCAACTGGTGTGTCCCAACGCACAGTACAGCGGATCGCAACTGAAGGCAATATTTCGGGCTTACTTTCAGTATTCCGCACGCCTGGTAAAAAAAGGTCTAGATCAAAACCTATTACTGATATGGATAATTTTGACCAGGGAGTAGTAAAAAGATGCATACACAACTTCCACAAAACTGAAAAGAAATGCCGACGATAAACAAATTACTAGCGAAACTCAAACGGGATATAAATTTTCAAGGTGGTAAAACGAGCTTAAAGACAATTATCAAAAACTTGGGTTTCAAGTGGCGAAAGACCGAAACCAATAGAATGGTTCTTATAGAGAAGACCGACATTCGCCTGAAAAGGATCTTGTACTTGAAGGCAATGAAAAAATACAGGGACGAAGGGCGACCAATTGTATTCACTGACGAGTCGTATGCCCACTCATCACATACAAAAGGTAAGGCGTGGTCAGATGGTTCCGCTCAAGGACTAAAGCGCCCGATATCAAAAGGTCAGCGGATAGTGATGGTACACGCTGGGTCAGAAGCAGGGTTTGTTCCGAACGCGCTACTAATGTTCAAATCTGGCAGCAAAACCGGAGACTATCATGATGACATGAATTTCAAAAATTATGAGAAATGGTTACGGACCCAACTGATTCCAAATTTGAGCCCTAACTCGGTGGTGGTTATCGATAATGCTCCGTACCACAACAAATTAATGGATCCTGCCCCTACATCTAATGACAAGAAGGCAAAAATGGAATCGTGGTTATTAGAAAAGGGTATACCATATGAAAAGGACATGCGTAAACCACAACTTTACGATCTAATAAAAAAAAACAAAGACGTGAATAAAAAATACGTAATAGATGAAATGTTTAAACAAAACAACCACGATGTCCTTCGTTTACCCCCATATCATCCCGATTTAAACCCCATCGAGATGGTGTGGGCTGCCATTAAAGGGCACGTAGCCGCTAAAAACGTCGACTGGAACGTAACCCGGACAATGGAGCTCATACAAGAAAAAGTAAATTTAATGGGTCAGAATGAATGGAGTGCTTTATGCAGAAAAGTGCAAGAGGTCGAACATGACTATAGGAAGAGCGACCATATTATTGACGAAATGACGGATCAATTATTCATCATTAATACAGCTTCAGATTCAGAAAGTGAGTCTGAAAGTGAGAGCGACGATTACGAAGATGAACCTATGCCAAGTACCTCACATGGTACACAAGGGGCCGACGACTTTATGTTAGGAATTTCCCCCCTCAGCGACAGTGATTAAATAATAATAAGTGTAAATAAATAAAAAGTATTAAATGTAAATAATATTGTATGTGTTTGTGATAAAATCTGCCCCTATCGAAAGGTGAGGTATCAAAATTGAATCTTTAATTTATAATGTCTCCAAAGTGTTTTGATATTTTTGGTCACTGTATTAGGGAAATTTTATTTGTACATTGGTATATATAAAAAAATGACAATAACAGTTTTCTTCACGAGTGTTCATGCGCTAAACTTCGCAGAGCCTATATTCAGACTCGCCAAGATACGTCGGCCGTATTGTACCAGATCAGAGAGTATTTGACGGTGGACATGCGCATTAGGTTGTGTGAATCACTCATTCTGTCGAATTGTTGTTGTCGATACGTTTCACCGTTTGATGATTTGCTTGTAGAGCGATTTTTAACATTTTTAGATTTAAAAAGTCACGTTGGAAAAGATATTGCGGATGCGGTTTTAAAATTTTTGATCGAAGACTGCACACTTGATTTTTCTAAGTGCAAAGGGCAATCCTATGATAACGCAGCAAACATGTCCGGTATTTATAAAGGTATGCAAAGAATCATTTTACAACCTAAGACGTACTCGGAGAGTAGATAATGATCCAGCTGAAGATGCTGTTTTATCTGCAAATGACAAATTTCGTGTTTCGACTTTTTATTTCATCGTCGATAAAATCAAGTCGAGATGAAAACGAGAGGCGAGATTTACAAAAAGCTGCCAGACAAGTTTTCGTTTTTATTAAAAATGGATTTAACCAACGATGAGTTGTTTACCAAGGTTGAATCGCTTGTCGCATCGTATCCTGAGGATTTAAATTCAAATCTTGCTGATGAATTACAACAATTTCACCAGTACGTTGGTTTGAAAATGGAAAAATATCAAAGTATTAGTGCGAATATCTCTGATTTTTACAAGATCATTGTGAATGATCAACTTCAAACAGTCTTTCCTAATTTGGAAATCTGCTTCAGAATATTTTTATCATTAATGATAACAAATTGTTCTGGAGAGCGTTCCTTTTCGCAGTTGAAAAGAGAAAAAAATCCTTTAAGGACGACGATGCGACAGGATCGATTATATTCGTTGGCTCTTCTGTCAATCGAATCACATGAATTTTGACAAATTGATAGAAGATTTTGCTCGTCAAACGTGCAGAAAAAAGAAGGTTTCACTTGTAAGCGATCGTTTTTAAGTAATTTTGTAAATAAATTTAAAAATGAAATTAGTTTGAATATTGCTTCTTCAATAAATATACAACATAAAAATAATTTTGTCTCACTTATGCATTCATAAACAAAAAAAATTATTAAAAATTAAATTAAATAACAAAAAAAAATAAGGGGCCCCAAATCATTCACTGCTTAGAGCCCCACCGACTGTCAATCCGACCCTGAGAATTCGATATACTCGTTTTATCAATGGTTCAATAAAATTCAGCATTTTAATAATATTGCTTAACGCTTTCAATAAATATTAATTTAGGATACCAACTAAGGGAAGACCTGCTACGGACGAAGTGTTCAGCAATGGAACTTAACAACGTTAACTTGAAAAACGTTTGATTTAGAATCAATTTTGCTAAATTTCGTTTCAATTTGGGTGAATTTTGTGATTCAGATCGATCGTCCTATAAAGTTAAAATATATCACAAAACCACTAAGACAAATTCTGTTTGGCAACGCTTTTTTGTCAGCTTTACATTAGTTAGGTGTGAACAAAATAACACAAAAGTAAAAATTTAAAGAAAATATTTATTTGCCCCTTACAAAGAAAATAAAACAAATTTAACTGTATTGAAATAACTTTTAAATTGTTTATTGTATCTTATATCTATATTACCTCCTCACACTACTACATTTTATTTCCTCGTAGAAGTAGTAATTTTAATAGTAATTTTCATGTTTCCTAAATTTTCGTTGCTTAAGATCTCTTGCAATCTATCATTTAAGGTTATGTTTTTCTTTTTAAGCCTCCACAATCTTTGCTGAGAGATATGATTTTCTATAGACATTTTCTTGAAAACTTTTGAGCTTTAGCTAATATTTGTTCCAACTTATGTATACGTAAATTTTCATTAATGTTCATTGGTTCTGGTTTTAGACTGTTAATATCGGTACGAAGTTAAGAAAATACCCGTGAAGTAATGATTGCACACTTATTCTTTCGTTTTATATAAAATATTATTATTTACTGGTTCCAGTTATTTTTAAAAGTGCTTGCACTATTCTCACATTCAATCAATTTCTCACTTCCTGTGGGGGGCGAATTATCCATAATCTCCTCTGGTTCCTAAAACATCAAAACATATTTGGAGTTTCAAAACGGATGTAATGATATTACTATTATTAACAATGCTATTCGCATGTTGGTATCCCATTGACTGTATGCTGGTTTAACATAATTATATTAAATGATACGTAATTAAAAATAAAATTACACATAATGGCTGTATTCTTACGATGTATAGAGCAAAAATTGCATTTGATTTCAGCCTTCGGCCTTACCCCTCGTTAACAAAACAATGTTTGGAAAAGTGTTTTGAGCAAATGCGACTATTCTTTGTCCAATGGTTATGTGCCCGTGGAATTATTCTCATCCAGTTTTTTTCAATTCTTTATCAACTTTAGGCATACTAAAACATCGAAAATATAAAGAAGAACGTCGATATGGAGTCATGTCGACTTTGTCGATATGCATTAAAACCGATACTTACCGTGACGTGCCTTAAAACCGCATCACTTTTGTTTAAAATAAATTTTATATTTCAATGTATTTTAGCGATTATATAGCAAACACAGTCTCATTTTTACAACAAAAAAAACAACCGTTTATTTTCATAATAATGTGAAATACAGTTTACTCTCAGTTATAATGTGGCGAGTAAATTAGTAGCTAGAACGGACCTAAACATCACGCCACCCCTACGTCATACATCGGACGATATCCTACGTCATCGCTAAGCAACGCCCGCTCATTAGGGCGCATGCGTTCCCATTGGTCGTAGCGCCAGCAGAGTTCGATGGCCGCCTGTGTACCTATTGTTCTCTTCGACGGCGGCATGGGCGGAGTTCAATAGCCGCTTGCGCATGTATTGTGTTCGCTGTGAATACGTCCAATCAGTGTGTAGTTTAAGATAAACAACATATCGCGATTTTAATTATTGTTAATTATTTTCACCTATATAAGCAATGTTTCCAATGCAATGATAATATTGTGTACTCTTGTCTAACTTGTACTTGCGTGTTAATAAATATAGTTATTTGTGGTCTGCAGTAATTTATTTGCTAAATATAACGACATATGATCCTATAAGATAAGATGATATTGAAAGAAAAAAGGCAGTCTTTAGACATCTTAATAAAAGAGTAAAAGAAGTAGTTGAAAGAAAAAAGCAAGAAAGAACGGATAAGAATGATAGAAGAATATCGAATAACTTCCAGGCAAATATTAAAATGTTCTGGAAACCGGTAAGAACTGCCAGGGGACATTCAAAACAGCCTATGATGAATGCTATAAGAGACGAGAATGGCTATATTCTGAATGATGAAGTTTTGAGTTTAAAGAGATGGAAGGAATATTTTGAAAGCGTGTTTATGAGTGAGGAGACAACATGTGTACTAAGTGAAGTAGAAACTCCGAAAGAAGCGGAAAGAGGTAGCGAGATAAGTATAGATGAAATAATGAAAGCAATGAAAAGCATGAAAGCGGGTAAGGCGCCCGGATATGATAGAGTTTCACTCGAAATGCTAAGGGCTGGAGAGGAAGTGGTGGCAGGCCTGCTGCACACCTTGTTTAATTTATGATGGGAACTGAAGCGGGTACCGGTAGACTGGTGCAAAGCCGTGATAGTCCCAGTATATAAAGGAAAAGGGTCGCAGCAGGACTGTAAAAACTACCGTGGCATCAGCCTTCTTAGCATTGTGGGAAAACAGTACGCTAAGGTACTGATTGAAAGGGTCATGAAAGAAACTGATGGAAAAATTTGGGATGTGCAAGCGGGATTTAGAAAGGGAATGGGATGTACAGATCAAGTCTTTTCCATGCGCATGATCGCGGAGAAGTTTCTGGCCAAAAACCAAAAGGTTTTTTGTGCGTTCATGGACTTGGAAAAGGCCTATGACAGAGTGGATAGGGATTTGCTATGGCAAACACTGAACTCATTTGGGTTGAGCGCTGGCTTGATACGGGCATTGGAGTCTCTTTATAGGGACTCTAGTGCTTGTGTTAGGATCAACGGGGTCTACTCGGACTGGTTTGACATCCATAAAGGTGTCAGACAGGGCTGTGTGGCTTCCCCGTGGCTGTTCAACCTATTTATGGACAGTTGTTTGCAAAATTTGAAAGTTGAAGAATGCGGATTAAGAATGGGTGAGTTAACCGTCAAATGCCTTTTGTACGCCGATGATCAAGTCATTCTTGCGTCGTCGGCGGCCGAGTTGCAAATAATGGTTACATTAATGAACGGATCATTAAAAGAAAGGGGTATGAAAGTGAACGCAAGTAAGACGAAGGTTATGGTTTTTGAAAGAGAAGAAAGTAAAACGATTTGTGAAATAAGAATAGAAGGGGAGTAGTAGATAGTAGAAGTAGATGAGTTTGTATATTTGGGCTGCGTATTTAGCAGGGATGGGAGATATGATTAGGATATAGAACGACGAGTGAATGCGGGAAATAGAGTAAATGGGGCCTTGCACTCTATTGTGAAAATTCAGAATGTGTCGAAAAAGGCACGTATGGCAATTCACAATGCTGTGTTGGTCCCTACTTTAACGTATGGTAGTGAAAGTTGGGTGTGGCAGAAGAAGCACGAGAGTAGAATAAACGCAGTAGAAATGCGGTCGTTAAGGAGTATGTTAGGACTGAATCTGAATGACAGGGTAAGAAATTGTGTAATAAGAGAAGAGTGTGGTTTGCAAGATGATATTTTGACCAGGATTAAGAAAGGAATGCTTCGGTGGTTTGGTCATGTGGAAAGAATGAACGAGGAAAGAGTGACAAAGAAAATGTATGTTGCAGAAGTGAATGGCAGAGTCGGAAAGGGACGTCCTAGGCGAAAATTTATCGACCAAATTGGCGATGTATTGGAAACGGGCCAAATTAGGAGTACCCTTAACCGACGAGCATGTATGCGTAGGTGTATGGATGTGAAGGAGGCGAGAGAGGTGTGTCAGGATCGTGCCGAATGGAAGTCTGTAGTCTCTGCCTACCGCTCTGGGTGACAGGCGTGAGTGTTTATGCTATGTTTATGTATATGATCCTACTTCTACGCACTTACACTGGTAACACAGACGTTCAAGACCTCGAAGAAGATGTAAACTGATGGTGCCAAGGCTGGTGTTTTGGGAGAATCCTGCCGAGTCGGGGTAAGAATACCCCCGTTCAACCCTGATGACCCTGAACTATGGTTCGCGCAACTGGAAGGGCAGTTCACGTTGTCCAGCATCAGCGCTGACGCCACGAAATTTTACTACGTCCTGGCACAGCTGGAACCGCAACACGCAGCAGAAGTACGAGACTTAATAGTTTCCCCACCGGCCGCAAACAAGTTTGACACTTTGAAGACGGAGCTGATACGAAGACTGTCCGCTTCCCAGGAACGAAAGATCAAACAGCTGTTAATACACGAGGAGATAGGAGACAGAAAGCCGACGCAATTCCTCCGGCATTTGCAGCACCTAGCAGGAGCAAATGTACCAGCTGAGTTCATCAGAACATGTTGTGGCATGTGGGCAAGCCGGCTTCCTACACACCTGCAGACTTGCATCGCCGCGCAGCAAACGAAGATGTCGCTAGAAGACTTGGCCGAGCTTGCAGACCGGGTAAATGACGTTGTTCCTCCAACTATGCTAGCCAACAGTCAAGTACTTGCGCAAGTAGCTAGTACGTCATCTACACGTACGGCCCCAATTAGTAACACCATTGAAGCCTTAACGCGGACAGTGACAGAGCTCAGCCAAAAAGTGGAAGCAATGAGTATCGAGTTACGTAGGCGTGCACGTTCACGCTCTAACGGTTCAAGAAAAAAATCCGGCCCCGTTCACGCTCACGTCCTAGCGATCACCCGCATTGTTTCTACCACTACCGGTTTGGTGAAAAAGCACGGAAGTGTACTCAACCCTGTACCTACCAGAAAAAGGGAAACTACCAAGGCAGCCATTAGTGGCGGTAAACGACTGCCTAGCGAATTCGAGTCGCCTGTTCATAACGGACCGCAAAACAAAGGTGCAATATCTCATCGATACAGGTTCAGACCTGTGCGTCTTTCCGCGATCCGCTGTTCGGGAGCCACGAAACAAGACAAAGTACGAGTTGTTCGCAGCCAACGGAACAATTATCTCTACATATGGCTACTTGCCATTAACAATCGACTTAGGACTTCGACGAGCTTTTACTTGGCGATTCACCGTAGCCGACGTCTCGAAGCCCATCATCAGCGTTGACTTTCTAGGTCACTACAACCTACTAGTCGATTGCCGTAACCAGCGTCTGATCGATGGCGTAACGTCGCTCACAGTTGCTGTACCACGTCATACTTCAACAGAGGCAATCTCATCTGTTCGAACAACCATCGACGACTGCGCTTACCATCGTCTGCTGAGAGAGTTTCCTGACCTCACTCGTCCTGCTGGTAAGCAAAAGTTAATTAAACATTCAACGTTACACTACATCCGCACTACTCCGGGACCACCTGTAACCGGCCGTCCGCGTCGCTTAGACCCTGAGCGTTTGAAAATTGCAAAGCAGGCGTTTGACGAGATGCTACAAAACGGCACAGCGCGCAGATCCGATAGCCCTTGGTCTTCGCCACTGCATTTAGCTCGCAAGAAGAACGATGGCTGGAGACCTTGCGGTGATTACCGTTCATTGAACGCACGCACAATCCCGGACAGGTACCCCATCAGACACTTGCAGGACTTTACACAACAGCTGGCCGGAAGTACTGTCTACTCAACATTGGATTTGGTTAAAGCCTACAACCAGATACCAGTTTGCGAAACTGACGTATGCAAGAACGCAATCACAACACCATTCGGCTTATATGAGTTCCCGTTCATGGCTTACGGCCTCAGAAATGCCGCTCAAACGTTCCAGCGCTTCATGGACGAGGTTCTCCGGGGATTGGACTTCTGTTTTGGATTCTTGGATGACATCCTGGTATACAGCTCCAACAGCACGCAGCATCAGCAACACCTCAGGCAACTTTTTCAAAGACTGACGGAATACGGCGTTCTAATAAACACTAACAAGTGCGTTTTTGGGCAGCTTGAGGTCAACTTCCTAGGATTACATATTTCAGCAGCGGGAATCCATCCAATGGATGCGAAGGTGCAGGCTATTCGAGAATTTCCCCCACCAAAAACCGTCAAGGAACTCAGACGTTTTCTTGGAATGGTAAACTTTTATCGCCGTTTAATACCAAATGCAGCTACCATTCAAGCTCCACTGAACCAAATGCTCACCGGTCCAAAGACGAAAGGTTCACAACCTATCAACATGACACCCGCTCTGTTGGAGGCATTTAATAACTGCAAGAATAGTCTTTCTGAATCCACACTATTGGTACACCCTGATTCACAAGCAGAGTTGGCGATTCATACAGACGCTTCAAATTCAGCAATAGGGGCAGTCCTGCAGCAATACCAGGACAGCGAATGGAAACCACTGGCATTCTTTTCCAAGAAGCTAAGTCCAACCCAGAGGAAGTATAGTCCTTATGATCGCGAACTTCTTTCCATCTACGAAGCCATCAAACACTTCCGCTTCATGGTCGAAGCACGAAATTTCGCGGTCATAACAGACCACAAGCCACTGACGTTTGCTTTTACAATGCACCGAACTAGCTGCTCACCACGCCAGCTTCGCTACCTTGACTTCACCAGCCAGTTTACTACGGACATCAGATATATCGCCGGAAAAGATAATATAGTCGCTGAAAGTCGCGTCGCTTTCCCGCATTAATGAAATTTCTATGCCCTTAGACTACCAGTCCCTAGCCAGTGAGCAAGACACCGACAGCTAGCTACACGATCTGCTGAAGAACGACTCTGCCCTGAAGTTGGAGAAGCTTAGGTCACCGGGACAGGACCTGCAGATATACTGTGACGTCTCCACCCCGAGTCCACGGCCGTTTATCACACCTTCGTTCCGCAGACAGCTATTTAATGCACTACATAACTTGAGTCATCCAGGAGCGAAGGCTACTGTCAAGCTGGCGACGCAGAGGTTCGTCTGGCCTGGCATTAAGCGGGATTGTAGGCAATGGGCAAAGGAGTGCCAGCACTGTCAACGATCCAAGGTAGCTCGGCACACTTCAGGACCGCTCGCATCATTCATACTACCTTCAGCAAGCTTTCGGCATATACAGCTTGACCTGATCGGTCCCTTACCATTATGTTCTGGGTACAGGTACTGCCTCACGATTGTCGACCGCTTCACTCGTTGGCCTGAGGCGTACCCACTCCAGGACATGACAGCAGAGACGTGCACCATCGCTCTAACAAATGGATGGATTTCACGCTTCGGATGTCCAGAACACACCACCACAGGCCGCGGCAGACAGTTCCTATTGCACACTTTCAAGGAGCTCGCCGCACTGGTCGGTGCAACACACCACACTACCACATCTTATCACCCAGCTGCCAATGGTCTCATGGAACGACTGCACCGCCAATTGAAGTCCACCATCATTTGCCACTCGTCTTCAAACTGGGTTGAAGTTCTACCATGGGTCCTCCTCGGTATCCGCAGCGCCTGGAAAGAGGACTTGCAATCATCGGCAGCAGAGCTAGTCTACGGCGAACCACTCCGTTTGCCTGGACAGTTCTTTTCCCTAAATCCCAATACGGAGACGGACCCGACCACCGTGGTCTGCTACTGGCTGGCTGGCTGGTCGACTACGCGTGCACGTCAGTAGATTGACCCCACAACCTACTACTTGGCATAGCAGTTCCAGTCGAATATTTTATGTGCCCAAAGACCTCGAGAACTTCGACGCATGTCTTCGTCTTCGTGTTCGTCCGCCAAGGTCCCGCAAGAAGACCACTCGAGGCACCCTACTTAGGTCCCTTCAAAGTCCTGAGACGTGACTCCCAAACCATACGACGTAGAAATCCAGGGCAGGACACAAAGGATCTTAATAGACCGCCTTAAGCCAGAGTTGCCAGTTGCCAGAGAGACCGCAGAGACCATTCCACAAAACCTAAGTGACTATGGTCAAACTACCACCAAAACCATCAGAAGCGGACGCACAGTAAGGTTTCCGGATTACTATCGCCCGTAGTTACGGTCTCAACGGGGGAGTAGTGTGGCGAGTAAATTAGTAGCTAGAACGGACCTAAACATCACGCCACCCCTACGTCATACATCGGACGATATCCTACGTCATCGCTAAGCAACGCCCGCTCATTAGGGCGCATGCGTTCCCATTGGTCGTAGCGCCAGCAGAGTTCGATGGCCGCCTGTGTACCTATTGTTCTCTTCGACGGCGGCATGGGCGGAGTTCAATAGCCGCTTGCGCATGTATTGTGTTCGCTGTGAATACGTCCAATCAGTGTGTAGTTTAAGATAAACAACATATCGCGATTTTAATTATTGTTAATTATTTTCACCTATATAAGCAATGTTTCCAATGCAATGATAATATTGTGTATTCTTGTCTAACTTGTACTTGCGTGTTAATAAATATAGTTATTAGTGGTCTGCAGTAATTTGTTCGCTAATTATAACGACATATGATCCTACTCCTACGCACTTACAATAATATAATTCTAGGATAATAAAAACGTACACACCGGTGGAAGCTTATGCTGTACTTAGCTGAACCATGTTCCTTACGGGAAGAATGGGATTTGCATTAGTATGTAACAAGCAATCTCTATTGATATATTTTATTTAAAGATATAACTTAATAATAATGTCTTTAGCAAAATATAAAAGACGTCAAACATCACAATAAATAATACGATTTAATTAAAATTACATTTGTCAAATAAATCAGCCAGTACGATCTTGGACAAAATAAATTCGATTTTATTAACTTTTTTTATTAAGAAGTGAAAAAGAGACCAAAGATGAACACTTGACATTTCTTTTTCCACGCATGAAATATACGCAACATCTTGAAATATATTTTGCTCTTTTTGACTAATTTGAAAATTAAATTGGAAAAAGCAAGTCAAGTATATTGACTCAATTTATGTAGAATTGTAGGTTCCCTCCATGCATACGTATGTATGTAATTACTCTAAGAATAGTGACTTAAGCAAAGATATTTTGCATGGAGTATAAAGGTAAGGAGGACAATCTCCCATAGAAGAATAGTTGAAAATGTGTCCATGTTAGCAGTAAATAACAGTTCAAAAACTCTCCACAACAGCGCTCGAGTAGCTACAGGAAATGATAAATCGATTACCGATAGTTTCGTAGATGTATTCAGAAAATGCGATAATACTGAAGGTAACATATGGTACACAAAAGGAACGGTGGTTAGTCTACTCTGCGCGCCTTAGTTGATGTCTGGTACCTGGCACAAGTGCCATCTAGTGTCGGGGAACAGAGCGAGGAGGACTTCCTAGAAAATGCCAATCTTGAACTTTCCACCAACAGCCCCATCTAGTATTGACAGAAGAATTAAGCTTTATAGAAGGGTCCACTCTCGAACTTTCTGAACTTAGTCGGTCGGGACCGGTATTTTGCTGGAACATTCTGGATGTTTCGGTGGAAAAGGTGTATTTAAAGCCCTTGCAAGCCGCGATCGGGGCAGTATTGAATTTGGTGAGACAAGCGAAGCTTCGGAGCGAAATAAAGTGAATCAGTGTGATTAATTATTAGTGTCTTTTAAGTTTTAATTGGTGTTCGGTAGTAAAAGTATAAATTTTGGTAATTCAATTGGCAGTTTTTATTGTCACGAACCTCAAGCTCGTAACAATATTATAAATAGGACTAGATTAACACCTATTTTGCTCTCCTGTCCAGCGAGCAGTTTGGCGTATGGCTCTGGCGGAGAGCGCAGGTCGTGTTGATCCCCAGGGCAAGTCCGAGCAGTTTTCCTTCACGTGGTTGCCGCCTGTTATTTGATCTGCTTCAATAGAAAACAGACAGAACAGGAACACTCGGACGATCCTCTTTTTCTTTTCTTTTATCCCACCCCCTTTTCATATCCTAATCCAATCCAAGGTGTCAAGCGTACCGTGCCGATGTATGCGTGACTGGAGGGAGTCCAGTCGCAAACAGTGCCGGTGATTCGGGTAGTATTTTAATGCGGGCTCTGCCGGGGGTGACCGAGTATTTCCCTAGCTAATCGTGGGAACAAAATGACGAAAACCGACATTTTGAAAAAGATACTGAGAAATCTCCTTTAATGGAACTAGCTGTAGGTTTGGAAGAGGGTCTTTTAGGCTCACCAACACCCTGCAACATTGTGTCCCAACTTGGGACGAGCCGTGAAGTGGAGGGCACGTCTGCAGCCGAACCACAATCGGAAACGAACCTGGGAGTGGAAAAGAAAAGTTCACTAGGCCTTATAAGCTTAGTGGGGCAGCAAGGAAAAGGTACCGAAGGCTGATAGCAGCTGAGATTGGAGACGAAGTGGCCCTCGACCTCCCTCCGAGACCGTTGCTCCTCCTTAGCGCAAGACAGAGACGAGAGCGAAATTAACTCACAACTACTGTAACACCCACCTCTCCAACACCCCATCCCATCCTGCCACAAAACTCCCTGTACACTAACCACTTCTCTTCTCACCGCACCTCTCTTTAGCCAGTAAGTAGATTGTAAGCTAGTTTGTAAAATAGCACGTAAGTATTTATTCGATTAATAATATAGTCAGTGTGCCTGCGTGCGCTCATGCGGACACTGCACACCAATCTATAAAATAAATAAATAGTTTACTCTACACTATACAATTCCCTCGCGGGATATACATAGCGTAAGTAGCTGACTCACCCACTGCGGCCCCACACAGTAGGGGCGCAGGGACTATATGTAACACACTTTGGGAGCAATAAAGAACTATTCTATTCTATTCTATTCTCTGCCAGAAGCCCTGGGACGAAATTCCTCTGCCCAAGCCTCCCCTAGTTCCGAAGGTAAAAAAACGCAGTCGGTCTGAGGAAGAGGGAATTCGAAATTTGAATCCTATGCGTGTGGAGCAAATGCGGCTGGTGCACCGGGCACTAACACAGGCCATCGCTAAGACGGTCTATGGGGCGCAACCGGGAATGGGTCCAAAATTTTCGGGTTTCACCAACAAGCTAGGTAAAATTTTGGTAACGTGCCTGAATAAGGCAAGCCAGGACTGGATTGTGGGTGAAATCGGAAAACTGAAGCCCTGGCCGGAGGCAGAGCTCTCGGTAATACCCGAGGGTAAACTAACTAAGCCTCAGCTGGGCATTATCTACTTGCCCCGCAGCGAAGCCGACTCTCCAGAGGAGGCGGCTGTGCTGTTGAGGGCACAAAATGAAGGGCTCCATACTGAGCTCTGGAGAATCCTCCACCGTAGGGACGAGGAGAATTGATTTTTAGTAACCTTTACTCTGGATGACACATCGGCAGAGGCTCTTCGGAAGGCAGACGGCAGAGTTGTCCTTGGCTTTAAGATGATAACTTTTAAAGCCAGGGGAAGCTCTGACGCGGCAAACGAGCCCGAGCCGCCCCAACTCCAATCCCCACAGCCATCCACCTCGCGGGGTGAGACTTGAACGCCACTGGTGAGAGTGACGAAGACCCAAGGCGCAGATTTCACCTCAGTCCATTGACCTCCGCTGGTGGTCAGTCCAGGTCTGGGAGGAGGGGAGGTGGGAGTGGTTTGATGAAAGGTAAGGCGGGGATCAAGTGCGCAGGTAAAGGACGTCCTCGTCCTCAACAGGCGGAAAAGATCCCTGCCCCCCCCCCTTATGCCCATAAATGGCTAAACCCAAGGGTAAGACGAAGGTCCTCCAGGCAAATCTTCACCATGCAGCAGCTGCTTCAGCCATGGTGGAGGTTTGCTTTGCAGAGGACAACATTGACCTCGCCCTTATACAAGAACCTTGGGTGGCCAATGGTCAAGTTCTGGGATTAGCGGCTGCCGGTAAGATTCGGATTAGTAAGCTGAAGTGGCAATGGGCCGGCCATATAGCACGAAGAACCGACAACCGTTGGGAAAAAAGGTTCTCGAGTGGCAGCCTCGTACCGGTAGACGAAGTGTAGGGTGACCCCCCACTAGATGGAGTGACGACCTGGTAAGACATGCAGGAAGTCGATGGATGCAGGTGGCTCAGGACCGTGCATTGTGGCATACCTTGGGGGAGGCCTATGTTCAGCAGTGGACTTGTAAAGGGCTGTAATGATAATGATGATGGTAAGATTCTTGTCGATACTAAAGGCAGTAGACCCAGAGCTTGTATAATTTATAATAAAAATAAGGACATTTTAGCTGTTCCAGAGTACTCCAATGATGACCTGGTTACAGCCTTCATAAATCTCAAGGGATGCACGGGGGACAGAGTAATCATTTGCTCAGCCTATCTTCCCGGAGAGAACGCTGATCCTACCATCGAATTATAGCGAGTGGCGAAATTCGCTGGAAAACACAACGCCGAACTTGTGGTGGGTTGTGATGCTAATGCTCACCACACAGCCTGGGGAAGCACCAACATCAACGAAAGAGGTGAGTTAATTTATGATTTTCTCATCTTCAACCACCTGGTAAACTTAAACTTAGATTGTACAACAACCTTTGTAACGCGTGCTAGGCAAGAAGTGTTAGACATAACCTTTGCTTCCAATAACATGTATAGGCGGATAAATGACTGGCATGTTAGTAGCGAAAACTCGATATCTAATCACAAGCACATTAAGTTTTTGATTAGAGCATCACCAAACTGTGAAACCATTACTTTTAGGGATCTAAAAGCGACCTTCTGGGATATCTACAGAAATAACCTGAGGAAGAATTTAGGAACGTTTCCTAAAAGCATCAAAACAATTGAAGGTCTGGAGTTAGCAACGGAGACAGTAACCGTAGGTATACGAGAAGCATTCAAGGACAGTTGTCCCGTCAAAACCAAGACCTCAACAAGAAAAATTCCTTGGTGGAATACTAAGCTAAAAGAACTTAGGGAAAAGACCAGGACACTATTTAATAGGGCTAAGACAACCAAAGAGTGGGATATTTATAGTGCAGCCCTAACTGAATATAATAAAGAAATTAGGAAAAGAGCATCGTGGGGGAAGTTGAGTCCTTGCCTCGCAATGCAAGACTATACAAAATGCTGTCGAAAGCTAAAGCTAATCAGATCGGGATTCTTAAAAAGCCGGATGGTAACTTCACTAATAGTGAAACTAAACGTTGGAGTTACTAGCGTCAATCCATTTCCCAGGGTCACACAAGACTTCAGCCTTAAATTCTTTCAGAGCCATTCGAATGTCTTGTAACGAGGACTGGTGTAGGGTGGCAAAGATAATAAGGCCAATCCTGGTGCGGTGGGCTTTTGACTCCTTTAAACCATTTAAATCAAGCGGGAAGGATGGAATAATTCCCATCCAACTGCAGAGGGGTATCGACATCCTTCTTCCTTATCTGATGAAAATCTTCAGAGCAAATTTTGCATGGGGATATATTCCAGAACGATGGACAATTGTCAGGGTTCTATTTATACCTAAGGCTGGTAGAAATGACTACACCTTACCAAAGTCCTTTAGACCTATAAGCCTAACTTCCTTTCTCCTTAAGATATTGGAAAAGGTTATAGGTAGATATATAAGGGATGTAGCTCTAGCTACGAGGCCCATACATTACAACCAACATGCTTACCACAGAGGCAAATCTACGCAAACAGCCCTGATCAGTGTCATTGACAGGGTCGAAAAAGCACTGGAAGATAAAGAAATAGCTCTTTGTGCCTTTCTAGATATTGAGGGCGCCTTCGACAGTAGCCCCACATCACTGCTGATTGGGGGTCTGACATCTAAAAATGTTGACCCCACAACCATCAGATGGGTGAAGTAATGCTCTCAAACAGAAAGGCAAAAATAGCGCTGTTTCAAACTACGATTGAGGTTGCAACTATAAGAGGCTGCCCACAAGGAGCTGTTTTGTCACCCCTTCTTTGGACTCTTAAGGTTGACCGACTATTGTACAAAATGGCAGACCTACACACTGATACACTGGGTTATGCTGATGACCTTGTGATCATTGCGAGGGGCTTTTGCCAAAGTACTTTATCGTCAATAATACAAAGAGCCCTAAACACCATAAATAACTGGTGTAGGGATAACAGTTTATCAGTTAATGCTGATAAAACTAGGTATTATAATACCCTTTACCAAAAAGAGACGGTTGGACAAATTAGTCCAACCAGAACTTAATGTTAACGAAGTACCATATTCCACGGAAGTTAAGTGCTTGGGCGTAACAATCGACCAAAAACTAACGTTGAACTCTCACCTTAGCAACGTATGCCATAAAGCAAAAATTGCTTTAGGTACGTGCAGTCGTTTGGTCGGGAACAACTCTCCTACAGATTGAGATCCATGCTCGACTCAATTTATATCAAACATAATACAATATTATTTGCTGACGACATTTCTATTTTAATACCGAAAATTAATTTTAATTCTTAACGAAGTACCATATTCCACGGAAGTTAAGTGCTTGGGCGTAACAATCGACCAAAAACTAACGTTGAACTCTCACCTTAGCAACGTATGCCATAAAGCAAAAATTGCTTTAGGTACGTGCAGTCGTTTGGTCGGGAACAACTCTCCTACAGATTGAGATCCATGCTCGACTCAATTTATATCAAACATAATACAATATTATTTGCTGACGACATTTCTATTTTAATACCGAAAATTAATTTTAATTCTAGTAATAAAGAATATGAAAATGAAATAAATAATACTATTATAAATGTTGTTAAATGGATCCAACAATTCTACAATGTTAAAAGTAAACCGCAATTAAGTATAATGGTGAAAAAATTACTGCTATTGAATGTACCACATTTTTAGTTATTAGTTTAGACAAACATTATAATTGGAAAAATCATACAGATAAAGTTTGTTCTAAAATATTTAAATTTAATTTTGCTCTGCGAAGGCTAACTTCAATCTCGTCAAGAAACACTTCTCTTATAGCGTATCATGCGTATGTCGCTGCTGTATTAAGGCCGAATACGAAGAGAACCGGCGAAATTTAATGTATTTCTCTTGACTAGAACTTTGACCTGAAGTAATTCTAAGCTTTAAAACATTTTTGTAGGTTTGTTCGGGTCCTTCACAAGGTGACCATCATTTTAAAATTTTATAATAAATGAATATACCAACAAATAAAAAAATGTTAAGAAATTATATATATAATTATTGTTCTTCCAAAACTCTGTGAATTTTAATTTAGGAAAAATTCTTTTACGTAAAAGTTTGTATTGTGATTCCGAAGGTACCTGCTATCTTTATTTTCGATACAAAATATTATTTATTAACATAATTCGTTTTAATTAAAAACACATAATAATAATATCGTACATTGCCAGATAAGAGCTTGCCGTAATAAATTACCAGGCGCTTCGACGTGTGACGCAAGGTAACAACAGTCGATGTGTCTGTAGCGAAAATCGTTAATTTAGTGTTTTATACGCGTTTAAGTGACTATAAATGTAAATATGGGTAGGAAAAGAAATAAATGTTACCTAAGTGGTAAAACAAAGAGAGTTTATCGCATGAACGCTGCTCGAATGTTGTATTTTGAGGTTAATACTTATATTTTTGTAAGGTATTTTTTTGTTTGAGGCTGCATAATAGGTTGCATTTTTACTCATTTACATTAGCCAAACTGATCATTTATACTTTTCTAGTTTCAAGTGAGAAACACTAAAAATGTAAATATCAAGACCCAGTCGGAAAAGAATGTACAGAGTAGTGCAAGCACAGAGACCGCAAATAATGTCATAGTCAATGTATTGTCCGAAAGCATGGGGTAAGTACATAATTAAGAAAAACCGAAATACTTCGGATGTGAAGTGATTGACCAGTCGGAGTAGTCTTGTGAGAATTTACATACACAGTACCTATCCCCACTATGGGGCAATCACCGACTTTTTAGTTTTTTTTCTTTATTATTTATGCAATTTGCATTACGGCATCTTGTAAGACTCACAAGAACAAACATTTTCAGTTATATGAAGTTCTTTACGTACGATGCACCAATTAAGAAAAAAAATCGTTATCAATTCAATAACTTTTCGAACAATATTTTATAACGAATAAAGTACAGAATTTATAATCTATAGGAACTAATATTATAAATAAGAAAAATTTATTTAAGAAGTAAGCAATGCTCTCTGTGTTGTTCATTACTCTGCATACTGAGCTAGCTCAGACAAATATAATAAAAAAAACCCGTACGGCTTTGATTAAAGGTATTATACACGTCTATATAAACAAAGCGTACTGGCGGCGCGTGGTTTGCTGCGAAACGAGCAAGGTCATTCGCGTTGTATTCGGCCTTAAGATATGGTCTCATATTATGGGAAACTCGACTGATGTAAACCGTGCTTTTATAGCGCAAAAACGCTGTATACGGGCAATTTGTGGTGTCGGGCCACTAGTTTCTTGCAAACCACTGTTTAAAGAAATGGGTGTTCTTACGCTACCATCCATGTACATTTTTGAACTTTCAATATTCGTAAAAAAATATCCTCAGTTTTTTACTAGATTAAAAGATACAGTAACATATAGTACCAGATACCCAGATAAAATTATTTTACCTTCATTAAAAATAAGCCTGTACTCAAAAATTGCTATGTGATGGCTATTCAAGTGTTTAATAAAATCCCAAATGAAATAAGGCAATTAGATTATAATCGATTTAGACGTAATTTAATAAAGTGGCTTTTAGAAAAATAATTTTATTCGGTAAATGAACAGCTAAAAATAAAAGAACGTTTTCTACTGACTGTAAAACGCTGTTTCTTATCTGATGTGTTTTAAAGGATTAATATTAAAATTGTAAAGTGATGCATGTTTAATTTTACTTAAATTTTGTATATTTTAACCATAAGTTAATCAGTAAATAAGTTTTCATATACCAAAATTGGTGAAATATGTGAATCATTTTTATTTTATAAGAACATCTTTGTACCATATTTCTCGTGAATAAATTTATTTATTTAATGAAGGTCTTATGCATGATCTCAGATATCATGCGTCCACTACACACTTTTGATAAAAAGTATGTAGTGGAATTACCCTCCAGAGAAGACTGGCTGAATGGCCAGATTATCTGTGAGGTCGGTAGCCTCATATGGTATACCGATGGGGCTAAAATGGGTCTCGACGTAGGCTTTGGAATTTACGGTGAACGCCCCAAATTCAAACTTAGTATGAATTTGGGTAGATACACCTCTATCTTCCAGGCAGAAATTTTCGCCATATTTCGGTGTGCAGAAATCAATCTGCAAAATTACGTCAACCATATAATTTATATAAGCTCTGGTAGAAAAGCAGCACTGCTAGCGCTGAGGTCAAACTTAGTGAACTCGAAGCTAGTTGGAGACTGCGTGAACCGTTTAAACGTCCTGGGATGTAACAACAGGTCGTTTTAAGATGGGTTCCGGGTCACGAGAGTATTGTAGGCAACGAATTTGCCGACAAACTTGCACGGTAGGGCTCCAAAGTGCACACAATTTGGACCTGAGCCATTTTGTGGAATCTCAAGAAGCCTAGCCCGATTGACCCTTGAAAGTCTTTATCACAATAAATCACTTAAGATGTGGTCTGACACACCAGGCTTAAAACATTCTAAAACCTTATTCCGGGATTTTGATCGTAAATTCGCTTCAGAAGCCCTGGGACTATGTAAAAATAAATTGCGCATTCTGGCAAGAGTCCTAACTGGACACTGTTGTTTTAAAAAGCACATGTCCATCCTGGGACTCAGCAACTCAAGGATGTGTCGGTTCTGTTTCATAACGAAAGAAACGCCTCTACACATCCTAACTGATTGCGGACCCTTAATGCGCAAACGTAACACTCATCTGGGAAACTATGTACTCCACCCAGAAGAAGTGAAATTGCTCCCAGCTAACCAAATCCTTCTATTCATTGAATAGAAGGACTTGGTTAGCTTAGGTTTAGCAGTGAACTATAGCCATAGCAGCAATCATTATAGATCTTTTAGGTCGCAGTGATACTAGTCTCTTTCCCTAGACCTGCATAGCTGCTCGCACATAATAATAAAAAAACATATGGATCTACCCGTGAAAAATTAACGCACCACATTATAAGAAATAAAATTAAAGCAGAAGACGAGTTCCATACATTACATGTGGGATATCATGAAAGGATATTTCCCGGGCTTCATAGCCTAGATACGATCTAATTGCCTATCGTGGCAACTTCGATAACCCGTATGCAGTTTTTTCGGAGGCTGAATCTACAATTACCCAGGAGAGAAACCACTTACGAGGCACCAGGTTGTTAAAATTGTTATTTTAAAATTCAGTTCGAAAAATATAAACGTAAAAAAATATATTTAATTAATTCTTGTTTTCTGATTCGATAAAATTAAATGTGTAAAAATAAATATTGTAAAATTTCCTAAAATAATATAAATATAATGTTTGATTACTATACTTCTTTGTTTCATTTCTATTCAAAATAATTAATTATTCCTTATGTACGTATGTATATATTTAAATGAAGATAAAAACATCGAAAAAATTGATATATCATACATAAGCTTCGACGTTTTTAATGAGCGATGTTGCAACCTATAGAAGTGCTTATTTGGAAAAATTACGACTTGAGTTAACTCAAGTTCAAATTCACACAACTCGAACTCAAGTTACGCAAATAGAGTTATCAGGACGAAACACGGTAAATGATTTGTTGCAATTACTTTAAAAATATCTGCTGACTGGCACACTGCTTTACACAGTCTTCAGCTTGCACTTAATTGCACAGTACACCGAACAACTGGTGTTGCACCACTTACACTGCTTATGAAACGCCAGCATTGCGTACCACCCGAACTGTCAAACTTGCACTAAGTTAGTTTTGCTGTAAGTTTAGATGACATGTCAATAGATTTTGAGACCTTAGAGTGACATGTACAGCGCAGAATGACCGAATCGGCAATAGAGTCCAAACAAAGATTTGATGCTAAAAATAGCAAAAATACTGGGATTTCAAAGAGGTGAATTGGTTTTGGTAAAGAATAATCCAAGAAACCAAACTTCTTTAGACTTAAAATTCAGTGCACCTTATGAATTCTTTAGGGTGCTAGACAATGACCGTTATCTTATTAAACCAGGGATGTGGTCGTCCACGTAAAGTAGCTCATGACCGTGTGCGACGGGCACAGCAGCCAGGTGAGCAGGCAGCCGTGTCGCCGAGGAACGAGCTTGTCAACGAGCTAATAAGTGATGGTGAATCCCATGATTCGTTTTCTCTAAATGATTTGCAGCCTCAAAACTTACAAAATGACGATGGTAATCTGGGAGACAACGGTGCTGGACCTTCAGTCATGGCAGATGCTACAAGTTAAATGGTGAGCTGAGTGAGTTTCCAATTTACTCTAAGCTACTATCTATTATAATTACTGTATCTATTAATTACATAGCTATTAAACTAAATAATTTTACTTCATCCACATTCAAAAGCCGTGGAGGCAAATATACACATTAAATTATTCTTTTTTTTTTAAGGTTACTTTAACTTTTACTTTTACTTTACGAGCCGTGGAGGCGACAATTTATACTCTCATGTTATCCTGCTGGGGCACGGCTTTCATGACCGCTCAGAACCCAGTTCCCTATTTTCCCGTCAAATAAAGAGACTTCGTGCCAGTCACGGAGCAATGGTCCTAAGCTCCTTACCTTACTCTCCATCAGATCAAAGACTTTGTGTCTATCACAGAGCGGTGTTCCGGATCCTACTTCATCTATTCCTTCAAATAATCAAAGACTTTGTCTATCACAGAGTATTACCGTCACGTGAGAATGAAACAATACTATACTCGTACCTAATTGAGAGTACTACTACAATCTGTAACTTTACATATTTACAAATGCAATGAGAATAATTTAATGTTTTAATTTAAAGCTTCACTTGATATATGATCATCTCATTGGGTATGGTTCCCAATCAAGGCCCATTATTTACAAAAGTGAATACTGTGTTAACAGGTCAATAGAGATTGAAGATTATTCACGGCAGGTGCAGAGCGCGCACCGCCGATCTGAATGGCCGTGTCGAAACCTCAAATTTGCATTGTCTTTTAGTTGTTATAAATTATAATAATCGACAGTGTACAATTATTAACACTACAATTTAATAACAGCAATTTATCAGAAACATAAAATGTAACTTGCTAGTTCTTTAAAACTCTTTTGGTTTACAAATCTCTTTATTGACAACTAATTCCTATTTAAACAACTATTTATTCGATTATCAACTTTTGTTGGCAACGCGCCTATAAGAATATTTCAGTTTATTAAGTCAACCGATGACAAATAACTTTTCAAAGACTCATTGTCCAATAGAAATGTTCTGATAAGAAAATGCTTAGTTAAATCTTAAAGAAATGTCGAATTAATGATATGAAGGTCTTGGGTGCAACTCCCAGGCCGGACTAGTTTACTGTTTTCTAAGTAATATCTTTCAATAAATTCATATAGGGAATTTTATGATATAAATTATGTTACCGGATTTGTTCCCCGGTTGAAATCGTCTTTCCAACGATGTAAATTTAAAGGAATATTAAAGTGAAGTTAGAGATCGGATTTGTTCCCCGGTCGAGATGATCACTCTGTGCATAAACAGAATTAACGGAAATTAATTGCATAAGTATTGTCTTGTATAAGTATGATATGTTTTGTACGAAAACAAATGCCTATTTGTTATGATTGATTAATGAGAACATTCACTTGTATTGTTATCTGATAAGAAACATAACTGATAAGAATCCTATCAGAGATAGTTTCCTACAGTTCGAAAATTATGTAGAAGCACTTATTTACCTAATATTGTTAAAATTGGTGTATTTCAGACTTTCATTTTTTCTGATAGCCGAGAGCCGTGCAAAGTTAGTTGTTCAAATAGTGTGAGTTCACGGAAGCACGCTGGCCACGCCCTTAGGAGGCGGAATATGTAAAAATTTAAAATGTTTGTAATTTCAGCAATTTATGTAAAAATGACTTGTAAAACATTTAAGGTTGATTGTACGTGCTAAAAAGGTGAATTCTGTGTTATTTTTGTGTGAAAATTCCTGTGTATAAGTGAAATAATGATAGTTTTGTATAAGAAATTTAAAAGTGTTTTAAATAGTGAAATAAATAGAGAAAATGTAAGTTAAACTATTGTATTAGTTAACATATGTATAAATTTAAGTGGGAAACATTGTTTTAACTTTCTGTGTTAAATATTTAAGAAATTTTGACTTTGAACTTGTGATCAAAATAGGCATATTTTGTTTAATAAATAAAAGGTTTTTTGTGATACGAAAATATAATGTATATCATAGTGTAGATATTGTTTTGTGCTATCTAAATAGATAAATTGTATTTATGTATGACTTATGTGAATAAAGATATTAAGTGAAACGTGAGAGAGTAATAGAACAAATTCATGTAAGTAATTAAGTTGCGCAAGCACGCGAATGGCGCGGTTCACTTTCGCGTATAGCTCTGGGGGTAGCTTAGTGAACGGGTTTTATTGCAATTCGTTCGTAGGATCTCCTAGGTGTGTGTTACTTGCAGTATACAGTGGCTGCAAATAACCGCCGGTACGACAAACTCCGCCGATCGTTGAGTCCCGTGATTCCGTGAGGCGTCGAGGTCACCGGCCCCTAGGTGATTCTTGGCACTTTATGCGTTTCGTGCGTTCTGTGCCTAGTCGCGCATTGAAGTGCCACCTTTGCACTTCCCCCAACCCTTTTATTATAAAAGGGGTAGGCAGTGCCCACAGTGTGGAAAGTCTATATAACAGTATTACCACCATCCGCGTCGCGCATCCATATCTGCTGCAGACCGTTTGGAAGATAGATAGGGCCTTAACTAGATTACCGCTGACACTGACTGGTAGGTTAGGATGTCAGGGAACGATAAGGGGGAACCTCCTCCGAGAGCTAGGAAACCACCGGATCGACCAGGCGTATTGGACAGACCCATCGCCTATCGTGACATATTCAATCCGGAGAGGACGAGAGTAGTCTCGTCTTACTCCCAAATACCGACCCGGAAACCTTCGTCGCCGGGTAAGGAGGCCGCACCTAGGGTTGCACTCTCCCCCATCGTACCTGAGTGTACGACTGGGCGTGAACCGCTGCCCTCACAACAACAGCGGCCTAAGAAGACGCCACGAAGGCACACACCACCGGAGACCGAAGCCTCCCTCCACGAAAAGAGGCAGTGCATCGGTAACTCATCTGATTCACCAACATCATCAGAAGATGAAGAGCCCCAAGCAACGACTAGGAAGAAGGTCCACACCTCACCTCCTAAGTCGCCATCACCGCCACCTATCTCACCGGACCGACGTAGTCATGACTCGATCCAATTCGAACAAGGAGGTGAGGAATCCTACAGCTGGGGCTCGACAACATATGCAACCCTAGCTGCATCGGCCGGTAGATCATCCCCGGTTCAAACCACCAACCCGTCCGGGTTAGCTCAGGACGATGGACAGCGGCCGTCAACGAGCTATGCCCACATGGCTGCGGCCCCAGCAGTACCACGACCGCAATCGGCGGAACAGCTTCAGAAAACTGAGAAAGAAAAAGAGAAGAGATATCCGCCGATTGTCGCAGAATGCCTCCCAGAGTGGACCAAACATTTTAAGGTCCTGAATGAGAAGTTGGGCCACCCACCTAACGCCCGTCCGTTCGGGAAGGGAGTTAGGTTTACACCACAGAGCCCGGAGGAGTTCCGTACCATACAGAGATATATGGTCGAGCTCTCCGAGAAGGACACAACCATGTCGTGGTATTGCTACACACCGGCAGAGGAGAAGCCCACTAAAGTGGGCATCCGTGGCCTGCCTGTGGGCACCGACCCAAAAATGATCGAGGAGGCTATTCGGGCAAAAGGCTTCCCCATCAATTATGTGAAGGCTATACCACCACGTAGGGGCAGACCGGGCTGCCTCTACTATGCACAGCTGGAGCATCTGAGCCTGGAACGGCTACAGCAACTATACCAACTCGACGAGCTCCTCTATATGAGAGGAGTCGTCATCGAAGCCTGGCAGAGGAAGACCGGACCGGCACAATGCCACCGTTGTCAGGCTTTCGGACATGCTTCCGCTAATTGTTTCAGACCAGTGAAATGCGTTCGCTGTGCCGGTGAACATATTGCCAGCCTTTGCCCTAGGGGTAGAGAGGAGGAGCCAAAGTGCGCAAATTGCGCCAAGAACCATACGGCCAACGATCGCCGCTGCCCGGTCCTGAGGAGGATAGCCAGGAAGCAGGGGATCGTCTTACCTGGGCTACTGCCGGAGAACCCAAAGAGGATCCCCCAAAGTCGCCCAAAGGCCGTCACCATTCAGGAGGACGGGTGGGCTACCATCACCAGAGGGAAGGGTAGGCAATCAGCCCCCCCCCCACCCCCTCCGGTAGTACCATCAGAAACGGTTGGTCCCACAGACCAAAGGGCAACCGGGCCGACTCTCCGGCCTCCTGCCAACGACGCCACTGAGAGGCAACCCTCCAGGAGGAAGAGGCGCAGCCTCCTCCTCAGGCTGTGACCTCTACCCCTACAACCACAGGACCGATAGCCTCGCAGGCGCAGGTTGCTGCAAAAACATCAGCACCAGCTACGGCAAGTAGAGCGCCAGAAAGGGTCCTACCGGAAAGCAGAGCCCGCTCCTCACATAGAGCGCGCTCTGTGCAAAGGAAGACCCAATGCCCCGAGACCAGTGCCTTCACAAAAGCGTAGTGCAGAACGCAGACCACCAACTTCCGACTTCGAGACGGCTGATGCTATCCACAGATTGGTAGGCATAGCCATCGAAGTCGGATTACAAGTCCTGGCCGACATTAGGGCCGGGACAGATCCCGTTACCGCCGTTATGAAGGCGCTGGCATCACTACTGGCAAGGCACTATGGAGGATAGTAACCTGCGCCTGTTATACTGGAACCCAGACGGGATTCGTCAAAGGATCCACGAACTCCGCACTCTCACCCAGCAACAAGACATCCAGGTGATCTTGCTGGGTGAAACCAAATTAAGACCTACAACGCATCTTAAGCTGCCCAATTACCACATATACAGGAGGGACGAGGTCGATCCTCAGGGGGTCGCTTACAGATGGACAGCGATCCTGGTGAGGAGAGACATCGTCCACCAGGAGCTGGAGCTGCCAGATTTCCAGACGATGCGTTCAATCGGCATAAAAATGGAGGCGGCGGGCGAGGAACTTAAGATCTTTGCAGCATACCGCCCGCCAGGGACTGCATTTCACTCCTCAGACATCCGGACGGTAATGGTACAACACCCACCATCATCGCCGGGGACCTGAACGCCAAACACCCGGCGTGGGGGTCCAGAGTGATCACCCCGCCGGGTCGTGAACTTTACGAAGACGCAGAACACCATGATTACGACGTTCTAGGTCCCGAGGAACCGACGCATATCCCTAGCGACCCTAGGAGGCGTCCGGATGTATTAGACATCGTGCTCACTAGGAACGTCAACTACCCAGTAGTGGTAGAAGTGCTGTATGACCTGAATACGCAGCACCTCCCGATTCTGATAACCCTTGGCACTAAGGCAGTGACCTCACCGCCCAGAGCCGTCAAGACTAAGATTGACTGGAGGCTCTACCACCAACACCTGCAGGAGAGACTTCCAGTCCATACACCGATTAACTCAGCGGACGACGTAGAGGCCGCTGCAACCAGACTAACCACGTGTATCCAGGAGGCCCTCAACGCGGCCTCTACGATCGTCCCTCTCACGGGGAGAAAAGAAGAGCTGCCGCTAAGACTACGCGTGCAGCTCAACCATAAAAGAGCGCTGAGAAAGCTCTGGGCGCGTACTCGCTGCCATAGAGTAAAAAGGAGACTCAACACATTGTTAGTCGAACTGTCGGTTGCAATACAGGCCCACAGAGGAGAGGCCTGGGAGCGGCGCATATGGAAGGCGGACGAACAGCATGCGTCGCTCTATACATTGAACCGACAATTAACGAAAACACGACCACATGTTTGCCCGCTGACTAACAACGCGGGCATTCAATGTTACGATGCCAAGGGCAGAGCGGATATCCTAGCTGAGCACTTCGAGGAGCAGTTTATGCCGAACCCAGCAAGTGCGGAGTTCCTGGAATCCCATACAAGGAAAGAGAGCCGCGTGCAGGAGCTCCTGTCGTCGCCCGCGCCACCGCTTGCAGGAGAGTGGTTTATCTCCCCCGCTGAATTGCGGAGGACAGTAACCCGCCTGCAACCGAGGAAGGCGCCGGGGCACGACGGGATAACTAACGCTGCACTACGACAGCTGCCCAATAGAGTCCTTGTAGAGATAGGTCGGCTCTACAACGGAATATTGCGGACATCCCACTTCCCGGAGGACTGGAAGAAAGGCAAAGTTATCGTCTTGCCGAAACCCTGGAAGGACAGGCGTAGAGCAGCCAATTACAGGCCGATCACGTTGCTACCGCATATAGCTAAACTGTGCGAAAGATTACTGTTAAGACGTCTCCGCCCGTGCATCCAACTTCGGGCGGAGCAACATGGATTCAGGAGGGCTCACTCAACAGCAACACAGCTGACCAGAGTGCTGCACCTGCTTGCGGCCGAACACAACCGAGGCCGCATATCGTTGGGCGTCTTTCTCGATATTGAGAAGGCGTTCGACCGGGTGTGGCACACAGGATTACTCTACAAGCTAGAAGTACAAACAAGTATCCCTCCTGCTATATTGCGGCTAGTGGCGTCTTTCCTGGAAGGCAGGAAGTTCTACGTCTGCGTAGAGGACGCCGTGTCCGCAATAAAGACCATAACAGCTGGTGTGCCACAGGGCAGCTGTCTATCTCCAGCCCTGTACGCGGCGTACACAAATGACATTCCTACCCTGGCAGGACACTTGCACGAATGGGAGAACGACGTCGAACTAGCGCTTTTTGCGGATGACAGCGCATACTTCACGTCGTCCAGAAGAGCCCACATTGCAGCTGCCAGGATGCAACGTCTGCTGGACCTGCTGCCACCATGGCTGGATGAGTGGAGGATGGCCGTCAATGTTAGCAAGACGACCGCTCTACTCATTCGCCGCTATAGAAATTTACCACCACCGCTAACCCTCAGAGGCCAGGAGATCGCATATGAGAAGACCGTGACCTACCTTGGATGTCGGATTGACAGGATGTTGCATATGACAGCGCACGTCGACTCTGCTATACGCAAAGCTCGATGTGCGCGGGCAATGCTCCGCCCTGTCCTGACATCCAAGTTACCGACAAAGTCGAAGATAACTATTTACAAAACATATATAAGACCCCTGCTAACATACGCTGCTCCGGCCTGGTATGCACTCCTGAGCGATCGTCAGAAGCGGCGACTTCAGGCCCAGCAGAGTTTGTCATTACGAACCATAGTCGGTGCAGGTCGCTACGTCCGTAATGACGTCATAGCGGCCAACCTCAAGATGGAGAGCCTTCATGAATTCGTGGTCCGGCTGGCGCGTGGTATGTTTGACCGCGCCGACAACGGGCCACACGAACACCTCAACGGCTTCGCGCCGTTGCATGCAAGGCCGCCGGACGGGCGACCTTATCCAAGAGAACTCCTCCCTATATAGATTAGGGAGTTGAGTAAATCCCACAATGCCGCAGAAAGGCCAACTCGGACATAATAATTTGTGATTAAACACAAATTACAGATTACCACCCTTTGTTATAAATTAACCGACCGCGACCAAAGTCGCTTAAACAACGCCTATAACACCTAGGCGCCCAGGACCGGCACACTGTAGTGTGCCGTGAGGAACATCCGGGTAAAGGGGTACACCCCGAGGCCCGAGATCTGCATGGCTATATGCCTGCAGAAGACAAAAACGACGATTGCAATTCGTTCGGGGAAATAGTTCGGGGAAATAGTTCGGGGAAATAGTTCGGAAATCAAACCAGCAGTCAATAAGAAGAAAGAAAAAGTGTAGGGAAGTGATAGGGAGAAGTTACTCTCTACTTACTCTAATTACTCTCTCACGGAACGGTTTGAAGATAATTGCTGTTTTATTCCCAAGTAATTCATCCCTCAAAGTTATACAGTCCACATCGAAGAATTAAGGCGTCGGGACCGGGACGACTTCGGAAGACCCGTAATCCCCGTCTGAACCTACTTGCTGAAAAAGAAGAGGTTATCGCCCTTGTGTGTTACTCCGTTGCGGAGATCACATACGTTGTTCCCGAACCCAACGTAGGCGTTTTAGGAGGCCGGATCGAGAGAAGCCTCGATTCCTCCCTTCTGTTTCTTAATCGAACGTCAAGTTCCGTTAGGTTCTTTTTCAATTGGTCCTTGCGAAATGAATCTTTTTCAACTTTTGACTCTAATTTTGTTTCAAATCATAGAAATAAATAATTGGCGATGTGATCATTAATCTTGGTAATTGAAATTACTTAAGTCATCATTCTCTAGACCATTTCCCATTATCTGGGGTCGGCGCAGTAAATCTTCTTGTTCCATCCCTCTCTATCAGCCGTCATTTCCATACTTACTCCTTTCATTCTCATATCACTCTTCACACAATCGATCCATCTTTTATTCGGCCTTCCTCTGCCCGTGTGTCCGTGTGTGTGTAATTGAAATTACTTAAGTAACCTAATGAATTCAATAAAAGTTATTATTTAGTAAAGTATCGACCAATCAAATCGTCGACCAATCAGAGCACACCTAAGTCGTTATTCTGTTTTCCTTATTGTATGTACAAGGGAATAGACTCACTTCAGTTCCCGCGCTCGTCGGTGTAGTTCTATTTTCCCGGTAAACTCTGTGAGTATTATTTGTGAGTTTTTATAATAAGAAGTGTAAGTTATTGTAGTGCAAAATTAAAAGTGTGTGATCTTAGATCTCTTTCATTACAATGGAAACAATATTCGGTAGCACGACTGAACCCTTGTCGATTTGCCGACGATATAGTCCTTATGGCAGAATCGCTGGAGGACTTAAGCACTATGCTCAATGACCTCAATAGTGCCTCCCAACGGATAGGTCTTAAGATGAACATGGACAAAACCAAGATCATGTTTAATGTTGACATGGACATAAGTCCAACTTCAACCGAGAGATCAATCGACGGATTCAACTCGGCTGGGCAGCGTTCGGGAAATTACGACGCATCTTCTCGTCAGTTATACCTCAAAACCTGAAAACTAAGTTGTACAACCAGTGCGTGTTGCCAGTAATGACCTACGGAACCGAGACGTGGTCCTTCACTGCTGGCCGTTTGAGGACGCTCAGAGTCAAGAGCTATGGAGAGGGCTATGCTCGAAGTTTCTCTGCGTGATAAACTTAGAAATGAGGATATCCGTAGTAGAACCAGAGTGACCGACATAGCCCAACGGATTAGTAAGCTGGAAGTGGCAATGGGCCGGCCATATAGCTCGAAGAACCGACAACCGTTGGGGAAGAAAAGTTTTCGAGTGGCAGCTTCGTACCGGTAGGCGAAGTGTAGGGCGACCCCCCACTAGATGGAGTGGCGACCTGGTAAGATATGCAGGAAGTCGATGGATGAAGGTGGCTCAGGATCGTGCTTTGTGGCATACCTTGGGGGAGACCTGTTCAGCAGTGGACTTGTGAAGGGCTGTAATGATGTATAGGGCTGTAATATGTAATGATATATATATATATATATATATATATATATATATATATATATATATATATATATATATATATATATATATATATATATATATATATATATATATTCGGCATTAGAAGTTAGAAGCACATACCAGATAGAGAAACTAACGTTTGTTAGAAGTTCAGGAAGTACTCTGTGAAGTTCAGTTAAATAAGTTATGAAGGGGAGTTTTGGCGAGAACTTGGCCGTAGACGGATTGTCGCTCCTGTTTTGTCGCTTGAATAATGTTTGAAGTGGATTTTGATTCGTAAAAGTAATGCGATTTTGTGAATTAAGTGTCCGCCCGTGTGAACATTTGGGAAAACTACGAAAAAAGTGCTTTGATGTCGTTATAAACCTAACGTTATTTTGATCGCTTGGGCGCCTTATGTACTTGAGTGGCTGTCGTCATCAACTGTCTGCTAGCCTGAGCTGCCTTCATAATCCCTCAAGGGCTTCGCATCGGCTTGAATGTGACGCATCAGCATATTGTGAAGAAAAAGAATATAAAATTAAGGTTCCGAAAGAAATGGTAGGCTCAGAAGGGCTATAACCCAGAGCTGCAAAGCCAGTTAATAAAAAAGTTATGAAGGTTATGACAGGTTATGAATATGGTTATGAACGTAGTGTTAGCAAAACTAATAAAACGTGTTATATGTCTTAATAATATATTGCCCCAGTTCACAACAGTGTCATCTCAAAGTATTAATACCTTCACAATGTTTAAATCAGCAATATTTAATTTAAAAGATGCAGGAAAAGATCAAGTTCAAGAATTTCTTAACTCTTTTGACACTGTTCTTAGTGACTGTGACGGTAAGGAGTCTTAATTTTTTTAATTCTATTCAACTACCTATATTTAATAAATAGATGTATAAAAATATTTTAGGCGTTTTGTGGATTGATAATAATGCTATTCCTGGATCCGCTGATACCATGAATTATCTTCGTAAAATTGGGAAGCAAATATTTTTTGTAACCAATAACTCTACAAAGATTAGAAGAGATTTTGCAATTAAAGCTCAACAGTTAGGTTTCATTGCTAATGAGGTAATCTCATTTTCAGGTATTATTTTAACTATTAAGTGATAAATTTTAAATTTAAATGAGTAAAATCTTCAAATATAAAATGTCTGATATAGCTAATATTTTGTTATTTTGAATTATTTTTATAGGATGAAATACTATCTACTTCATATTTAGTGGCACACTACCTTAAAAGTATTGGCTTTAAAAAAAAAGTTTATTTAATTGGATCCAATGGGATAGGTGATGAGTTAAAAGCGGTAGGCATTAGACATGTTGGAATTGGGGTAAGTTTATTTTAATACTTGTTTAAAATCTTTGGAGGTGTCCCTTATCACAACTGTAAGTATTATTGGGTGCTCATATAGGTTAAAGGAAACTCAGTGCAGCTCCTGCCACAGCATTCTAACCTAACAACTGAAAGGATTTCAGTTAAACTATAGGTATCCAGTACCTGCATATGGTGGTAGAAGGTGGAGGGGGTAGGGAGAGGGTTCAGGGAAGGCCACCCCTACCCTTTTCCTTTTGCAGAAATGTATAGTTTATGAGAAATATTTTTTTTTTTTGTAAAATCATTACCTCACTTTATACACAGGAATATTGACAGAAAGTTACTTCTGCAACGGCTTTGGCAATTCGGGAAGTGCAGCCCCTTCGCTCTTGCATAGCAAATCACAGGTATCCATGCTCACCACTGCAGCTCGCATCGGTGCCTGCAATTTGCTACGGTGGGCGAGGGCTCTCCCTCAGCACCTACGGCTTTATAAAAACACTAGGGTAGGGCAGACAAGACTATGTGGAGTCGGGGCATGCTGTTTCGGTTTTAGAACAGATTTGACCAATCTTATCTATAAAGTCAGGTTTCCCTTAACTCTGCTATGAGAGTTAAGGGAAACCTGACTAATACCATAGAAGAAAATACCATAGAAGTATATTAATGAGACACTAGTCTTGACATGGTCTTATGTCCTTGTCCCACTTACAAATAATTATGTCGACAGTCTCTACATACATAAGGTTGGTTAATGTCAAAAACCGAGGTTAGATATGTCTATGATACCTTTATATACACAGGAAAGAATAAAACTGTGTCTAAAATATAATTTAAATAAAATGTTTTGTAGGATCGTAAAATAATGTTATTGTTTTCTAACCAATACATTAAAAATCCTAATATCGCCACCCATGAATATAAAAAATGCATCAATGAAGACATATCGCTGTATACGCAGTTTCATTAATTCGAGGTAGGACTATATTTCTTGAAATGTAAACAAAGGCATGTCCTTAAATAAAACTATCAGGATTGTGTTTTATTAATTAACAAGTTTTATAATTGAAAATTATTTATTATTAAATATCAATCTAGAATGCAAATATAGATGCTAAGAATCTAAACAATAGGTACTTTTAGTTCCATTGCAGTGGGAATTAAAAAAAATCACGGTTGTTTAAGGTTAATCATTAACAATTTTTATTTAAGCAAATTTTAATTTTGTAGTTGGTAATATTTAATAACCATCACAGCTTTATTCAGACTGATTCATCTTATTACTAGTAAAATTTTCTTAGTAGTTAAATAAAAAAATAAAATTTATGTAAAAATTATTTTAACAATCTTCTTCGTCACTACCCTGTTCTTCATTACTATGCTTATGATTCTTGTAAAAGTCATGATATTTTTGGGATAATCATTGTATCGCATAAACTAATCGAATTATTGTACAACTTCTCTAGTATTGGATTTTGTTCCTTCTTTTTCCTCCCTCTAGTCAATTTCAAATTCAGGCCACAGTTCAATTTTCTATAATTTTCTTCAAACAATCGTATTTAAATTCAATAATGTCTGGATTATTCCATTGCACTTTTACTTCTCTTATCTTATTCCAACAAATTTTCTCTAACTTTATCTTTTATCAAGTTTTTAGTATGTAGCCAAGCTTTGAAATTCAAAACTAAGTCTTATTTACTTCCACAACTCTATAAGCTGGGCTATTCTATTCCTCCCAGCGAATCGGTGTTTACCATTCATCTGGTGTGTAAATAAGTTTATTTTTTACTGTTTGCTCTATTAATGCGTGAACGCTATCTGCCTCGTTTTGAGTATGGCCTTTTTCCAAGAATTGATGGCACACGTCTACTTTGAATGTATTGCTTACATACAAGTGCATAAAAAAACAATGCGATTGCGATTCTGACCGGCGCAGTTGTCTGACCAGAATCTAAAATCTTTGACGCCAGCTTTAACTTTGTTGTTAACAAAAGGAAACAAACAACTAGCCACTTCATTGGCACCACGTTCAGCAACTGTCTCATTCCACATGTAACACGTAGCTTTCTTTAACCCAGCATCAAACACCGTAAAATTATAAACTGATAATTTCCTTTTGTAATACAGCACACTAATTTCACCATGTGGACTGTTATTTATTTTTTGAAAATCAAACATCGCTTTGCAAATATCAGTAGGATTTGACTGAGATTCAATTTTATCAACATTTATTAATTCCCTGGCAAGCTTTTTGTTATAATGTGTGACTTATGCTTCAGTTTATCATCATTGATTGGTGAGGTGTTGTTTTTCATTGCGTGACACAGGTCGCATTGGTCCTTTTAGGTATGTGAAAAGCTATGTTAAGTTTTTTGTTAACAATATCTTTGTACTGTTTTACAGAAGTAGCTATATTTTCACTTATATTCAGCTCTTTACACCATACAGTATACAGATCATACATTTTTTTAAAAGTCAATTCACTATCTAAATACCGTTGATTTGAGTCTCTGCACCAGGGGCGTAGCTACCGCCGTATCAGCCGTATCCATGATACGGGGCCCCCGGGCTACAGGGCCCCCCAACATGTGTAATCAAAAATTCGTAAAATGTTATCCACAAATCCACTTGAACTTGAAATCCACATGAACGGGTGCATAATCGGAATTCATATATATTATTTTTCTTTCGATTTTCTCCCTCTGCTGTGTACAGTCATTTATAGAAATATGATAAAAAACTGCCCCAAGATACTTTGTAGACATTATCAATAAAAATTTATACATATTTTTTGTTTGAAGGGTAAACGCAGAAATAAAAGAAGTACTTCACAGAATTACAAATTCATGGAAATCTTGGCATAAAATAATTTAAAATGAAGACAAACATTCATTACTAACGTTTTTTGGAATTCTTGCAAAATACGTACCATTTCTTCGCTAAAACATCTGTTGTAGCAAAGTAATTTACAATACAATTGCAAATGTACATTTAAAGAGACGAATTTAGCCAGGATATTAAATAACGTCTGCTCAATAATAAAATTAGTGTTGATAATTGCTTGGACTAATTAATTGCAAAATTTATAAATCACGCAATAATATTATTTAAAACGAGGCAGTTTAATTAGAATTAATCTTATTTTAATTTTGCAATACATACTGCATGGACTGTTCCGGTGTAACATCTGTAACGGTGACGGTAACGGCAATACGTAATATGTTTTTGATTAATTTTTTGGTTATTAAAAGTTAATTAATAAGTACCTGGATGACCGAGCTTTGCTCGTTTTTTTTTTTTGATACAAGTTACATACTAGTGAAACATGAATAATATTTTTTGATTTTATTGACATAATAGAAAAAACTAAACTGGTTATTTGAATAAAAAATTATGAGTGCAATTAGTTTAATTAAAATTTTTGTATTTTTAAAAAAAATAGTAATAAAGGCTCGAAATAATAGATTTTCTCACAAAAGAAGGGAACTTGAAAAAAAAAGGAAAAAAGTCTGACCGAAGACAGGACACGAACCAAGGCATTACGATTTCGCGACCGCTCGATATCGACTTGAGCTATTACGATCATTAACACAGTGTCAAAATTTTCCTTCTTATATTGTAGCAGTTTTTCATTGCCTGAAAACACGGACAAAAAGACATTTTTTAAAAATAAATCCTAGCTAGATCGATTTATCAAAATCGTTGGAGCCGTTTCCGATATTCCGATTATATATATATATATATATACAAGAATTGCTCGTTTAACGTTATAGGATTAAAGTGTATGTATTAAACTGTACTTGGGGTAAAAAGTCGGAAGAAAAAATAAAAGTGAACTCCGATTATCAACCCCCGTCTGGTTTGGATAGATGAACACGTGTTCGCGAGAATCCACCCTAAGGTGAATTTTTTAGGGTTGACAAACGGAATTACCCAAAAAATATACTATTTTAGCAGTAGTATAAAGTGCTTGTCAATTCTGAGTAACGACTAACGATTCATCTAAAAATATAAAATTACCCTTAAAAAGGTGTCCTAGGTCTTCAAGAAACGACGCTTTATCAGCTATAAGGAAGCATTTTTTTGATGACTTATATAATGAAAACATTGTAACAACTAAATTTAATTTCCACTAAAAAGACAAACCTTTTTTCTTCACTATTTAAAATTTTGATTCAATTTTCATTGAATTGTTTTCTCTCTGTCAAAATTAGTGAATCCAACGAAGAAATTTGACACATTTTGAAGTTTTATTACAAAAAAGGATACAGCTCGCTCTGGTCACCTTCATACGAATAAAGTCGATGCCTTTTTTGAAAAAGTGGAAGAAGTAGTTTTTTACAACATAGCCGAAGAATTGAAGATTGACCACAAAACAGTCTTGAGCCATTTAAGAGTTTGGCTATACAAAAAAGTTCGATATTTAGGTATCACACGAGCTCACTGAAAGAAACCTAAAGAATCGTACTCTTTTGGGATTCTCTATTGAAACTTAATAAAATTGAACCATTTTTGGAAAGCTTAATCACTGCCGATGTGAGTGGATTACCTGCGTCAAGATCGTTCGAAAAAGATCATGGTCAAACGGTATTCTAGTCCACAGACGGTAGCGAAACCCGGCTTATCACACAATAAGGTGATGCTTTGTGTATGGTGGGATAAGAAGGGCATCGTTTATTACGAGCTTTTATAGCTGGGCAAACCATTGATTTGGATCTTTACTACCAACAACTTCTTAGACTCAAGCAAGAAATCAAGAAAAAACGGCCGGAATAAATCATCAGAAAAGGAGTGGTCTTTCATCATGATAACTCCAGACCACACAATCTTTAGCCTCTCAGCAAATATTGAAAACGCTTGGTTGGGAAGTGTTAATGCATCCACCATATAGATTTGACCTTACACCTTCAGATTTTCACCTGTTTCGGTCACTTCAGAATTCTTTGGGTAGTATCAAGGTAACAAGTAGTTTTGACAGTCCTCAAGAGAGGACTGTCAAAACTATTTGTCGCATTTTCATGTCAAATCAAAATCCAAAAATTTCTACAGCAACGGGATTATGTAATCTACCTACAAGATGGCAAGTTATCGAACAAATGAACAAAATAGCTCATACTCGTATATTTGTTATATTTAAATGTAATGAGACTTTGAAAAAAAAAGTGTGTATGTGAACCACGAAGAAAATTTCTCCGCACCAGATCAAGTTCGCCGAACTAGACAAGCAAAGCTTATATTTGATTTGAATTGTTTGGCTAGCCTATAATCTTTATATATATATATATATATATATATATATATATATATATATATATATATATATATATAATTTTTTCAATTCAATGCGAGCGGTTTCGGGTCTTTCGTTGGGCCCCCCAACAAATTTTGATACAGGGCCCCTCTAAGGTACGCTACGCCACTGCTCTGCACGTTGTTAGTTGTCAGTAATTCTGTTCCTTGTTATTGCTTTTTTCACATACTGACATGCATGGACTTGGCATTGGTGTTGAAACCCAATTTTCGGATATTGTTTGTGGTGTTTCATTTTCACAAATGGGCGTGGTGAGATAGTAATTTTCAATTTCAACATTCGAAATTTCTCCTACCGTATCGATTATATAATTTAAATCACTTTGCGATAGTATATTAGCCGATATAATATGATTTTGTTCTCCATCACTATGTGCTTCGGCAGCTTGTCTTTCGCCGATGGAAACTTCCAAAGGCCGATCGTCAAGATCCATTGAAACATCAGTTGCGTGCGCGCTGCGTCTCGAGACGGTCGTGTCATATGTGATTGCAGTGAAACCGTTACGGCGGCGGCGTTACAAGGTTCGAAAATGACGTTAAAATGTAATAGTTGTAATATAGTTATTAGCGAGTTATTAGCATACGTGCAAAACAAGCTGTCTGTAGCAGATGAGGACAGCATTGTTAAAATATGTGCTTCTACGTTCTCATCGGAACAAATTGGGGATGCAAAAAACTTGCTCGTGAATTCCCTACCGGCGGATCAGCGCAAAACTACGAGGAAGGGTAAAGGCAAAGAAAATCGCTCTTTGAACGATATAATCGGCCTTTTTAAGGTCACCGACCCTGACGTTTTGCCAATTTTCGTGGCGAGAGATTTAGATAAATTGCCTCCGATTACATTTGATCACCTAGACGTATCTAAACTACTGAAGGATCTGGCTGTTGTGCAGGCTGACATTAAAAATATCAAGTCTTCATACGTAACTGTCGACCAGCTGGAAGAGGTTAAAAGGGAGTGCCAACATTTTAAACATACGTCGCCGCCTTTTTCGGCGGTAAAGGTGAACATGCGAAGAGGAGCATATCGAGACAGTGGTCCGATTGGATTGTCGCAATTCGATGATACGATTATTACGAATCACAGTCAACATCTTAACGAGGAACCGTCATCTCCGAAAGATTATAATCTAAATTACAGATGTATAAATTTTATGGAGGGTAATTATAAATCTCAAGGAGCGGTCGACAGCGGTGTCTCAGCTGTTGAAGGAGCGCGCGTCACGGAACAAGTAATCGGTGCGGTAGCGGGTGCGGGCCGGCCTAGTATTGCATCATCGCCGACGCCCGCGCCGACCGAGCCACGAGCCAGCCCGCCAGCCAGCACGGGGGCAGCGTCGAAACATGCAGAGGGTGCAATTGCGCGGTCTTTCGCCGAGGTAGCGAGCGCGGAGGGGAAGTGGAGAGTGGTGAGACGAGGCCAGAAACAAAGGAGATACCGTTATACGGGAGCCGCGGGTGTGTCCAACGAAGAAAGTAATTTTAAAGCGGCAGATCGTAAAGTGCCCATGTTTATAACGATGGTTCATCGGGACACGACGGAAAACGATATTGTGCAATACGTTTACAATAAAACGAGAGAAAAGATAACACTCGAAAAGATTTCCTTTAGTAAAGAAAACAAGGACTACAACGCTTACAAATTTTTTGTATCAGAGCGGAAAATAGATATTTTCTTAGATAAAACGCTTTGGCCCCAAGGTGTGATCTTTAGGCGCTTCGTCAACTTCAAGCGAAACCATAGCTCTGGAACGAACGGTACAGTAAATACCGTGAACGGCCCGACCCCAAATGGTAATGGATAAAATCCTCCCGTGTACTTTTGTCAGTTTCAATTGTAAAAGTATAAAACGATCAGCTGAGCATGTGAGGCAGTTGTGTCAGTCATCGGATGTTATTGCGCTTCAAGAAACGTGGTTATTTCCACACGATATTCAGTTTCTTAGCGAGATTGATGACCGTTTCGGCAGTACGGGCACCTCTGCGATAGACACGGCGGCGGGGATGGTCTGCGGTCGACCTTACGGAGGTGTAGCGTTATTGTGGAATAAAAGTGTCTTTCAAAATGTGTCAGTAATAAACTGTGATAATCCGCGTATATGTGCGATAAGAATAGTGTTGGGTGATAGGTCCATCCTAGTGTTTAGCGTATATATGCCGACGGATACAGTGGTAAATCTCACGGAGTTTACGGACTGCCTCAGCTCGGTGAGTGCTATTATTGATAATAGTAATATAGAATGTGTCTATATACTCGGCGACTTTAATGCGCATCCAAACGAACGCTTTTATGCAGAGTTGACGTGTTTCTGTGACGAACAAAACTGGTCATGTATAGATGTACAGTTTTTAGGAGTGAGCGCGGACACATACACATTTGTTAGTGAAGCCCACGGGTCGAAAAGGTGGCTAGATCACTGTATAACCACGAAATCTGCGGCATCGTCTATTTTGAATGTTCATGTAAAGTACGATGTGTTGTGGTCTGACCATTACCCTTTAATAATTAAATGTAATTTAGATATTGTTAAACCGAAGTATACGAGTACACATAAAGTTGTAAACGAGATTCTATGGGGAAATAGAAAACCGGAAGATATTTTATTATATACGAAATTATGTAATGAAAAGTTGAGATCAATCGATTTCCCCGAAGAGTTTCGTTCTTGTAGTGATTTTACTTGCGAGTCTACCGATCACAATTTACTTATCGATAAATTATATGGCGAAATTATAGATATTTTGACGGTGGCCGCAACGGAATCCAACACTGTAAGATTGCGTGGCGGGAGGCGGCCGGTGGTTGGGTGGAACAGGTATGTGCGCGATGCTCACGGGGAGGCCAGATCTAAATTTTTAATGTGGGTTTGGTGGGGTAAACCAGATAGTGGAGAAGTTTATGAGGAAATGCGGCGTAGTCGCAATTTATTTAAGTCACGCTTACGCTGGTGTCAAAACCACAGCGAGCAAATTAAAATGGACATTGCGGCCACGCAGCATTCGAACAATGACTTTAAGAACTTTTGGAAATCTACCAATAAATTAAATGGTAGACCTGGCTTACCAGTGAGCGTTGAGGGTATTAATGACCATAGTCTCATAGCGGACATGTTCAGGGACCATTTTGCGGTGACGTCACCGTTGCGACCATCACAGCTTGGAAGAGATGAATGTACGGGTGGTCAGGAGATTGGAATCCGATTTACAGCAATGGATGTCAATAATGCTATAGCCTCTATGTCCCGTGGCAAGTCTCCTGGCCATGACGGTCTGAGTATTGAACACCTAAGGTATGCGGGTCCTCATCTGCCCGGAGTGCTTGCCATGTTTTATAACTTGTGCATGGCACACTCGTACTTGCCTTCAGCGCTGATGAAAACTGTGGTGGTGCCAATTGTGAAGAACAGAACGGGGGATGTGTCTGATAAATCCAATTACAGGCCTATCTCACTAGCCACGGTTGTTGCGAAGGTTCTTGACAGTTTGCTTAGCGTCCACCTTGATAAATATATAACCTTACATGATAATCAGTTTGGTTTCAGGCCAGGTTTGTCAACTGAGTCGGCCATATTATGTCTGAAGCAGACTGTTAGGTACTATTCGGTTAGGCGTACACCTGTATATGCCTGTTTTCTCGACCTTAGTAAGGCTTTTGACCTGGTAAATTACGGTATCCTATGGCAGAAATTGAAAAATACTGGACTGCCTGAAGAAGCAACCAGAATCTTCAAATATTGGTACCGTAACCAGGTCAATGTTGTGCGATGGTCCGAATCTTATTCGCAGCCATATAGGTTGGAGTGCGGAGTTAGACAGGGAGGCCTAACCTCCCCTAAGCTCTTCAACCTATATGTCAATGCCCTCATAGAGGAGCTCAGTGGCACACATGTCGGTTGTCACATTGACGGAGTATGTCTTAGCAACATCAGTTACGCTGACGACATGGTGTTGCTGAGTGCTTCTGTTTGTGGCTTAGCGAAACTGTTGAGCATATGTGAAAACTATGCTCACAGTCACGGCTTAATTTATAATGTGAAAAAAAGCGAATGTATGGTCTTTCAGGCCAGGGGAAAAGCATTACCATCAATTGTACCACCCATTAAATTATATGGTACGCCGTTAAAAAGGGTGTCGCAATTTAAATATCTAGGTCATGTGGTAACCTTTGACTTGAAGGACGATGCTGATATCGAGAGAGAGCGCAGAGCATTGTCGGTTAGGGCGAACATGATAGCTCGCAGGTTTGTTCGTTGTTCCACCCCGGTTAAAGTAACGCTATTTAGAGCTTACTGTTCTTCATTTTACACAAGCAGCCTGTGGATCGATTTTACGCAGAAACAGTACAATGCTCTGCGCGTTCAGTACAATAATGCTTTTAGGATGCTGATGGGACTGCCTCGATTCTGCAGTGCGTCGGGTATGTTCGCTGATGCGCATGTTGATTGTTTTCACTCGATCATGCGCAAGCGGTGCACATCCCTGGTACGCAGGGTTGGGGATAGTCCCAGTGGCGTCCTGAGGGCATTTGCTGACAGGCTGGATTGTCAGTACCTGAACCACTGCCGTATGGTGCACGTGCTGACAAATCAGGGCTGTCTTAGATATAAGATATAGATTAAGGTAGTTTTAAGTTTACTAACATTAGACTAGTGTTTTCCTTATATATGTTACTAACAAATATGATCTTTAAGGTCGAAATAAATGATTTAATAATAATAATAATTTTTTTTCCGGTACATACAGGTATCTAAAAACAAAAAAAAATAATAACGTATATTCAACAGTAATAAACGTAAATGAAAACATTCATACATAAATTTTCTAGTTACACGGATATACAAACATGTAGGACATGACTCATATACTTCGATAACAATAAAAACTTTTCTTTATTGTAATTATTTCGTAGAAATCATATTTTAAAGAAGCATGCAACTTATTATAAATATTTGTGCAATAATGATAATATAATGACTATATCATAGTTTAAGCAAATATGTTTGATTTGTCTGCTTTTACATTGCGATCGTTAGAAAAACATTAAAAATACTTATTGTTATCGGTTTTGTGTTATATTGAGCTTTTAATATATACTTATTTGAATAACTACGTACCCTTATTAGCTTTAGCGATATAATTAATTACGTCTTGTGCTTCAGAAACGCATAAAACATTATTTCTGGAGTTTGCAATATCCACCAATAACTTTGATCTACTGCTATTTATGTTTTACAGTATAGTGCAGGAAATCTTATGAATACTTTTAACTAAAAACACACCACTAAAGCATAACTGTATTAAAACAATCATTTCACCACGCGAACAAGCATCCACACGTCTTCTCCAAGTAAATTAAGTTAAGTCGGACAAGACCGCGCTCGCACCGTGTGGCGCGTATTTTGAAACGCCGCACGAAATGATAGGTGTAGTATATCCGCATCTACGACATTTATTCGTAGTAATTATCATACTTGTTCTCTTATACGATTTGAAAATGAAGTTAAATACGTAATATTTAAAAACAATCTTATAAAGGTATGTGCATAAAGATAATTGAATGCAATAAAAAATATGCCATATTTGACACGACTTTATGTACGTAGGGACCATGTTTTACCTATTTATAGGTTATAATTGTTCTTTATATATTTTTGAAAACCAGTGCATTACCTTTTAATGCGAGTGCAATTTTTATATTCAAGGACCAAACCTCTACCAAATATAACACCTTACTCCTCCAAATCCAACCCTCATTATATGAAAATAAATAACAACATTCTTTTGTTACAGCCAGATCATGTTAAACCTGATTTTAAATCAATGAAATCAACAGACTTAGATCCTGAAGTAGGTGCAGTGGTTGTAGGTTTTGATGAACATATCAGTTATCCAAAGTTTATGAAGGCTGCTTCTTACTTAGCATCTGATGAATGCATATTTCTTGCAACAAATACTGATGAGCGTTTTCCCAAATCTAGTTCAATTATTGTACCTGGTACAGGAACATTAGTGAGGGCTGTTGAAACCTGTTCGGAGAGAAAAGCTTTAGTGCTTGGAAAACCAAATGAATATGTTAGGAAATTTCTTGAGTCAAGGGGTTTGGACCCAGCAAGGACTTTAATGATTGGTGACAGGTGAGTTCTGGATTATTTGAGTATTAATGTTAAATATCTTTTTTAATATACAGGGTGTTGGTGTAAACACCGTTGTCCTTGAAACCAGTGGTTTGGTTTCACTTATAGAACGTAAATTCAATGAATTTAAAAAAACGCTTTTTTCCATAAAATTTAAAAAGTTTCTGTCCGAAACCGTCCGTAAATTCATGGATACCCTATGCGCCCGAGTGACGTAATCACTGTAAAGATCACCGCCCGCGCTAGCTACCTACACAACATTCAACATAAAAACACAATAGGTACACATAACCTGTGATGTAACTTTTCCTCCATACTTTCATCCTGGATTAGGACAAGCAAAAATTGAGGAATTGAGGAAAAATTGAGATTTTTAAAAAAAAATGTTATTTTTCATTGAATTTACGTTCCATAAGTGAAACCAAACCACTGGTTTCAGGGACAACGGTGTTTACACTAACACTGTATAAATAAAATTGAAGTGTCTGCCCAAAATATTGAAATAACTGCTGTCTATTGAGCTCAAGGGGTTATTTGTATAGTATCAAGACATAAATAACTACTTTTAACATTTTTGCCAGTCTGCCTGTCATCTGTCCGGACAAATCACAAGTCAAGTACACAAAAAGTCATTAGTTACTATACAGTACTAAAATTAATAGTAAAATGGTATGTAAAGTAAAATTGAATGTTGATCTAAACTACAATCCAAAAAGTATACACATAATAATAATAATACTGCAGTAGAAAATACATTAAAAATTAAGAGAAATATGTAAATTTCTTTTAATTCTAACAAGGCAACTATATCTTAGATCTATCTAGATCATTCAGAACATTCTGAACATCTAGATCATTCTGAACATCTCGCACACACTCTCAAAAAATTTCAGCCGTGTACTGTATGTTTGGAAAAATTAAAAATGACAGGCCCTCTCGCCCTCTTCTTTCAATCTTCCTTCCTGTTACGCCCGAGGCCAATATCATAAACAATTTGCAAATGTCACTACATGTTACAATTGAATTTATGTTTATTTCGTAAGCATTAACGCACTAACTTCCTGCGAGAGGCATTTTGTAAATAGTACTTTATCTATCGCATTGGGTAGAATCCAATGTATAATAATGTAATAATGTAATGTTCGATATAAGTTGGATGTAAATAAATAAATAAGTGTTCTTCAAGTTTTCTTTACAGTTTTCTTGTGGCTTTTTTTTATAGAATAGGGGCAACAAGCAAGCACACAGTCCACCTGATGGTAAGTGGATGCTTTGGCCTATAGACATTTACGTTTAACCTTGATTAGGAATCAAAATGCAGATGCGTTGTCACACCTGACAAATAAGATGGAATGCCTCGATTCCAATAAAACGGGTCTCCAGTTCTCTACACTCACCATACGAAACACAGCTGCATTAAGCTGCTATTTTAGTCTGATATTCTGTGAGACCGGGGAAAGACTACGCCTTTCCCCGGTTGAGTCAACCCATCTGTGCTACAACCATAAATCGCTGCAGCGTGGCTCTACCACATATAAATTTAGATTTATTTAGGTTGATTGAAGTTGGCGTTAATTAGCTTCCATGGTTATCCTCTGTGATTTTAAAGTATAATGTTTTGCTGTATTATTGAAAGTAAGATGTACAACATGTGTTTTTTGAACATTGTGGTAGAAAACGAAATTACGTTAAAGTTATTTCGTTTATCACTTAATAAGATAGGAAGCAAATCGGTGCTTAGAACATCCTCTTATTTCTTAATTAAAAGCCAAAATATAAAAGACATTACAAAGGCCTTCGTTGGCCATAGGGAAAAGTTAGTAATTTTCAAATGGTGATTGTTTCAATAGTAACGGTAAATTATTTGCAAGAAATATAGTAAATACAGAGCTCCCTGGTATTATATATAAAATATGCATCTAGACTTGAGCCAGACAGTGTTCTTGAACTCAAATTCTGCTACTAACAGAAGAAATGTATTTGAGATTACACTAAAACAGTTAATTTAGTCTTTCCGAAATTATCAGCCTTTACCAAGAATCATGAAAAAACATCAAAAAGATCGCAAGCAAAAATATACTCTGTTTACAAAATTTCTTTGTAAACAATGTTTTTCGTTGCTTCATTTGTAGCTAAAATATATAAATTATCTGAGTTAGTAATGCGAGAGCAAATGACGTACAATTGACCGTGTGAAAAACAGCTAGATAGCAATATTCAGCGCAGTTATCAGTTATAACTGAATTTATATAGTTATAACGGTTAACCCGACAAGAAAACAAACATCACTAAACACGTAGTGCTTAATAAAACCGTTGTTTGTTAAAACTTTAATAACTATAATAAATGAAGATATCACAATATTTTTTTTTAGATAAGGGCCAAGTGTCTAAGTCTTTTCCGTGAATCCCGCACAACTGCAAACCGCTATCATTTTATATATATATATATATATATATATATATATATATATATATACAAAGATTAATTACTAGCTACTAGCTAACTACGATGTGTCGCTGCCGCAGAAGAAATAATTGTGGAAATATCGTTTTATATTTGGAAGAGCTATATCGTTTAATTAGGAATGGTCGTAGACAGAGAAACCTATAGACTAATAATTAGCGTGGCCTCGAGTGAGAAAGGACGATAAAGTAGTTTGACTTATAAACATATTTGGATAACATTTTTAATTGTTCTAAGAACTGAACTGAACAAGATTCACCAATCTTAAGCTCACAAAACACTTTTTGCTCACTTAAACCAACTTGTAAACTCTTTAGATCGCTACGAACTGTCAAAGTTGTTTAGCAAAGTGTAGTTTGCTAAACAAAAAACCGGCACGGAGAAAGGGACAAACAATCACACCGCTCTGTCTCATTTCTATGCAAGAAGTATGCATAAATCTATCTTTTTCGTGTGCGAATGTTAAAGAAGGCGTCAATTTGTCTATAGGTTTCTCTGTCTACGTGAATGATAATACACTAATTTAAGTTGAACGATATATGTAATTAACTCAGGCAATAAGTTGACAAAGTTTCAAAGCAATGTGATGAACAGTGTAGCAACGCACCGAATACGAACAAACAAACGTTATTTTTTATATTTTAGGTTATTTTTGTACAAACAAAATTTATTAATTTTCAGGTGTAATACTGACATTGAGTTTGGTGTGCGTTGCGGTTTTCAAACACTCCTTGTGCTGACAGGTGTGACTTCCACTAAAGGTGTTGAGAAGATACGTAAAGAAAAAATTGCCCCACTACCTGATGTTATATTACCAAAGTTGGGAGATTTATTGACATTAATAGAATCATAGTACAAAAAGAAATACCTAGGCAATTTGTAGATAATTATTTATTGTTCAATTTTTTTTATAAAATGAATCCTATTAAATGGGAAAACTTTTGTGATACTAAAAATGTAGATACTATAAATGGCAAAATGTTTATCTTCAGTATTCAGTTTCAGTTTCAAACATATGTAATAAAACAGAATATAGGTATTTCTTGTAATAAAGTTTACAAGGTATTTATTTATGTTTTGTTGTTATATTTTTTTGTTGTGATATATGTTAATTTAGGCTTAACCTTGAATGAAATATAAAATAAAATAGTAAGATAGTTCACAACAGAAAGGACAACCTCTTTCAGTGTAGTGTTGTAAGCTTAATCTATTTAAAGTATTCAACATGATTTATTTACTCGTGCCAGTAATAAAACTTACATACATATGTAGTGCTTAAAGTAGATACCTATAAATCTTTCTCTTTTTGAGTTAATGAAAGAAAAAAAATGGAAATATGTCCTTTTCTTAAACTTATATTACTTATAAAAATATTTATTGAAAATGCACTTTAACCTTTCTCCATTTTTCTGTGTGTTTTTGAAATAAAAAGGTGAGTTTTATACTTTTGTGTATTCCTTGTAATAAAACAAACACGTAGATATATAATTTGTGGCATAAAAAGTGAAAAGTAAGTGCCAAATGTACTTCGAAATCGAGAAGGCCCATTTTAGCGGTTGGGTCAAAAATGTGTTATTTTTCGAATTCTCATTTATTTTTTAGTGTAAAATGTAACTAAAAAATAGTTTTATAAAATATTTCAAATAACTTGACGTTGTATTTATTTCAAATTCACACAAAAATATATTTGGAATATTGTTCGGAAATCTCGTACAGATAAAGATTTGTTTAGTTTTTTTTTTTTTAATTTTATATTTTGGTATGAGTGACGAATAGAAACACATAAAACATAAAAATATACATATTTCCAAACATTTTCATATAGATATCTCCAAAAACAAACGTGTAGTATTCAAATTAGTAGTAATTTTAGACTAAAAGTGAAGTATCTACTACTACTACTACTATGCTATAAAGGGTAAGTTATAAATTTTATTACAATATAAAGCAACTAAAAATAATTTTATTCCCTAGTTTATACATTCAATAAGAATCCCTGTAAGTTTTATCTATAAATATTGTCTCAAAGCGAAAATATAGCAAAATTTACAAGTTAGCAAAAAATTTGCAATTCCCGCCATTTTACGTCGCGAGCCAACCGGCGTATCGAATAAAGTCGCCTTCCGAACATACCGGTTAATAAAATACAAATATTTTATCATTTACATAATTATATTAATGTTTTTGGTTAAAAAAATTATTTTGCGTGATCGAAATTTTGGAATCAGATCAGTAAACGGTTACAATTTTGTAAGATATCCTTTCTTGCTTTACCAAATAAATACATGTTGCCAGTTGCCACTAGCCTTTTTCTTCTGAAATCATCACTATCATCTCAAATCATTCTGGTAGAATTGAATGAGGTTAAATTCTGCATCGGTGAAAAAATATAAGTACCTATATGTTAATGTGTAGTAAGTATTATTTGCTGAAATTTTGTGTATATGGAAAAAACCATCTCACGGTAGAATAGGTTGTCCGTCTGTAAGCAGTAAATAACGGTTCAAAAACTCTCCATAACAGCGCTGGAGTAGCTAGAGGGTATGAAATGAACTTAGCAGTTGTCGACGGAGTGAAGTGTGCCGAGTTGAGGAATTTAATATTTGTGGTGACTAGAGTAGTTGATGAAATTGCAATATTTAAAACCTCAACTACTTACGTTGTCTAAAATATTTTAGTAAATATAACCTTGTAAAAGTCGTCGTGAAACACGTTGAGAGTGATTTTGAAAACAATAATATGATTATTATGAAAAAGAATTATGGTGAAAGTCTGTACAGTAAAATGTTATAAAAAGTTTTTTAAAATTTACCCTCTAGCTACAGTGGCGCCACCCTAATTTAGCGCTTTCCTACGGACAATTTTTTATACATTGATGGTTCTCCTTAACTCTACACTCCATGGTATATATATAATACAGTCAAACATCGAAGCTACCACTTGGCTAGTCAAACCTCAGGTCTGACAAAAAGTCTCAGTCGAAGTTCAAAACAATGCAATGGCGTGTTTCGGTCTTTGACTAACGAATTTATGTTTAATTCTAGGAGAGACCAACTTAGACAGTCAAACGGTTAATACGGTCAAATCGTGGATTTACCAGTTAGACCTATGTTAGATACAGGAATGTTCTTTATTTTATAGGAGAGGGCAAACGAGCATACTGCTCACCTGTTGGTAAGTGATTACCGTCGCCCATGAACAACTGCAACATTTTTAATAATGGCATTTTATGAAACCAAAAAGAAATTCTTAATATCTGTCGAACTGAATGTTTTGTACTGATTTCCTTGGAGACTGCTGAACGTCGGGCACATCATCAAAATTATGAAATTTTTCTTTACATTCTTGTTCCCAGTACAAACTGTGTTTATTATTCTACACTTTTCTTTTTTCAAGTAAGTAATTTTCTGCATGAACTTCGCTTTCGAAGCTTAACTTAAGGAGTTTGCCTTAGTCGCTTTTAAGACCTAGAGTGGACTAGTCAAAGTCCGAAACATATTATATTGCTTCCGACGTTTGACTAAAAAGTTAGGTACTTCTTGGTTTGCCTAAAAATACGAGTACATTAGCCAAAGGCAGAAATTGGAATCCAAATTGGGGATTGCCGAAAGGCGTTCGTCAAACAAAGAAGCTTCATAGGTACATTTGACTATACAATATATGTATATGACTTGTTGAGGTAAGTAATTCATTGAATCACTTATGTTGCTGATTGTATACTGCAAAGCTGGTAAAATAAGTGTCTTAGAAAACCTGTGTAAGGTTGAGACAGTAGGCTGTGTATCAGGATGGACATATATCCAACCGTCTCAACCTTCTGGCCACCAATCCGAACCGGTAAGATGGCCGGGTCACCTCCCCTATGAAAAATTCTAACTCCTGCCTGGTGAAATCTAGGTATAATATAACTGACGACGATACATATTTGTCATTCATTTCTAGCGACCGAATCATTCACATACTTTTCCTCGCACGTACCGGTACATTCAGATAAATCATTCAAACGGATCATTTCGGGCTCCAGTACTCTGTGAGACCCATTGGGAACCGCTCTTCTCCGTGATTCAGTACTTCTGTATTTGTTTATGTTCTAAAGTAAATTCTAATTTTTGATTTCATCATCGATCACGAGGCGTAGGTCAATACCTCATTCTCATAGTCAATACCATAGTGTGTTTTGTTGTGTGCAGGTATACGCGGCAGAAGTGAAAATTGAAAACGTTTAGATTCAAAGAACTAAACTTCGTATCTTCGAAATCGAAAGTCGAGATCGAGAGAATGAGAGGAATACAGAGTATCAAGAGTAGGATGAAGTGTAGAGTTTATTTATTATAATCTTGTTACCAAGTTTAAAAATAATTTTACATTTTACACATATCAATAAAATGAGAATGACTAATCTTTAACTATGCAACAAGGTAGATGGCGCTATTTATTACAAAACAAAACACAACAAATAAAGTATTCTTCATTATGAAGAGAATGTTAACATTAAGTTCCTCCATCTACGAGTACACTTCATCATCATCACAATTTTGAGCGAGAGGAGGAGATAGAGAATCAGAAATCTACGACTTCGACGTACTTCGTTCACTGAGGTGACTAGTGTAGTGTTACCTAGCCCAGCAGAATCCAAGTCGCCAAAAATTTGACGCAGAGTAAAAGTTGAAAGTCTTAAAGTCACCTAATTTCATAAGTAATATTTTAAGAATATGCTTTAATTTAAACTCATGTAGCCTTTAGTGTTTTATTATTCGTCAGAAGTAATAAGGATTGTAAGCGTAGAAGTAGACTACAATGGAATAAAAATATACTCAAGAAGCCAGTTGCAAAATCTACATGTTATTATTTTCTAATAATAGATTCATGGAATATCCTTTACAATCGCCTTCTTTCTGAGATAGCCTACTTGGTGACTAGTCGAAAATCACAATTTTGGTCACTCCGATTATTTTCGAGCTAGCCTAAATAGCTAAAAATCGCCTAACTTGGCAACACTGCACTGCATTGCGCTGTTTGCCCGACACTAAAAACCATTCAGATCATACGGGATTTGGTCGGTATTCAAGTCATTCACTATTCACACCAATCACAAGTAAGGTTCCGTCAATTGTTTATGATTGGTTGTTTAAACTTAAACGAACGAATCATTCATGATTGACACATCTACGTCTACACGACGAATGTGGCGATACAACTAGCAGAATGCGATTAGATGCGGCATTTCTTTGTATCTTATCCTTGTCAGCAGTCTGCTTCTGCTACTGATGTCAAGTGATGGAGTAATTTATCTTTGCTCACTCGCCCATATTGGTTCTACACCGAATGTATTAGAGCCACAGAAATCTAAATAAAAAGGCTGTAGAAATCGTAAAAGCGCGTGACCTTGTCGCCGCACATGTGACACAGGGTTGCCAGATCAGATTTTCGAAAATACTGTGTTGTCCACTTTAAATTACGGTGTTTGAGAGAAAAATACACTGTTTTATGAAAAAGAAATACAGTGTGTTTCACAGTGTAATTAAATGACGTATTAAAAGGAAATAATTTTTAAATGAACCTAATATGCAATTATTTTAAATGTACTATACTCAAACTAACTAAATATCTTAATATTTTAATACACAAAATAGTTTAATCACTGTCACTGTCGATTGCCTCCCATTTTTTGTAAACTTCAGAGTTAAAAGATTCTGTTAGTTGGCAGAAAATTTACACAGTTGCCGCCATGACGACCAATGACCTGTTCTGGCATTGTTTCTGTAATTAATCTATTCCTGTTCTTACTTTTTGTGTCATTTTTTCACTGCGCCTATTCAGGCCACGCTGTCTGCAGACATTTTCGCATCACACCTTAAACAAATAGCACGGCACGGGTCTTTTGGAATCTCAAAATTTTTTATAATGTTTTTTTATTTTTTTAGGAGTTGATGGACCACTCTCACTTTCTTTAGAAATATCTTTTTCGCGAGACATAATTTCCACAAAAAATATCACGATTTACACTCAAAACTTAATTTAAAATACAACAGAAAATATTTAAACGTAATATTTTAGAACTAAATACTAAGACGATATACCGGACAATTTAAATTTTTTTTTTATAGGATAGGGTGACAAACGAGCACACAGTCCACCTGATGGTAAGTGGTTGCTGTGGCCCATAGACATCTACATCTATCCTCGATCACGAATCAAAATGCAGATGCGTTGTCACCCGTGAGGACTAAGATGGAATGCCTCGTTTCCATTAAAAAGGGTCTCCGGTTCTCTACACTCACCATACGAAATACAGCAGCATTAAGCTACTATTTCACGCTGGTATTCTGTGAGAGCGTGGTCCTTCCCCGGTCGAGCCGACCCATTCGTGCTACAACTATACTACTAATATAACTGCAGCATGGCTCTACCACGTAAAATAATACATCAATAACAGTAAAACAACACTATGACGTATCCAACTTCATTTCTATACGTCTATGATTTACCTAAATAATATTTACGTCTATGGTGCGGCCGATACTGAGAATTCGCCAATCCCTCTGGGGAATACTATGTACGTACTCTTATTAGTTTGCGCCATGTACTCCATATCTAGTACATAGTCAGTAATCTATGATGTACTCTTTTGCGTTGGTCAGCGGACGCATTCGTCGCATTTATAATTTACGATATTTTTCATAAGTAGCTTTCATAAAACGAAATTTTGTTTTTGGTTGAAATAAAAATACAGTGTTTCCATACACTGTATTTATAAAAATACTGTGTCCAGTAGACGGCGTGAAAATACGCTAGATCTACTGTAATTACAGTGTATCTGGCAACGTTGCTCGTAGGCCACAAGCGCGTGAAGAGCGTTCGTTTCGGTCACCAGTTTTGAATCGGACGCAGAGACGTAAAAAAATGTTTTGAAGCATATCCAACTGCGGAAATTCTTCCACAACTCGCAAATTTTGTAATAAAGGGATAACATTTCATAAATAAGCACTTAGTGTTTTAAATAATGTTGTTTTTAATGAAATATACTTAAATAAAGTTATTTAGCTCCGGTACTACGATTGTCTCCGAAAATTTAATTGTTTTCACATTTCAAAATCCATTGATACTTAAGCTAGTTCATGTCTACGAGTACGACAGCTAAAAGCATTTTATAGTATGGGCAATAAACAAAATTGTTGCGTACGTAAATTTCGTGGGTGTCGTAAGAGGCGACATAGGGACATAGAAAGAAGATGGGCAGCAGCATCTTCCTAATAACAACAATAACATAATAAAAAACTGCGGTTGCCAACCCGCTCGCCAAGCGTGGCAATTATGGCAAATATCCCCCCATGAGCAACGACGCAAATAAATGGCCCCCAGTTCCCGGCGGCCCCGCTATTCCTGGCTACGGTGGCGACCATGGTAACGGCGGGGCAGGGGGTTCTAAGAATCTCCGGTGGAGGTTCGGTTGCCACCTACGACGACTCGACCTGGCAACGTATAACGCACGCACCCTGAGGACTGACGAAAAGATACTGGAGCTGGAAGAAGAGGTAGACAAGTTGCGCTGGCATATTATTGGATTATCTGAGGTCCGAAGAGAGGGCGAGGACGCGGTAATCCTCGAGTCCGACAACTTGTTCTATCATTGGGAGGGCGACCATCTGTCCCAAGGAGGCACAAGTCTCTCGTCAACAACGTTGCAAAGATTGGGAGTGTGTCGACGAGAGTCGCGTACCTGATACTCAGAATCACCAAACGGTATTCGCTGAAGGTCATACAGGTCTACGCACCAACCTCGGCACATCCCGATGAGGAGGTGGAGGAAATGTATATGAGGATATTTCTAGAGCCATGCATTCCTCCAAAACCCACCACACGGTGTTGATGGGAGACTTCAATGCAAAACTAGGCACAAGAGAAGGCGGTGAGCTGAAGTTAGGGAAATTTGGAGTAGGGCAACGGAACCGTAGGGGCCAGCAGCTGGCTGACTTTATGGAGAAAGAGGGACTCTTTATAATGAACTCTTTTTTCCAGAAGCGGCCCCACAGGAAGTAGACCTGGTCGAGCTCCGATGGTTCGACAAAAAATGAGATTGACTTCATTATGACGACCAGACGCCAACTGTTCAGTGATGTCTCAGTGATCATCATCATCATCATCATTACAGCCCTTCACAAGTCCACTGCTGAACACAGGCCTCCCCCAAGTAATGCCACAAAGCACGGTCCTGAGCCACCTGCATCCATCGACTTCCTGCATATCTTACCAGGTCGTCACTCCATCTAGTGGGGGGTCGCCCTACACTACGCCTACCGGTACGAGGCTGCCACTCAAGAACCTTTCTTCCCCATCGGTTATCGGTTCTTCGAGCTATATGGCAGGCCCATTGCCACTTCAGCTTACTAATCCGTTGGGCTATGTCGGTCACTCTAGTTTTACTGCGGATATCCTCATTTCTGAGTCTATCACGCAGCGAAACTCCGAGCATAGCCCTCTCCATAGCTCGCTGAGCGACCTTGAGCGTCCTCATACGGCCAGCAGTGAAGGACCACGTCTCAGATCCGTAAGTCATCACTGGCAACACGCACTGGTTGTACAATCCAGTTTTTAGAGATAGAGGTATACCTGACGAGAATATACGTCGTAATTTTCCGAACGCTGCCCAGCCGAGTTGAATCCGTCGATTGACCTCTCGGTCGAAGTTGGACTTACCTAGTCGGACTATTTGTCCCAGGTAAACGTACTCGTCAACAACTTCGAGCATAGTGCTCCCAACAACTACCGGCATAGGTGTGACATGGACATTGAACATGATCTTTGTTTTGTCCATGTTCATCTTAAGACCTATCCGTTGGGAGGCACTATTGAGGTCATTGAGCGTAGTGCTTAAGTCCTCCAGCGATTCTGCCATAAGGACTATATCGTCGGCAAATCGAAGGTGAGTGATGTACTCGCCATTGATGTCAATACCGTATCCTTTCCAGTCCAGTAGCTTGAAAACGTCTTCCAATGCAGCGGTGAAGAGTTTCGGGGATATAACGTCACCCTGTCTTAAACCTCTCTGCAGTTGGATAGGTTTCGAGCTCTGGTTCTGTACTCGGATAGCCATCGTAGCCCTACTGTACAAACACTTCAGCACTTGGATATACCGACAGTCAACTTGGCACCGCTGAAGGGACTGTAGCACCGCCCAAATTTCGACGGAATCAAAGGCTTTCTCATAGTCCACATACGCCAGGCAAAGTGGCAGATTGTACTCTTCAGTCTTCTGTACAATCTGCCGCAGGGTATGTATGTGGTCTATGGTACTGAAGCCTTTTCGGAAACCGGCTTGTTCGGGAGGCTGGAAGTCGTCGAGTCCGCGTGCGAGACGATTCGTAATGACTCTCGAAAACAGCACGTAGACGCGGCTCAGAAGGGAAATCGGTCTGTAGTTCTTCAAGAGAGCGTTGTCGCCTTTCTTAAAGAACAAGACCACCGCACTTCTGCTCCACGCCTCCGGAGTAGTGCCACCATGGAGGACGGAATTGAAGAGCTTCTGAAGGACATCAAGTACCGGTGTTCCACCTGCTTTCAGAAGCTTCGCTGTAATTCCATCCTCGCCTAGGGCCCTGCCGTTTTTAAGGTGCTGGAGAGCCATTCTAATCTCGCTCAGACTGACGTCCGGGATATCATCGGAATAGTGTCGGATAAGACTTGCTCTTGAATCGTTACTCACACTTGCGTGTGGCTCCAATGATGATGTGTACAGCTGCCCATAGAACCTCTCAATCTCACTCAAAATCTCAGGTGTCCCAGAAACGATGCTGCCACACTCAGTCTTCAGCTTCGACAGTTGGCTCTTACAGGCAGACAGATCTCTGGCAAAGACTTTGGAGCCCTGGTTCCGCTCGATCGCTTCTTTAATACGAGCAGTATTAAAGTTGCGTAAGTCTCGCCGCATGCATTTGGAGATCTGTCTGTTCAGTTGCCTGTATGCTGTCAAATCTGTTGACGATTGCAGCCTCATCTCCCGTCTAACAGCCATGAGATTAAGAGTGTGATCGGAGAGTTTTTGTGTTCTTCTGCGGCGGGTCTTGCAGAACTTAGCTCCGACCGCATGGACAGTTTCCACGAGCTTGTCATTCATATCGTCCACTGAATTGCAATCTTCTAGGCACTGAAAGCGGTTACGTAACTCGAGCTGAAAGTTTTCGGGATTCTGGATTAGAGCACGAGGGGGACGGAGCGTTGACTTAATTAGACGAGAACTCTCCAACTTCACGTTTAGATTCAGTTTGCCTCTAACCATTCGGTGATCGCTGCCAGTTTTCACCCTTGCGATCACTGAGACATCACTGAACAGTTGGCGTCTGGTCGTCATAATGAAGTCAATCTCATTTTTTGTCGAACCGTCGGGGCTCGACCAGGTCCACTTCCTGTGGGGCCGCTTCTGGAAGAAAGAGTTCATCATAAAGAGTCCCTCTTTCTCCATAAAGTCGGCCAGCTGCTGGCCCCTTCGGTTCCGTTGCCCTACTCCAAATTTCCCTAACTTCAGCTCACCATTTTCTCTTGTGCCTAGTTTTGCGTTGAAGTCTCCCATCAACACCGTGTATTGAGTTTTGGAGGAATGCATGGCTTTGGAAATATCCTCGTACATTTCCTCCACCTCCTCATCGGAATGTGCCGAGGTTGGTGCGTAAACCTGTATGACCTTCAGCGAATACTGTTTGGTGATTCGAAAGACTTGTGGACGATAAATCCGACACCTCCTTGGGACAGATGGTCGCCCTCCCGGTGATAGAACAAGTTGCCGGATTCGAGAATCACCGTGTCCTCCCCCTCTCTTCGGACCTCGGATAATCCCATAATATTCCAGCGCAACTTGTCTATCTCTTCTTCCAGCTCCAGGATCTTCTCGTCAGTCCTCATAGTACGTGCGTTAAATGTTGCCAGGTCGAGTCGTCGAAGGTGGCAACCGAACCTCCACCGGAGATTCTTAGCACCCCCTGCCCCGCCGTTACCATGATCGCCACCGTAGCCAGGAATAGCGGGGCCGCCGGGGACTGGGGGCCGTCTATTTGTGTTATTGTTCATGGGGGGTATATTGCCATAGTTGCCACGCTTGGCGAGCGGGTTGGCAACCGCAGTTTTTTTTGTCGTACAGTTGCTGTTATCTGGAAGATGCTGCTGCCCATCTCCTGCCTGTCTCCCTCTGTCGCCTTTTACGACACCCACGGGAAGATATGGGTTAGTGGATATTCTTAACCGCCACTACACGGCACGGGTTTTGATCACTGAGACGTGATCGCAAGGGTGAAAACCGGCAGCGATCGCCGAATGGTTAGAGGCACACTGAACCTAAACGTTAAGTTGGAGAGGTCTCGTCTAATCAAGTCAACGCTCCGTCCCCCTCGTGCTCTAATCCGGAATCCCGAGACTTTTCAGCTCGAGTTACGTAACCGCTTTCAGTGCCTAGAAGATTGCAATGCAGTGGACGATATGAATGACAAGCTCGTGGAAACTGTCCATGCGGTCGGAGCTAAGTTCTGCAAGAGCCGCCGCAGAAGAACACAAAAACTCTCCGATCACACTCTTTATCTCATTGCTGTTAGACGGGAGATGAGGCTGCAATTGTCAACAGATTTGATAGCATACAGGCAACTGAACAGACAGATCTCCAAATGCATGCGGTGAGACTTACGCAACTTTAGTACTGCTCGTACTAAAGAAGCGATCGAGCGGAACCAGGGCTCCAAAGTCTTTGACAGAAATCTGTCTACCAGAAAGAACCAACTGTCAAAGCTGAAGACTGAGTGTGGCAGCATCGTTTCCAAGACACCTGAGATTTTGAGTGAGATTGAGAGGTTCTATGGGCAGCTGTACACATCATCGTTGGAGCCACACGCAAGTGTGAGTAACGATCCAAAAGCAAGTCTTACCCGACACTATTCCGATGATATCCCGGACGTCAGTCTGAGCGAGATTAGAATGGCTTTCCAGCACCTTAAAAACGGCGGGGCCCCAGGCGAGGATGTAATTACAGCGGAGCTTCTGAAAGCGGGTGGAACACCGGTACTTGAAGTCCAGATGCTCTTCAATTCCGTCCTCCATGGTGGCACTACTCCGGAGGCGTGGAGCAGAAGTGCGGTGGTCTTGTTCTTTAAGAAAGGCGACAACGCTCTCTTGAAGAACTACAGACCGATTTCCCTTCTGAGCCGCGTCTACGTGCTGTTTTCGAGAGTCATTATGAATCGTCTCGCACGCAGACTCGACGACTTCCAGCCTCCCGAACAAGCCAGTTTCCGAAAAGGCTTCAGTACCATAGACCACATACATACCCTGCGGCAGATTGTACAGAAGACCGAAGAGTACAATCTGCCACTTTGCCTGGCGTATGTGGACTATGAGAAAGCCTTTGATCCCGTCGAAATTTGGGCGGTGCTACAGTCCCTTCAGCGGTGCCAAGTTGACTGTCGGTATATCGAAGTGCTGAAGTGTTTGTACAGAAGGGCTACGATGGCTATCCGAGTACAGAACCAGAGTTCGAAACCTATCCAACTGCAGAGAGGTGTAAGACAGGGTCACGTTATATCCCCGAAACTCTTCACCGCTGCGTTGGAAGACGTTTTCAAGCTACTGGACTGGAAAGGATAGTATTAACATCAATGGCGAGTACATCACTCACCTTCGATTTGCCGACGATATAGTCCTTATGGCAGAATCGCTGGAGGTCCTTAGCACTATGCTTAATGACCTCAATGGTGTCTCCCAACGGATAGGTCTTAAGATGAACACGGACAAAACAAAGATCATGTTTAATGTCCATGTCACACCTATGCCGGTAGTTGTTGGTAGCACTATGCTCGAAGTTGTTGACGAGTACGTTTACCAGGGACAAATAGTCCGACTACGTAAGTCCAACTTCGACCGAGAGGTCAATCGACGGATTCAACTCGGCTGGGCAGCGTTCGGGAAATTACGATACATCTTCTCGTCAGGTATACCTCAATCTCTGAAAACTTAAGTGTACAACCAGTGCGTATTGCCAGTGATGACTTACGGATCAGAGACGTGGTCCTTCACTGCTGGCCGTATGAGGACGCTCAAGGTCGCTCAGCGAGCTATGGAGAGGGCTATGCTCGGAGTTTCTTTGCGTGATAGACTCAGAAGTGAGGATATCCGCAGTAAAACCAGAGTGACCGACATAGCCCAACGGATTAGTAAGCTGAAGTGGCAATCGGCCGGCCATATAGCTCGAAGAACCGATAACCGAGTGGGAAGAAAGGTTCTCGAGTGGCAGCCTCGTACCGGTAGGCGTAGTGTAGGGCGACCCCCCACTAGATGGAGTGATGACCTGGTAAGACATGCAGGAAGTCGATGGATGCAGGTGGCTCAGGACCGTGCTTTGTGGCATTACTTGGGGAAGGCCTATGTTCAGCAGTGGACTTGTGAAGGGCTGTAATGATGATGATGATGATGACGTAAATTTCCTAGAACACGGCCGCAGGAGTCGAACGCGAGTCCGTTACGTGACACTTTTCCTTATACTTACTTACTTTCGTGATACTACTATTTTATATCGACAATTCATTAATCAAGAAAATCACAAGTATATTACTTAATAGCTGTGCCCGCAACTTCGTTCGCGTGGAATCAGTACTTTTACTATTCTATGTGATGATAATTTATTTTTAAGACTTAGCAAGACACTAATCTGAATAAAAACATTCAGGTAGTCGGTCAATCAGACAAACGAATAAACGGAGTCACAAACGTACCAAGAAAGAAATAGTAAACTGAACACTTGTGTTTTATTTTGTAAATAAACAACAAAATGACCGCAATAATGTAATCCCTAATTTGCTCCCGAATTTCTCTAGCCAATACTTGGTTTCCGTTACATTCTGATTATTGATATTGAATAAAAAAATTGAAATGAAAACTACAATCCAATGTCTACCTGAAACTAAGTACCTACACTAATAAAATAATGAAATTGTCTAAGTATCTATATTTGTCTCAACCTGCAAATAAATAAAAAATATAAATAATCTCAACCTAGGAAAGTTTTACGACCTTTAAGTAAAAGGTGTCATCGAACTTAAAATCAGTCGGGTTTTCTGTCAAGAAATTCTCAGTAGCAGCCCGGAGTTAAGGGTTTAGCAGTGTTACATCCCTATGCCTCAGAAAGCACGTAAAGCCGTTTTATCTGTATCCTTTACATCTATATAATATATCTCTATTATATCTATATTATATCTTTTTTTATAGAATAGGGTGACAAACGAACACACAGTCCACCTGATGGTAAGTGGTTGCTGCGGCCCATAGAAATTTACATCTATCTCTCTCATCTATTAAAAATCAAAATGCAGATGAGTTGTCACCCGTGAGGACTGAGATGGAATGCCTCGTTTCCAGTAAAAAAAAATTGGTTGCCTGTAAAGTCGGTATACGGGCGAAAGTTTTACGTGACAACGACTTTGAGTGGTAAAATAATTTTAATGTGAATATTCATTCGTATAGTAGGAAGAAGGATGAAATAACACTTTTTATGTCTGTCTCTCTCGCTCTTAGGCGGGCTAACCATGCCCGAGTGGAAGGGACGCGTGCCTCTCACTCGCTCTCATTGTGAGCGCATAACGTGAGCGGAGCGTAACGCAGTTTCTTGAAGTGTCACCCGGCAAACCAATTTATAAGACGTTGTCACGTCAAAAGGGTCTCCGGTTCTCTACACTCACCATATGAAACACTTTTTAGCTGAGCTGTTCATTAAGCTACTATTTTACGCTGGTAGGTATTCTGTGAGAACGTGGTCCTACCCGGGTCGAGCCAACCCATTCGTGCTACAACTATGCTATTAATATAACTGCAGCATGGCTCTACCACGTATACCTAAGATCTGCTGTAGTACGGAGTCTGCAACCATTTTGACGTGGTCGATGAGTCGGTCTGTGTCGGCATCAGTGCTATGGGACCTATAGAGGCACCCGTAGATACTTGGATGACCGTTGCCTTCTACGCGCAGTCATATGATGGACAGGTCCATACCTTCAAGACGCCGAAAACAGACGTTCTCTTTGACGTATACGCAAACTCCAGTCCGAGGTACAAAGGAGTGTTCTAACATAGTAACAAAGGAGTATTCTTCGTCAACAGAGGTGCTAGTACCTACCCCGATGTGTCAATCATTCATTTCTCGGGACCGGATCATTCTAGTAAATTCTATCACGCGTACCGGTACATTCAGATCGATCATCCAAATGGATCTTAATGCAGATCATTCGAGACTCGATCGGTTTTCGACTCATTCACAATTCACCCCAATCACGAGTTAAAAAGGTTTCGTCAATTTTTTATGTAATTTCGTCAATTTTGTACTGTACCGGAACATTCAAAAACAGATGAATAAACCATCAATACTTTTAAGCGTACCAGCTCAAACGAACGAATCATGAATGATTGACACATGTCTACCTCCTGAGGTAGATTTATATCGGAGGGAGAGGAGAGATTGGGCCTCCGGCCAGCTGCATTCTCCAAGTGAAACGCAGAACTAAACCTCTTCACGCTGGTATTCTGTGAGGTCGTGGTACCACCCCGGTTCGAGCCGGCCAATCCGTGTAACAGCAAAAGCTTCCTGCTGCATATTAATGACCTGCTGGCCATACCCATAAATGCCAGCCATAATATGCGAACGACAGTACTATTGTGGAGAGACACCAGCTGATTTCTCGAGCCAGTCGGCATCAAATGCAATACGAAAGGGAAGGTATGGTTAAGCGTGTGAATCCCTCAATGCAGGCAGTTTTCGAATGGAGTGATGCTGGAAATGTGAGTTTCGACGACTCCAAAAATAAACGTGTCTCTTCAACGCTAAAATGAGTATGTTCAACCTGACTCTTACAAAAATGACATCCATAATAATTATTAGAAATAATTATTTGTATTCCATACAAGAGCTACAAATAACTATTTCGGGTTCGGATCTTTGTCTTTGTGAATGTGGTACCCATCGGAGGTAGAATTCAGCCATGGTTTGGTCAACCTTTTGAGAAAATTGCATCACGCCATAAGCAGTAGTACTACCGAGCCTGGGCTGACGCATCAACGTCTTGGGATGCAATCACCAGCCCTCTTAAAAAGAAGTATAATTCCGTCTCCCAGGTTCTTCAAAACAGTCATTGCCAAGGCAAAGTCCTCTGCTTTGCCTTGGCAATGACTGTTGATACATCGGCAGAATTGGCGAGAAACTAGTTCGTCTTCCTTCGGGAACACGTGCATTCTGGTCCCTCACCAAGGCTGTCCAAGGGAACTTCTGTCAGCCATCTTTGCACAGGGAAGATGATTCACAAGCTTATGCCGCAAAGAAGAAAGTTGATCTGCTCTCTCTCTCTCTCTTGCGTCCAACTCGACTTATCGACCTCTCAAAAATACCGCGGTGTGAGTGCTCCATTCAGGATGTGCCGTTTACACAGCACTCAATGCCCAAAGCACTCATTTGGCTAAACATCAACAAGTTAAGTGGGTCTGATGGGGTCTCTCCTATTGTGCCGAAGACGTGCGCTCCGGAGTTAGCACCGCTTCTAAAGCGTATTTTCCGGTACTACTTTCTAGGCGTTGTCCCGAATTCATAGAAGATAGTTTTGGTCCAGCCGATCCCTAAAAAGGCAACTGCTCAGACCCGTCTAACTACTGGCCTATCGCCATCACCTTGTTCTCCAAAAAGTGCCAGCTCATTAGTTTGGATCGCCAGCTGATTAGTGACTGCCAATACGGTTTTCGTCGGGTTCAATCAGCTGGTGATCTTCTGGTCTACCTAACTCATAGATGGGTGGAGGCAGTAGAGTCAAAGGAGGAGGCTTTAGTTTAGACATAGCGAAGGCCTTCGATCGGATTTGGCACAAAGCGCTTCTTTCGAAGCTTCCTTCCTATGGGCTTCCCGAGAAATTTCAGTAGTTAGGTTGTATGCAGAAGAAACAGCGTTGGTCGGATCATGCAATTGGAGCATTGCTCCGTCTATTACGACCTAGATGATCAATTAACTCTTATCAATTAGATGATCAATTAACTCTTATCTAATTGATCTTGAACAGTACCTTCTGGTAGGAAATGTTCAATGCGTGTTGGCAAACTTCACATGCCTTCGAAATTTTCTCAGACATGCATTCCTCACGATGTTTTCCTTCACCGCTGAGCACGTGGTAAATCAGCACTTAAAATTGCAATTAACAATTTAATTGGTGCCGGCGGGGATCGAAACCGGGTCGCGTACTGTGAAATTTACATTTTGCGCTAACCATCTGAGCTACCACGGCTTGATCATATACACACACATAATATTTAAATATAATTTGTTAACACTAAATCATACACACGTAAGAAAATAACAGAAAGAAAAGTAAGTTTGTCAATAGAATAAACACTTACATCCATGGCCTTTGATGCGTTGAAGTAACACAAATGTAGTATTGATAGATCCACTGCGGTCAAACGACCATACACTAACTCCATGACTGCAGTTGCTTGGTCTTATATAGTACCAGTGAGTAATAATTCTAATCTAAAGAATTTCTGCAGTAGAATTGATAGTAACTTTATGCGTCAACAAGCTTATCTTACATTCTGTTGCTTATCTCTACATTCCTAAGTCCTTCCTGTCGTGTCTTGTTCAGTGTATTGATGACTCAAATACGTTTTGTATAACACAAAGAATGCAATTTAATATTTAGAAATCACTATAATTGATCATTCCTATATTAGTCATTGAGTAGATTGGTATCGTAATAATCTACTAATAGCAGTAATATTATGGATACACTAGATGTACAACAACATCTGAAAAAGATTCACCCCACTCTAGAAAATAATGTTTATGCTGCCAATAAACTACCCATGTAATTTGGATACAGATGATAAACCAGGGTCACATTGGGTAGCTTTATATATCGATACGAATGACGTCGGTCAATATTTTGATTCATTCGGACGGGCACCTGTACGATATCATCTAGAGTTTTTTAAAAGAAATTGTAAAAGATGAAACTGGAATGTTGATAGGATTCAGAATGAGTGGACTTCAGTTTGTGGCGAATATTGCTTAATGTATTTGCTATATAAGTTTCAGGGATGTTCAATGCATAGTTTTACGAGTATATTTACAGGGAACACATTGTACAACGATATTTTAGTGGATGAGATGTTTCGCTCCTATTTTATAGAAAATAAGTAATAAGATTTTGTATTTTATAAATAAAAATTTTAACAAAATTGGGTAATGTGTTTTCTTGATGATTCAGATTACCGTTGTAGATAGGAACCAAGGAGTATAATATAATAGCATAAGCCGACCCACACGCTGACGAATAATAGATAATGACGGTATTGAACGAACAATAGATAAGTAGATAAGGACACTGGAGCGCTAATAACGGTTGAGGCCTACACCGGATATCAATTAGATAAGAGTTAATTGATCTGCACATCTCCGGAACCGTGCATCCTACGCAAAAATGGACCGCAGGTTCGTGATCAGAGCATGCCAAAACCTTTTTTTTTAGGATCGTGAGTCGACGAACGTCGTACTTGTACCACTTACTTACTAACTACTAATTTCGCAATTGGATCATAAGTTTTCTTGTAGATCATCTAGGTCGTAATAGACGGAGCAATGCTCCAATTGCATGATCCGACCAACGCTGTTTCTTCTGCATATCAATGATACGTTGCAAACCGGTAACATTCATTGCTATGCGGACGACAGCACTGGTGATGCTTTATACACAGACGGTGCCAATATTTCTCGAAAAAACGTCGCCGAGTCCCGGAACAAACTTGTGTCTGAAGTCGAGGCTGTGTTGAACAAAATCAGAAGACACAAGTTTGCGCGTTTACGCTGAAGGACTTTACCTTTGTCGTACCTTCTCAGTTTCAGGGCACGCCTATTTTTGCCTTAGCAATTGTCGGAATCCTCGGCGTCGATATATCAAATGACGTGCGGTTTGGTGGTCACTTGGAAGAGAAGGGCAAACTGGCCCTTAAAAAGCTTGGCGTGCTCAGCAGAACGGGGCATTATTTCGTGCCGGCACACCCCCTGCAACTCTACAAGGCGCAGGTTCAGCCTCACAAGGAATACTGTTCCCATACCTGGACTGCACCTCCCCAGTGCCAATGTCTTCCATTACATCGCATCCAGCGCATCACTGTTCGAATTGTCGGCGACCGAGCTCTTTCTGATAGACTTGACTCTGGCACTGCGAAGAGATGTTGCATCTCTGCGTATTTTATCGCATCTAGCACGAGTGCTCTGAGGAATTGTACGGGCTAATTCCAGCTGCTCATTTTTATCATCGCACATCGCAACGTAACTCGCGATACCGTCCATACTATCGGTCTACCACTCTTCGATTTACAAGAAATGTTCTTCCTTGCGAAATTTCCTTGCGGCACCGACAACCACCAGCGATTTTTCCGGACCGATACGACCTAGGACCCTTCAAGAAAAGAACCTACTCTTTTTTAAAAGGCCAGCAACGCACCAGCAATTCCCCTGGTGTTGCAGTTGTTCTTGAGCGGTACTTACCATAAGGTGAGCCATATGCTTCTACAAAAAAATACCACGGGTCGATTCAAGATCCAGACTCCGTTACGGTCACGAGTTGTTCATAAGAGTTGAGAAATGTAATTGAAATCTGTTCCACAAAGATATCGATCATAAAATTTTCTCCAATGCGTCTTGAATTGACACTTAATTAGGAAAAGCAAATCACTTTAAATCTCCTTTTAAACTAGTAACACTCCCGCTTTAAATTTTTATCAATTTGACGAGGTGTTAAGAGGGCCATACTATTTATCTATTCTCTCGGCGGTGACTGTCTTGTAAAATGATCATTCTTCTTTCGGATATCCTTATAATCACTTCTATCCTCAGTAACTCGTTAAAAACTCTCCCCAAAAACGACAACTTTATCCCTGTAGTTTTTGTGATTATTGGCCTTTCTCTTTAATACCTCTCTAAATTTTAGATCATCTTGTTTTCAATCAGTTGAGCTCATATCTGTTAAAAATTCTTTCAATCAATTACAATCCGGTTTTCGTGCTACGACAGTATTTTTTTTATAGAAAAGGGCATGCATTTTACGCACGTACGCTGAGGACTGACGAGAAAATCATGGAGTTGGAAGAAAAGATAGACAAGTTGCGCTAGAATTTTATAGGATTATCTGACTAACACCGTATTGGCGACCATACGTCCCAGGTAGTTCGGCGAATTTGAATTACAGCCTGTGGCGCGCAGTGGTACGCTTAAAGGCTACTTTTTTTACTTTAATCACAGAATAGGTAATAGATTTTTGCACATAGGTATTAACTCCGTTAAATATTTTTATAAAAAGAGTTGGTCGATAGTTAGGTGTGCAGTGTAAGTTACCGATATCGTTACAGCTTATCCAAAGTCCACAGCTGAACAAAGGCGTCCAACATAGATTCCTTCATTGGAGAAATATTTGACACGCTTGGGGGGGGGGGGTTTCCAATTGCAGTTTTTTAAACTTATTACTTATACTCCTGGTTTTCGTTTCCTTCTATCACCTTTCACGACACTCACGAGAGGACATGGGTTGGCAGATATATTCTTTCACAACCATTGCTTAGTAAAGTTAGTAGTTTATAGTATACAGAAACACTCTATGTAGAAAATTTTAAATGAGTATGCGACTTTATTTTTGCGTTACTTAAAAATGTTAGTTTAAATTTAAATGTTTGGTATAAAAGTACTTATTCTTTTATAGGTATTACTATTTATAAAAGAATAAGTACTATAATACTTTATACATGGTAGAGCCATACTGCAACTATATTATAGTAGTAGCACGAATAGGTCGGCTCGACCGGGGAAGAACCACGCACTCACACTCACAGAATACCAGCGTAAATAAGAAGCTCAACGCTGCTGTGTCTAGTATGCGCGAGTGTAGAGAACCGGAGACCCTTTTTACTGGACACGTGGCGTTCCATCTTAGTTCTCAGGGGTGACAACGCATCTGCATTTTAATTCCTAATCGAGAATAGATATCGATGTATATTGGCCGCAGCATCAATTTTCTATCAGGTGGACTGTGTGCACGCTTGTCATCCTTTTTTTATAAAAAAAACTACGACTATGTCGATATATCTCTATTATGTATGTATGATGTATCTCTAGTATGTCGATCTATCGAGTCTATATTACCTAGCCAAACCTCATAAAAACGCGGCGCATGAAACGCTCCTCATATTATAATACTTTTTTACTTTTAGTAAGAGATTGGCTTCAATTCAAAATAAAACTGTGCAAACTTGGAAAGGCGCCGTAATGTAGCGTCGTAAAAGAAGAACTAGGGCATTTACTAAACTAAACAGCAATATAGCACTCATGTGATGGGATGTGCTTAGTAGAGATTCGAAAAAACAAAAATGGCGCAAGTGAGGCCTAAACGCGCATGCGCTATTCGTACCGTGTTCAATCTGTCGCAATCGTGATTTGTCGGCAGACGTACGACCAAGGAATAAATATAATATTAAACGTGATACTACTCTCTGACGAGCATAGAAGCAGTGTTGTTAGTTCGTAAGCGGCTAAGCGGTTTCCATAGGCTTAGCAGCATAGGTGTATAGTGCGGAAACCGGACGTGTGCCTTATCCGTCTCATCGTTTAGCTAGTTTAAGTGATCTCTTGCAGCTTCTATGTGAGTATTAAATACTAAATTACATATGCATTTAATTTAAAAATATAATATTTTTTCGTTTCAAGACACCGTAATATTTTATGGAAGATTTAAGGAATTCGAAAATCTTTTTTGTTTTTTTTACTTTATTTTAAAGTAATAAATTTAGTCAATTCAATATCCTCAAGATATATTAGTATATCTTTCAGAAGTAAATTAAAAAATTGTTCATCAGCATAAAGCAAGGGTGATAAAATTTAAACCTAGTTTTAGTAAAATTGCGTATTATTTCTAAAATTATAAATGTATATAGGTATTTAATTTTATGTTTAACGATTTATAGTATTCATAGATAAATTTACATATGTAACTATAGTTTGTTTTTGTATAATATCCAGAAAGTCATCGCTGGGGAAATATTTTGGTAAGTTTTGGGTAGCCCTCGTGATGAAGCGCACCCCATTTTGTAACGCTTTTGAGCTATAGGTAACTCTCGTTATCCCCTACCCTATTATAGGTATATAGGTACCGTATTATATAAATGTTTTCACGACTCGTTTTGGTCACATTCGACGTTCAGTAGATAGTAATAATTGAATGGCCTTACTTTTGTTAATTTGTGTTGGAAAAATAAAATAAAGTTGTTAAATACGTAGTTTGATATAAACCAATTTCCTAACGATAAGCGTTTTATCAAAAACATTAGGTATTGGATGAATAAATTCATGCAATTTCGTGATAAGATAAAACTTCAATGACGCGTAACTGCATTAGCCTTCGGTATTGCTTAATATGCTTAACAAGTGTTTAACCAGTTACTAGGTACATACAAAATTTTGTTAATACATATAATTAAGAGTTTTTTTTTACAAACGTATGTAATTTAGGGTGTAGGGATTCTTATAAAGTTTTTTCAGCGCTTTTTACATATGAGTATATACATACATAGAATCAGTTAGTTGTTAATACATGATAGAGGCACACCGTAGCTCTGTTATGACTGAAACTTGAATGGGTTGGCTTAATCTGGGTTAAAATAACAGCATAATGCTGCTGTGTGTATTATGTGCAATGACAAGAACCAGAGACCCTTTTTTATTTTTATTATTTTTATTCTTAATCAATTTTATTCAAATCATTAGGTAGATGACTGTGTTTCTTTATCGGCTTTACTTTCAAAAAAATATTGTGATACTTGTGGCAGTGTCGTCGTCACGCCCTAAGCGAAACGCACCGCCGCCCAAATCGCGCTATTAAAGTTCGGAAGTACTGCGGTATATATATAATAACTCCTAACTATCACATGGAGCAGTTACAGTCTCCTTCTTTTACAGCTTCATAGGTCTCTGTGACCTAAGAAGCTGTAAAAGCCAAAAGGCTAACAACAGCATTAACATCATCAGAATCCAAAGCATTGGCCGCTCCACTGGCTGAACACCTTGCCTGACGGGAAACTTTTTCTGTCACGACCAAATACTTATTGAGAATTAAAAAAACAATACACATTTTTTCATCAAATTTAGTAAGTAAACATTTAACTTTTCATACGGTTAAAATACTGTAGTTACTACAAATATAAGGAAAACTAGTAGGGAAACGGTAAGTATGTTGTTTTTTGTGTCTTCTTGTAGATAGTCACAAAGATATTAACACTGCAAACTTTTCGCACGCAATTTCACTTTTAGTTTTCACTCTGCCCACAGTTCCATTATCCATGCCGTAGACGAACTTTTACCTGGTAGAGCCATGCTGCAGCTGTATTCTGGGTACACCATAAACGAACCACGTATTGGTTGGCTCAAGTGGTGAAAGACTATCTTCTCACAGAATACCAGCGTTATCAAAATATCAGAGTGATGAGAACTGGACACCCTATTAGCTGACAACAAGGCATTCTATCTTAATCTTCAGGGATAACAGTGCTCTGAGGAATTGTTCAGCTTAATTCCAGCCGCATAATTTCACCATCGCACATCGCGACAAAACTCGCGATACCATCCATACCATCTGGATGACTGACGGTCCACCACTGTGCGAATTAAAATAAGTTTTTTTCCTCGCACAACTTCCTTGTGGAATCGACTATCACCAGAGATTAATCCGCTTATGATTATGCAGATTAATCTCCGCACAATTACCCGATTAAGAATCAAAAACTGCATTTAGATTTTTATACAAGTATGTACGAGTTTAGATGTCTATGGACCACAGCATCCACTTACCGCCAGTTGGAAGTATACACGCGTATCATCCTTACTTTAAAAAAATTCCATGAATAAAATCCAATAACTGATTAATAACGCGCTTTAAGTTTGTAAAGGAGTTTTCTGGCACAGTTAATATTTTTAAGATTTAACGATCAGTATTGATAGTCCCAAGTAGGAACAATAGATTTGAGAGCATACGAAACCCGATTTAAAAAAATTATTACCTACCGCATCTCAGTGATTACGGGTAAAGTAAAAAAAAAGATTCGTTGATTGTTTGAGTATCACAAGGGATATTAAATATATCTTTAGCAAATGTTTTCGATTTCGAATAAATTATTATTGACTTAATCGCATTCCACCAACCTTAGACCATTCAACCTAAATTCTAACACTTAATATTTTACATTTAGCATCATAATGTTTACATTATGCGGCTCAGCTTCGAACATTCCTCTAAAATTTCATATTACGAAAGTACTCAACGTTAATTTCATAACGGCATAACTGAAAGCTAAGATTTTATTTCATGCGCTGATGTATATATATATATTAATTAGGGTTGACAAAAGAGGTGATAGTAAGGTAGGCTGCTAGCTATTAAGAATCAAAATGAAGATGCGTTATCACCGCCAATGATTCGATACCAGTAGAATTTTATACGTGATAGAGCCATGCTGCAGTTATATTAGAAGTATAGTTGTAGCACGAATGGGTCGGCTCGACCGGGGAGGGACCACGCTCTTACAGAATACCAGCGTGAAGTAGTAGCTTAATGCTGATGTATTTCGTATGGTGAGTGTAGAGAACCGGAGACCCTTTTTACTGGAAATGAGGCATTCCATCTTAGTCCCCACGGGTGACAACGTAATTGAGGATTGATGTAGATGACCATGGGCCACAGAAACCACTTACCATCAGGTGGACTGTGTGCTCGGTTGTCACCCTATCCTATAAAAAAAATAGAAAGATTCTATAATGAAGGAACAAATCGCGAGGAAAGGTGTATTGTATGTTTCGAAAATTGCTCCATTTTTCATCAGTCCATAAACAATCCGTTGGTGCTTAAACGCCTACTTCCACCGTTGATTTCCTATAATTATCACGCATGGCATGCAGATTGGCAATACGTAGTCGTTTTTTTTGATATTTTAGATCTGGCACGTAACGAGACATTTTATTTTCCATAATCGTCCCACCGCCGTATGGTGGTGATGTAAGCAAACCTATCGCCAAGATCTAATGGATGACAATAGGTAGAATACTGGTACAATAAAGAATGTACCAGAAGTCAAGCCCGAATCGGGTGATAGCAAAGGTTTTTAATAGTTAACCGAAAATTTAAAAAAAATCCTTGCTATATATTTTAAAAATCACAGGCATTTATTAAAAAAATCGAGAAAATCCACACCCTAAGACTGTCTTTTAACTCCTGTTGCTACATTTTTTTTAATTTTCTTTGTATTATGTAATCCCTTAATAGTTAAGACAAACCCTTAGAGTATTTATAAGTAAACCATGTTGTTTACCTATATACCAGACAAGCGACCGAGGCAACGTCAAGGGTGCGAGACGTCTAAATCTGCAATCAATCCTTCTGTCAAGCGTGGCAAATCCTACAAGGAGATCAGTAGATTTTTTTGGCCTAAAGAAAAACGAGTAAAAACAATAGTCCCACAGAAAGAGATCCATCCTTTGATAATCCATCATCATGGTAGATTCTTTTACATTGTCTTATTACACACGATTATATTAATTTTACCTACCCGTGTGTGGTATCTCACATGCTACATTTAAGGACTAGGCTATGCTAGGGTACAATTTCAGATACATCGAAATAACGAAATATCTTGTAAATTAAAAACTCATGTTTTTTCTACAAAATTTAACTTCAACTGAGTTTCAACTCAAAGAGTATAATAAACTTCTACCCCAAACCCACGACGTTCGTCGGGTACTCCGACTACTAAGCCACGTGGTAGTCAAAAGTAAAACATTGTCAATTTTACTTAGACATGTACGTGGACGACTTTCCCGTGATAGAGCCAAGCTGCAGCGATATTATGGTTGTAGCACGATTAAGTCGGTTCGACTGGGGTAGGACCTAGGACTGCTGCTGTATTTCGTATGGTGAGAGTGGAGAACTGGAGACCTTTTACTGGAATCGAGACATCTAAGTCCTCAGAGCTGACAACACATCTGCATTTTGATTTTTAATCGTGATAATGTCTATGGGTAATATCATCCACTTACCATCGGGTGGAACGTGTGCTCGTTTGCCGCCCTTATTCCATAAAAATACAGATGCAAAGAAGGTTATAATTTATTTTCCGTTTCTTTATCCTAACGAATACACTAACTTATTTCAACACCATTCATGGTTTGAAATGACGTGCCGCCATTGTCCCATATTCAGTTTTAGATTGTGCGTGCTCCAGCATTAAAAGTACCTACCTACACGATAAAAATAAACTTGTACTACTCCCAACGAACGCTGTAGATTTAATTCATAATACTTATGATGAATGATACTGATGTTTACCCTAAATAAAAATAAAAACTTTATACTCAAATATTAGTTTATCTTTTGGATTTTTCTTACAACTTTAGCTACAATCTTTTATTTTTGAATACATACATACATATATAAATTACTTAATAATTTCATTAATTTACATTCAATAAATTATTTTCTGAGTTGGTTTTGTTCATTAAAAAAATTGCCGCTTTTATTCATTATGAGATTTTTGAGAAGTTGCTGTGATTGCAGCATTAAATAAATTTTCTTTAAACTTAGTACTTTTATCGTAAAAAATGACTTAAGTGCATAAACCGTGAAGAGAGCAATCAGTTTATGACCTCTGATGTCTCAAGAACTGTACAAAAGTTAATGGATCCGTCATTCGGAACCTGAATTCAACTTCTTGAAAACTCGTAAATTTTTACTACTTTTAGACTTATTGAAGGAAACAGTGTGACGAAACATGCATACTTATGAAATATAATATAAAACGAGAATATGTAGTTACTCGTATGCAAAGGTGTTTGGAGAAATACGTAAACTTTTTTTCCAAATGCACCCTGGTCATTTGGAAAAAAAGTTTTAAAATAGGGCATAAAAAGAAAATGTTGCATATATGTATGTAAAATTCTTCCACGATGCAGAATTTTTTGTTTTGTGTTTGGGGATTTTCATATTAGGGTTTAGTTGAGGTTACGTTTCTAATTTCCAATGACTAGAAAAATCGGGGTACCTTATAACCGCTCCGTTATTTTTTAAATTAATGCCCCCGTATAGTAGATGACTACTCATAATTGAAGCGATGCAAAATATACATGAACACAGGTAAGGTCATAGTGTTCAAGTATTACGTCGTCACTAGACACTTGTACAATATTAAAACACATATTCATCGTCATCATCATTACATCCTATCAAAATCTACATAGGAAGGATATTTGCCATAGTTGCCACGCTTGGCTGGCGAGTTGGAATCCGCAGCTTTTTATTATTGTTAGTTGTCAGGAATCTGACGATCTGACTTCAGTTTCCTTCTGTCGCCTGTTTCGACATCCGCGAGACGACGTGGCGTAGTGGATATCCTCTACACTGTAAACATGTATTATTATTATAAGGTATTGTTGCGCTATTTTTAAACAGAATAAAGATAACGTATGTAACGCTTTACTGATTTTCTACCTCGTCAATAATCTATTAGTAAGTTATGAAGATTGAGTGCACAACGCATTAGTTTCACGCCGTTCCTATAGTTAGTTGTTGCGTCATTTATTATTATTGAACAATTTAAAAACAAAACGAGGTTCTATACGACGAGCATATTTTTTATTTATTATCACAGATTTCTCTAAAACGCCTAAACAGATTTATATGATGACTACTTACTGCCATGCTTATAAATTTATTAAAATACTCCATCCCTCAGAGTGGTAAAATAGGCGATATTAAGTACATCCTCTATTTTATAACTCTTTTAACTACATTTTAGTTGTTAACTTGAACTTGTGACATTCCTTATAGTCTAAGGAATTTTAATTTTTTTATCTTAAGCCTTAGACAACTCGAAAGGGTAAAATAATTAAACCGAATAAATAAAATAATTTTAACATAAATTGCTTCAGCGGGCCTCGACGGCTTTCAGAGCCCGTTACGGCATCAACGAATATTTTGTGGATACATGGTGAAATAAATATATTCTCGCCATCTAATTAACTGTCCACTATTGGGGATGAATTTACCACAACACGTCGTAGAGCCAAGCTGCAGCTATAGCGGTTGTGGCACAAATGGGTCGGCTCAACCGGGTGTAGGACAGAAAACGAACGTAAAATAGTTACTTAATGCTACTGTGTTTCGTATGATCAGTATAGAGAACCGGAGAACCTTTTTTATAGAAATGAGGCATTCCATTTTAGTCCTCAAGGGTCAACATATCCGGATTTTGATTCTTAATTGGGAATAAATTTAGAGTCAACTTTATACTTAAAAAAAAAACAATAGGGAGGATTTGCCACCACGTTTGTCTAAAGGTATAGCAGATCGCAGTACCAGACATGTCGCACCGTTGACGCAGTTTTGCGTCGCCGGTCTAGGGGTTTCACATATGATAAAAATACGTGATATTCCCACCGCCTTCAATTGGAAGGCACAGGATCTCCGTATCTTTCCCTATCACTTAAAGCTAATTGCGCAAGTTGAGTTTACCTCGCCTTATCTACCACCTCATGGTAGCATAATATATTATCCTATACTATTAGGGAGTTTCGGGGATAATAAATCGATCTAGCTAGGATTTATTTTTAGAAAATGTCTTTTTGTCCGTGTTTTTAGGCAATGAAAAACTGCTACAATATCGTTAGAATAAGGAGGTAAATTTTGACAAATCGTTAATGGTTATAAATAGCTTAATTGGTATGATGGTCGGTCACAGAATCTTAAAACCCCGGATCGAGCCCAGACCGACCGACCGACTTTTTTTAATTTTTTTTTTTCATGTTCCTTTCTTTTTGAGAAAATCTATTTTTTCCAGCCCTTTTTTTAGTATTTTTTAAAAACACGAAAATTTAAATTAAAATAATTGCACTCATGATTTTTTATTCAAATAACCAGTTCCGTTTTTTCTGTTATGTCGCTAAGATCAAAATATATTATTTATATTTCATCAGTATGTAATTTGTATCTAAATATAATTTCCAAAACACACGAATTAAAAAAAATCGAGCGAAAAAAAAAATTGTTTGCCTGTAAAGTCGGTATACGGGCGAAAGTTTTACGTGACAACGACTTTGAGTGGTAAAATAATTTTAATGTGAATATTCATTCGTATAGTAGGAAGAAGGATGAAATAACACTTTTTATGTCTGTCTCTCTCGCTCTTAGGCGGGCTAACCATGCCCGAGTGGAAGGGACGCGTGCCTCTCACTCGCTCTCATTGTGAGCGCATAACGTGAGCGGAGCGTAACGCAGTTTCTTGAAGTGTCACCCGGCAAACCAATTTATAAGACGTTGTCACGTCAATACCGAGCAAAGCTCGGTCAACCAGGTACTATTCATAATATTTCAAACCCTACAAAAATATAAAAGATGCAATAGATATCTTGCTTTTTATACGATACGAGTTTCGATACGTAGGCATACGAGAGAGATACGAGTTATTCAAGACAAAACTTTTTCTATGCTGAGCAAATATTATCTAAATATGATATTATTTAAATAATAATATCTTTGTGACAAAACAATATTAAACATTATTGTTGTTACCATTTTAGTAATACCTCCAGTGAAACCTGAATAAGTAGTACCAAACGTATAGATATAAATTTTCGACGGCTTCGTGGCACAGTGGGTTTGAGTTGCGGCACTTAAAGCCACGGGTTCAAATCCCGCGTGGAACATAAAGTATTTGATTGACCTACAAAAATTCATACAATCCCTTCTCTTTTCCACTATTTTTGTCTATATTAGTTAAGTTTAAGGTCTCAGTTGTCTACCCAAACTATTTTTAGACGAGCACACCTTTATTTATTGAAAGCCTTTTAATTTTTTTGTCGTAGATATTAATACGATCACACCTCAAATGACCTAGTTTATCGTCCTTCATTTTATTATTCCTACAAAAATATAATTTGTGTTCATTCATGTCCATCAAATATACTGAAAAATAAGTGCAAATTGGTTTACGCTGAAATTATAAAATTACACAAACAATAATTCTTTGATACTATACGTCGTGATGTTATATTATATTGTGTTTCAATTTCATTGTTCTAAATAATAGAAAATATGGACAAATAAACTATGCCAAAAAAGACGATGACGATGAATATCTTTTATAAATCTTAACCTTGAATATTATAGGCAAACGCTATAAATCAAGTCTACGCAATGCGACTTTTAACATTCTTGCCTTTCCGTCATATTATATTCATGTTCTGGGCCAGTTTTTTCAAATTAATTTTTTGTAATTTTACGTTTTATTACTTTATTTTAGAAAACGTCATAGTAATGTTGAATGTATTATCTCTAAGACTAGATCCACTAATTGATCATCCTGGCGTACCGTGTATAGTCAGTCGCTTGGCGCAGACGTGTATCATAACGCTTGTTTGGACGCAAAGTTATCCCGTTCCGCACAAAACTTCGTATCGAATACAAGTATCGTGATCATAACGCTTGTAGCGTGGAATTAGTATTTTGATACTGTATCACGACAGGACGATGCGATACGTTATCTGATAGTACGCCGCGTTCTATCTCTAGCCGATTTTATCCGATCATCAAAGTTAGGACGTAGAAAAGATACGAGGATCAGAGAAGAATTTGTAGCATCATATACAAGCACCTTAGAACATAAATAAGCAAGCTATGCTTATGTATGCTCTAAGACACATGCACATATAAAAAAAGTTAGGCCGATTCGGTGATATGATTACATTGTAGTAAGTATAGACGAGTTTTTGACACGATTCGACGAGTGATACTATATTATATAGTCAAGAAGGACGTCCACCCTTTAAGATACGTCAAGATACCTTATTAATTCTTACTATTACTAACTGAAAACCGTCTTAGCTCTACCAAGTCTAGTTCGGTCCACCAACGTCGTGGCGCGGACACCACTGAAATAGTTAATCATATTGTTACGAGCTTGGGGTTTGTGACAATAAAAACTGCCGATTGAATTACCAAAATTGACACTTTAATTACCGAACACCAATTACAACTTGAGACACACTAATAATAAAACACAATTGCCCTACTGATCACTTTAGTTCGCAGTTATATCACTTCGAAGTATTCGCTCGAATCGCCAATTCAATACTGACTCAGTCGCGGTCCTTACTGGCCTTATATAGGCCCCTTCCACTGAAATATCTAGAATGTTTGAGCACATACCGGTCCAGACCAACTAGGTGTAGAAAGTTCTAGTACATATGGAATTTTATAGAAAGCTCTCCTAGTTCTGCTACTCGATACTAGATGGCGCTGGTGGCATTAATTATGTCGCGCAACACTGCCCCGTCCTAAGACATGCTCGTCCCTAGCATTATCGGCCCCATAATAACGTGCCAGTCGATCGTCCATGTGGCATGTCCATGACGATCTTAGGACGATCGACGATTTGGACGAGTACCTCTTGCACCAATCTGTATCCGGTAAGCTACGTTATTGATCCTTGTCACAATCCGGTACGGTCCGTCCCATTTAGCTCGAAACTTAGGAAAATCCCATTTGCTGCGGACTGGATTGTGCAACCACACTAGTGAACCTTCGTCGAACCCTTTGTTGTTCATTTTGCGGTCATACCGGGTTCTCATCTTTTCCGACATTTGCTGGCCCGATTGTCTGACGTGCTCATAAATGTCATTCATTGTGTTCCGCAAGTCATTTGCATAATAGGTAATACTGCGGGGGACATCAGGTGGTCTTCCGATGATCAGGTCTGCAGGCAGCCGTAATTCTCTTTCAAAGTTTGCGAAAGCTGGTGTCACTGATGTACTTTCGTGAACAGCGCTTCGATATGACAACAAAAACGGTTGTATGTGCTTGTCCCAATCTCGTTCCTGATTTTCCACAACTTTTGCTAGGTACCTCTCCAATGTCTGATTAAACCGTTCTACCATTCCATTAGATTGCAGGTGGTAAGAAGTTGTTCTTATTTTATGAGTACCCATAACTCGGAAAGTTTCCTGGAATATTTGAGACTCAAAATTCCTTCCTTGATCGCTGTGAATCTCCAAAGGTCCACTTAGTGAACTAATCCATCACAACGATGAAATACTTGTTAGCACTTTCACTTTCCAGAAACGGCCCGCCACATGAACGGCTATTCTCTCCCATGGTGAATCAACATTGTACAACTTCAATGCAACTCTACTACGAGTCTGAGGTCCCTTTACAGCCGCACAACTTGTACATTTGCGACATCAATCCCCGACATCGTCACGACAGTGGACCCAGTAAAAACGTTCTCGGATCTTCAGTAGAGTTCGTTTAACTCCCAGATGCTGAACCTGAACAACCATTATGGTACAGCTGTAGCACATCCAGTACTTTAGCTTTAGGTACAATTATTTGCAAATGATAACTGTCTCCCCGACCATTATCCCATTTACGGCACAGAACTGCATCCTGAAGCTGTCCCAGTGGGCCCAATAGCTTTTCGTGGTCGAACTAATCGCTGCGATGTCGCTCCACTTGGGCTTGGGAGCACTGGCGCACAACAATATCTCTAAATTTCGTTTGATCACATTATTGGCGAGATAAACTTTGCGGGAAAAAGTAACATTTTGCATGAGATTAAAATTAATCGGTAATATGCGATTCCCGATTGTTTAATGAATTTATAAAAGCTGTTAAGTATACAATATACATTTTTGAAGTCGGTAAAAGACGACGCGTTTTGCGAATCTATCCTTAGTATTGTCAAATTAAAAAGTTCAATTATGTATCCGGTATATCCGGTCATTCAAATAAGTGCTGATTATAGCTGGTTAGATAGTCTCATAGACTTCGCCTGTTCCGATTGCCTTACATATAAGTATATGATCGAGAAATAAATTTTATAGACAGTGTTTATTTATTTTATATCCACAAGGTTGCCATATTATTGAGTACAAATTATTTTGAAACTACAAGTTCGGCATAAAATAGAAGAAAATTTAATATTATAGGAAATAAATGTATCAATCCTTTTAACATACTTATACTTAGTTAAAACTTTTAACACACACACACACACACACACACACACACACACACACGCGCGCGCGCACACGCACTTTTGTGTCGCACGTCACTTTTTTGTTTCATAGACTTACAAATCATAACGATGCTAAATAAGTTTCCACTTCAAAAATCCATTATTATAGTGAATAGAATTTATGGCAGTGTACAACTACCTACATACACACGTATGTATGCTTGTACGTGTTTGTGTATGAGTATTTGTGTGTTTAAATACGATTATAATTAACTAGCGATCCACTCCAGCTCCGCCTAGGTAGGATTAATTAATTTTCATTGTTTAAATGTGTTTCATGTTGTCATTTAAATAATGCACACATCATTATTTAAATTTCGGATAGTCAATAAAAACATTTTTTAATCCATGTTTTTTTTGATATAATATAGCCTAGATCATTCCTGTGCATTGCACACTATCGGTTCGTGAAGTTTCATTAAAATAGGTTCAGCCATTCCAAAAATTAGACCGGACACAAAGACAGATTAAAATTTTAAAATTGGTTATATAAATAACCCCCTAGGCTTAAGAAGCGAGTTATTCAAATATTACAGAGAGACTTTTACGTTTTACAGCAGTATTATGCGATTTTGCAGCTGTATTATACAATCGGCGTGTCCGAGAAAGAGCGTTCCGGCCAATTAGTGATAGGCGTGCAAAACTGAAAATTATTTGAAAATGTTAATATAAATCAAATAGGTTTATTACGTAGTATAGCCGCGCTGCAGCTGTATTATATTGGTAGCACGAGTGGGTCGGCTCGACCGGGACAGAACCACGCTCTCACAGAACACCAGCGTAAAATAACAGCGTAATGCTGCTGTGTTTCGTATGGTGAGTGTAGAGAACTGGAGACCCGTTTTACTGGAATTGAGGCATTCCATCTTAGTCCTCAGGGATGACAGCGCATTTGCATTTTGATTCTTTATTGAGGAAAAATGTGGATGACTATGGGCCAGAGCATCCACTTACCATCAGGTGGACTGTGTGCTCTTTTGTCACCCAACCCAATGCTATAAACAAAAACATTTCAATTATAGTCATATGTATAGATGAAGGGTATGCTAATTTCTAAACGTATTACTCATTCGTTCCATCTGAATTACACATACATACATCATCGCTACGACCTTCGCGTGTAGGTCAGATCATTTAGTCTAGATTTAATATGCATCTGGGCACCCACAGGTAAAGCTTAGAGCGGAGGTGTAACTGTAAATTATTCGTCTTCCACAATTTAATACGATTTATTTTTGCACTCATATTCTCTGTCGTCCCCGAAATTATTCAGTTCTAGCCTCCTCACGAGACTTTGATAGCCGCAGTGATGTCATAGTCCATATTGTAAGTCTAATGTTTTAAATCAAAACTTTATACGTGGTAGAGCCATACAGTTAGAGCGCTAGAGTAACACAATTGTAATATTATGGTTGTAGTACCAATGAGTCAGCTCAGGCGGGGAAGGGCCACGCTCTAACAGAATACCAACGTAAAATAGCAGCTTAATGCTGCTGTGTTTTGTTTGGCGAGTGTAGAGAACCGGAGAGCCTTTTTACTGGAAACTAGGCATTCCATCGTAGTCCTCAAGGGTGACAACGCGTCCGCATCTTAATCGAGGATAAATGTAGATTTGTGATGAAATGTAACCGTGTGCTCGTTTGTTTTATTTCGCATGCAAAACTTTACCCATTTACATTATTTAATAATATAGAATTATGTTCGCCGCATTAAGCACTTTGTTGCCATATTGCGTAGGTAATTAGACGTCCATGTTCCTTACTAGCACTAATACTGGAATTGAAAGATGGAAAAAAATCCTCCATTAAGTATAATATAGTTTTTAAACTTACTCATAAGTCCACCGCTGAACATAGGCCTGCCCTAAATAATTAATATAAATAAATAAATAATCCATCGACTTCCTGCAATCTTTCCAGGTCGTCACTTCATCTACGAGTACGGGGCTGTCACTCGAGAACCCTTTTCCGCATCGGTCGTCGGTTCTTCGAGCTATATGACCAGTTCATTGTCACTTCACTTTACTATTAGTTCACTTCACTTTACTACTAATCCGTACGGCTGTATGAGTCACTCTGGTTCTATTACGGATATCCTCATTTCTAAGTTTATCACGTAGAAAACCTCCGAGCATAGCTCTCAGATCTGTCTGTTCAGTTGCCGGTATGCTGTCAAATCTGCTGAAAACTGCAGCTTCATTTCCCGTCTAACAGTCATGAGATTGAGAGGGTGATCGGAGAGTTTTTGTTTTCTTCTGCGACGGGTTTTACAGAACTTAGCTCCGACCACATGGATAATTTCCACGAGCTAGTCATTCATATCATCCACTGTATTGCAGTCTTCTAGGCAGTGAAAACATTTTGTAACTCGAGCCGAAAGTTTTCGGAACTTTGGATTAGAGCACAAGGGGGACGAAGCGTTGACTTCATTAGGCGAGATCTCTCCAACTTAACGTTGAGGTTCAGTGTGCCACTAACCATTCAGTGATCACTGCCAGTTTTCACTCTCGCGGTCACTGAGACATAACAGAACAGTTACCGTCTAGTCGGCATAATGAAGTCAATCTCAATTTTTTGCCGAACCGTCGGGGCTCGACCAGGTCCACATTCTGTTGGGCCACTACTGGAAGTAAGGGTTCATGATAAAGAGTCCCACTTTCTCTAGCTGCTGGCACCTTGGGTTCCGTTGCCCTATTCTGAATTTCACTACTTTCAGCTCAACGTTCTCCCTTGTGCCTAGTTTTGCGTTGAAGTCTCCCATTAACACCGTACAAGTAAGTTTTCCGCCACCTCCTCATTGGGATGTGCCGAGGTTGGTGCGTAATACCGTTCGGTGATTCCGAGTATAAAGTACGCAACCCTCGTCGACAAACTCACAATCTTTACAACGTTGTTAACGAGAGACTTGTGGACGATATATCCGACACCTCCTTGGGACAGATGGTCACCCTTCCGGTGATAAAACAAGTTGCTAGATGCAAGGATTATCTTGTCCTCCCCCTGTCTTTGAACCTCAGATAATCCTATAATATCGCAGCGCAGCTTGTCTATCTCTTCTTACATCTCCAGGATCTTCTCGTCAGTCCTCAGGATACGAGCGTTATATGCCGCCAGGTCGAGTCATTTTAGGTGGCAACCGAATCTCCAACGGAGATTTTTATCATTCCCTGCCCCGCTATTACCGTGGTCGCTACCGTAGTCGCCGGGGACTGGAGGCCGTTTAATTATGTCTTTGCTCATGAGGGGTGGTATTTTTCCATAGTTTCCACGCTTTGCGAGCGGATTGGCAACCGCATTTTTTATTGTATTATTGTTGTTATCAGGAAGATGCTGCTTACATTATTTATGCCCATCTCCTGCCTGTCTCCCTCTGTCGCCTCTTACGACACCCACGGGAAGATATGGGGTAGTGGATATTCTTAACCGCCACTACACGGCATATAAAAGTCCACCGCTGAACATAGGTCTCCCTCATGGACTACCTCATGGGAGGATTTTGCCATAGTTACCACGCTTGGCAAGAGGGTGTGCAACCGCAGTTTTTTCTTATTTTGGGTTGTTATTGAAATAACTGGCTTTTATTAAACTCTATGCTAAATATATTTTTAAAAATATTGTTCTGTCTGTCTGTCCGGGTAAATTTCGAAATATCTGAACCGATTGTGACGAAACTTTACGAGCAGATAGATATCAATTTAGGTTAAGTACATTTTATTAGAAAAACTATTTAATTCATTTTTAAGAAACATTGAAAAAATAAATGATCTTTGATTACCTTATCTAAATCTATTCTATCTAATCTTATCTAATCTAAGTAACGCCACATCAATATTTTCTATTCAAGCGAACATGGGACTGGTCGATAGTGTAATTATAAATATTGCATTAAAATCTTAATTGCCGTGGGTTCGCGGCGTAAGAGAATCTGTCGCATCATTTCGTCTCGCGAGTTTCGTAAGGGACGACTATGGTAAATGAATAATATGGCTTCCGATAAATAATCGGAACGGTCGCGGGCAACAGTATCAAATTCTCGAAAGGTTTGGTAGTGCTGTCGTTTCTACTGCTGCTGTCAATACGTCTGCCAAACGTGATAATTATAGTAAAACCACCCTATCTACAACGGGAGAGTAGAACTGTTTGACTTCACCGACTGGTGAAGATGAAACTATTTCTTTGCTGGAACCTTCCCATTCCCAACGATATCCTAAATTTTATTATGTCAAAATTTTGTGAGGAATTAGTGACAATTATAGGTATAGTGACTTAAGCTTTCCTTGTCCTGTGAATCATATATGAACATTTTGATCGTTAAACTATTGTGTCTAATTTGTGGGCGGGGAGACTGTTAGGAAATAAATAAGTTACTTAATAAAAAATAAAAATATAAATTTCTTCGCAACCTTCCGCTAAATAAATATCATTAATATATATCTTCATGTAGACTCTACGGCGGCTGACCGCCAAGTGACTTAGCGGTCTGCCGCCGTAGAGTCTACATTACCTGAAGATGCCTCGTATCAACACGAAACACGTGTCGTATTATCGTCGATGGTGTGACTTACCTGGAATAGTGGTGTTGGGAGTAGTGGTGCTGGGACTAGTGGTGACGGAGTTAGTTGCATGCAATTGAGGGAGGGCGGGAGGTGCTCTTCAATCCAGGTAAGACACATCATTGTATTTATTTAGCGGAAAGTTGCGAAGAAATTTATATTTTTATTTTTTATTATAATGGATTTCCGCAAAGTAACGCCTGATTCTATCAATTATAAGTTACTTAATACTTTAGGAGACATAGCCCTTTTTTGGGAGAATTATAGTTTAATAATAATATTTTTTAACCCAAATACACTTTAGACAAAAATAAAAAGTTATAGAATTATATTGACAAGACTTAATCCGACTCAATACTATATATATATATATATATATATATATATATATATATATATATATATATATATATATATATAGCGACAGTAGCCCAATGGCAGGGCGCGGACCGCGAACTCAAAAAGGTCGTGGGTTCGAATCCACCATTCGACTACTGGCGTGAACCACTCGTAACACAAGCAATTTAAGCTTACCACGAGTGGTTAAGGGGAATATTAGTAATGTTTATAGCATTGTTAATATTTTTTTTAAAAAATAAGGGTATCTTTAGTAACCGTGCTAGGTTACAGACCAGTGTTATAGCTGCTAAGCCCTCCCCATTGAATACAACTGAATAGAATAGCTCGAATTCAAGTTAGAAGCCTCCCCAGAAAACGCCGTTACTGTCTGCTTTTGAGATGTGATTCCTATTTTAAGATTTAGTGAGCAATTGGTGATTTTCATTTACTGGAATTTAACATATCGCTCTAACGAAACCGGAGTTATTCATGTTAGGAAGGATTCCGGTTTGAATATTATCTTAATAAATATATCAGAGAATAACTCCAGTATGCCTATGTCTTTCGCTATGAAATTTGTGTCAAGATTCAGTGAATAATTGGCGACAGTTTTAGGGAGGATTCCAGTTTCTTTTAAGAATTATGGTGACAAACGAGGACACAGTCCACCCGATGGCAAGTGTATGCTGCGGCCAGTAAACATCTACATTCATCCTCGATTAAGAATCAAAATGCATATGCGTTGCCACCCCTGGGAACTAAGATGGAATTCCTCATTTCCAGTAAAAGGGTATCCGGTTCTCTAACGTCACCATACGAAATACAGCAGCAATGGGCTGCTATTTTACGCTGATATTCTCTGCGAGCGTCGTCGTTCCCCGCTTGAATTAACCCATTCGTAGTACAACCATAATATAGCTGCAGCGTGGCTATAAAATCGGGCTGATGAAGATAAAGTTATTTTCTGTGTTGTTACACTCTTACCCATTTCACACGTCAATGCAGCGCGCTCACTGTTGTCTTTCGGTTTGAATGATGCCGAAGCCAGCATTACGGTCAAGCATTTCATCTTAGTCTTCAGAAGCCATAATGTAGTTGTTAGTTCTTCCTTCTTTAGTTTTAGTTGCACCACCATTCCATTACAGGCGTACTAGTAGCACTCTATCATTTAGTGTCAAGTTGTTAAGTCGTTTTTAGGGTTCCGTAGTCAACTAGGAACCCTTATAGTTTCGCCATGTCTGTCTGTCCGTCTGTCCGTCCTCGCTTAATCTCTGTGACCGTTAGCACTAGAAAGCTGAAATTTGGTACCAATATGTGTATCAATCACGCCGACAAAGTGCTAAAATAAAAATTGGAAAAAAATGTTTTATTAGGGTAGCCCCCCTATATGTAAAGTGGGAAGTGATTTTTTTTTTAATTTCAACCCTAACGTGTGATATATTGTTGGAAAGGTATTTAAAAATGAATAGGGGTTTACTTAAAACATTTTTTGATAATGTCAATAATTTCGGAAATAATCGCTCCAAAAGTAAAAAACAATGTGTCCCCCCCCCTCTAACTTTTGAACCATAAGTTTAGAAAATATGAAAAAAATCTGAAAAGTAGAACTTTATAAGGACTTTCTAGGAAAATTATTTTGAACTTGGATGGAGTACCCACTACCGGGAGCAGTTGCAGGAGCGCGGATCGCTGCTGGAGCGCGAACATAATAGATACCCACCTTTAAACTCATAAGTGGGAACACTTATTGTGACGGATGGGAAACTGCGGAACTCTACACTGAGCGTGGCCCGACACGCTCTTGGCCGGTTTTTTAAGTTATTATACGTGGTAGAGCCATGCTACAGCTTTGTTAATAGTACAGCTGTAGCACGAATAGGTCGACTCGGCCGGGAAGAGACCACCAGCTTAAAATAATGTTGTTGTGTTTTGTTGTTTCCTTCTTACTGGAAAAAAGACATTACTATATAATCAAGGATTACATATTAGTCCTCACGGCTGACAACGCATCTACGTTTTGATATACAAACGAGGATAAATGTAGATGTCTATGGGCTACAACAACCACTTACCATCAGGTGGACTGTGTACTCGCTTGTCACCCTTGTCCTAAAAAAAATATATTTTAAGAGCAACGAAAAAATAAAATTTTAAAAACACCAATTTCAAATATCAGCTGACTGTTTACGATAGCTGTATTCAAATGGGTTCCGCAAGGTCGATGATGTAATTGCCTAGTTTAGCGTTAAGACGCGAGCCGCTGGTACTTATAGTCGTCGATATCTATATGACATAGATGTAACTATGTTTTATGTATTTTTGCATGACATCACCACCACGGCCGCGCTTGTTTACGATTTGTTAGATTTATTTTAACATTCATTTCATAAATACGTAGGTAATATATTTAATACGTAGAGGTCAGAATTTCGGCTACTACGCCGTTACTAGTTTCGAGGTGGAATTTGTTCCGTCTGGGGCCGGAGCCAACATTTGTACGATCACTCAAAGCTTCCTAGTAGGTTTTGAATTCTAAAATGTCCCAGAATTTGCATCTGTATTGCATCCGCAGTAAATAATTTACTGCGGGTGCGTATGTATGTTTCGGACGTTAGTTCGAGTATCTCTAACGATGCTGTATATGTATAATAGTGGTGGTAAACACATTTACAATAAATAATTGTTTTACTATATGATTAAGTCAAGGTCTATGCAAGCAGGCAGGCATTGTAATTTCATTAGAAGTGTTCACTCTCAATTTTCTTCACGATTGGAGCGAGGTCGATACGAAAAGAGTTTATATGATGTAACGGTAAAGGCGCCATAGAGAATATAATATAGAGAATCGAAAATCAATGACGCCTTTATAAAAATTCGCCTAAAATTCCAATTGCAGGTTTTCGTCACGTACGTACGAATACATAATATAATTTTATTTATTTATTTAACCTTCATTGTTGTTGTCTGCCATTCAACCCGTGGTGTGATGAAATATTATGGCAGGTGCAAATACATACTAAGATATACATATCATATACCGAAACTTTAAATATAGTGTATGTAAATTGTAATTAAATGAACAAAAAACGTACCTTCAAGGGTGTTTCATTATTGTCTCGCGCTGTGTATTATTAATTAGCGAATACCCTCTTCAGTATAATATATATAAAGTTTCACATTATTAGCATCATTACGCTTTTAGTAATTGATCTATAAACATCTTCATGTCTTAGACATCCGCGCATTGTACGAAATTGGTGTACAGAACTGTCATAAAATACCTTATAAAGAAGAACAAAACGCGCACGGAAATAGAAATGTAGACAGTTTACGTCGTTTAGTCGTTGGAGATGAGAATTAAAGCATGGCAGGGAGTAGCTAGAAGATGACCCCATGTCAGGGCGGCCAAACACTGCCGTTAAGGAAGAAAATATTGAAAAACAAAGAAACTTGTTGTAGAAGATCGGCGAAGCAAGGAACGAATCGGCGATATTTTGCATACTCATTTGCTCATGCAAAAGGTATGCACGATGTGCCAAAAACGATGGACCAAAAACGCTTACTCCGCTGGACAAGTAGCGTCGAGTCACAACTTCGCAGGAGTTTTTGGACATCTGTGGCGATAATCCTGACGATATTTATTCTCGCATTGTCACTGTTACTGTACGATCCAGAGTCAAAAGAAGAGTCACTGCAGTGGTTTGAAAAGGGAGAAAAGCCGCCACGGATATTCAAAGTGGAGCGATCGGCATCTAAGCTCATGGCCACTGTTTTATAGGACTGTGAAGGGATTTTACTAATTGACTACCTTCCTAAGAATAATAGAATGAACGGGAACTAATGCGCTGCATTCTTGATTGAAGTGCGTCAAGTGGTTGTCAAAAAAAAGAAGAGGCAAACTGGCGAAAGGAGCATTGTTTTTTTTAACACAGTGCACCCGTGCACACTGCGCGAGTTGCAGTCCAGACCAAGCCCCCAGCGATTTTAGGTACTTATTTTCAAATTTGAAGAATGACCTCCGCGGACGAAGATTATCGAGTGACGACGAAATGAAGGCAGCGGTAGTTGAGCATTTCGAAGGCTAAGATGGCGAATATTTGTTCACACGGTTAAAAACCTTTTATGTCAAATGTAAGAAGTGCCTTGAAGTAGAGGGAGATTACATAAAAAAATAAATTTACTTATACAACATGTAACATATTTGACGCACATCGAGAAAGTAGTTTGTTCAGAATCGTTTACTGAATAGATTCCTATCATTTTTAATATAGGTAATTTTTATCCCAAAAATAATTAAAACTACGTAATTTATAGTCACACTAAATCTGTACAGTCAAAACAAACTGAAATGGACCGTAACTTAAGGCAATAAGACTTTTAAGAGTGCAGTTTTATTTGTGTTATTACTAATTCTGTCATTCAATAAAAAAAAAAGAACTTTATTTCAAGCACGTTAAAGTCTTTGCGTTCGTGGATTTGTACTGTGACAACAACATTCTTCCGGAATTAGTATAACTAATTTAATAAATAATCAGTGCATAAAAATGTTTAACTAAAAATTCAGTGTATTACTTAATTATGATTATAACATAATATACTAATTGGGGTGTCTGAGGGTGTGCGTTAATTACGTTACATATTGTATATACATACATTATGCCTATACGTATACCTTTCTATTAGCATTTTAAATACCCTAGGCTCAAAACCTTTCAGCCGCCCCTCTTAGTTATAATATATACGTTAGATATGTATGTGTATGTATGTATCGAAATATATCATCATTATTCTTAACGTCCAACATCGCTTCGTTCCAAAAAAAAGTCCAATTTTAAAACAGTCTTTACTTGGCGGTCTTCTTACGTTTATTCGGGCAAGGAGTTCCATAAGTTGTCGTTGTTCGAATAAGAGGTATTGTTGGTGAACCCAGTGAAATGAGGTGGAATACTGATCTTATTATTCGATGAGAAGCGAAGAACCTTATCATGAGTTGAAAAGTGATGTTGAAATTTGTCCTTGCGATATGTTGGAGAAGTTGGATTATTTAAAATTGAGAAAAGAACAAGCAGAATTCTAAAGTTTCGTCTTTGTCGAATACTGAGCCATTTCAGGCTCACAATCCGACAAAGACGAAAACCTTCCTATATTCATAATACAAATTTATCAAATAATACTATATCTAGAAGGCCTATTCACGCCTCAATACCTAGCAACCAGTATTATAATATTCTATGCTAGCAACCGTCGGTGTTAGAGTTATATGTTAAAATTCTTGTGATTTTTATATCCTGATAAATTTTAATTTTAAAATTCGTAATGAGCCGTGCTATTTCTGGGAGCTTAAAAGTTTTAAATCATAAATCGTGGGTATAATAATAATTATTGAAATTACACTTTCCAGTCGCTGAAATGTCAGAACAGTCGCGAGCGCAGGACACCGTGGAGCAGGTGACACAGAACGTGAAGGACGTCAAGCTAGAGAACGGGAGCTCGCCGGGAGCGGCCAATGGAACACCTTCAAAGAACGAGGACAATGTCATAACATTTAAAGTAAATAATTTTGTTTATCTATGGTATTTTTAATTCAATGTAAAATAGGACATTGAATTTTTTTAACGTGGTAGAGCCATGCTGCAGCTATATTAATTGTATAGTTGTAGCACGAATGGGTCGGCTCGACCGGGGAAGGACCACGCTCTCACAGAATACCAGCATCAAATAGCAGCTTAATGCTGCTGTGTTTCGTATGGTGAGTAGAGAACCGGAGACCCTTTTTACTGGAAAAGAGGCATTTCATCTTAGTCCTCAAGGCTGACAACGAGTCTGCATTATGATTCGCAAACGAGGATAGATGTAGATGTCTGTGGGCCACAGCCCATCCATCAGGTAGACTGTGTGCTCGCTTGTCACCCTTTTCATATAAAAAAGGACGCGATAATATTGCAGTTATGCCAGGCACATTTTCTATTTCCAGTATACCTACAACCCAGTGTTTCTATTAACTAAAACATAAAAATTTTCAAACTGTTCTTATTAAATCCTCTTTGTCTGTCACTAACGTTTTACATCACGGCTGTTGATATCACGGAAATATAAAAATATATTCCGTGATTGATATAGATGATTGAATTTTTTTCTGTTATTCTGTTACCACTAGATGTGAGATTAAAAATTAAAATGCTTGGCCCTAAGTTCCTTATAAACATAAAAAAAAATATTGATAAAAATAAATAAGATGCTAATCGAGTTCATTATTTTACTGATTTCGAAAGAATCATACTTAAGCTATGTCGTATGAACTTAGCTCCGACCGCATGGACTGTTTCCACGAGCTTGTTATTCATCGTTTCCGGGACACCCGAGATTTTGAGTGAGATTGAGAGGTTCTATGGGCAGCTGTACACATCATCATTGGAGCCACACGCAAGTGTGAGTAACGATTCAAGAGCATGTCTTATCCGACACTATTCCGACGTTATCCCGGACGTCAGTCTGAGCGAGATTAGAATGGCTCTCCAGCACCTTAAAAACGGCAGGGCCCCAGGTGAGTATGGAATTACAGCGGAGCTTCTGAAAGCGGGTGGAACAGAAGCTCTTCAGTTCCGTCCTCATGGTGGCACTACTCCGGAGGCGTGGAGCAGAAGTGCGGTGGTCTTGTTCCTTAAGAAAGGCGACAACGCTCTCTTGAAGAACTACAGACCGATTTCCCTTCTGAGCCACGTCTACGTGCTGTTTTCGAGAGTCATTACGAATCGTCTCGCACGCAGACTCGACGACTTCCAACCTCCCGAACAAGCCGGTTTCCGAAAAGGCTTCAGTACCATAGACTACATACATGCCCTGCGGCAGATTGTACAGGAGACCGAAGAGTATAATCTGCCACTTTGCCTGGCGTATGTGGACTATGAGAAAGCCTTTGATTCCGTAGAAATTTAGGCGGTGCTACAGTCCTTTCAGCGGTGCCAAATTAACTGTCGGTATATCGAAGTGCTGAAGTGTTTGTACAGTAGGGCTACGATGGCTGTCCGCCATGTACAGAATCAAGCTCGAAACATATCCAACTGCAGAGAGGTGTAAGACAGGGTGACGTTATATCCCCGAAACTCTTCACCGCTGCTTGGAAGACGTTTTCAAGCTGCTGGACTGGAAAGGATACGATATTAACATTAATGGCGAGTACATCACTCAACTTCGATTTGCCGACGATATAGTCCTTATGGCCGAATCGCTGGAGGACCTAAGCACTATGCTCAGTGACCTCAGTGGCGTCTCCCAACAAATAGGTCTTAAGATGAACATGGACAGAACAAAGATCATGTTTAATGTCCATGTCACACCTATGCCGGTAGTTGTTGGGAGCACTATGCTCGAAGTTGTTGACGAGTACGTTTACCTGGGATAAATAGTCCGACTAGGTAAGTCCAACTTCGACCGAGAGGTCAATCGACGGATTCAACTCGGCTGGGCAGCGTTCGGGAAATTACGACACATCTTCTCGTCAGGTATACCTCAAACTCTGAAAACTAGATTGTACAACCAGTGCCTGTTGGCAGTGATGACTTACGGATCTGAGACGTGGTCCTTCACTGCTGGCCGTATGAGGACGCTCAAGGTCGCTCAGCGAGCTATGGAGAGGGCTATGCTCGGAGTTTCTCTGCGTAATAGACTCAGAAAAGAGGATATCCGCAGTAAAATCAGAGTGATCGACATAGCCCAACGGATTAGTAAGCTGAAGTGGCAATGGGCCGGCCATATAGCTCGAAGAACTGATAACCGATGGGGAAGAAAGGTTCTCGAGTGGCAGCCTCGTACTGGTAGGCGTAGTGTAGGGTGACCCCCCACTAGATGGAGTGACGACTAGGTAAGATATGCAGGAAGTCGGTGGGTGCAGGTGGCTTAGGACCGTGCTTTGTGGCATTACCTGGGGGAGGCCTATGTTTAGCAGTGGACTTGTGAAGGGCTGTAATGATGATGATGACGATATGTCGTATGAAAGACCTTGCACCTGCTGCGATATTTTCTGCTGTAACCTTAAATTTTACAACATCCCAAGACTCAGGTAAGGCAATAATTTAAAATAATAAATGTGTGTTTTATAGGACGCGTTTAAATTGTTTTCGAAATTCGGCGATCCTAAATCAGATGGAAAACTTATCACATTGTCCCAAAGCGACAAATGGATGAAGCAAGCCAAGGTTATCGATGGAAAGAAGATTACCACTACAGATACGGCCATTCACTTCAAAAAGCTTAAAATTTTAAAAGTTGGTATCGATGACTACCAGAAATTTTTAGAAGACTTGGCAAAAAGTAAGAAAGTTGAACTGGAAGAGATTAAAAGGAAGTTGACTACGTGCGGACAACCAGGAGTAACAACACATGTAAGCTTTTAACTCTATTAATAATACAAACAGTTTTATTATATTTGGCTATAGCACGAATGGGTCGCTAGATCGGGGAAGGACCACGCTCTCACAGAATACCAGCGTAAAATAGTAGCTAAACTCTGTTGTTTCGTATGGTGGAGAACTAGAGACCCTTTTGAATGATTGAGGCATTTCGTTTTAGTCCTCAGGGATGTCAACGCATTTTGATTGTATAGATGTGTACTATGTCTATGGGCGACAGCATCCTATTACTAGATGAACTGCGTGATAATTTAACATAATGCTAACCGTACAGTACCTAATGTTTCATAAACTGGAAAAGTCATGCTGACTTAGGTCGAAGAGGGATAGGCACTATGAAGTTTAAAATTCTTATTGTCTTTATCACCGCAAGCCAATTAATAATCTTTAAATATAATATGTATGTACATTGCCTTACAGTGGAGATGTAAAGACAATCCATCGTCTTATTTCGTAAAAATGGTGATATAAGAGTAGACTACGTAAAAAAACGATCATACAACTTGGTGTCAATTACCTCTTTACTCTACAAGAATACGATTACCTTATGGCATATCTCGAAAAGACTGGCCTAAGCGACCGACAGAATGGGTTCAGCCATAATCGGTCGACAGGGATCTTCTAGCGTATGTCACTCACATATCGGGCGAGGCTTTGGAGAAAAATGGAGAAGCATTGCCGTTTCCCTCGATGTCGCAAAGGCCTTTAGCAGATACTGGCATGCTAATTTTTTAGGCAAGCTTCCAGAGTTGGAAATATTCCCTGGTCTGTTGAAGGATTTTTTGAGTGAAGTCTCTGAGAGCCGTTGTAGTAGGCTGCGCTTCTAAGCCTACCTCTTTTAGAGGTCCGTTTTCTCCGCAACTCTGTTCCTGCTGCATATTAATAACTGCTAATGCCTGGTATTTATGTTAATGGGTACGCAGATGACAGGACACTTGTGGGGAGACACTAACTGAGTACTCAGAACCGTCGGGATCAAATCCAGTCCGAAATAGGAGATATAATAGAATACTATAAGTCGCCGGGAGCACACATATTTAGCAACTAGCTTTTTATCGCGGCTTCGCTCGCGTGGGCTTGAATTTAGAAACATCGATAATACTATTTCGTACTACAATTAGAAAAACTGGATCGGTTGTAGAGATACGTCGGTATCTGTGTCTATATTGGCAATATTATTATAGGCTACAGAAACACGGAAGTTAGTTTATCAGAATCACATAAATATCAAACGTCAAGCTACACCTTTTTTTATATAATAATTTATTTTATTTTGATAAAATGTACAAATTATTCCAATAAGTCTTAACTTAAAAATAGTCTACAATAACAGGCACCTGAACTAGGATTCAAATTCAAATTCAAATTCAAATTGTTTATTGCATGTCACATTACAAATTTAAGATGGTACAATTTTGATAGGTATTCATGTGACGCCCCGCAAGGGCATAGCAACACTAGAGGGCTAACTATTTTCGTATTATCTAATTTTTAAACATAAATTACAAATTATCATATCATCAACATTCAATATTATTTTATATAAATGAATTTAATTTAAAACACAATGTATGGTCTAAGTATTCTTACTTTATCGTTATTTATCGTCAAAAAATTCATTTAAATTATAGTAACATTTATTAATAATGTTACGAGCTTGAGGTTCGCGACAATAAAAATTGCCGATAAAATTACCTAAATTAACACTTTAATTTACTTTACACAAATTAAAGTTAAAACACTAATAATTAAACACACTAATTCACTTAATTCCGCTCCGAAGCTTCGCTTGTGTCGCTGAGTTCAACTCTGTCTCGATCGCATCTTGCGCCACCTATTTATTTAAATTAGCAAAATATCCGGAATGTTCAAGTAAACACGCGCAAGGTACCGAGAGTTCGAGTATAGATTTTCTAGAAACTTAGTTCTTCGGGTGGCGCTGTCGGTTGAGAGATCTGTGATGTCATAAACTGCAACGCTCCCCTCGCTCTCGTTCCTGACACTAGATGGCGCTAGTTGTGTCGTCGACTGGAGCGCGTAACACTGCCCCATCCTAAGACATGCTCGTCCCGAGCATTATCGGTCCCATAATAACGCGCCAAGCGATCCACATGGACGATCTTAGGAGTCCCTCTTGCGCCTTTCTGTATCCGGTAGGTCACATCGTTGATCCTGGTTACAATCCGGTACGGGCCGTCCCATTTAGCTTGAAGCTTAGGAGATTTCCCTTTGCTGCGGACTGGATTGTGCAACCACACTAATGAACCTTCGTTGAACCCTTTATTGTTCATTTTGCGGTCGTACCGGGTTTTCATTTTCTCACACATTTGCTGGCCCGATTGTCTGACGTGCTCATAAATGTCATTCATCTTGTTCCGCAAGTCATTTGCATAATCGGTTATACTGCGTGGGGCATCAGGTGGTATCCCGGTGATCAGGTCCGCAGGCAGCCGTAATTCTCTTCCAAAGTTTGCGAAAGCTGGTGTCACTGCTGTACTTTCGTGAACAGAACTTCGATATGACAACAAAAACGGTTGTATGTGCTTGTCCCAATCTCGTTGCCGATTGTCTACAACTTTTGCTAGGTACCTCTCCAATGTCTGATTAAATCGTTCCACCATTCCATCAGATTGCGGGTGATAAGAAGTCGTTCTTGTTTTATGAGTACCCATAACTCGGCAAGTTTCCTGGAATATTTGAGACTCAAAATTCCTTCCTTGATCGCTGTGAATCTCTAAAGGTACTCCAAAACGACAGAAGACTTCATGAACTAGTTTATCTGCAACTGTTGAAGCTTCTTGATTTGGAATGGCGAAGACTTCTGGCCACTTAGTGAAGTAATCCATCACAACCATGAAATACTTGTTACCGCTTTCACTCTCCGGAAACGGCCCCGCCACGTCAATGGCTATTCTCTCCCATGGTGCACCCACATTGTACAACTTCAATGCACCTCTACTACGAGTCTGAGGTCCCTTTACAGCCGCACAACTTGTACATTTGCGACACCAGTCCTCGACATCGTTTCGACAGTGGACCCAGTAAAACCGTTCTCGGATCTTCAGTAGAGTTCGTTAACTCCCAGATGGCCTCCTGAACAATCATTATGGTACAGCTGTAGAACATCCGGTACTTTAGCTTTAGGGACAACCATTTGCAAATGACAGCTGTCTCCCCGAACGTTTTCCCATTTACGACACAGAACTCCATCCTGAAGCAGCAAGCTGTCCCACTGGGCCCAATAGCTTTTAGTGGTCGAACTCATCGCTGAGACGTCACTCCACTTGGGCTTGGGAGCACTGGCCTTTATCCATTCCAGAATCGGCTTGATGTCCGGATCTTCCTGCTGTGCATGTAGTAAGCTGTCCTTCCACTCGTTGCTGAGGTGGTCTGCCCTGAGTATCCTCACGGATACCACTTCCTTACTCTCTTGCCTAGTACAATGTTTGCAATCTTCAGGACAAGGTCTTCTTGACAATGCATCTGCGTTGCCATGAGATTTCCCGCTGCAGTATCTGATAGTAAAGTCGTATTCCTGCTGCTGCTGGGCGGTGCTGTTAGCCGCACTTCCTTTCTGAGACCGTTCACCTTCCCTTCCTAGGGTGTGCTTAGGGCAGCTGGACCGAAGATGGCCCCTTTCCCCACAGCCATAGCACCTAGGGCTGTATCTTTTATTGTGGTCGCGAACCGTAACTGCTGTAACCTCCCTAGCGTAAGGTGAACGATGATCCTGTCGCCGCCAGGCAGTACCATTAGCTGCACTACCCTCTCGAGATCGATCAACTCTCCTTTCCACGGTTCGCTTAGGGCAGCTGGATCGAAGATGGCCCCTTTCCCCACAGCCATAACACCTAGGGCTGTATCCTTTGTTGCGGTCGCGAGCTGTAGCTGCTGCAACTTCCCTGACGCGATGGGAACGATGATCCTGCCGCACGGCTTCCACTTCCAGTGCATGGGCCAAGGCGTTCTTAAGCGTCTCGTGGTGCCCGAGCCTCACAGCAGCTCTGACTTCCAGGTCGCGGATGCCGTCGATGAATGTTTGCACCAGGTTCCCTCCAATGAGCGCAGGTACAGACTGGTATGCTTTACGAACCATCTTCTCCACCTCAAAGGCCCACTGCTGCAGGTTTTCGTTGCTGCGTTGCACGCGATCTTTAAGCTGCGCGCGAAAGACGTGTTCCAGGTGAGCGTCACCATATCTCGCCTCCAAGGCCTCAAGAAGCTGCTCATAGGTCACTTTCTTACCGAGAGCTTCCAACACAGTTAAGGCTTGGTCGCGCAGGCCTAGGGTGAGTGCAGTCATGGCTTGGCTTTTATTCCAGCCGTTCGCCTCCATGACGGCCTCGAACTGGATTTTGTAGGCCGACCAGGAAGAGGTCCCGTCGAACGGCGGCACTTTGAATCCACGTAGCGAAGGTGTTGCAGCTACTACGGGAGCTGTAGTTCCATCCCCAAGTTTGAGGTCGTTTAGCGTTTTCTTCACGTCAGCCATCACGTTGTCAACCCGATTGATCACATGGTTGATTCGGGTTTCATGTTCTTCGATTCGGGTTTCAGCTTCCGACAGGCGGTTGTCGTGTTGAGCAACCCTATCCTTCACCTGCCTTATCTCTTTCCCAAAGGTAGCGTGAAGGTCCTTCATGAGGAACATCTGCTCTTCCGACCGACGAGCCTGTTCCGCCTGCTGACGGACCTGTTCCTCTTGTCCGCCCCGCAGTTGAGCTTCCAAACGACGGACCTGTTCCTCCTGTCGACGAGTTTGTTCCTCCTGCTGCTCTTTCAACAGACGGGCCTGTTACTCTCGTCCGCGCTGCAGCTGCTCCTGTAGCATGGCCATCAGAGCACCTAAGTCAGGTGCCACAGACGTAGAAGCTGCTGACGGACCGGCTTCCGTGGCCAGCGGCTGGCCCTCAGACATCTGCGGCGTTGCACAACCAAATCTCCTCTGGTCCGTCTCCTGCTGGCGTTGACTTCGGGTACGGACACCCTCCGTTTCCTCCTTGGGTAAAATCGGCATTATTTTATCCCACTTCTGACACCAATTGTTACGAGCTTGAGGTTCGCGACAGTAAAAATTGCCGATAAAATTACCTAAATTAACACTTTAATTTACTTTATACAAATTAAAGTTAAAACACTAATAATTAAACACACTAATTCACTTAATTCCGCTCCGAAGCTTCGCTTGTGTCGCTGAGTTCAACTCTGTCTCGATCGCATCTTGCGCCACCTATTTATTTAAATTAGCAAAATATCCGGAATGTTCAAGTAAACACGCGCAAGGTACCGAGAGTTCGAGTATAGATTTTCTAGAAACTTAGTTCTTCGGGTGGCCCTGTCGGTTGAGAGATCTGTGATGTCATAAACTGCAACGCTCCCCTCGCTCTCGTTCCTGACACTAGAAGGCGCTAGTTGTGTCGTCGACTGGAGCGCGTAACAATAAGAAATATTTTTAATTGTTTATTAAATTGCACAGGATTTTCCAGGATTTTTAAGGAATTCGGTAAATGGTTATAAATCTTTATTGACATAACGTGAGGGCTGTTTGAAACTAATTTTAATTTGGAGAAGGGTATCTTAAGCTTATATAAATTTCTATTATTTCTTTTAGTCTTTTTAAGAGGTGAGTAGAGTTTTGGGTGTTTCCTAACAAATTTACAAGATTCGAGGATGTAGATAGATGTAAGTGTTAAAATTTTATTTTTAATGAAGTGGGGTTTACATGACTCCATTTTGTCCAAATTTATCAATATTCGTAGACACTTCTTTTGTAATATAAATAATTTGTTTACATCACAAGAGTTTCCCCACAAGATGATGCCATAGGAGAGTACGGAGTGAGCATGTGCATAGTAAGCCGCAAGGGCAGTCTTAAAATCTGTCACACGTTTAAGGTGTTGCAGTGCATAAATAAATGAGGATATTTTTTTGCAACTTTTTGTACGTGCTGTTTCCAACTCAAATGTGTGTCCAGGTCTATTCCTAACAAAGTGCCAGAGTTAACAGTTTCTAGTTTTGTATTTTTATAGTTAAACGATATTTGTAAACCAGTTTTTTGGTAGGGCTTAAATTGAATAATTTTAGTTTTATTAAGGTTAAGTTGTAAATTATGTAATTGTAGCCAGCCAGTAATTTTATCTAATGTATAGTTCAATTTTGTAGTTAAATCTGTGGAATTAGTGCAAGAGATTAAGATGGAGATGTCATCTGCATAGAGCACGCATAGATCGTCCAGTATGTTTGGGAGATCATTTATATAAATAAGAAATAAAATACAACCCAAAACGCTACTTTGAGGGATAGAGCCAGTGATGAGGGTTGCATCCGATCTGACATGAGTAATTTTGCCTATCTCGAAGTCGGTATTTTCAATTTCTACATATTGGAAGCGGTTATCAAGATAGGATTTGAACCAATTATGAGCTATTCCCCTAATTCCTGTTTGATTCAGTTTATCCAATAGAGTTCTATAACAGACTCTGTCATAGGCTTTACTCATATCGAGCAAGAGGCCTACTGCGATTTTTTTATCGTCGATTTTGTCTAGGATGTTTTTTACATATTTATAAATTGCTAAGGTGGTGGAGTGGTTTTTCCTAAAGCCATGTTGGTTCACGTACAAAATTTATATTTTTCATAAAATGAACAAAGACGTTTCGCCATAGCCGCTTCAAATATTTTAGCAGACGTAGGTAACAGAGCTATAGGTCGATAATTATTTATGTCAGTAGTTTCACCCTTTTTATGCAAGGGTTTGATTAGAGATATTTTGAGGGCATCTGGGAAGATACCTTCTGAAAAAGATTGATTTACCAATATTGTATAGGGGATGGTTAACAAATCAGCACAACTTTTAATCAAAATAGGAGTCATTTCATCAATGCCGTAGGATGATTTATGTTTGAGATTTGTTATTATGGTATTCATTTCATTAGTTTCTACTGGGCTTAAGAAGAGAGTGTTTTCGATGGATTTTGTTAAAGTTGTTTTATATAAGTTACAGTTATTTGAGTGTAAATTTCCTATAGATGCATAAAAGGTATTAAATAACTTCGCTACTATTTTAGGATCACATGATATATGTTTATCTGTTATTTATAGTTGAACATTTCTATATTTTCGTGAATTTTTGTTAGTCTCGTTATTTATGATTTGCCACATAGTTTTAGTTTTATTTTGAGAATTTTCAAATTTATATTTGTTACATAATTTTTTGGATAAATTGATGGCTTTTTTTAATATTTTACAATACTGTTTATAATGATATTTAAAATTTTCATTTTTGGTTTTAGAAACCAATAACTTTAAAAATCTTTTATAGCGACACGATGTTTTTAATCCTACTGATAAACCTGTATCTCAGGTGTATGTGCTAAAAGATACATTAACAAATATTTTACTTACTTACTTACTTACTTATCGTCACGCACAATCCCTAACGGGGTAGCCAGAGAGAACAGATCGCCAAGTGTCACGATCCTTACATACCTCTTTCGCTTCTTTCAGGTTCATTGACTTCTTCATACATGCACGTCTAGGTATCCGAGTACTCTTGACCCTCCCCTCTTCGAGCAATTTGCTCACATGGTCTTCGAAAGTTAGTCTCGGTCTACCTCGACACCTTTTAATATTTACTTTCGCTCTATATATTTTCTTCACCATTCGGTCTTCACTCATTCGTTCAACGTGTCCAAACCATTGGAGTACGCCCCTATCAATTTTTGTGATAAGGTCATCTTTCAATCCTGCCATATTGCGAATCTCTTCGTTTCGCTTTCGGTCGGCTATGGTAACGCCACACATTTTACGAAGAGATCGCATCTCCACTGCATTCAACTTGCTTTTATGCTTCTTCTGGCATACCCAGGTTTCGCTGCCATATAACAAAGTCGGTACCAACACTGCGTTATGTATTGCAAGGCGTGCACTCTTCACCACGCCTTGCCTTTTTATTAATGCATTCAGGGCACCATTGACTTTGTTTCCGGCAGCGACACGCCTATCCACATCTAAATCACATCTTCCATCCCGGCTGAAAGCACTCCCCAAGTATACAATTTCATTTACCTGTTCTAGACATTCCTGATTTACCCATATTTCACATTTCGTTCTCTCTTCGTCCTTTTCAAATACCAGAACCTTAGTTTTATTAGCATTCAAACGGAGACCTTTAATTTCACATTCCTCTTTCATACACGTGACTAATGCCTGCAGTTCTGCTTCTGATGGTGCAATAAGCACTGCATCATCAGCATACAGCAGACAATTAACTTTTATGTCACCCAATTTCACACCCAAACAGCTATCTTTCAGCTTCTGTAAACAGCTGTCGAGATACAGTATGAACAGCCAGGAAGACATGACACAACCCTGTTTTACGCCCGCTTGGACGCTAAACATGGGTGACAGGTCATGCCCTACCCGCACACAGGCTTTACAGTCATAGTAGAGTGACTGCACAGCCCTTAACAATCGACCATCCACACCATATCCCGGCAACAGTTCCCACATTTTCTTCCTTATAACCTTATCAAATGCTTTCTCCAGATCCACAAAAGCACAGAAAATCCTCTGGTTAACACTCAGAAGCTTCTCCGTGATCATGCGGAGAGAAAACATTTGATCCGTGCATCCTCTTCCAGGTCTAAATCCGCATTGTGCCTCCCATAAGAATCTTTCCGATTTCTCTTGCATCCTGCGTGTCAAAACCTTCGAATAAACTTTACTTGCTAAACTGGTCAAGCTGATCGCCCGATAGCTCCCGCAGTCAAAATGTGAACCTTTACCTTTATATAAAGGCACAATGACCGCGGATCGCCAATCATCCGGGACATCTCCCGTCCGCCAGCACAAATTGCACAGCAGATGAAAGCTGTCCCAGACGCGAGGCCCACCGTACTTGACCATTTCAGCAGTAACTCTGTCTAGTCCCGCAGCCTTACCACATTTCAAACTTCGAATCGCACGTTCAATCTCTTTCATGCTGATGACCTCAGTGTCATCGAGGTCCGTGTCTGGCGTGCCAGTCACGGCGTCACCCCCGGATCCTTCACTAAGATCATGACACGCATACAATTCTCTATAAAATTCACTCCATCGCTGCATGACGTCCGATTTTTCTGAGAGGACGTCATTGGTTCTCGAAAGCACTTTGTTCATTCTTAAAGCTGTCGCACCACTCCGGGACCTTCCAACCTCTTTCCAGAAGAGTTTGGAGTTTTCCCTAAAGTTGTGCGACAACCTCTCGTCCGCTTCTATTCTACACCTTTCACGTACTTCCTCAATCAATGTTTTCGCATGAACTTTCTGCAGCTTATATCTTTCTTTCATCTTCTCTCTCATATGCTCATCGTTACTAGAGGCTAAGTAGTCTAACCATGCTTTTTTCTTCTTTTTTACAGCTTCTTTCACTTCGTCATTCCACCATGCATCTCTTCTTTTACTACTACCTCTTTTTGTCGTACCACATACTTCTTCCGCTGCACTTACCATTCCATCCCTAAGGTTCTGCCATATTCTCTCCACACATTCTTTCCTGCCATCGATGGTGTCAAGCTTTTCGGCTACCCTCGTGTGATATTTGTCCCTAGTATCCGCTTCCTGAAGCTTCCAGCTTCGGATGCGACAGACCGACTGTGGTTCTGTTACTGCCGTCCGGTGGCGCCAACCCGCGAACAAACCCCTAAATCTAGTAATTACTAGATAATGATCCGTTCCCAGGTCAGCACCCCTGAACACTCGTGTATCCATCACCTGTTTTCGCAGTCGGTCATCCACCAGGAACAAATCAATCATACTTCTCTCATTCTTTCTTTCTCTAGTGTACATATGGATCTTCCTGTGATTAAACATAGTGTTTGTCACAAGAAGACCCTTTTCCTTGCATACAGCCAGTATAAGCTTGCCAGCATCATTAACCCTTTTATCTCCAAACTTTCCAAGCACCGACTCGTATCCTGGTCGAGCGATGCCTACCCATCCATTCAAATCACCACATACAACAGTTCTTTCGTTTCCCTTAACCAAATCTAGAACTTCTCTTACATTCTCCCAAAACTCCTCCAGCTCAGCCCTGGACGACGAAGCTACCGGCGCATAAACAGCCAAAAGGAATAACTTCGTCAGTCCCATTTTGAAGCGAACCCAGAGAAGTCTTGAGTTCACAACCTTGTATTCAGTCATAAGATCGACCAACCGGGACGACAACAGCACTCCCACTCCTTGGCAGGCGTTCTCGCTTTCCGGGACTCCGGACCATATAGCTAACGTCCCGCCAGGGAGCTCTTCAATACCACTGCCTTTCCGTTTGGTCTCCGACATACACACGACATCTAATTCTCTTTCTTTCATTATTTCGATCAACTCATTCGTCTTATCTCTCATGCCTCCTCTAACATTCCACGTGCCAACTCTGCATATATTAATCATTAACATCTCAAATATTTTCTGTTTCTTATATAAAATGAATAACGTACTAACTAATAAGGGTTATTTGGGTAGAATACATTATCATTAATTTACTTATGATATTAACTTAAAACAATCAGCAACTTCTCTGTATCATCGTATGACAAATTTTGTAACCATGTTAGAATTACCTTCTTACAGTCTGCCATTTTTAATGGATATATTTACAAAATTGCATTGACTTGATTATACAAAAAAGGGCCGAGAAATGTAAAAAATCTATGCATGAAATAATGCCTTATTCTAATGTTAGTTTCTATTACTTTATCTTTGCGCCTTTTATCAGTGACCTCTCTTCTATAAGGCAATCTTAAGTGCTGTTTTAGTAACGTGCTAATAACAAATAACTGGCGCAATGAGAGAACGTTATAGGATTTGTATAAGAGATGGGATGGAAATAGAATAGGACGGAATGTTGCAACTTTTAATACAGCTCTTTGAGCGCGTTCCAGTGGTAGTAGTGTAGTTTTAGCTGCTCCGCCCCAAGAGGTTATACAATAGGTGAGTATTGACTGACATAATGCGTAATATACTTGTTTTACTACCTTATTATCAGCAAAATAACGAATTTTTTTAAAAACAAACATTAGTTTACGAACTCTAATGCATAGGTGGTTTATGTGGTTTTTAAATGTAAACGTAGAATCTATAATTATTCCAAGGTACTTAACAGTTTTTGTATTAGAAATAACTAGGCAGTAACATTTAGACTCTGTGACTGAGTAACATTGATGTGCACAAAGTTCTGGAATGGTTATATGCTGGGTTGAGGTGCGCATAGAAAAATGAATATATTTGGTTTTGTCCGTATTCAGTGTTAATATGTTTTGTTGGAGCCATTTATTAACTCTATCAAAACCTTGCTGAAAATATGAATAAACCTTGTCAACTGTATTTGCGGAAAAAAGTGGCACGGTATCATCTGCGTAAGATATTATTTTACCTGAGTTAAGTTCAAGATTGCGAAGGTCATTTATATAAATTAAAAATAGGGTAGCCCTAATACACTTCCTTGAGGCACGCCAAAATGAGTATTTTTTTGTTCAGAGCTAACAACCTTATCGATTTTTATGCATTGATATCGATTTTCTAAATAATTCTTAAAAAGTTGAAGCTGCTTACCTCGAATACCTATGCTCTCTAACTTATTTAATGGGATAGGAATAGAAACCGTATCAAATGCTTTTGCAAGGTCAAGGAAAATGCCAATTGATTGGTTGCCTTTATCTAATTCTTGAGAGACGTAATCGGTCATTTCCTGCACAGCATCAGCAGTGGACATTTTAGGCCTGAAACTATATTGCATATTCGATAATATGAATTTACTTTGTAAATAATTCATTAATCTGTTGTTAATTAAATCTATACATATAATAAATCTGTAGAAAATCGTGTCTGTAATTCTATTATTTTTTGAAAAAAGCAAGTCCAGGGGACTAAACAAGCGGTACTGAAACCAAATTAGTAGTTTTTAGAATTTTTGTCTGTCTGTCTGTCTGTCTGTCTGTCTGTGTATTCAGGATTCACTCATAAACTACAAGACGGATTTACATGAAATTTTGTAAGTGGGTAGTTAAGAACCCGGGGCAACTTATAGGCTACTTTTTATCCGATTACGGAGCATCAAAAAAGAAGGTTACGTTTTTTTACCTTTCTTTGGAGTTAATTTTATAATAAGTGCATAAAATGTCATTAGTCTTAAGGTAGATTACATAAAGTTCTTAATTTGTAATGTATATTTATAACTGAAGCTTAATATACTATGTTAACCGTTGAAACTTAGTTTAAAACTTCACCGACTACGTTGTATGTTTATAAGACAGTGCCATCTATTATTAAAATGCAAAAAGTGTTACGTTTTCCCTTCAGGCACTAATAAATTATTTATTATACATATTAAAGTTTTATTAAAAAATATAAACATTTATAGAAGCTTTTTATATGTATGTATTGCTTTTAAATTTTGTCTATCGTTATGAAAATCAAGTTTAATTTAAATACATAATAGCGCCATTTAAGAAAAAGTAAGTTACAATGACGGCATCCACACCTTTTTCTGCCACCAGTGTGGCGCCACTTGTGAAGGTGAAGTGAGGTATAATATTTGACAGATATCAGGGCGGGGAAGTTAATTTGTTCGAAAAATGTAAAGGTTAATGTTTCTTTCTGTACTGTTGCTATATTTTATATTTTTAAAATTAAAAATACATAATATTCATGAAAGTAGAAAAATTTTAAAAAGTTAAAAATGTGCAAAAAATTAAAGAGCAAACCACTGACTCATTGTTTTGTGTATTAGTATAATACTCTAGAAACTGATAAACTTTTATTAAAAACTTACTTCTCCATTAAATGACATTGTGTAACAAAAAACTTTATCTCAGTGTCAACTAGCGACATCTGGTGAGCAGAAAATTATTAGCCCTCATTAAACAGTATGGTTCTCTAACTACGTCACTTCACGGCGACTATTTAAATATTAGTATAATACTCTAGAAACTGATAAACTTTTATTAAAAACTTACTTCTCCATTAAATGACATTGTGTAACAAAAAACTTTATCTCAGTGTCAACTAGCGACATCTGGTGAGCAGAAAATTATTAGCCCTCATTAAACAGTATGGTTCTCTAACTACGTCACTTCACGGCGACTATTTAAATTGTATATATTATTTGTATAAATACATAATAAACAATTATAATTTTTAGTTAGGTCCTTTTCTATCCTATAATAGGAATATAACTTTTTTTTTTTATGAAATATATATTGGTACAATGATAATTGTTTTATTTCACTATTTTCCGTTACGTTCCGTTAGATGTCATTGCTGAACATCTACCTCGCGTAGGTAAGATTTTTCGTGAGTTTTCTTAATGACACATTATTTTATATCTACTCAATATGATAATTTGTAAAAGTTGTTATATTTGTGATAATACTGTGTGCTAAGTTTTCTATTCTTTTACCTTTCATGACATCATATTACGGATTTACGGATTTCTGATATTTTGTCTTACGATACGGAATTAGTTGTTTGGATTTTTTAGACTGTAATAATATATTAAATTTAAATTAAATTAAATTGAATTAAATAATATTATTATTGTAGTCTAAGGTTAAGTGATCACTAAATTGTTACATACGTGATTACATTTTCGGATAAGGATTTTATTTTGTGTTTTGGTTGTTGAATAAATTTTAAATAATGCCGCAAAAAAAGAAAAGTAGTCTTTCTCAATACACTAGAAGGGCTAAAAGGATGAGACAAGTTCGATCGCAAGAGACAAATGAGGACCGTGAGCACCGTTTAGCTTACAATAGAGAACAAACTGCGGAATCTCGGGCATCAGAGTCCAGTTTTAATAATGAAACGCGCTTAGCTACAGATCGCGAACGTCACGCGTTGTCTCGCGCTTCGGAAACATTAACAAATTACTCTCAGCGTTTAAAAGTAGACCGTGAACGTCACATCGAGTCTCGAGCTTTAGAGACGTTTACGGAGCATTCAGAAAGGTTGACTGCAGACCGTGAACGTCATGCTGAAAGTCGCGCTTCAGAAACGTTTACGCAATATTCAGACCGCTTGACAGCAGACCGTGAGCGTCATGCTGAGTTTCGCGCTTCGGAAACATTTACGGAGTGTTCAGAACGGTTGACTGCAGACCGTGAACGTCATGCTGAGTCTCGCGCTTCAGAAACGTTTACTCAATATTCGGAACGCTTGACTGCAGACCGTGAGCGTCATGCTGAGTCTCGCGCTTCAGAAACGTTTACTCAATATTCGGAACGCTTGACTGCAGATCGTGAGCGTCATGTCGAGTCTCGCGCTTCGGAAACATTTACGGAGTGTTCAGAACGGTTGACTGCAGACCGTGAAAGTCATGCTGAGTCTCGCGCTTCAGAAACGCTAACTCAATATTCGGAACGCTTGACTGCAGACCGGGAACGTCATGCAAGATCACGTGCTTCGGAATCATTTACTCAATATGAAGCGAGGTTAGCAGCAGATAGGGAGAGCCGTTCGGTAAGTAGGACACATGAAACCCAGCAGGAGCATGACTTACGCTTAGAATTGGCAAGGGGATATTATGAAAATTCGCTTCAACACCGTAACGAACTTTTGTCTTTACAAAGGGAAAGAGTGCAAGCAATTAGGAGTAACGAGACAGAGAGTGAACGTGCAATTCGGTTACAAGCTGATCGTATTCGTACTTTTATAAATCGTTCACCCACCTTTACTCCGCCATCTATGGACAGAGAGAACTACACTGATCTCCCTTGGGTTGATAAAGAAAATAGTGGTTTTACCTACACTTTTAATATTGACTATAGTGAATTTGCCGAGATCGGAAGAATGATTCGCACTTGTAGTCATTGTCAATCACTTAAGTGGTCTAAAGAATCAAACGGGTTTTGCTGTTCAGCTGGCAAGGTACAATTGGAAATATTTCAAGAGCCCCCAGAACCTCTTAAATCGCTACTTAATGGGGACCATCCACATTCCAAGCAGTTTTTAGACAATATCCGTTCATACAATGGGGCATTCCAGATGACTTCTTTCGGGGCCAAGCAAGTGGTACATGGAACATTTATGCCTACTTTTAAAGTGCAGGGGCAAGTCTACCACTTAATTGGTTCGCTTTTGCCTGAGACAGAACCAAAGTTTTTACAAATATATTTCGTTTCTGATTACCATGAACAAGCCAATATAAGGAGGCAGAATTTCCCAAATTTAAACGCTAATGTTATCTCAGAGCTTCAGGGCATGCTTCATCAGGTCAACCCTTATGTATCCAATTTCAAAGCTGTACTAGAGTCGATCCCTCAAGATGAATACAATAATTATAAGTTTGTTATTAGCGCGGATAAGCGACCTTTAGTGCAACATTCCGGCCGTTATAATTCTCCATCCACCAATGAAGTGGCAGTTGTCCTGGTGGATCAGCAATGCGACAAGCGCGACATTATAGTACGCACGCGTGATGACCGCCTGCAACGAATTAGTGAGACTCATCGTTCTTACGACTCCTTACAATACCCACTTATTTACTGTCGCGGTGAAGATGGTTACAACTTTACGGTTTATCAAGTTGACCCCGCTACAGGAGCACCTCGGTTAGACAGAAAAGTTTCGGCTCTGCAATTTTATTGTTATCTCATGCAAATAAGACAACGTCGTTTTGTGTATTTACAACGATTTCGTGGCTTATTTAACCAGTTTATTGTTGATATGTACGCAAAAGTTGAAACAGAGCGTTTAGTATTCATTCATACTCATCAGAGACAGTTGCGTGCCGAAAATTATGTGGATCTTCATGATGCAGTACAGGGAGATACACACATAGAAAATTTAGGACGTTTAGTTATATTGCCTTCCAGCTTTATCGGGAGTCCCCGAAATATGAATGAACGCGTTCAAGACTCATTCTGTTATGTTCGCAAGTATGGTAGGCCAGATCTTTTCGTAACAATAACTACTAACCCTAAATGGATCGAGATTTCTCAAGAGCTGCTAGAAGGTCAAGCATCGTACGATCGACACGATTTAATTAGTCGAGTTTTTTATTTAAAGTTAAAGTTGTTAATCAACTTATTAACCAAGCAAAACGTTTTTGGCGCTACGTCATGCTATACATACAACGTGGAATGGCAAAAAAGAGGGCTGCCCCACGCTCACATTCTTCTATGGTTATTACAAAAAATTCGTCCTAATGACGTTGATAATATAATAAGTGCAGAATTACCAAATCCCACAAATGATCCTATTTTACATCAAATTGTTAAAACACAGATGATACACGGGCCTTGCGGTGCATTAAATAATAATTCTCCGTGCATGAAGGATGGACAATGTACGAAAAAATATCCAAGACCCCTTTTAAGAGAAACAATCACTGGTGAAGATGGTTATCCCAAATATCGGCGGCGTGCTCCACAGTATGGAGGATTCACCACAAAATTGAGAATGTTTGGACAAGATGTAGAAGTAGATAACAGGTGGGTAGTGCCGTACTCACCTGTGCTATCGAGAACTTTCCAAACCCATATAAACGTAGAAATGTGTAACAGTGTTGAATCAATTAAATACATTTTTAAGTATGTAAATAAAGGGACGGATCAAGCAACACTTGCAATGAGCAACGACAGATTTGACGAAATTACAAGATTTCAATCAGGGCGATACATAAGTTCTTCGGAGGCAGCATGGCGAATATTCAGTTTCCCAATAAGCAAGCGTAATCCCCCGGTAATGCATTTAGACGTTCACGTGGAAGGCGGACAACGCGTATATTTTCACCCAGACAATATTGTGGAGCAACTAGAAAATCCTAGACAAACAACTTTACTGGCGTTCTTTCGATTATGCGAATCTGACGATTTCGCAAGAACTTTGCTTTATGACGAAGTCCCAGCGTATTATACATACGATAAGCAACACAGGATTTTTAATCGTCGCCGACGTTGTATTCCTGTTGAAGGTTTTCCCAACCTTTTTAAAGAACATGTGCTCGGCAGAGTGTACACTGTACATCCCAATAACTCCGAATGTTTTTACGTACGTTTACTTTTGCATACAGTACGAGGACCCACATCATTTTTGGCTTTGAAAATGTTCAACAACACTCAATATCCTTCTTTTCAAGCTGCTTGCCGGGTTCGAGGGTTATTGGACGACGACCAGCACTGGGACAACACCCTCGCTGAAGCATCTGTTAGTGATAGCCCGCGTCGTTTACGGAATTTATTTGCGGTGTTGTTAGTATTTTGTGGCCTTTCAGATGCTAATCAACTTTGGGTTAAACACCAGAAAAGTTTAGCTGAAGATTACATTAATTTTGAACATGGTGAACTAAATCAAGAGATGCTCAATGATGTATTGAATCGTTGTTTGTGTGATATACAAAACACAGTTTTTTCAATTGGTGGTAATCCCTTAATACGCTATGGATTACCTGAACCAATCTTAAATGTCGAACAAACTAATCGAGAGTATGCAACGGAATCCAATTACGACTCAGAGGAACTGGCCCAAATTCTTCAAGTAGGTGTACCTATCATGACCCCCGAACAAAGAATTATTTTTGATCGTATATGTAACAGCGCTTTGAACACCTCTGGTGAAATGTTTTTTTTGGATGCCCCTGGCGGTACTGGTAAAACATTTCTTACGAAACTTATCCTTGCGCAAATACGTAGCCAGGGAAAAATTGCATTGGCCGTGGCATCGTCCGGAATTGCAGCTACCTTACTTCCAGGAGGCAAAACTGCACATTCCATGTTCAAAATACCCACACAATTAGACGTCACTGAAACCCCCGTTTGCGACATTTCACGTAATAGTGACATAGCTCGAGTACTTCGTGAGTGCACCTTAATTGTATGGGATGAATGTACAATGGCGCATCGCAAAGCAGTAGAAGCCGTCAATAGAACGCTGCAAGATATACGACACAACAATGAACTTATGGGCGGAGTCACTATGCTCTTCTGTGGAGATTTTCGGCAGACATTGCCAATAGTTACACGCGGGACAAGAGCCGATGAAATTAGCGCATGTTTAAAAAATTCAATTCTTTGGCCCCATATTACAAGGTTAAATCTCACCACAAACATGCGAGCGCAAAGAGGCGAGAACACAAATGCTCAAGATTTCTCACAGTTATTATTGAGTATTGGTGAAGGTAGGTTTCCTGAGGTTGATGGTAGAATAGATTTAATTAATAATTTGTGCAAAACAGTCCTTAACATTGAGGAACTTATTATATCTGTTTATGAAGATCTGGCTGGTATAGTAAACCAAGGAAACTCTTGGCTTTGTGAGCGCGCTATACTTACGCCTCGTAATGATCAAGCTGTAAGTATCAACATGACCATTTTAGAACGTATTGAAGGGGAGAATGTTACCTATACGTCAATAAATAGAGTAGTTGACCGTGAAGAAGTAACAGCATATCCTGTAGAGTTTTTGAATGCATTAACGGCGTCTGGGCTCCCTGCACATGAAATTAAACTTAAGGTAGGGATCCCCATAATTCTTTTAAGAAATTTAAGTCCACCAAAATTATGCAATGGTACTCGGCTCAAAGTAGTTGCTCTCCAGAGACATGTGGTTGAGGCAGAGATACTTACCGGTTGCGGTGCGGGTGAGAAAGTTTTTATTCCACGAATACCGATTATTCCGAATAACTTTCCGTTTCGTTTTAAACGGGTCCAACTGCCGGTGAGTGTTTGCTTTGCAATGACGATAAATAAGGCACAGGGTCAAACGCTAAGCAGAGTAGGCGTTGACCTTACGAACAGCTGCTTTTCACATGGGCAGCTCTATGTGGCAATGTCGCGTATCAGCGATCCCACTAATTTGTTTATTTTAGCACCACAAAACAAAACGGTGAACGTTGTTTATGAAGAGGTCCTTTGTTAACTGAATATATTTTTTTACATTTTCTTTTACTTTTGAAGTTCTAACAAAACCGTGATTAAATAAATAAAACCATTAAATTAAATTGCATATTTATATCCCCTTTTTGACTCCTTGTTTTGTATTTATTAAGATTTTATTATTCGAAAACCAGAAATGGATTAGGTGGTAGATAGCTGGCATTAGGTTTTCTTAAAATGTGGATATTATCATAAAATGGCTAATCCTTGCCATCAAGTCATCCAAAATTAAAAGTAAAAAATTTGATCTATTTTAGCCTTTTTCACGAAGCTAACGTTCAGGTAGGTATAAAATAATCTGCTTGATTATAATAAACATATAATTATATATACTCTGTTTGAAAATATAAAAGAATTGGGGAAAAAGATTACATGCGAACGAACTCGCGGGCACAGCTAGTTTTCTAATATTTTAGATGTTAAATTTTTCTAATATTTTAGACTATGAAGGGAACATTGTCCTGGAATCATAAATGCGTTATTTACATAATAATCGTTATTAAAGTTGATACAGTTTTAATAAAATAAGGTTTTATTTCACGATCTTTATTAATATTGGTCCCATTGAATATTGATTACTACCACATGCCAGTATTTTTTTTACGTTCGAGTAGATTTCAAAATTTCATAAATGTAGTTCTATTCACGGAGAACGTGTAAGAAAAACTAAATTCATGAACAGCAGTATAAAATCTACATAAGACGGGAAGCAGCGTCTTCCAGATACTGGCATGCTAATCTTTTATGTAAGCTTCCAGCGTTGGAAATATTATAATAATAAAAATTGCAGTTGACAACTCGCATGCCAAGCGTGGCAACTGTGGCAACTACCCAACTTTATGGCAGTTTGTGGAGGAAATCCAATTGATGAACGGGAGTAGAAATAATATATTAGCCATGTAGAGGCGGCGAAGAAGAAACCACTACCCCATTCCTTCCCGTGGGTGTCTTAAGAGGCGACAGACGAAATTGAAACAGATGGGTAGTTACTTCTCGATAACAGCGCAAAGTAATAAAGAGCTGCGGTTGCTAATCGGCTTGCCAAGCGTGAATACTACTGCAAATACACGGTCTATTTGATATAGACTATGAGGGAAGCCTATGATCAGCAGTGAAAAGCCCCATTAAAAGTAAAAAAGTAGCAGCCTAAATACATCCTGGGCACAGGCCACAGCGAGTTTTAGGTCAAAAAGGAGTTGATTAAGTTGACTCCAATACGGAATGACCGACTTCAATTTAGTTCAATTTATAACACAACGGTTAAACTAATGTTTTTCTTTATTTGTAAATATTTTATTTATTTTCATAGAACACATCAATCGTATAAAATAGAAATTAACATCTTAAGGAAGGAAAATACTTAACCCTCCTTTTTTTGAAGTTCTGTAATCGGATAAAAAGTAGCTTATAAGTAGCCCCGGGCCCCTAACTACCTATACACGAAAATTTCATGGAAATCTGTTCAGTAGTTTTTGCGTGAATCTTTAATACACAGACAGACAGACAGAAAGACAGACAGACAAAAATTCTAAAAACCACTAATATGGCTTCAGTACCCTTCGTTTAATCCCCTGGACTTGTTTTTACTAGAAAATATTAGATTTACAGACACGACCTTTCTACAGATTTATTATATGTATAGATTACGTCGTATTATCACTACTACAAACCCGATTCGATGTGTTGACGACAGACTGAGTAAATTTACATTTTACACTAACATTTTAGACTTTTGATTGATGTTCAAGATCATCATTAAAAAAATTGTTTAAATTTAAATCCTATACCTTTAAACGAGCAATTCTTGTATATATATATATATATATATATATATATATATATATATATATATATATATATATATATATATATATATATATATATATATATATATATATATATAATCGGAATCTCGGAAACGGCTCCAACGATTTTCATAAAATTGTGTCCAGGGAGTATCAGGGGCAATAAATCAATCTAGCTAGGATTTATTTTTAGAAAATGTTTTTTTGTCCAATATATTCAATATAAGAAGGTAAATTTTGACGTTATATTAATGATCGTAATAGCTCAAGTGGATATTGAGCGGTCGCGAAATCGTAATGCCTTGGTTCGCGTCCTGTCTTCGGTCCGACTTTTTTTTCAAGTTCACTTCTTTTGTGAGATCTATTATTTCGAGCCCGTTTTTTAGTATTTTTTAAAAATATGAAATTTTTTTTAAAAAATTTTCATATTTTTAAAAAAAAATTCATCAAAACCGAGCAAAGCTCGGTCATCCAGGTACTACATATTTATTTGTAAATAGTGTGCAATTTGGCATTTTCTAAATAATTTGCATGCGAAATTTGGAAACGATTGTAACGTCAAAACACATCTCGTGTTGACAGTTATTATACATGTGAATTGACATGTTAGTGACATTTTAGTGGCTACACGGGCTCTGCCCACTACCCCGTTCTATTATGTATATGTAATATAGTATTCTATGGAAGATATGGTTCAGCGTGTAAATCTCATACTACCTACAGGCAGTCTGCGAATGAGGCAATGTCAATCTTGTGAAAAACCCCTACAAAACACGAGTTTCCTCTCTGTTCTGCAAAAAGGAGTTGGCTCATTCTGGCTTCTACTTTTTGGAATGAATCTTCGCAGTACATTGATTTTCTCGAATCTGAACGGACGGTTCATTGAGTCAAGGATAAAGCAGCTGCAAGGAAATTAGAAGTCCTTGTAATGGTTAAAACCAACCTCACAATTCTCAAGCACAGGCGCAGAGTAACCTTCCTTTCGGTTTTCTGCATCATACATTTTAGAGTGTGCATAGGAACTACGTTACTTAATTTCTCCCTCTTTCTTCCACCATCGGACAACAAATGTTCGGCCATTCTTCACCATTTCGTTGTAGACTTACCACGCATTTGAACCAAAAGATTTGCTTTATCTTTCGACATGCGTATAGCAAAGAAGTGGAATATTGTCAGCATCGTTCTATCAGATTACAATATGGATGGATGTCTTAAAGGTATGAGTGAATATGCTTTTGTTAAGCTAAGTCAGTGCGCTACCATCTTCAGCTACTTCACATCTTACCATCGTGTGGTTTAGCAGTCAACCACTAGTATAGAATAATTAAAAAATATAAATATAGATTATGGTATTATCATCCCGCTTACGTCAAATGAGAGAGGCGTCTGGATCTGGAGGTGTCTTCAGTTGTAGTGCAGGCTTATAACTTAACGTTTCACTAGTCTCAGCTAATATTTACCTCAAGGCTAATTAAAATATATACTTCAAATATATAAATGTTTATTTATCTTATTCCGTTATAATTTTTATTGATTTGCTAGAAGTCATGGCGATTATCGAGAATTACAATGAAAAAAATATTTTAATGTTATTCATTTGCCTATATGAAATTTTCAGTTGCCCAAATCTCCAGCGGCGTCTGCTGCGGTGGACAGATTAACAGACACGAGCAAATACACCGGTTCTCACAAACAACGGTTCGATGAGACCGGAAAAGGCAAAGGCATCGCGGGTCGTAAGGAACTCGTGGATGCCTCCGGTTACGTCAGTGGGTATCAACATAAGGATACTTACGGCAAAGCCCATTAAATTTTAACACTGTATTTATTCATCAACTTTAAGAAACTTCATACAAAGTCATTTCATTAAATTTGTACTACTATGTATACTACATGTTATAATTATTTTTATATTTGAAACGCACATATTTGTTATGTAAGCGATATTTAGATTTTTTTTTAAATAAACACCTATTGTGTATTACATAGCTTTATATAAATAAATTGACCACCGCAGACTAAGTACATTGTATTCCACTTTTAATAAATACTTCTATATGGAACATTTTATTGGGTTACGAAGGTTATGCAGAAAGTACATTCCGTGAACGTATACTTTTATTTTAATATGTAGATCAAGTATTTTTATTTCGGATGAATATTTTTTTAACACGTAATTTTATCTAGTCGTGAATCCTGAAATGTGATTAATGTTGAATTTATGTTATCTGTAACAGTTATTTTGGTAATTATTATTCGTTTAAAACTAGATTGCAATGTCAAGTGTTTAAAAAAAGAATATATTCCGTAAGTTTTAATAGTTGGTATTTATATTATTTTCTCATCACGTCCCTCTCTAATAAGGAATGATTACCAAGTTGAGCCTTGTAGTAAGTACCTATAACATTTTTGATAAAATAAAAAGTTTATCATTAAAGAATAATATATGATTTTTTGTTTTATTTTTAATTGACTTGCATATTACTTATTCTTCATCAACCCGTAATAATCAACTACTTCCTCTGCTGGGAAGGTCTTTCGTCCTCGGCAGGCAGTTTTGCGGTTGTAGTTCTGGTCTTTCCGACCCCGTCGCTAGTCTGAACATTCGGTATATACAAGATAAGTTATACAGCCATTCGTCAGATATCAAAAGAACTTTAACATCTTCCAGTAACGCCTTTTACAATACCGACGCGACGTGACGAAATGGAGTGATGGGTATTTTGACAAAGCCACTACACGAGCAAATTAAATTTAAAAATAGTTTTAAAATTTGGCTACTTCTAATTAGACGCGGCAAGACATTATACTTATGTGATTTGGATGTCTCATATCAAAAAAAATAAGAAGACATCTAGGATCCCCAGAAGTCTCCTCGCAACAAGGCATTAACTAAATCTCTACCATTTATCTTCTCTCCACCTAACTATGAGATTACTAATTCTAAGACTTAGTACAAGTCGGTACGGATTATGAGGTAAGTACGTTACTTTTGAGGATTGTTTGAAAAGTTCTCAACCTGAAAAAAAGAACACACGTAAAGCTCGTAACAGTAAAATATTAGGTCATTAACCAATGCCTTTGTTGAACTGGCTACTTTAAACTGTAGACCTAGCTATGATTTAACCTGTTAAACCTGTAATAAAATTAATTCATTTTGAATACGAGTTCTGCTATATCTATATAGAACTTAGCACTAGAATAATGACCTGTACATTATTGACTCAATCACTTTCGTTCTAGAAATTTTGATTTCACAGATTAACTTCGTGGGCACCCAGAGAATAAAGTTAATAATTACGAAGTGGATGCTCTTTCGCTACTAGTTAAATCTTCAGTCAATTTCATATGCAAATTAAGTCTGAGCTAGCGTTGGTTTTTTTATGTAAGTGTCATGTCAATATTATAGATCATTTGCGGCTAATCGGTTAAATGTATAAGTTGGACAAACGGGTATTTCAATAACTGAGAAATGTATAGCAATAAGCTTGCGTCTGCGTCAATGAGAGTGAATTGAAGTCGAATTGTTAACTGCGATGAGAAGTAGATCCTATAAAATTACTTCTGATCGTTATTGTCAAGAATTGCCTTTTCCTTTGATTCAGTTGAAAACCTTTTTCTCGATTTATTTCTGCTGATTTGTGCAAAAAGTTAAATTGAGCTCATCTGACCTATGGAAAAGTAGGCCCTTCCCGCCGATTGAACTGCTATTTCATTCACTATGGTGTCGGTGAAGCATGGTTTAGAATGCTCTTTTATCTCGTTATTATCAATTGTCAAAAGTTAGCAAGATAACTTTAGCGCTAGACAATTATCACATTTCAACGCGATTTAGTTTGTTTTTACCGGTTAGCAATCGCGGCACTTGTCATGTAGACACATTAGCTATGTCAAACTCATCATTCAAATATTATGTACCCGCTCAGTTGAAATTCCTAATTTTTCAGCGACTTCAAGTACTTTTGACTATCGCAATTTTAGAAAGCCTCCTGCAGCATATAAATGATTTCTTTATGTCCGTTATCTATGGGTATTCAGACGACAGCACAGTTGTGGAGAGGTACGAGCTCAATGCGCGTGGAAGGTCGAGATCAAACCTAGTCCGGAAGAGAAGCTATGGTTCAGCATGGGAATCTCTTACCGCAGGCAGTCCCCATATCCCCCCCGAACGGGTTCTCGCCTTGTCGTGGCGGGGGGGCTTAGTAGCCGTGGCTTGGTCTCCCACGGTGAACAAAGAGGAACCCACGTGGCTGGCCCGAGGTGAAGGGCCGGCCTGAGGTGGCCACTCCGAGTGGGCTTGGGGAGCCCACTTCGGATGTGTGCTGGTGGACTGCAGCGAGTGGGGACTCGCGCACCCTCTACCGCTGCAGCCGAGGTGGAGTCGCGGAGGAAGAGGAGTGTTGGTATGGCGATGCGCCACTCGCCCTATCCTTCGCGACTCAAACGGGGCCGCACCGTTGATGCGGTGGTGTTGGGGCTGCGGGGGGAGAGGATTGTCGGTATTGCGAGGCGCCGCTCTCCCTACCCTCCGCAGCCGAATCTTGGTTGGCGGCGGAGCCATAGACCAGATCCGCCGCTGGGGTCGGGAAGGCTAGTACTTCTAAGTGCTCGTTTTTCCTGGCCCCATGGCCTTTGTGCATCGGACGCGGGGGCGTCTGTTGCACAGACGTAATTGGAGGCCGTGGAGGAAGGCGCGCCATGTGTTCTGGTGCGCCTTACCTGGGAAGGAGAACGGGGAGGAATTTTCCTCTCCCGAGGAGGTGCTGCCATGGGGCGGCAGGCGCTAGTAGGGCCGCGGATGTCTGCGAAAGCGTTCCCGTAGCCCTGCCAATATGCGACAAAGGTGGAACACCATGGGGTTTTAGTCGGTGCGAGTCCGACATAACCCGTCCTTGCCCCCGCGAGGCGGGTATGCATGGGTATGCATTTCCCCATGAAAAAAAAAAAAAAGGCAGTCCCCATATGGTTCGATGCCGATCTTGTGTCATTCAACGCATTCAAAACACAGACATGTACTCTTTACCGCCGAAAGGAGCCCGCTCACTCTGGTTTCAATTTTCCGGAACGTATCTTTGGAGAACATTGACCGCCTTCAGTTGTTAGGGGTTAAAGTTTTTCCGAAACCTCAACTATGGTTCCTTGAGTCTAGAGCCAAAACAGCCACAAGGAAACTACTAGGTGTCCTAGCAAGGGCGCGGCGGTTATGCACGCCGGGGCAGCTTATTGCGTTATATATAGTAGAATAGCCACGCAGCAGCTTATGCTGTTGCACGGATGGGCCAGCACGAACCGGGGAGTTACCACGATCAAGCTACTTCACTCCTTCTGACCGTTGGTGCAGGGTATTCAGGTAGCCCCGCGCGTAAACAGCGACGACCATCCGCGCATCTACGGGTGCCTCTATAGGTCCCATAGTGGTATTGCCGACACAGACCAACTCATCTACTACGTCCAAATGGTTAAAGGCTCCTGTCCAAATGACAGCAGATCCCATCCGCAAAGATCGTGATCTTCGGCGATTTTAACGCCCACCACGCCGAATAGCTTAGTTTACGTTTAACCGATCATTCGGGGAGATCTGTTAATGACTTTGCCTTGGTATATGGTATGACATAACCGGTTACTTCTCCTACGCGGATTCCAGAGGTGGAGGTTAACTTACCTTCCCTGTTGGACCTTCTGCTGACCTAATACCCGGACGGATATCAGGTCCGTCGACGGCCCACTTGACTCCTCCGACCATTGTCTAGTCCAAAGTGGTCACGCTTACTTCGCGGTTACATTCTGCAGGCTGCCGTCGTGTTTGGTACTATAGATCGGCTGATTAGGATAGGATGCGGTCTTTTTTTTATATTCTAACCTTGAGGGCAGGTTTTCTTCTCGCGGAACGCCACCAAGGTTGTTGCTGATTCTGTCGCTGATGTGGTACTTCAGGGCGTGGAACTTTTTATTCCATTTTCTGTGGTGTCCACTGGAGACAGATCCCAGCCACGGTTTAGTCGCTCTTGTAAAATAGCATCACGCTATAGCAGGAGTGCTACCGAGCCTGGGCTGACGCATCAACATCTCGAGACATCAGCTCACCTAAAAAGGAGTATAACAAGGCAAAGCTAAAGCACATCGGTAGAATTGGCAAGAAACTAGAACACTAAAAAAAACCATGAGGGCGAGAATCAATAAATGAGATAGAGTTGAATTTTTTTTTTGTAAGTTGTCCAAATTCCGGAAAAAATGGTAATCTGTTGGAGCAAGGTCCGGAAAATACGGTGGATGTCGCAGACATTCCAATTGTAGCTTATCTAACTTAGTGGTTGTTTGTTGTGCAGTGTGTTGTCTTGCGTTGCCGTGAAGCAGCAATCAGCAATCTCGGTTGTTTAGCAGCTAGTTTTTCCTTCATGGTTTGCAGTTGCTGACAATAGATATCTGCCGTAATCGTTTGGCCAGATTTTAGATTAGATATAGATATAGATTAGATTTAAGATTTCAGATTCACTCAATTCATGAGGTACCCATCGTTTAAGTTTTTTTACTTTCCCGATTTGCTTCAAGTGGATTAATACAGTTTTATTACTTACCCCGAAACCTGCAGCTATCTCTGATGTGCTTTGTGATGGATCCCCTTTCACAACAGCCTTTAATTCTTAACTTTCAACTTTGGTCTCCGGCCGTCCACGGGGTTGGTTCCGAAGGTCAAAATTTCCAGAACGAAAACGTTGAAACCAAAAACGTACCGCGTTTTCTTTTGCGACACTAGCGCTGTACACATCGTTGATTCTTCGCACTGGTGCCACGGTAGAACTCGTACTCGTAAATATACCGATATTTCATGATTTCCATTGTGCGGTAATAAGCGAGGCCAAAGAAAAAAATAATGACGGAAAAACAAATGAATAACTGTTTTCAAAACTCAAATGTACCAGCTAAATGAATTTATGAATTTGAATTTGGAATTCTTAACCAAAGAAGAGATATTTCAGATCAGTGTTGACGACCTTTTAAAAAGGAATAGGCTCTTTTCTTGAAGGTCCCTAAGTCGTATCGGTCCGGAAAAGTTGAGCGAGGAAGATAACTTCCTTAAAATCGCACAGTGGTGGACCGCCAGTCATCCAGACGGTATGGATGGTATCGCGAGTTTTGTCGCGATGTGCTCTGTCGAATCGTTAACCAGCGGCGATTTTTCCGGACCGTTACAGCTTAGGGACTTTCAAGAGCTTACACTTTTCTAAAAGGCCGACAACGCACCTGCAATTCCTCTAGTGTTGCAGTTGTTTATGGGCGGCGGTAATCACTTACCATCAGGCGAGCCGCATGTTCGTTTGCCCTCCTCCCTCTTCTATAAAAAAATGAATAACCGCAAGTACGGTCGTGCATGGATTACATCTGTCACATACGGGGTGGTGCTGCAAAATGCCACCTAACAGCGTTAGACTCAGTACAAAGAAGTTCTAAGAGACTTAACAGTGGTAGAGCCACGCGGCAGCTTTGCTGTCGCACGTATGGGCCGGCTCAAACCGGGGTGGTAACACGACCTCACAGAATACCGGCGTGAAGTGGAAGCTCTGCTTCCGCGTTTCGTCTGGTGAGTGCAGGTGGCCGGAGGCCCAAATCCCCCCCCCCCCCATCAATATGGTAGCGGAATTCAATGATAGACTACCCCAGGAGGGTACCAGCACCCCTGGAGAATCCCTCGCTGAGCATCCACGACCATGTTTCTCCACTTCTGAGCGTGGGTGCTGAGGCTGCCCCGCGTATTCTGGGGGGGGGGGGCAAAATTTCGCTCAAGACCAGAACTGCTCGGGGCAAACGGAGCAACAAGACCAAGGCGACCCCTGCCACGCTGTCCGTGAATTTCTGCAATATCAGGGGACTTCACTCTAACTTAAACGCCGTCCACTACCATCTCGAGACGGCGAGGCCGGCTCTGCTCTTTCTGACCGAGACGCAGGTGTCCTCTCCGGCTGATGTCTCGTATCTCTCCTACCCGGGGTACAAACTGGAACACTCCTTTGTGCCTCGGGCTGGAGTTTGCGTTTACGTCAGAGAGGACATCTGTTCTCGACGCCTCGGCACACTTGAAGGTTCGGACCTGTCCATCCTTTGGCTACACGTAGACACCGACGACCATCCGCGCGTCTACGGGTGCCTCTATAGGTCCCATAGCGGTGATGCCGAAACAGACCGACTCTTCGACCACGTCCAAATGGCTGCAGATTCGTTGCTACAGCAGATCCCCTCCGCAGAGATCGTGATCCTCGGCGACTTTAACGCCCATCACGCCGAATGGCTCGGTTCACGTTTAACCGATCATGCGGGGAGGTCTGTTCATGATTTTGCCTTGGCATATGGTCTGACACAACTGGTTACTTCGCCTACGCGGATTCCAGATGTTGAGGATCATGCACCTTCCCTGTTGGACCTTCTGCTGACCTCTCACCCGGACGGATGATTTCCGTCGACGCCCCTTTAGGCTCCTCGGACCATTGTCTTGTCCGGAGTGTGGTGCCACTCACGCTGAAATCGCGGTTGCATTCTGCAGGCTGCCGCCGTGTTTGGCACTATAGGTCAGCCGATTGGGATGGGATGCGGTCTTTCTTTGCATCCTACCCTTGGGGGCGGGTTTGCTTCTCGCCGGACGATCCCAACGTTACTTTTTATTCCTTCCTCTGTGGTGCCCATTGGAGGCAAATCTCAGCCATGGTTTGGTCGCTCCTGTAAAATAGCATCATGCTATAAGCAGGAGTGCTACCAAGCCTGGGATGACGCATCAGCGTCCAGGGATGTAAACACCAGCGCTCTAAAAAAGAAGTATAATTCCGCCTCTAGGTCCTTCAGAAGAGTCATTGCCAAGGCAAAGTCAGAGCACATAGGCAGAATTGGCGAGAAACTAGTTCGTCTTCCTTCTGGAACCCGTGCATTCTGGTCTCTCGCCAAGGCTGTCCAGGGGAATTTCTGTCAGCCATCTCTTCCATCTCTGCACAGGGAGGACGACTCACTGGCCCACACCGCAAAGGAGAAAGCCGATCTTCTAGGCTCTTTCTTTGCGTCTAACTCGACTCTCGATGACGGGGGGCGTACGCCGCCGACCATCCCGCGGTGTGAGTGCTCCATGCCGGAAGTGCAGTTCACTCAGCGCTCGGTTCGCAAAGCACTCCTCTCCCTGGACATCCACAAGTCGAGTGGGCCCGACGGAATCCCCCCAATTGTGCTGAGGACGTGTGCTCCAGAGTTGGCACCAGTTTTAACGCGTCTTTTCCGGTACTCCTACTCCCCAGGCGTAGTCCCAAAATCATGGAAGACGGCTTTCGTCCACCCGATCCCTAAAAAAGGCGACCGCTCAGACCCGTCCAACTACCGGCCTATCGCCATCACCTCCTTGTTCTCCAAAACAATGGAGTCCATTGTAAACTGCCAGCTCATGAGGTACCTTGAGGATCACCAGCTGATTAGTGACCGCCAATACGGTTTTCGCCGTGGTCGGTCAGCTGGTGATCTTCTGGTCTACCTAACTCACAGATGGGCGGAGGCAGTAGAGTCCAAGGGGGAGGCATTGGCCGTTAGTTTGGACATTGCGAAGGCCTTCGATCGGGTTTGGCACAAAGCGCTTCTTTCGAAGCTCCCTTCCTATGGGCTTCCCGAGAAATTGTGCGATTGGATCACCAGTTTTCTTGCAGATCGGAGCATCAAGGTCGTTGTAGACGGTGCAAGCTCCGATTGCAAGCCTATTAATGCTGGTGTTCCACAGGGCTGCGTGCGATACGACCTGGGGACCTTCAAGAAAAGAGCTTACTTACGTTTCTAAAGGGCCGGCAACGCACCTGCAATTCCCCTGGTGTTGCAGTTGATCATGGGCGGCGGTAGTCACTTAACATCAGGTGAGCCACATGCTCGTTTGCCCCCTCTTCTATTAAAAAAAAAAAAAAACTTATTGGTAACTCGATTAGGTTGAAAACAATCTAGTCAGAATCGTGCACAGGCGCAGAGTATCCAGCCTCTCGGCACAGTTTAAAGAGTCTAACAGTTGTGCAACGACTGTGCTTGTAAGGAGCAACGGCGAGGACTTGCGGGGCAGTGAGCGGCACGTCCGTGTGCCATGCTGGTAGCTTGATAAAACTGTTCAACCGAAAGTTTGTCGACCAAATTGGTGATATATTAAAAATGGGTCAAATTAAGAGTACCCTTAACCGACGAGCATGTATGCGTAGGTATATGGATGTGGAAGAAGTGAGAGAGATATGTCAGGATCGGGCTAAATGGAAGTCTATAGTCTCTGCCTACCCCTCTGGGTGGCATGCGTGAGTATTTATGTTTTATGTTTATCCGAATGAGAGTTCACTACATAATTAAATTTAACAATCGAAAACTGAAAATATCTATAAAAAGAGTGTCACGAAAATATTTGGCAGCGCAACACTAGCAAATGTATTTTTTTTTCTTGTAGTCATAAAAAATATCTTGTTCAATAAATGTTTTTTAACTTATAAGTATTATATATACATGATGTTAATAAATGATGAGTATTATAACATCCAAAATTATTATATTTCCAATCTCGCGTCAATCGTGATAGCACATGAGTGAAACGGAACAGAGGTTGCACTACTACAAAAGCACGCGGGGCATGTGTGCGTGACCACTGGCCGCTTGTCGCGTATGCGCGTTGAGACTGGAAAAACCGGTTACGTTGGCACAGCCAGTGGACAATCTCAGGGTCAGTGCGACGCAAGTTGTTTATTGTACTGTGTATGAATAATACAAGAAAAGGTACTCCCTTAGTTACCAGTAATAGGTTAGGAGATCTGAACAACCTATAAATATGGGTAAAGATTCGCTAATCAGCCATACAAGGATTTTAATGATGGTAAGAGTAACGTACAATTGGGTTTTTTAATTAGGTATACCTCCTGATAATTTTATCGCATTTGTTGGATTGTTCGAGCAAAAGTTTCGCGAATATTTCGATCTTGAAATAAATATTGTCAATGTAGGCATAATAATATGCCAAGTGAGTATTTCCCGTTAGATTACTTGAAAAAACTTTGTTAAATTCAGAATTTACCCCAACATTAAAAGAAACAATAAATTATTAAAAAACACTGTTAAAAAGAAAATTATATGAGTGAGTAATTTGAAACGTATTCTAACATACTGAATAATAAAACTTTTTAACAAATGTTTTGTTTAATTTGTCTTCACCTATTGTGACTACCCTACCAAAATAGGTAACAATTCTGCACGTTTGTAAGCTTTGTCGCTGTTCCGTTTGTGCCTCTAGCATATTTGCGACGACGCGTAAATAGTAGGTAAATACCTACGCCCGACTTCGATAACGTTTCACAACTGTTGGCTCTTTAAACTATGCTCGTGGTATTTCTATATTCTACAGGATGCATTTCGTAGGTGTGCGTAGGATTTACATGCTTTAATTCCACCCTAGGGCTTCATCACCAAGCTTATAATTAAAGAACATGTGTACAGTTTACACGCGGTAGAAGTGAAATTGGAACTTGTAAATACTGAATTGTGGACAACTAGTTTTGATAATGAATAAATCTAATTTTTCAAAACAAATATGTCTAAAAGTTTTTCTTATACAACATTTAACATGTGTTGTTGAAAAGTTATGTAAAATATAAGAAATGTAACGGCCAAAAACAAGTAAGACCCTAACGTTACGATAACACTGCGGTTATGCCAAAGCAAATTTATTTTCATACTACCCCCATTTATGGATTAGGGCGAGAACTTTCAAACAGCTCGTAGTTCAGTCTGTGGATGTGGGCTGTGGACATAGGTCTCACTCCCACAGTAAGGATTGTTTGCCGGAAATGAAAACTAAAATTCAAAATAAAGATATTAAAGAGTTCATTTCAAGAGGCCCCTACGGTTCCGTTGCCCCACTCCAAATTTCCCTAACTTCAGCTCACCGCCTTCTCTTGTGCCTAGTTTTGCGTTGAAGTCTCCCATCAACACCGTGTAGTATTGTATCCTATTACTGAAAACAAGCCGTAACATGTATGAAAGTATGCACAATGAATATAAATCATAATATATGTTTACTACTTTAATTCAGCCTCACACATCACAATGTTGAATCGATAGCTATTTTACCAAAATAATTGGCAAATTGTTATACTTAGTTAAAAATATATAAAATAGTTATTGATGGGTGTTTTCTAATATGAAATTATACTGTGGATCTAACTCAGTTGAGTATTGCATTTTATGTTAATATAGGTAGATGTTATAGGTTTGTGATGATGATGATGCTTAAATGATAATAATTAAATAAAATTAAATATGGAATAGGTACAATTTATTTGACTTAAATCTACAATTATAATATAATATGTAAAGCCGTAACATGTATGAAAGTATGCACAATGAAAATAAATCATAATATATGTTTACTACTAACAATATACTTTCCAATATAAATTTCTCAATATTTTATCTCATAATGTAATGTTCGCCTATGGGTGGGCCTTTTTCAATTAAATATTCACAAATTAATTATGAAATATTAACTTAACTTAAATATTAACAGTAACTGTCAACACGGCCGAGTTTAAAATATGCCTGCTGTCTAGTTTATAAAAGGTTAGTAAATGAACTCTATAAATACAATATAAAGAGAAATTTTTCTTTTCAATTTTAAGTATAGTCAATGTCAAGCATGTTTATTATTATTAATCACAACATACCCAAGGCAAAATAATAATTTCCCGAACACTGAATACATACTAGAAATAACGGTAACAGTTAATATCAGTAAGAACATGAAATTAAATTATGCATATAATATGGCTTAGTACTCAGTGATTCCTCACTAACAGGTACACATTATTCATATCATCAAAAATATAATAAAAACTGCTGTCTACAAATTTCATTTAAATACAAATTATTACTTTATGCATACTTATACTCAAAATAGAACTCTCGCTAGCCTTTGCTACCACTCTTTTAATCAAAGCCGAATCAAAGTATGATAATATAAAGAATAATTAACTCAATAAATTACAATCTAGCCTATACATGTTCAATTATGTGAATGTTGAGATTTTGTTGACATAATACCAAACTAGTTTCACATGAGGTCACCTTTTGGAATTAAAAAGCTGTTTAGTACAAGGTCACCAATTTAAAAGTTATGTTGCTTAGAAACAATGAGTATAGTAACCATGTATGGGTCTGAGGGTTAATTTTTTTTTCTAAAAATTAATATTGATTCAATTCTATATTGATATAACACGTCCACTCACTTTACTGTACAAATTTATGTTCACATCATTACAGTAGCCAGCACGAATTTTGATTTCCAGGCGCATGTATAAGGGACTAGTTTGAGCAGACATATTTTACATGACAGTGTTGTTTTCTTATCAAGAAATTCTTTCGACTTCTTATACTTCAGAGGCAAAAGTCAGGTTCAAAAAACGTGTCAGCTACTATAAAGCTACTTTATTGTCAAGATGTACAAACTACAGAATGACACCAGACAGTGTTAGATACACAATATTTACCTACCCTCAATTATTAGTAAGTTTAAGTTATCCAATTCAGAGGGCCGTTATTAAATTTAAACTTTATAATTACAAACAACAAAAGAATACTATAATATCAGTACTTTACAAAAGTGAGAAAAGTCTTTTTCGTAAAAAAAAAAATACATCAATATACCATTAAAAATAAATACAGGATAACTGTTTACCCTGTCTTAAATGAAATATCTCACTAATCATCTGGCTGTCAATATTGGTTTTCTTTTATACTATATTAAAATAAATATAGTTAATATAATCTCATGCCTAAATGCCATTTTTGTTGCCAAAATTTATTATACAATCTGGCATTGCACCTGAACAATGATTTAAGATGTATGCTCATTTAAAGCAGGCAGAATCGAAACTCTTTTTTATAGTAACACATAAACTTAAGACATGCATGTCTTTTTCCCTAGTGAATAAATTTTTAAATAAAGCCATTCACATTACTAATTACGTGATTTAAATTTATATAAAGTACATCTTTTATTTGTTACGACTAGAAATAATCGTAAGTGAGCTGCAAGTGATACATTCTATTTATAATTCATATTCAAAGTCAAACGAAACATAAGTAATATATATATGGTTGCATGTTTTAAAACAAAAGTCAAAAAATCTTTTTTTAGAAACAGAAATGAAAATATTTTTATGGCTTCTATTCCGTTCTTTCATGATTGATGAAATATTCGAAAAATTATATTAAGAAAGAAACAAAAGAAGTATCATTATGTTTGTATAAAAAGTTACTAAAATGAGGAATCGATTAAAATAATTGAGATTACATTTAATCAAGTATTAAAATGAGGTTTCGGTTCACTAATATTGTCATGTAGGTTATGCAATATTGCAGCTATAATAAAAGATTAACAGAAAGAATTTTTCTGGCATCAGCTTATGTATTTGATTATATTAAATATTAACAAATAAAATGTGCTAACATAGTCTCAAAATTATAATATTGGTAGAGCTACACATTTTATTTCATTTAAATGTACAATATGTATACATATAACACAATATGGAATCGAAATATTTTTATTATTTCCTAATCATATCACAAAAACAAGGGTCGTTATCAAATTTTACATTGGGCCCTCGACGGTGCTTACTTTCATTGTGAAATAATAAACAGCTCGAGTGGCTAGAAAGAATGCAACCAAGAAGGCTCCAACATACGCTACGTAAACACCTCCTCCGTGGGTCTTGGCCGCAGAAAGTGTTCCCAGAGTTACACCAAGAGCAATGGCCAAGAAAATGACTGCGAGCACCGCAAATATCGTCCCTCTAACACAGGCCATCCGTGAGCCTACAGATGACACTTTACGACAATGAGGGCATCGCACAGGCGCATTCTTCAGATGCTGATACTGCAAACAAAATTCAAGAATTGTCAATATTAATAATGATGGTGATCTGCTTTCCCAGAATAATTTTTAAGCAAAAAAAAATCAAAGTGAAAAAAGACCTCTACTACAGTACAGTATGTGCCAAATCCATTGAGAAAAACGGACAATGACTTTTCGGCATTGACTTATACAACATGTAACAAAAACCCTGTGGTTCCCGTTAAGTGCGTTATCAGAATCAGTATCCAAGCATATAGACATAATTTTTTTCTCAAAAAACATTTAAAAAATTACTTTTAATGAAAAAAAAAATATTTGCAAATTGTATGTGGTTTTATTTCTTCTAACTAACACGAGTATCAGTAAAGCGGGGTCTTTGATAATCCTCTTACTCCTCGGCCAATGCAGAGATAATAAAACCACTAACAATTTGCAAATTAATTTTTTTTCATTAAAATAATTTTTTTAAATGTTTTTTGAAAAAAATATATTTCTTTACGCTTGGATACCGATTCTGATAACGCACTTAACGGGAACCACAGGGTTTTTGTTACATGTTGTATGTTACTAGCGTCAGGAACGGGCCGACCGAACAACTAAAACGGACCAGTGCGCCGGCCCTAATTTATTTTTATTACAATTTAGGGCCAACGTGAATCGGTCGACAGTGGTGCGCGCGCAGGACAGATTTGCCTGTCACAAATATGTCTAGTTGCATGGTAAAAGAATGCAAAAATTACGATACAAAGGTTTTAAAAAAATATGGGATTATAGTTGCGTGAATAAGTCAACGTCATACACAAGCGCCATCTAGTGTCAGGAACGAGAGCGAGGGGAGCCTTGCAGAAAATGACATCACAAATCTTTCAACCGACAGCGCCATCCGAAGAACTAAGTTTCTAGAAAATCTACACTCGAACACTCGTCGCTTTGCGCGCATTTACTTGAATATTCCGGATGCTTCATTGCTAATTTGTATATATAGGCGCTGCAAGATGCGATCGGGGCAGTATTGGATTTGGCGAGACAAGCGAAGCTTCGGAGCGGAATAAAGTGAATTAGTGTGTTTAATTATTAGTGTTTTAAGTTTTAATTTGTGTAAAGTAAATTAAAGTGTTAATTTTATCGGCAATTTTTATTGTCACGAACCTCAAGCTCGTAACAATTGGTGTCAGAAGTGGGATAAAATCATGCCGATTTTACCAAAGGAGGAATCGGAGGGTGTCCGTACCCGAAGTAAACGCCAGCAGGAGACGGACCATAGGAGATTTGGTGGTGCAACGCCGCAGAAGAACAGCTGCGGGGCGGACAGGATGAACAGGCCCGCCGACAGGAGGAACAGATGCTTCTCATGAAGGACCTTCACGCTACCTTCGGGAAAGAGATAAGGGAGGTGAAGGATAAGGTTGCTCAACATGAAAACCGCCTGTCGGAAGCTGAAACCCGAATTGACCAAGTGAACAATCGGGTTGACAACGTAATGGTTGACATGAGGAAATCACTTGACGAACTCAAACTTGGGGATGGAACTACAGCTCCCGTAGTAGCTACTACACCTTCGCTACGTGGGTTCAAGGTGCCACCATTCGACGGGACTTCTTCCTGGTCAGCCTACAAAATCCAGTTCGAAGCTGTTATGAAGGCGAACGGCTGGAATAAAAATCAGGCCATGACTGCTCTCACACTAGGCCTGCGTGACCAGGCCTTAACAGTTCTGGAAGCTCTCGGTGAGGAAGTGACTTATGAGCAACTCCTTGAGGCATTGGAGGCGAGATATGGCGACGCTCACCTGGAACACGTCTTTCGTGCGCAGCTTAAAGATCGTGTGCAGCGCATCAACGAAAACCTGCAGCAGTGGGCTCTAGAAGTGGAGAAGCTGGTGCGAAAAGCATACCGGTCTGTACCTGCGCTCATTGAAGGGAACCTGGTGCAGACATTCATCGACAGCATCCGCGACCTGGAAGTCAGAGCTGCTGTGAGGCTCGGGCAGTACGAGACGCTTAAGGACACCTTGGCCCATGCACTGGAAGTGGAAGCCGTGCGGCAGGATCATCGTTCCCATCGCGTCAGGGAGGTTGCAGCAGCTACAGTTCGCGACCGCAACAAAGGATACAGCCCTAGGTGCTATAGCTGTGGGGAAAGGGGCCATCTTCGGTCCACCTGCCCTAAGCACACCCTAGGAAGGGAAGTGAACGGTCTCAGAAAGGAAGTGCGACTAACAGCACCGCCCAGCAGCAGCAGGAATACGACTTTACTATCAGACACTGCAGCGGGAAGTCTCACTGCAACGCAGATGCATTGTCAAGAAGACCTTGTCCTGAAGGTGGCAACCATTTTAGTAGGCAAGGTAAGGAAGTGGTATCCGTGAGGATGCTCAGGACACAACACCTCAGCAACGGGTGGAAGGACAGCCTACGACAAGCACAGCAGGAAGATCCGGACATCAAGCCGATTCTGGAATGGATAAAGGCCAGTGCTCCCAAGCCTAAGTGTAGCGACGTCTCAGCAATGAGTTCGACCACTAAAAACTATTGGGCCCAGTTTGCTGCTTCAGGATGGAGTTCTGTGCCGTAAATGGGAAAATGTTAGGGGAGACAGCTGTCATTTGCAAATGGTTGTCCCTAAAGCTAAAGTACCGGATGTTCTACAGCTGTACCATTGCTCCGGAGGCCATCTGGGAGTTAAACGAACTCTACTGAAGATCCGCGAACGGTTTTATTGGGTCCACTGTCGAAACGATGTCGAGGACTGGTGTCGCAAATATACAAGTTGTGCGGCTGTAAAGGGACCTCAGACTCGGAGTAGAGGTGCATTGAATTTGTACAATGTTGGTGCACCATGGGAGAGAATCGCCATTGACGTGGCGGGGCCGTTTCCGGAGAGTGAAAGCGGTAACAAGTATTTCATGGTTGTGATGGATTACTTCACAAAGTGGCCAGAAGTTTTCGCCATTCCAACTCAAGAAGCTTCAACAGTTGCAGATAAACTAGTTCATGAAGTCTTCTGTCGTTTTGGAGTACCTTTAGAGATTCACAGCGATCAAGGAAGGATTTTTGAGTCTCAAATATTCCAGGAAACTTGCCGAGTTATGGGTACTCATAAAACAAGAACGACTTCTTATCACCCGCAATCTGATGGAATGGTGGAACGATTTAATCAGACATTGGAGAGGTACCTAGCAAAAGTTGTAGACAATCGGCAACGAGATTGGGACAAGCACATACAACCGTTTTTGTTGTCATATCGAAGTTCTGTTCACGAAAGTACAGCAGTGACACCAGCTTTCGCAAACTTTGGAAGAGAATTACGGCTGCCTGCAGACCTGATCACCGGGATACCACCTGATGCCCCACGCAGTATAACCGATTATGCAAATGACTTGCGGAACAAAATGAATGACATTTATGAGCACGTCAGACAATCGGGCCAGCAAATGTCTGAGAAAATGAAAACCCGGTACGACCGCAAAATGAACAATAAAGGGTTCAACGAAGGTTCATTAGTGTGGTTGCACAATCCAGTCCGCAGCAAAGGGAAATCTCCTAAGCTTCAAGCTAAATAAGACGGCCCGTACCGGATTGTAACCAGGATCAACGATGTGACCTACCGGATACAGAAAGGCGCAAGAGGGACTCCTAAAATCGTCCATGTGGATCGCTTGGCGCGTTATTATGGGACCGATAATGCTCGGGACGAGCATGTCTTAGGAGGGGGCAGTGTTACGCGCTCAAGTCGACGATACACTAGTGCCATCTGGTGTCAGGAACGAGAGCGAGGGGAGCTTTGCAGAAAATGACATCACAAATCTCTCAACCAACAGCGCCATCCGAAGAACTAAGTTTCTAGAAAATCTATACTCGCACACTCGTCCCTTTACTTGAATATTCCGGATGCTTTGCTAATTTGTATATATAGGCGCTGCAAGATGCGATCGGGGCAGTATTGGATTTGGCGAGACAAGCGAAGCTTCGGAGCGGAATAAAGTGAATTAGCGTGTTTAATTATTAGTGTTTTAAGTTTTAATTTGTGTAAAGTAAATTAAAGTGTTAATTTAGGTAATTTTATCGGCAATTTTTATTGTCACGAACCTCAAGCTCGTAACAGTATCATCGGTAAATAACCTTAAATTAATTTTGTTACAATTAAATTATTATATAAACGCATTTTTAAAGTTTTATTTAACAGTTAGTTTAGATACGTTACCAAGATTAGGCTAGGGTTGGATTCTGACCCTCAAAAATATTGTACAAGGAAAATAAAATTGTACTATTTAAAAAAATATTATATCACGTTTGACGTTTCATGTTTCTTTTTTCCTGTGCCGGAATTTTTTTTTTTATAGAAGAGGGGGCAAACGAGCATGCGGCTCACCTGATGTTAAGTGACTACCGCCGCCCATGATCAACCGCAACACCAGGAGAATTGCGGGTGCGTTGCCGGCCCTTTAGAAAGGAGTAAGCTCTTTTCTTGAAGGTCCCCAGGTCGTATCGGTCCGGAAAAATCGCCGATGGTAAACTATTCCACAGAGAGGTTGTACGTGGAAGAAAACTCCTTGTGAAACGTACAGTGGTGGACCGCCAAGCATCCAGATGGTGTGGATGGTATCGGGACGTTTGCCGTGTAGTGCGTTCACGAAATTTGGCGGCTGGGATTAATCCGAACAATTCCTCAAAGCACTCCCCGTGATAGATGCGATAAAATACGCAAAGAGATGCAACATCTCTTCGCAGCGCCAGTGAATCGAGCCGATCGGAAAGCACTCGGTCGTCGACGATTCGATTCGACGAGACGACCGCGCTGGATGCGGTCAAGTGGAAGGAGCTGGTACTGGGGAGCCCCAGCCCAGAGATGGGAACAGTATTCCATGTGCGGCAGAACCTGCGCCTTGTAAAGTTGCAGGCGGTGTGCCGGCATGAAATACTGTCCCGCTCTGCTGAGCACGCCAAGCTTTTTAGAGGCCAATTTGGCCTTCCCTTCCAAGTGACCACGAAACTGCACGTCACTCGATATGTCGACGCCGAGGATTCCGATACTGGCTGAGGCAACAAGGGGAGTGCCTTGAAACTGAGGGGATACGACAAAGGGGTTCTTTTTAGCGGTTAACGCGCAAACTTGTGTTTTCTGGGGGTTAAACTGGACTAGATTTAGTCGTCCCCAATCCGAGACTCTGTTCAGCAAAGACTCGACTTCAGACACAAGTTTGTCCCGGCACTCGGAGACGTTTTCCCGAGAAATATTGGCTCGGCCGGTGTAAAGAGCATCACCAGTGCTGTCATCTGCATAGCAATGAATGTTACGGGTATGCAACATATCATTGATATGCAGAAGAAACAGCGTTGGCGATAGCACGCAGCCCTGTGGAACACCAGCATTAATAGGTTTGCAATCGGAGCTTGCACCGTCTACAACGACCTTGATGCTCCGATCTGCAAGAAAGCTGGTGATCCAATCGCACAATTTCTCGGGAAGCCCATAGGAAGGGAGCTTCGAAAGAAGCGCTTTGTGCCAAACCCGATCGAAGGCCTTCGCAATGTCCAAACTAACGGCCAATGCCTCCCCCTTGAACTCTACTGCCTCCGCCCATCTGTGATTGAGGTAGACCAGAAGATCACCAGCTGACCGACCACGGCGAAAACCGTATTGGCGGTCACTAATCAGCTGGTGATGCTCAAGGTACCTCATGAGCTGGCAGTTTACAATGGACTCCATTGTTTTGGAGAACAAGGAGCTGATGGCGATTGGCCGGTAGTTGGACGGGTCTGAGCGGTCGCCTTTTTTAGGGATCGGGTGGACGAAAGCCGTCTTCCATGATTTTGGGACTACGCCCAGGGAGTAGGAGTACCGGAAAAGACGCGTTAAAACCGGTGCCAACTCTGGAGCACACGTCCTCAGCACAATTGGGGGGATTCCGTCAGGCCCACTCGACTTGTGCATGTCCAGGGAGAGGAGTGCTTTGCGAACCGAGCGCTGTGTGAACTGCACTTCCGGCATGGAGCACTCACACCGCGGGATGGTCGGCGGCGTACTCCCCCCGTCATCGAGAGTCGAGTTAGACGCAAAGAAAGAGCCTAGAAGATCGGCTTTCTCCTTTGCAGTATGGGCCAGTGAGTCGTCCTCCCTGTGCAGAGATGGAAGAGATGGCTGACAGAAATTCCCCTGGACAGCCTTGGCGAGAGACCAGAATGCACGGGTTCCAGAAGGAAGGCGAACTAGTTTCTCGCCAATTCTGCCTATGTGCTCTGACTTTGCCTTGGCAATGACTCTTTTGAAGGACCTAGAGGCGGAATTATACTTCTTTTTTAGAGCGCTGGTGTTTACATCCCGGGACGCTGATGCATCAACCCAGGCTTGGTAGCACTCCTGCTTATAGCATGATGCTATTTTACAGGAGCGACCAAACCATGGCTGAGATTTGCCTCCAATGGGCACCACAGAGGAAGGAATAAAAAGTTCCATACCCTGAAGTACCACATCAGTAACAGAATCCGCAACAACGTTGGGATCATCCGGCGAGAAGCAAACCCGCCCCCAAGGGTAGGATGCAAAGAAAGACCGCATCCCATCCCAATCGGCTGACCTATAGTGCCAAACACGGCGGCAGCCTGCAGATTGCAACCGCGATTTCAGCATGAGTGGCACAACACTCCGGACAAGACAATGGTCCGAGGAGCCTAAAGGGGCGTCAACGGAAATCTGATATCCGTCCGGGTGAGAGGTCAGCAGAAGGTCCAACAGGGAAGGTGCATGATCCTCCACATCTGGAATCCGCGTAGGCGAAGTAACCAGTTGTGTCAGACCATATGCCAAGGCAAAATCATGAACAGATCTCCCCGCATGATCGGTTAAACGTGAACCAAGCCATTCGGCGTGATGGGCGTTAAAGTCGCCGAGGATCACGATCTCTGCGGAGGGGATCTGCTGTAGCAACGAATCTGCAGCCATTTGGACGTGGTCGAAGAGTCGGTCTGTTTCGGCTTTACCGCTATGGGACCTATAGAGGCACCCGTAGACGCGCGGATGGTCGTCGCTGTCTACGCGTAGCCAAAGGATGGACAGGTCCGAACCTTCAAGTCTGCCGAGGCGTCGAGAACAGATGTCCTCTCTGACGTAAACGCAAACTCCAGCCCGAGGCACAAAGGAGTGTTCCAGTTTGTACCCCGGGTAGGAGAGATACGAGACATTAGCCGGAGAGGACACCTGCGTCTCGGTCAGAAAGAGCAGAGCCGGCCTCGCCGTCTCGAGATGGTAGTGGACGGCGTTTAGGTTAGAGTGAAGTCCCCTAATATTGCAGAAATTCACGGACAGCGTGGCAGGGGTCGCCTTGGTCTTGTTGCTCCGTTTGCCCCGAGCAGTTGTAATCTTGAGCGGAATTTTGCCCCCCCCCCCAGAATACGCGGGGCAGCCTGAGCACCCACGCTCAGAAGTGGAGAAACATGGTCGTGGATGCTCAGCGAGGGATTCTCCAGGGGTTCTGGTACCCTCCTGGGGTAGTCTATCATTATTTAATTCCGCTACCATGTTGATGGGGGGGGGGGGATTTGGGCCTCCGGCCACCTGCACTCACCAGACGAATCGCGGAAGCAGAGCTTCCACTTCACGCCGGTATTCTGTGAGGTCGTGTTACCACCCCGGTTTGAGCCGGCCCATACGTGCAACAGCAAAGCTGCCGCGTGGCTCTACCACTGTTAAATTTTGGCGTCACGCGTTTAGTTTATCTATTCGTTTTGTTTTTTGACGGTTTTATTGTTATTTCTGTTTAATTTTTATCTAAAGAACTTAGTGTAAGTAAAATTTTAAATATTGGTACCTAATATATTTTATATTCAATGAGGGTAAAACGAAAAGAGTACAAAATATTAAAATAAAAATATCTGCTTAATTGAATCTGAAAATCTGATTCACAAAATATATTGAAATTCTGTTTTCAAACCAATTGCTTCTGGAGCATAGAGTTTTTATCGTGGTAGCCCCTCATTACAGTCGTATCAAGGATGCAACATAAATGCATCGATCGAGCATCGATTGACCAGAAAGGGGGCTAATTCTAATTTTATTAAAAAAAACGCGGTACTCATGTACAATACAGAAATTCTCGATATCGTAGGGTTAATATTAAAATGTAAAAGGACCCAATAATAATACAAGTCGACCTTTAGGTAAAATTATGGTATTTTCGCTTAGTATTATTACGTTACTATATACTACAAAGTATGAAATAATAGTACAATTAGCATAATTATACTACGAAATCCGACCCTGATTACGTCGTGTTTTGATATGACATTTGTATTATGACAGATGCGCTAGGTACTTTTTCTTGTATGAAAAAGTTATGAGTAAAATATATAGATGGGCCCCTATCCTTCCTTTTGAAATCATTGCCTTTCGGTCGTTTAACCAGGGGTTACAAACCTTCAATATATGGGCACATTTTATATGTAGGTATTTTCTTTATTTATATTGTTTTTTTATTATTTTTATAATGATTGATATAATATTTATTTATTAACTATTATTAAAAAGTTATGTAAAAGATCGCTGTAGAAGAAAAATCATCTATTGTTATAAAGTACTTTATTCATCTAACAACAAAAAGCATTAATTTATAACACATATAAAGATTCGAGTGATAACGACACCGATTTACTATATTATACACTTTATTTTCAATATTATATAAGAACTTTATTTTTATCCGGTGCATGCGGATCGGCCCAAAAAAGGAGACGCATCTCTGGCTGCCATTGTCACGTTTCTTTTAGAACGAACTGACGTAACGGGCGTTTTGTTTATTTTAAAGGGATGAATTTGCAAAAGCTCAATATGGTGATTATATTTCTTCAAATATTTTTTTTAATACATTACAATATAAAAATTATTAAATTAGTTGCTGCGTTACTTACAAAATCTCAATTTGGATGTGATAACAATATTTAAAGTTACGCCTTTTGACACTCGGCTCATATCTGAGGTCATTGTCCGTTTTTCTCAATCGCTTTGGCACATACTAGTGGACAATACAATTAAGCCACCTACCAAACCGGTTGTCATGACTATGTTTCAAAATAAAAACTTTTTTAATATTTTTTATTGATTGTGTGTAACTCTCAAATTATATAATGCATTTTTAAATTTACCAACTTTATTTTTTTAGCAATACACACGAAAAATCAAAAATTAAGAAAAGTTTACAATAACTTCACACTGATAAAAAGAAATGATCTCAATCTTTCTTTAGTAAGAGATATTGGCTCCCCTGACTTTGATAACACATACCATGCTTTTGTTTATAGATTCTATCACATTTTAATGGTAGATTGGGGTATGTTTTCCCATTCCTCAAATAAAGCCGTTTTCAGTTATGTATTATAATTATAATTATGTTCTACGGAGCTGGATCTCACTGTCTTACTCGCCGTTTTAACTCATCCCATAAATATTGTGGGAATAAAAGTCTGGACTTCGTGTTGGCCAGTCCAGAACCTGTATCCCCACTTCTCGCAAGTAATCTCTAACGCACATCGCAATATGGGGCACGAATTCCAGTTTGTAACAACGTTACAATTCCAACAACTTCTGCTTCGCGTAGATCCATATTTATTAATGAAAAGGAGGTGGGAGGCACAGAACTTAAATATCAGCAATACGAATTTAATGACAGTTTTAAATACCATCCTAGCGATAGAACATTAAGAGAGGCCGCACACTTACAATTATAAGTTGGCCAACTAAATCGGAAAGCATATCAATAGGTATAGTGACATATGCTAGCCCACACATCTTGTCCAACTAAATCGTACAACTAATTAATTGGACACCGATCGTATCAGAATCAAGATTCCCTTTCGATTACGCACAATTAAAAAGTTGTCCAACTATCGGCCAACTGCTCGTTAGCACGGTTACCTTATGCAAGCTCGCAGACTATCCAATTTTGTTGGTTAATCGCATGCCAAGATGCAAGACGAACCGTTGCGCGCGTGTGATTTCCCTACGCTCGGACTTAGACCTTCGCCGACGGGATCCACATCAGCCCCCCCCCCCCCCCCGATTTTTTTATTTTTTTATTCTTAATTGTAACACCTTACAACTAAAGTAACAATGGACGTATTTAATGATTCTTGGCATTCTCTGCCAGTCCACCCGTAGTGTGGTGAGCTATTATAGCAGATACTTAACGGAGAGTTAATTCAAGCCTCTCTTCAACGGTGATAGCGAATCGGAAAGTTGTATCCCGTTTGACTATCACTAGCCCGATTAGATATACGAGCTCATCAAAAGACGAAATTCTCAAATTCATCAAAATACGAGTATATCCGGGTAACATCCGAGTTTAGAGTGCAAGGATCATACCTTTTTCCTTTATTCTAATCTGTCACTTAATATAGAATGAACCCAAAATGTTCTCTTTTGTTTTCGTCTTCTTTTTATTATTAAAGCAATTTTTTATACGTTGCAGCTATATTATGGTTGTAGCACGAATGGGTAGGCTCGACCAGGGAAGGACCACGCTCTCACAGAAAACCAGCGTAAAATAGTAGCTTAATGCTGGTGTGTTTCGTATGGTGAGTGTAGAGAACCGGAGACCCTTTTTACCGGAAACGAGGCATTCCATCTTAGTACTCACGGGTGACAACGCATCTGCATTTTGAATCACAAAGGAGGATAGATGTGGATGTCTATGGGCCACAGCAATCACTTACCATCAGGTGGACTGTGTGCTCGTTCGTAACCCTATCCTATAAAAAAATTAGAGCGTTTTTTCCCGCATTATCACAAATACGCACCGCGCTGGCAACACTGTCACAGACTAAATTGGTTAAGTCTGCGGCTAGCAACCAATTAAAAAAAGTTGGTCGATTAAATTATAAAAGTACGCAATTTAGTCGTTCGATAGTTGGCCAACTTACAATTGTATGTCTGCGGGAGCTCTTAACATAAAATAATAAAAGTCTGGATACTTAAAAAATTAATAATGACATTTGACACATTTGCACTTGATAATTTTATCAATATACCCCATTACTAAGATTGTAAATGAACGTTCAAAAACGTATTTTTTTTTAAAAGAGACAGTTATTAATGAATAAATCATAAAAATAAGAGTGGGCTAATTTTATTGTTCACCAGTATATTATATTACAATTATTTTCTATGTGCGTGTTGCATGCTACGCAAGAACGGTTGAATGGTTTAGTTGAGAAAGAAAGTTCTATAGTATTATACAATCTTTTTAATTAATTAATTTGTTGTAATCCTGAAATGCGGCCATATCTCTAATGGATTGAGTGTGATAGATATCTACCAAATCAGAGTGCGCGAGATCGAATAATGCAACGTGGTCAGATTTTTTAGTTTAGATTGTTTGTTCTATAGCATTCAAGCCTGCGAACACAGCAGGGAAAAAATAAATTGTTTTGTTATAGACTAATAAAAAGTTTTGCTTGCAGATACTTATATTGTTATGGCGCTATGTGTAATATAATTTTTCCCAAAGTGTTTGTTTACAGTATTCATACAGAAAGTTGTTTTTTTTCGACATACAATCAAACCCAATAATTACATATACGGCTCTCTGGGAAAAACGTCATCCAAGAAGTTGACCATACTAAATTTTTGATGTAACACTAGACAAGTTCTGTAATTGGATCAAATGTATTGATAACTTATCTAGAAATTTAGATAAATTTGTCTTTGTTCTATATCACTTAAGACGAGTGGCTAACACTGCGCCCTCCTTTCTGCCACGGAGGGTCGCGTTCGTATACGGCTTAAAGATCTCTAGTCAGATCGTTAAGCCAGTTCCTAAAAGGTTGGGTTTAGTGGGTAAGTCACCACATAACCACGCAGCCGGCTGCGTGGTATGCTATGAGCATTCCCAACCTCCCTCCCCCGCTTTCCGGAGGGTTGCCCATATTTGCTTCGGGCGCAAAAAAAAAATGCCTAAAATGGAATCCGCACTCTCTGTCTATCATTGATCTCATTCATTCAGATATCATTTCTTCGATCCTACATTGTAGTTTAATAATATGGGGTATTTCTATCGATTTCATTAGAACTTTTCGTGGGCAGAAAAATGTGTAAGGTCTAAAGCACATCAATTAGATAGTTGTATTCCCCTCTTTCGCAAACATAAAATATTGCCGCTTCCAGCATTATATAATTACGAAATCTGTGTCTTTGTTAACTAAAATAATTATTTGAAAAACACGATTTTGTGACTTCCGAATTCATCATATTTTTTTTTTAAAACGTTACCCTTACACTAGGATTTTCTCCTGTATCGTGGGGGCAGTTTACAAACATAAATTGCACAAGGACAAACATCCAGACCCGGAACAATTATTTATAGGCCATACAAATACTTGTTCCGTGCGGGATTCGAACCCGCGACCCCCAGCGCAGCCACTCATTGCTAAGCCACTACGCCACGGAGTCGTCAAATTCAAATCAAAGTCAAATTTGACTCGAATTGTAGTTATTGAAATTAATCTTAACTTAATTTATTGACATGTTTTAACTAAAAAATATTATGAATTAATTGATTGATATTCTTGTTTTTATATAGATTCTATTTAGTTTCCATAAGTATTGCCGCAAATATATGTAATATACTGAACACTGCTGATGCTACGATACACAGGCATAAAAATATTATTAATGTTTTAGATCTTTTTTGTTATGTAAGCTCTGAACTAAGTTCTTAAAAATTTTTAGAGATTTATTTTGCGTCGATATGTTCTTTAATAATGATTTCTTAAATTAACGCGAACACTACACTTTGAATAAAACTATTATTTACGGATTTTATCGCGTTTAATTACTACTTTAACTTATTTTTATATTAATTTTTTTGGTTCGATTTACACAAAACGAGCTTATAGTAGTATCATGATGTTTTGCAGTGGTATGCTTGGGTTTGGGTTTAATTTTGTTAATTATAGGATCCCAAGCAGATGGCAGCACCCATCCATCATCTCTATTGAAATTTGGATGTTTTTTTTTAATTTGAATAGCCTCGCGTATCATCCTTGGTAGGAATCTGTGTTCTTTTGCGAGGATTTGTGGTTATTCAAATCTAACTGTTCCTTCACACGGGTTTTTATGGATCTTTTTGTTTGACCTATGTAAGAGAGACCACATTCACAATATAATTGTACACACCTGCATCTTGTAGAGGAATATTACATTTGATGGATGGTAAAAATTGACTAATCACATTAAAACATACTACAAGCCGCCGAAGAAAATTAGTCAATTTTTACCATCCATCAAATGTAATATTCCTCTACAAGATGCAGGTGTGTACAAGCTAGATTGCGAATGTGGTCTCTCTTACATAGGTCAAACAAAAAGATCTGTAAAAACCCGCGTGAAGGAACATATACCTAGCTGACGTGAAGCACCAACGCAGTGGGAAGTCTGCAGTCTGCGAACATGTTCTAGATCGTCCCCACCACTACATTCGATTGTCGAAAGTGCTCTCAGCTCTTCTAGGTAGCTCGTAGCACCCATAAGTCGAAGGTCTCTTAAGTGCCACGAACATGCTACAAATTATATTTTAATTTAAAAAAAATTACTAATTTTTTCAGGTAATTAATAATGAAATACATTTGCAACTCAACGTTGTATAAGAGTATAAGAGCCTTACCGGGTCTACGCAGCATGTTAAAAATACCGATTCAATTCCCTACACCAGTAGTGGCAGTAGTAGTGCTGGGAACCAGTGCAGAAAAGATTTGCAGAATGCAGCAAGCGTTCAAAGTGTCGCAGGTTGGCTAGCTAGATACATATACAACATGTAAGAAAAACCCTGTGGTTCCCGTTAACTGGGTTATCAGAATCAGTATCCAAGCATATAGAAATAATTTTTTTCAAAAAAAACACATTTAAAAAAAAATAATTTTAATGAATAAAAATAATAATTTGCAAATTGTATGTAGTTTTATTATCTCTGCATTGGCCGAGGAGTAAGAAGATTGTCAAAGACCCCGCTTTATTGATACTCGTGTGAGTTAGAGGAAATAAAACCACATAAAATTTAAAAATTAATTTTTTTTTTCATTAAAATTGATTTTTTTAAATGTTTTTTTTTTGAAAAAAATTATTTCTATATTCTTGGATACCGATTCTGATAACACACTTAACGGGAACCACAGGGTTTTTGTTACATATTGTATATCTCAAGTACATGACTCTTGTCTTTGTGTCTTGTCTTTGTCTGTGATATATGTCTTTACGACAATATTTCTAGCCACAATGCAAAAACACTATTGAATGTTGCGGTATTAAATACAACCTGCTGCATTTGTTCGTTTTGTAATGCATGGAACTTAAAATTCAGCATTATCAACGCAAAAAGCTGATACATTACATGATGGGCATTACGACTAGGCGTTTATCTATTACGACTAGGCGTATATCTACGTCTTATTTCTTATTTGTCTGTGTACATTCGTGACGAACGATTGCAGCCGTAGCCACTCCCTCCCGTTGAAACCGCAAACCTTTCGTTTTAGATTATTATAATTGTCATTTCGATCTTTCCTTCATACTTTTACGGGCCAATTACATGTTAAATTTTATCTTGAATTTTATAATGAATTGATAAACAGTTTCTAATAATAATTGTTATGCCTATCGTATACTGAAAAATTTTAGGCGTATTTAAAAGATCGATACCAGATCACCTTATTTACAAACTATACTGATTGATATTTACAAAATTATACTACATTATTGTTGTTTACAAAAAAAAATTACCTTTTTAGCGATATCGCAGTAAGTGTTTAAAATGTCCACCAGTTCTTTCTAAACAGAATCTTTTAGGTCTGTTCAGATATGCGCGCACAATTGGCCGGCAACGTACCCGCAATTCTGGTGTTGCGGTTGATCATGGACGGCGGTAGTCACTTAACATCAGGTGAGCCGCATGCTCGTTTGCCCCCTCTTCAAAAAAAAAACAGATCGTTCGTAACGAACTAGACAGTGTTGAAAGTACATTTCTTGCAGATGGCTCAGAGGAACGTTTTCTAACATTGTGTCGATGACGGAACGTATCATTTGCAGATACGTTACTCCCGTCAAACGACTTTTAATCCATATTGGACCAATGATGTGGTCGTTAATGATTGCCGCCTTAACGTTTACACTAAAACGAACTTGATGAGCATGTTCTTTGATTTTGTGTGGGTTTTGGAAACTAAACCAGTGCTTGCGATACAACATGTTTATGATAACTATCAGCGGGCGGGCGATACTCCCGCGGAAACGTAAACAATACGACGTAACGCCGTAGCATAATTACCTAGCCCAATTTGCCTAAATTTTCTTCCATAAATAGACACACTGCACAGTGGTCCCGCGCTCTAAGAATATCATTCATAAGAAGTCAATCTAAGAATTACCGTTGATACTGACTGACGTAAATAAAAGTATATTTTGGAGATGGTTGAGTTAATTTACAACTAATAAAGGATTTTTCCATATTATGCGATCAGGGTCTGAGATGTTTGATTTACAAATTAACTGTAGATGAACATATGAAGTAACAAATAAATTTCCATCCTCGATACTTGAATCCGAAAAACTTTGTTTATATTCACTTTCTCCCGTGCTATTGTCAAAATCCCATTTACCTATTCATAAAAAAATTTCAATGGAATTTGGCGAGATTGTACTTAATACTTCTTTTTGGGATTCAAGTATCCGATTAGTCGTATGATCTAACAAAAATTGTACTGTAACTTCGGCTGATGATTCTGTTATCCGGTCTTCTTAAGGATAACACCGCTTTTTTGCATTCAGTACTTCGTGATATGAAGGCAAGACATTTGTAATTTTAGAGTGAATGAAACTTGGCCTCTACTTGAACTCAACCTCAACTTGAATTGTGATCATTTTATGTGGACCTAACCAGCCATTTCGTAGTTCTTCAGGCTAGACTAGACATTGACATAAACATTTTAGTCAACGTATCGTAATGTCATTCCGGCTGAACGTCAGTAATCTGCATTCGTAAATGGCGCCGCATCAAAAAACACTTGGCGCTGCAAGAGTTTCGAAGGCAAGTATTGTAGCTAGGTCTTTTTGAATACGCCCGAATCTATATGTTGGCTGCAACAATGTGTATGTATGATATTCAGAAATTTTGCCTATCAGTTATATTTTGTTATATTTTACAAGTACTTTCGAGGATAGCTTCTATTCCACCTACAGAAAACACCAGACGGTAAAAAAGTCACACAGTATAATAATTAATGTCTTGATTTTCTATTATATCCTATCTAAAAATATTTGTATGCCGAAAACGCAGAATATGATTCGAATTATTTTGTAACAACCATAATGTACCATATACTAACAAATAAATCATCTCATCTTAGCTTATCTCATACATAGCTTGTAAAGATAGTCAAACAGTAAACGCTTGTTGTCTTCAATAATCTCGAATTCTTTGACTATTTGACATGAAATCAGTCACACATCAAAGAATTTCATTAAAAGCTAACTATCAGTTGGGTTGCCGGCATACTATAAAATTTAGGAGGAGCAGACTAAGCAAAAGTGTCTGGAACCATGGATAAAAATGTCATCTCCACTTAAATAAACAATCAAAGTAAATTGATCAAGTAGATGTTCACATTGGGCATAGCTGGCAAGTCAAAAATTCATGGAGGAGGCAAAACTTCTCTAGGAACAGAGACCACACAGATGTTTTTCTCTCCTTAGCCTTTTAACTCCATTGCATCTCAATGGATGTACCACCAATCGACAGTTGTAAAAAAAATAATATTAAAACAAATTACAGCTGGATGTGCAATTTTTCATGTCGTATTTACTTTAACTTACTCTTTATTCACTTTTAATGCTACTCCTTATTGTCAGTCAGGGTAATCATAATTTTAATCTTACAATATTTTATGTGGTGGAATCACTCTGCAGCTCTTTTATTGTTTATTGCTGCAGAACAATGGGTAAACTTGGTTGTGGAAAGGCCATGCTCGTGATGACACACTATTTACTACCAGTAACTATGGGCTAGGCACGGCTGATGGTGGAAATTTCATGTAAAAACACTAAACCCAAATTCCTCAAACTGGTGATGGGCAAGCAGTATTAGCATCGCAAAAGGTTTTAGTTCTCTGTCACCAGTGACTAATGTGATGTGAACATTTTCAAGTAAATTTGATCATGATTTATCATGTTGGTACAATTCCTGGAAAGAATGAAAAAATAATGATTTCTTATATTTACGCGAACACTACACATTGATTAAAACTACTTTTACGGATTTTATCGCGTTTATTTTAAAATAATAATAAAATAAACGCGATAAAATCCGTAAAAGTAGTTTAAATCAAGAATGAAAAAAGTTATGTCTAGCAATAGACTTATACTAAAAACTGCTGAAGTACATAAAGTGTATGTAAAGCAACAACACAAGATTGACAAATTTAAACTCATTGTTTACTCTATATAATTAAGTTAAATAAGTTAATAAATTTTTTTAACATCTTAAACCCCCAAAAGTTCTCCACAAATTGTGTTATATACTTTTTTAAAAACAGTGCCATCTTCTGGATGTATATCTAATCCAATAGCAACATTTTCATCCCTTTTTATTTCACTAGACTGAGCCAAAGCAGGCTATGACTGGGAACATAATTTTAATACATACCAGAAATGTGTCCTGGCAATGTGCACAAATCACTCTGCACATGCCAGGCAATGTTGGGACTGGTGGGGTCACCGGTGATGGTGCAAGATTTATAATCCTCTTGCAGTCAGGTCGGGGACATGCTATGCGCTGCGACGATGACTTGCAAATCAGCAAACAGTTGCAAGGACAACGCACATACTTTTTACCCGGTGGGGCATTTCTTATTGGCTGCAAATAGATAAGTCAGATAAAATAAAATGCCTGGTTTTGATCAAATAACATAAATTCCCTAAAAGATGTAACAGTTTACTCAACTGCCCCACAATGAAGGTTATATTTTTAGATTCATGTATATTCGCATCTTTATGACAATCTATAGCCAAAAATTTGCAGGATTTGAAGTGCTTGTTGTCTTTAGATTATTTGCTTTTGTTTTCTGTGTCATGTCATAGGCTATTATTTATATATTCAGGACAATCACAAATCTGTACACTTTTTTATAGTAATACAAAAATAAAGAGTACAAAATACTACTATAAAAAAATTACAAAGAAACAAGAACATTTTTAAAACTCTATGTATGGGATATGTCAAATTCTAATCCCAACTTTTACTATAAGTAAGTTAAGTAAGCAACCTAAATCCTCGGGATAGGTGGGTTTGGGTACAAATTAGGGTTAGATTTAGGAGTATGGATTAATAGAACTGGATGTCTAGGATTTAATAGTAATAATACTAATTTGACACTAGGGAAATAATAAAAGATGGTGCACATCTTTTGTTTTCAATAATAGTTCATATACTTAAAAAATGAATTCAGAAAGAATGTAAGCAAACTTGACAATATCTCATTCAGGATAGAAAAAAAAACTGAAAGTGATGCCATTTTATTTCATTGATTTAATTAATTGAATGTTTTATTATAAACATTCAATAAATTAAATATTTATTACACTTACTTTTATTATAAAGTTTAAATAAATTTCCAAGTAAATTATAAGAAATATAGAAATATCTAGGAGACACCTATGTTCAGCAGTGGGCTGTTATTTGCTGTAAAATACAAATATCTTCCAAATGATAAACTTTTATTTATTTTATGGATAGAGTGTAGTACAAAAAGTTACTTGGATTAGATGTACCATAAATGGCTACTTACACCTGGTGTGCATGATCAATCAGAACTTGTCGCTAAAACAATCTACAATCTCATATTATAATATAATGTGCTTTCTAATCATACACTCAGGCAGACGCAACACATATCATTTGCATGACCAGCTAATTTATGTAAAATTACATTACATATGACACAGATGCTTGACCTGGAAAATGGTGAATACGAGATAGATATAAAACTATCTGACAGATTAAGAGTTGTCCAATATTATCTTTGATAACTCAGATAACTTCTAAATTTGAATTTGAACCAAGGATTTAAAAGAAAAGGAATTAAATATCCTTTTGTCAACAATGTTCAATAGTCAAAGCTGAGATTTAACCCTGTGTCACTAACCATTCGTCAATATGACGACGCGTACATTACGTATTTAGTGTTTCGGTAAGATCCAGAATCCCGCCACCCTGCCCGTTTCCAATACCTTCCTTATTCGCATCGCTAGTGACCCGCAGTCACCCCTTGTGGCTGCACACTTATTAGATCGGGATATATCGTGTGATCGTCGTAAAATTTACGAAAGGTTAGTATCTACGTAACTTTTTTTTCAAAGTTGTGCATTTATTTTTTGTCAACAATTTTCAATAATTACTATTAGAACACATTATTTTTGTGCAAAAATTACTATGTTTATAACATATTTTAATGTTATTTGCAACTTTGTATTATTTTGTTGTTTTATTTTAGATTTGAAATGTATTTAGTTTTTGTTTTTTATACTTTTAGATGTATTTGAAGAGTCTAGATGAAAAAATTGTACAATGGTTAGTTGATTCGGAAACGGAGTCAGTCACCGATAATTAATCTCATTCTTTGCGATCAGAGGATGGTATTCATGTAGAGGACTGCAGGAAATTGTGCAAACCAGGTTCTTACATAACCGTGGATGAATACCTGGTCGGATTTAGAGAACATTGTCACTTTCGCATGTACATGCCTAATAAATCCAACAAATATAGCTTGAAGCTTGTGATGATTGGCTGATTCTAGTACAAAATACATATGCAATGCTATGCCTTATATGGGGAAATACACGAACACAGGTAACGAACCTTTAGCATAATGTTTTGTGAAAGAGCTATCTAAGTCGTACCATGGGTCGAATTTGCTCCCATCGGTTCCTCTGGCCGCTGAACTGTTGAAACTGCTATATAAGCTCACAGTAGTAGTTACTCTACAAAGCAATAAGCAAGAGATTCCCAATGAAATGAAGAATTCTAGAAATAGACAAGTAGGTACTTCGATGGTCGGTTTCTATAAAGAAATTACTTTGGTGTCATATAAACCAAAGTCAAATAAGGTCGTTTACCTTATTTTTACTATATATGATCAACGTCCAATCAATATCAATTCTAAAAAGCCCGAAATTATTGAATTCTATAATTCCACAAAGGGTGCGGTTGATACTGTGGACCAGATGTGCTCGATCATGGGAGTACCAGCCTTAAGACCAATCGATGGCCACTGTGCTTATTCTACGATATTCTAAATCCGTCTACAGTGAATTCTTGTGTGATCGGAAATGGAAAAAAACCATGAAAAGAAGGCCTTTTGGATTAGAATCGGCAGACGAATTGATGAATCCTTGGCTGAAAGAGAGTTATCAGACTGTAAATTTACAATAAAATTTGAAGCTTATCATTGCGGAGAGCTTGAAAATTGATGATAATCAGGAAGGTTCTAGTCAAGGCATTCTCAGAAACCACAAAATTTGCAGCTACTGTCATGTAGAGAAATGTCCTATGACCACTAACTTCTGTAAGGACTGCAAAGAAGCAATTTGCAGGGAGCATATTGTATCCATGTGCAATCATTGTTCAGTGTAGCTTATTTCCAAAACAGACTATGTTATTTGATTATGATAAAACTAAGTGTGATCCTTCCTCAGTCGAACCAGCCCATTTGTGCCACTACTATATCATAGCTGCCACATGGCTCTATGGAGTATGCAAAATATGCAATAAATAAATAATAATCACAAGGAACTAGTGGATTGTTTACATTGATTCTGATTTCATTTGAAATTGACTATACTAGCTTATGATTAGCACAGTTACATATTACATTATGTATGTAGTTATACATATATAAATACACTCACCGTGGCTTCATGACACACAGAGCATTTCACAACATGCTGTTCCCTTTTCCCGGAAATATCTATCATAGATTGGCATACGCGACATGTTACCATAGGCGTACCTGCCTGCTGGTATGGTGGCGGTAGTTCATCAGGTCCGATAGGAGAAATTGTACTGACGTTCTCGACCTCTTCTGTTAAACAATATACACAATATTACATGATACAAATGCATAACTCAGAATCAACTTAGAGTTATAACTTCGTTGCACAATATAAACATTCAATCAAGCAAAGCAATCCACTACATAGGCATTGTTTGGCAAAAATGATATAGAATAGTTGATTCATAAGTTATCAGAAATATATTTTAAGTTACGTACCATCTCTTAACAGCGGTTGATTTTCGCTTTGTCCATCGCCCATCGTAGAACACGAAAAATTCAGCGACGCAATATTAGTATGTAAATATCTGTACGTGAACTAGGAATAGGAATTCTTTTGCTTTTGACGAAAATTGTCATACCAGTTTATTACAAACACAGAAAAAGTAAAACGCATAGATAAATAAATATATAGCAAGCTAGCAAAACGTCAAGTTTGTACTACGCAGTACTCAGTAATCTATGGCAGTACTATGTTAGTACAATAGATTACTGCATATATACTAGAGAGAGGGTTAGTCGTAGACAGAGAAAAGAGAAACCTATGTCTAAGGGGTTAGTACTACGTTAGTACTCATATTAGTTTGTGGTTAGTACTCTTATTAGTTTGTGGTTTGTACCCTATGAGCATAGAAAGTGAGGCGCTGCGCTCGCTAAGTTCAGTCAATAAAAGACATTTTCAGTCTATTTTTCCGATCAGATGCTAAACCACTTGCATATCCTTCATCATTCATCATCATTTCATTACAGCCCTTCACAAGTCCACTGCTGAACAAAGGCTTCCCCCAAGTAATGCCACAAAGCACGGTCCTGAGCCACCTGCATCCACCGACTTCCTGCATGTCTTACCAGGTCGTCACTCCATCTAGTGGGGGTTCGCCCTACACTACGCCTACCGGTACGAGGCTGCAACTCGAGAACCTTTCTTCCCCATCAGTTATCGGTTCTTCGAGCTATATGGCCGGCCGATTGCCACTTCAGTTTACTAATCCGTTGGGCTATGTCGGTCACTCTGGTTTTACTGCGGATATCCTCATTTCTGAGTCTATCATTCAGAGAAACAACGAGCATAGCCCTCTCTATAGCTCGCTGAGTGACCTTGAGTGTCCTCATACGGACAGCAGTGAAGGACCACGTCTCAGATCCGTAAGTCATCACTGGCAACACGCACTGGTTGTACACTAGTTTTCAGAGATTGAGGTATACCTGACTAGAAGATGTGTCGTAATTTCCCGAACGCTGCCCAGCCGAGTTGAATCCGTCGATTGACCTCTCGGTCGAAGTTGGACTTACCTAGTCGGACTATTTGTCCCAGGTAAACGTACTCGTCAACAACTTAGCATAGTACTCCCAACAACTACCGGCATGGGTGTGACATGGACATTAAACATGATTTTTGTTTTGTCCATGTTCATCTTAAGACCTACCCGTTGGGAGACACCATTGAGGTCATTGAGCATAGTGCTAAGGTCCTCCAGTGATTTTGCCATAAGGACTATATCGTCGGCAAATCGAAGGTGAGTGATGTACTCGCCATTGATGTTAATACCGTATTCCTTTCCGGCGCAGTAGCTTGAAAACGTCTTCCAACGCGGCGGTGAAGAGTTTCGGGGATATAACGTCACCCTGTCTTACACCTCTCTGCAGTTGGATAGGTTTCGAGCTCTGGTTCTGTACTCGAATAGCCATCGAGCCCTACTGTACAAACACTTCAGCACTTCGATATACCTACAGTAAACTTGGCACCGCTGAAGGGACTGTAGCACCGTCCAAATTTCGACGGAATCAAAGGCTTTCTCAAAGTCCTCATACGCCAGGCAAAGTGGCAGATTGTACTCTTCGGTCTTCTGTATAATCTGCCGCAGGGTACGTATGTGGTCCATAGTACTGAAGCCTTTTCAGAAACCGGCTTGTTCGGGAGGCTGGAAGTCTTTGAGTCTGCGTGCGAGACGATTCGTAATGACTCTCGAAAACAGCACGTAAACGCGGCTCAGAAAGGAAATCGGTCTGTAAATCTTGAAGAGAGCGTTGTCGCCTTTCTTAAAGAACAAGACCATCGCACTTCTGCTCCACGTCTCCGGAGTAGTGCCTCCATGGAGGACGGAATTGAAGAGCTTCTGCAAGACTTCATGTACTGGTGTTTCACCCGCTTTCAGAAGCTCCGTTATAATTCCATCCTCGCCTGGGGCCCTGCCGTTTTTAAGGTGCTGGAGAGCCATTTTAATCTCGCTCAGACTGACGTCCGGGATATCATCGGAATAGTGTTGGATAAGGCTTGCTATTGGATCGTTACTCACACTTGCGTGTGGCTCCAACGATGATGTGTACAGCTGCCCATAGAACCTCTCAATCCCACTCAAAATCTCAGGTGTCCCGGAAACGTGGCTGCCACACTCAGTCTGCAGCTTTGACAGTTGGCTCTTTCTGGCAGACAGATCTCTGGCAAAGACTTTGGAACCAGGGTCCACTCGATCGCTTCTTTAATACGAGCAGTATTAAAGTTGCGTAAGTCTCGCCGCATGCATTTGGAGATCCGTCTGTTCAGTTGCCTGTATGCTATCAAATCTATTGACGATTGCAGCCTCATCTCCCGTCTAACAGCCATGAGATTAAGAGTGTGATCGGAGAGTTTTTGAGTTTTTCTGCGGCGGGTCTTGCGGAACTTAGCCCCGACCGCATGGACACTTTCCACGAGCTTGTCATTCATATCATCCACTGCATTGCAATCTTCTAGGCACTGAAAGCGGTTACGTAACTCTCACTAACGGGACGCAGTTACGTAACTCTCACTAACTCGAGCTGGAAGGTTTCGGGATTCTGGATTAGAGCACGAGGGGGACGGAGCGGTGACTTCATTAGACGAAACCTCTCCAACTTAACGTTTAGGTTCAGTGTGCCTCTAACCATTCGGTGATTGCTGCCAGTTTTTCACCCTTGCAATCAATGAGACATCACTGAACAGTTGGCGTCTGGTCGTCATAGTGAAGTCAATTTCATTTTTTTTCTAACCTCGGGGCTCGACCAGGTCCACTTTCTGTTGGGCCACTTCTGGAAGAAAGAGTTCATCATAAAAAGTCCCTCTTTCTCCATGAAGTCGGCCAGCTGCTGGCCCCTCGGGTTCTGTTGCCCAATCCCAAATTTCCCTACCTTCAGCTCACCGTTATTTCTTGTGCCCAGTTTTGCGTTGAAGTCTCCCATTAACACCGTATAGTGAGTTTTGGAGGAATGGATGGCTCTAGAAATACCCTCATACATATCCTCCACCTCCTCATCGGGATGTTCTGACGTTGGAGCGTAAACCTGTATGACCTTCAGCGAATACTGTTTGATGATTCTGCGTATAAGGTATACCATTGAGAATAGCGTCCCACCAAACAACCATTACAGAGACGCAATGCTGCAGAACGCAACAAGCATCAATACGACTATCATCGGGCTTACACCATCCCAATGTCCAAGAGTGCGTCAAATCAGGCGCAGCACACCCGCAGATCCATCACAAGACGCAATACAGCAAGAAGCAGTAAGCATCAATCCAACTATCATACGGGTGGCGCCCCCTCACAATACACCCACATGATCCCTATCGACTTTGGTGACAAAGTTTGTATTGTTGTTAACTAAAAAATATCACCAACGTATCATAGTAGCATGCTACTAAGACGCCAGTGAACAAAACTCCACGTATCATAGCGCTAATGCACTAAGACATGGAGTTGAGTATGCCTGTTACACTGAAAAGTGCTACCAAACTCACTCATCCCAATCCGAAAGATAGACGACGCATCGCTATGCGCTACGACGCCGCCCACAAACAGTATGGGTGTGCGACGTCCAAGGGAAAGCTGTATTGCTACAACAAACCCGCTTACCACCGGCACTAAGATGATATGTCTAGGAAACATCGGTTAGCGAGTCCAAGTTTACCTCGGACCAATTGCTCATGAAGCAGCATACACGGCACCACAATAATCCTTTTCAAGTCCCTAATAAAGGACTACATAGTCATTTTGCTACAGTACTAAGAGCCGTCGGTCACCCGACCACCCCATATAATGCTTATGCATCAAGGAGATCTTCTATAACTTTTGTACCATAGACCTTACTTTCATAAGTCATTCATATAAAAAATATAAGACTTCAACCCACGACCCCACTATTGTAATGCAAATTCATCATAGAGACTTTCTATAGTATTGATTTTGTATCATAGACCTAACTTTCATAAGTCATTAATATATAGGACTTGAACCCACGACCCTACTATTGTAATGCAAATTCATCTATTAATGCTGGTGTTCCATATGGCTGCGTGCTATCACCAACCCTATTTCTTCTGCATGTCAATGATATGCAAACCGGCAACATCGATGCTCTGGACACTGACCGTGCCAATATTTCTCGTGAAAACGGGTCCGAGTACCGGGACAAACTTGTGTCTGAAGTCGAGACTTTGCTGAAGAAAGTCTCGGATTGGGGGAGACTAAATCTAGTTTTAGCAGGGATGGGAGATGTGATGAGGATACAGAACGACGAGTGAATACAGGAAATAGAATAAATGGGGCCCTACACTCTATTGTGAAGAGTCAAAATGTGTCGAAAAAGGCACGTATGGCAATTCACAATGCTGTGCTGGTCCCTACTTTAACGTATGTGAAAGTTGGGTGTGGCAGAAGAAGCACAAGAGTAGAATGAACGCAGTAGAAATGCGGTCGTTAAGGAGTATGTTAGGGCTGAATCTAAATGACAAGATAAGAAATTGTGTAATAAGAGAAGAGTGTGGTTTGCAAGATGATGTTGTCACCAGGATTAAGAAAGGAATGCTTCGGTGGTTTGGTCATGTGGAAATAATGAATAAGGAAAGAGTGACAAAGAAAATTTATGTTACAGAAGTGAATGGCAGAGTTGGAAAGGGACGTCCTAGGCGAAAATTTATCGACCAAATTGGCGATTTATTGAAAACGGGCCAAATTAGGATTACCCTTAACCGACGAGCATGTATGCGTAGGTATATGGATGTGAAGGAGGCGAGAGCGGTGTGTCAGGATCATGCCAAATGGAAGTCTGTAGTCTTCTGCCTACCACTCTGGGTGACAGGCGTGAGTGTTTATGTATGTTATGTCAATCTAGTCCAGTTTAACTCTCAGAAGACAAAAGTTTACGAGTTAACTGCTAAAAAGAACCCCTTTGTGTATCTACTCAGTTTCAAGGCACTCGCCTTATTGCCTCGGCCAGTATCGGAATCCTCCACATAGACATATCGAGTGATGTGCACTTTCATGGTCACTTGGAAGAGAAGGTTAAATTAGCCTCTGAAAAGCTTGGCGTGCTCAGCAGAGCAGGACAATATTTCATGCAAGCACACCGCCTGCAACTTTAAAAGACGCAGGTTCGGCCGCACATGTAATACTGTTCCCATCTCTGGGATGGGGCTCCCCAGTGCCAGCTCCTTTCACTTCACCGCATCCAGCAAACAGCGGCTCGAATCGCCGACGGCCGAGTGCTTTTCGACCGGCTAGATTCACTGGCGCTGCGAAGAGATGTTGAATCTCTTTGCATTTTCTTTCACATATACCACGGGGAGTGCTCTGAGGAATTGTTCGGATTAATCCTAGCCGCTAAATTTCTTGAACGCACTACGCGGCAAACCTCCTGATACCATCCACACCATCTGGAGGCTTAGCGGTTTACCGCTGTACGTTTCACTAGGAGTTTTCTTCCGCGTATGACCTCTCTGTGGAATAGTAGGCGATTTTTCCGGACTGATACGACCTAGGGATCTTCAATAAAAGAGCTTACTCCTTTCTAAAGGGCCGGCAACACACCTGCATTCCCCTGATGTTGCGGTTGTTCATGGGTGACGGTAGCCACTTAACATCAGGTGAACCGTATGCTCGTTTGCCCCCTCTTTTATAAAAAAAAACAGCTCAAGAGCATTTGACAGTTATATCTATACTTGTCTTTTGCAAATAAAATATTTTAATTTATAATAACTCCAAATACTGAAATTATAACTGTTTACTAACAAAATTTTTAACTTAGTAGAATAAAATCACATTTCTGTTAGGAATCGTATTTCATGTTTATTTGTTGTTACTTCCGAGGCAAGCATCGCGATTCCCGACGAATGGCCTTGCAAGTTGCAAGACATCGCAGAACTCACATAGCAGCGAAAATATGGTCAGTCGATCATAATCAGAGTAGGTATTTCAGCTAAGTAAATTTCACAACATTTCGCAACGTATTTTTTTAAATCTTTATTGACATCCCTTAGTAACCACGAAAAGACTGCCAAGACCTATGTCCCAATTACTCTAAACTGAATCAGGGCCCTGAATGAACGGTTTACGCCCTTACTCCATCATAGGGATGGAGAAGTAAAAAAAGTATATATATGTAGGACGGTAGTTAAATAGAATTAATTTACAATCACAAAATACATGGATCACAGGTAATCAACTATAAATTGTACTGAGACTAATTTAATAGCTGAGAATAATAATTAAACGAATTAATTATCCGAATAGTCGAGGATGAGCTAGTAGTGGGATCAACAAGTGCACCGTGCCACGCCAGCGCCAAGACTGCCTTAACGGCGGCCGCCCCGTCCGTTTTATACAATCGAGACAAGTAGCTACCCGAGCGCTACTGCAGGTGTCCGATGCACGTGTTGTTTACAATAACAGAGGCACTGCTGCACTTGCAATGGTGCAGGTACCGACACGGCTATACTGACATGCATGCGTCCTTGCACGCGCTCCACCACAATCTTATTATCTGCAGACAGAAAAACAACGTTCGATTATCCTGACAAAAGTTATAAACTTTTACGTATTCCACAATACGTTCTGGTATGGTCTATATTGAACCTTCAGGTGTTAACAATTAGCTCTGGTCCGGTCTACATCGACCCTTCAGGCAATTACTATTCGACCGGTTCCTTTGAACCCTGCCACAATAATCAGTTTTGGTCCGGCAACATACCCTTCAAAACTCTCTTTACGCTAGTCCGGAATCATTATTCCCTGTAGCCATATCATTGGTCCAGTCCATAAGCCCTTCAATGATAGCAAGAACCACTTTTTTCTTTCTTTTTTTCTTTTATTTTTCTCATTATTTTTTAGACTCTTTTCGATTAAGTTTGAAAGCTACATATAGATACATTTTTCTCACTTTTCCTCTTTTTTTTCTATTTTTTTTTCTCTGCCCATCATAATCACACAGTAGTGTAACGTGAGGGACGCAATAACACAATAATACCAAAGTATAAAAACCAACAGCAGCACCACAAATATTCTTCTGCATTAGAAGAACCACTACAATGGCGGAACCTGCAAACAGATATTGACACTTGTTAAATATCACAACGCTCGACCATCTCTGACATCATTTAGGTCGTAGACAGCAGATTTATCCGGGCGCACAAGGCTCTTTCCATTGGTAACTGTTGTAGTGACTTCTACCAATTTCCTCGATAGCAAACCCCAATCTTGTAGACTACACAATATTCGGAGAAAGCTGCTACGCTTATCAACACAATATAAAAGGCCAATTATTATTTTCAATTCATAGCACGTGAAGGTTAATCCTTAATTTTGGCACATCGCTTAAAGATTTCTGGTTTTAATACGTAGCCCATATAAAGCATATTTCACGTGAACTATCAAATTATAACAAATCTCGGAACAAGTTCATTTTTCGCTGAATGCAAGTTATAACTCATCTAGGAAGAAAGTTCCGAACATCTCCCGACATATATCAAAATATTTAGGTACGTTAAGAATAACAAAATTACTTGCGGGTACATTTAACATAAGTCGAAAAAAAGATTTAACCTAACTTTTGGCTAAAACCTGGCCACTTTAAAGTCTCACTCTAACTCTTTAAACATTTAACAAAAAAAAACTGGCCAAGAGCGTGAAAGGTACAGATGTCCTAAGATTAGAAAACAAAGCTTTGCCTCAAACGCAATTAAAAGCTTTTAATAAATTTAAAACAAAATTAAGAAATAAAAAAATGTTTAAATAACACAGTGTTTTTTTTCTTATACATTCCCCTTCTAACAAGCTCGAATCGAATCCATCTAATCATTATTTAAGAATTCGTATAATTTAATTAGAACAATAGATAAAAATGAGTATTTTTATTTAGGTCCTATTAAAATAGGCTGTATCGTGCCACGCTTTGATCGTGACTATGGCAAATTAAAAAAAAAGCTGTCAATGACAGCTTGTCATACATGATATGTGAGCTTAGACGAGTTCACTTTTGTTCTATGGGAGTGCCCTGTCTGATACGTAAGTATCATATTATAGTGCCACCAACTTATCTGTTCAGGTGGACAAAATTGGAACTAAGGCCGCCATTTTGTAAATGACATTTTTATAAAATATAAATAATATATATAATAACACTAATTCTCACTAATTTTAATATATTAACACGAAATTTGTTTTATTTTATATTATGTGTACCTAATGAATATGTATTCACCTATTTCCTCGGCGAATTTCTTAAATGGCAATAGTAAGCACTCCACTAGCGACTCTGTAAACTGAACAGATAAGTTGTTGGCACTATAGTCTGTGGTCTACGCTATGGTGGTACTATTATGTATACAAAAAGTTCTCTGTGACTATTACTAACTGCTCTGTGTGGGCAGTGTGTTTTTAATTTTTAAAGGCTCAGAAGGGCTTGAATCCAGATCCATAAAGCCAGTTAATAAAAAAAATTTATGTGTCTAGTCTTGTGTTTAATGTTTATCTCACAGAACACTATTAGTTAATCTTATTATTTTTAATCTTACATAAAATTAATGTAAATAATTTGAGGTAATATTCCGAGATATTAAAGAATGGCTTCAAAATTACATAGAGTTCGTTATTACAATCCAAAACCGGAACCAATAAATTGTGTTTCTTTCAGTCAAACTAATAAAACATTAGGAATAGCGAGGTTAGTTTTCCTATATTGCTATTTTTGTTATTACATCAAAAAAAAGAGAGGTCCTCTTTTCTACTATCTGATTTTTAATGCATGAAGTGGAAGAACTCACTTAGATCATCAAGATTTTTCGAGTTCATTGCAAAACATTAGTTCTTATAGCATGAACTACCGACTAGCTTCTTTAAATGTCTTCTATGTTATACTTAGATATGTAAAGTAATTTTTTTTAAATTTGTGAATCATCATCATCATCATCATCATTACAGCCCTTCACAAGTCCACTGCTGAACATAGGCTTCCCCCAAGGTATGCCACAAATCACGGTTCTGAGCCACCTGCATCCATCGACTTCCTGCATGTCGTACCAGGTCGTCACTCCATCTAGTGGGGGGTCGCCCTACACTTCGCCTACTGGTACGAGGTTGCCACTCGAGAACCTTTTTTCCCCAACGGTTGTCGGTTCTTCAAGCTATATGGCCAGCCCATTGCCACTTCAGCTTACTAATCCGTTGGGCTATGTCGGTCACTTTGGTTCTATTGCAGCTATATATGTTTCTAAGTTTATCACGCAGAGAAACTCCGAGGATAGCCCTCTCCATAGCTCGTTGAGCGACTTTGAGCATCCTCATACGGCCTGGTTCACTGGCAACATGCACTGGTTGTACAACTTAGTTTTCATGTTTTGAGGTATACCTGACGAGAAACGCGTCGTAATTTCCTGAACGCTGCCCAGCCGAGTTGAATGTGTTGATTGACCTCACAGTCGAAGTTGGACTTACCTAGTCAGAATATTTGTCCCAGGTACTTTACTTTGTCCTACATACTCGTCAACTACTTCGAGCTTAGTGCTCCCAACAACTACCGACATAGGTGTGACATGGACATTAAACATGATCTTTGTTTTGTCTATGTTCATCTTAAGACCTATTTGTTGGGAGGCACTATTGAGTTCATTGAGCATAGTGCTTAAGTCCTCCAGCGATTCTGCCATAAGGAATATATCGTCAGCAAATCGAAGGTGAGTGATGTACTCACCATTGATGTTAATACCCTATTCTTTCCAGTCCAGTAGCTTGAAAACGTCTTCCAATGCACCGGTGAAGAATTTCGGGGAAACAATGTCACCCTGTCTTACACCTCTCTGCAGTTTGATAGGTTTCATACTCTGGTTCTGTACTCGGATAGTCATCGTAGCCCTACTATACAAAAACTTTAGCACTTCGATATACCGACAGCCAACTTGGCACCGCTGAAGAGACTGTAGCACCGCCCAAATTTCGACGTAATCAAAGGCTTTCTCATAGTCTACATACGCCAGGCAAAGTGACAGCTTGTACTCTTCAGACTTTTGTACAATTTGCCAAAGGGTATGTATGTGGTCTATGGTACTAAAGCCTTTTCAGAAACCGGCTTGTTCGGTTCAATTGTTGTTCGGCCCCTAAGGTTCCGTTGCTCTACTCCAAATTTTCCTAACTTCAGCTCACCGCTTTCTTTTGTGCCCAGTTTTGCGTTGAAGTCTCCCATTAACACCGTATAGTGAGTTTTGGAGGAATGCATGGCTCTAGAAATATCTTCATATATTTCCTCCACCTCCTCATCGGGATGTTCCGACGTTGGCGCGTAAACATGTATGACCTTCAGCGAATACCGTTTGGTGATTCTGACTATAAGGTACTCAACCCTCGTCGATACACTCCCAATCTTTACAACGTTGTTGACGAGAGACTTGTGGACGATAAATCCGATATCTTCAATCGACGGTCAATCGGGCTAGGCTTCTTGGGATTCCACAAAATGGCTCAGGTCCAAATTGTGTGCACTTTGAGCCCTCCCATGCAAGTTTGTCGGCAAATTCGTTGCCTACAATACCCTTATGACCTATCTTAAAACAACCCTGTTGTTACATCCCAGGGTATTTAAATGTTTCATGCAGTCTCCAACTAGCTTCCAGTTCACTAAGTTTGACCTCAGCGCTAGCAGTGCTGCTTGACTATCAGAGTTTATGTTAATTATATGGTTGACGTAGTGTTTTTGCAGATTGATTTCCGCACACCGAAGTATGGCGAAAATTTCTACCTGGAAGATAGAGGTGTATCTAACTTAGCATGAATTTGGGGTGTTGCCTGTAAATTCCAAACCCTACGTCGAGGCCCATTTTAGACCCATCGGTATACCATATGAGGCTACAGACCTCACAGATAACCTGGCCATTCAGCCAGTCTTCTCTGGAGGGTAATTCCACTATATAATTTTTATCAAAAGTGTGTAGTGGATGCATGATATCTGAAATCATGCATAAGATCGGTGATTCCTTAATTGAGTCGAGCATGGATCTCAATCTGTAGGAGAGCAAGGTCAGACCGCCCTGGGCGTTAATCCTATACAAACTAGCCTTCGCCTCCTTGTCTAGATAGAGATCAAAGGGCGTTAGGCATAGAAGTGCATTAAGAGCCGCTCCAGGCAATGATCGCATAGCTCCAGTTGCCATTAAGCAGGCAGTCCTTTGTAGACTATTTAGTCTGTCCGCAGTCGTCTTTTGGTTGGCCTTGTTACACCAGACAATAGAGGCGTAGGTGAGAATCGGCCTCACTATGCTGCTGTACAGCCATAGGACCATACTAGGACGCAAGCCCCAGTTGTTCCCGACCAAACGACTGCACGTACCTAAAGCAATTTTTGCCTTATGGCATACATTGCTAAGGTGAGAGTTCCACGTTAGTTTTTGGTCGATTGTTACGCCCAAGTACTTAACTTCCTTGGAAAATGGTACTTCTTTACCATTAAGTTTTAGTTGGACTAACTTGTCCAACTGTCTTTTTTTGGTAAAGGGTATTATAACAGTTTTATCAGCATTAACTGATAAACTGTTATTCCTACACCAGTTATTTATGTTGTTTAGGGCTCTTTGTATTATTGACGATAAAGTACTTTGGCAAAAGCCCCTCACAATGATCACAAGGTCATCAGCATAACCCAGTGTGTCAATGCGTAGGTCTGCCATTTTGTACAATAGTTGGTCAACCGCAAGAGTCCAAAGAACGGGTGACAAAACACCTCCTTGTGGGCAACCTTTTGTAGTTGCAACCTCAATTGAAGTTTGAAACAGCGCTATTTTTGCCTTTCTGCTTGAGAGCGTCGACTTCACCCATCTGATGGTTGTGGGGTCAACATTTTTAGATGTCAGTCCCCCGATCAGCAGTGATGTGGGGCTACTGTTGAAGGCGCCCTCAATATCTAGAAAGGCACAAAGAGCTATTTCTTGATCCTCCAGTGCTTTTTCGACCCTGTCAATAACACTGATCAGGGCTGTTTCTGTAGATTTGCCTCCGCGGTAAGTATGCTGGTTGTAATGTATGGGCCTCGTAGCTATAACCTTTCCAATGTCTTAAGGAGAAAGGAAGATAGGCTTATAGGTCGAAAGAACTTTGGTAAAGCGTAGTCCTTTCTACCAGCCTTAGGTACAAAACGTTTGCGTCGTTACTCATGGGGGGGATATTTGCCATAGTTGCCAAGCTTGGTGAGCGGGTTGGCAACCGCAGTTTTTTATTATTTTATTGTTGTTATTAGGAAGATGCTTCTGCCCATCCCCTGCCTGTCTCCCTCTGTCGCCTCTTACGACACCCACGGGAAGATATGGGGTAGTGGATAATTTCAACTGCCACTACTGGCTCAAAATTTGTGAATAAAAACCACAACTAACTAAACTAAACCTAAACCATAATTCTTTCTTTTGCGGCAGTGACATGCAGGGTACCAGCTAGTTTATAATAAAATCTTGAAATGTGACACATATCACTACAAGTTGTTTACTAATCGGACTAAGAATATTTTAAATTATTAACATTATTTTGTGAGTAAAAAAAAGAGTCATCATTACATCCTATATAAGTCCACTGCTAAACATGGACCTCTCTCATAGAAAGGTTTTGCCACAGTTGCCACGCTTGGCAGGCAGGTTGTCAACTGCAGTCTTTTATTATAGTGAATTATTATCAGGAAGATGCTGCTGCCCATTTATTTCCCTCTGTTGTCTTTTTTGACATCCACAGGGATGTTATTGGTTGGTGGATTCTATTATGCTGTGGCAGCACTGTGCAAAATACAATGACGCCTATATAATAGCTCTGAACTACCCTCGGAGCATTGGCCGCTTCCCATTCTGAACACCTTGCCTGGCGGGAGATCTCCCCTTTTCCTTCCATGGCCAAAATGCCGCTACTACATAGACTTCAAATTTGATTCCCTCTATTGTTTTAGTAAACAAATTGTTAGTACACTACTTGTAATCACTGTCCCTTACGATTTCAATAGGTTCTATAGGTACTAGGAGCATTTCAAACTTATAATATTCTGTTATTTATATTTTTACAGAGCTGATGCATCAATAGAGATATGGGATTTAAATTATGCTCCATATTTAATTAAATTTATACCTGGTGCCGAAAATACGTCTGTAGAAGCACTTGGATGGGTGCACAACAGATTGTTATCTACAGGACTTGGTGGTGCCCTATTGGAATGGGATCTGAATACATTAATTATTAAAAATACAGTAATATTAACAGGATATGCTGCTTGGTGTCTGGATGTCAACCAAAGCAACACATTAGTAGCTGTTGGTACTGAACAGGGATATATTAATTTGTATAATGTTGAGAATGATGATATTGTATATAAGAAACTCTTTGATAAACAAGAAGGTCGTATTATGTGCTGCAAGTTTGATAAAACGGGAAATGTATTAGTTACAGGTATCGTTTTAGATTCATTATTGTAATTAACACACACACACAAATAAATTGTGCTATTTGCTCATTAGTCTCATTCAACTGTAACTTCAATGCAGGAATAAACCTGAGAGCTTTCTAATATTCTTAGCACCTTTGGCGCCCATGGGCAGCCTGACAACCTTTATTTACATGCCAAGTATGCCCATCGGCATCTCAAAGATAACTTTCTCGGTCAAACAGCAATAAAAAGACCTAATTTTCCTTTAATGCTACATTTAAAAATAATCTAGCTATACTCAAAATGGCCTGTGGATGTCTGCGATTTAAAAAAATGCTAATTCTAAGGTTATGTGCTGAAGCCACTAATCGGTGCTTTTAATAAATAATCAGAGTTTATCAACCTTTTAATGTTAAGTTAATAAAAATCACTCTTTGTCAGCTAATGACTTAGAAAAATATAAATATTCATTTTTATACAGTGGCTCTACTATCATGTTAAAGTTGGAATAATTTAGTTAATGTTACAGGTTATTAAGTCCATAGCTGAACATAGGCCTCCTCCATAAATTCATGTGGGGGATATTTGCCATAGTTGCCACGCTTGGCTTGGCAAGCGGGTTGCTGCTACTGCAGTTTTTTATTTTAAGTTGTTATTAGAAAGAAGCTGCTGCCCATCTCCTAATTTCATTCCTTCTGTCTCTTATTACGACACCCACGGGATGATATGGGTTAGGGAATATTCTTAAACCACCAATTATTTAAGAGAAAATATAATTAAAATATTTGTGGTATAGTAAAAAGAAATAAAATTGAATTATTAATTACAGGGTCTACTGATACAATAAGAGTGTGGAATGTAGAGACTGGTCATGCAACTTGCCGCATTTCTGTTAGCAGACGTGGGAAGGAGACAATTGTGTGGTGCCTTGCAGTTCTCTCAGATAACACTATTGTATCTGGTGATAGCCACGGCAGGCTTACATTTTGGGATGGAACCATTGGAGACCAGGTAAACATAAACAACTATTTCAAAATTTCAAGCCATTCACATACTTAATTCTGTATAGTACTTCAACCTCTGAATCCCCTAGTGGTCTCATAAGACCGCTGCCATATTCCGTCAAATTCCTAGCGGTCTCATGAGACTGCACCCACCCACAGCACTTTAACCCATAAAATCTTGGATATAAAGACTACTTTTCTATGAAGAAGTTTGGCATTATAGAATCAATATGAAATTTTCTATCCTCTAGTGCAATAAAAAGTCAGTTAGTCTATCGATATTTATTTATAATCTATGTTCATTTCGTACGCCATTTTCGTGTGAATGTTATTGTGTTGATTTTTGGAATTTTTTTTGTGTTTTGTTATAAAATTGTAATGAAAGTTTTTTGTTAGAATGTAGTTTATCTTTTTACGTAAATAATTTCGAGTAATAAATATTGAAATAATTGTGATTTTCACGCTGCCATGTCGGCAGCTTTGCAATGCTTTCGTAGGTTTTTTTTGTTATTAAAATACAATAAAATCTTTTTGTAATGAAGTAAAACGTGACTTTTGTTCAGACCACAGGATAGAGAATTTTGTATAGATTTTATAATGTCACACTTTTTCATAGAAAAGTATTCTCTAAATATAAGTTTTAATGGTTTTAAGTGCTGTGGGTGGGTGCGATCACATGCGCCCGGCAAATTCCGAGCGGTCGTGCATGGGATGCGGAACTGCATGGGATTTTTATTAGGATTGAAGAGTTAATTAAAAAAAATATGATTGTAAAGGTTTGTCGAGAATATACTGACATTTTTAAGATTAATAATTTTCACTTACTCTTGTACCTCACAAGAGTAAGTGAAAATTAAGACAAATTTAGTTTAAATTCTTGGAGATGATGTACGGAATATAAGCTGTTGTTTAAACCGGCAAAAATTTTTGTAGTTAGTCAATCAACATTAAAAGATAGTTGGACCAAAATCTAATACTAGACCATAATCTAATAAATAGCCAATACAACAAGGCCAAGAACCAGCCAAGTTCAGAAATCACTAAATAGCTTGTCAGCACCAACAAGATTCTGTTAGTACCCATATTAATAACTATGTGTACCTCGCGACTTTTTCCGTGTGGAATTCATTACGATTGCATTTCATGGGTCTTAAATTTTTTTGCGCGAACCCTAATTCTTTTTCTAAATTAAAAGTAGTCTAAGTTACGCCTTATGAAAGTCCTGTCAAAATCGGTCCAGCCATTTCGGAGATTAGCAGGAACTAGAAGAGAGAGGAGTAGGAAAGAGAATTAGAAAGGAAGGAAAAGGTTTCTTTTATGTTTACCATATATATTTTACTGTAAAATTGCGCCATTTTCACAGTAAATTGACAGGAGAATAAAAATAAAATACATAGAGTAACTGACTTTTGTTTAGACCACAAGATAGAGAATTTCGTATAGATTCTATAATGTCAAAATAAATAATCGAATCGAATATCTTTAAACGAGCAATTCTTGTATATAATATATACTCGTATATATGTATATAATCAGAATCTCTGAAACGGCTCCAACGATTTTTATAAAATTTAGTATCCAGGCGGTTTCAGGAGCAATAAATCGATCTAGCTAGGATTCATTTTTAGAAAATGTCGTTTTCTCCATGTTTTCAGGCAATGAAAAGCTGCTACAATATAAGAAGGTAAATTTTGGCAATGTGTTAATGATTATAATAGCTCAAATGGGATATCGGGTGGTCCTGAAATCGTATAACCCTGGTTCGAGTCCTGTCCTCAGTCTGCCCTTTTTCCTTTTTTTTTCAAGTTCCCTTGTTTTGTGAGAAAATCTATTATTTCGAGCCCCTTTTTTATAGTATTTTTTTAAAAACACCAAAATTTTAATTAAACTAATTGCACTCATGATTATTTATTTAAGTAACCTGTTCAGTTTTTTCTATAATGTTGGCAAGATCAAAAAATATCCTTCTTATTTCATCATTATTTAATTCGTATCTTAATATAATTTCCAAAACACACGATTTCCAAAAAGACAAAATACTGAGCAAAGCTCGGTCATCCAGGTACTAAGTTTTAATGGTTTAAAGTGCTGTGGGTGGGTGCGGTCACATGTGACCGCTCGGGATTTGACAGATGCATGCGACTGCATGGGAATTTTAAAAGAATTGAGGAGATAAATATGACACAAATTAATGTGTAGGATATGAGAAAAATCTAACTCAAATTACTTTTAATAAACAGCAAAAAAAAGAAAAGTTACCTTAAACCTGCATTCCCTTAGTGGACGCTTCCTATCATAGGTGAGGGGGATTTTGGTGCAGAATTATGTCCATTGCATTACTTGAATTTATCATGGTTGGCTTTACAGGTTCCCAAACATGCAGGTTTCCTCACTATGTTATCCTTCACCACAAAAGACGTGGTAAATCAGTTCTTAAAATACAGTTACATTTACAATTTCATTGGTGTTAGTGGTGATTGAGCTAGAAATTTTGACAGTAAAATTTTAACGTAAAGGCTTTTAAGCTAATTTTCGACTTGTTTGATGTAAAATGTATTAATTTTATTTAAATTTTACTTATTTTATGTTGTGTACCACTATTTGTTGTATTTTATTTAAAATAAATAAAAAGTAATCCTAAAATAGAGTTGTGTCATGATAGTTTGTAAAAATTGATGTTTTAGAGTGAAGTTGGCTCAGGAAGTTGGTAAGCAAACTCAATCCTCATCTTGTCCTACGCACATATGTCCTACGCATATATAAATTGAAAATACTATAAAGTAACAAAAACTAAGTGTTCAAGATCTTTGTGTATATTTAAAGGTGATGCATTTGATAAAATTCCATTCCAGATAGAGTCATATACAACACACAAAGCAGATATATTATCTGTGGTGGTTTCTGAAGACGAGAAGAGTTTATACTGCAGTGGAGTAGATCCAGTAATTATGAATTTTATAAAAGTAAGCAAAGGTTCTGGCAAAATATCCGGTGCTCAGTGGGTGAAGAATGTACAGAGGAATATTCATGAGCATGATGTTAGGTACACATATTTCCTTTTATTTAACTATATGTTTTTATCTATATATTTATATTAATACGAGTATTGAAAACAGGGCCAGATTTAAACGTGTATACCATTATTTTTATAATATGTGTAATATTAAATTTTCTAAGAAGGCATACCTTTACCATTTTATGGAAAAATTAACTTAATTAATAATTAATTTATTTCATAATAATGGAGGAGGATGAATCTTTTGAAAATTCCAGTTCTATTCTTATTGTTACGCGCTCAAGTCGACGATACACTAGCGCCGTCTAGTGTCAGGAACGAGAGCGAGGGGAGCTTTGCAGAAAATGACATCACAAATCTCTCAACCAACAGCGCCATCCGAAGAACTAAGTTTCTAGAAAATCTATACTCGCACACTCGTCCCTTTGCGCGCATTTACTTGAATATTCGGGATGCTTCTTTGCTAATTTAAATAAATAGGCGCTGCAAGATGCGATCGGGGCGGAGTTGAACTCGGCGACACAAGCGAAGCTTCGGAGCAGAATTAAGTGAATTAGTGTGTTTAATTATTAGTGTTTTAAGTTTTAATTTGTGTAAAGTAAATTAAAGTGTTAATTTAGGTAATTTTATCGGCAATTTTTATTGTCCCGAACCTCAAGCTCGTAACAATTGTTGTCAGAAGTGGGATAAAATCATGCCGATTTTACCTAAGGAGGAAACGGAGGGTGTCCGTACCCGAAGTCAACGCCAGCAGGACACGGACCAACGAAGATTTGGTGGTGCAACGCCGCAGACGTCGGAGGGCCAGCCACCGGCTGCAGGCCCGTCGGTAGCTCCTACATCTGCAGCACCTGACTTAGGTGCTCTGATGTTGATGCTGCAGGAGCAGGCTCGCCGACAGGAGGAGCAGGTCCGTCGGTTGGAAGAGCAGCTGCGGGGTGGACAGGATGAAGAGATCCGCCGACAGGAGGAACAGGTCCGCCGACAGGAGGAACAGGCCCGCCGGCAGGAGGAACAGGCCCGCCGGCAGGAGGAACAGGCCCGTCGTTTAGAAGAGCAACTCCAACGCGATAAGGAAGAGCAGATGCTCCTCATGAATGACCTTCACGCTATCTTCGGAAAAGAGATACGGGAGGTGAAGGATAAGGTTGCTCAACATGACAACCGCCTGTTGGAGGCCAAAACCCGAATCGACCAAGTAAACAATCGGGTTGACAACGTAATGGCTGACGTGAAGAAAACGCTGGACGACCTCAAACTTGGGGATGGAACAACAGCTCCCGTAGTAGCTACAACACCTTCGTTACGTGGATTCAAAGTGCCGCCGTTCGACGGGACCTCTTCCTGGTCGGCCTACAAAATCCAGTTCGAGGCCGTCATGGAGGCGAATGGCTGGAATAAAAGCCAAGCCATGACTGCACTCACCCTAGGCCTGCGCGACCAAGCCTTAACTGTGTTGGAAGCTCTCGGTAAGAAAGTGACCTACGAGCAGCTTCTTGAGGCCTTGGAAGCGAGATATGGTGACGCTCATATGGAACACGTCTTTCGCGCGCAGCTTAAAGATCGCGTGCAGCGCAGCAACGAAAACCTGCAGCAGTGGGCCCTTGAGGTGGAGAAGATGGTTCGAAAAGCATACCAGTCTGTACCTGCGCTCATTGAAGGGAACCTGGTTCAGACATTCATCGACGGCATCCGCGACCTTGAAGTCAGAGCTGCTGTGAGACTCGGGCACCACGACACGCTTAAGAACGCCTTGGCCCATGCACTGGAGGTGGAAGCCGTGCGGCAGGATCATCGTTCCCATCGCATCAGGGAGGTTGCAGCAGCTACAGTTCGCGACCGCAACAGAGGATACAGACCTAGGTGCTATGGCTGTGGGGAAAAGGGCCATCTTCGATCCAGCTGCCCTAAGCGAACCCTAGAAAGGGAAGGTGACCGGTCTCAGGAGGGTAGTGCGGCCAACAGCACCGCCCAGCAGCAGCAGGAACACGAGTAAAAGCCAGAACTGCGGGGCGGGTGCTGGCTGATGTTAAAAGAGCCCCAAGGATCTCGATCTCACAAACCCATGATGGGAACAGTCTAATCATCAAGGGCGAGGTCAACGGAATGCCGTGTAAACTGACCATAGACACCGGAGCCTCTCGTACGGTTGTTAGTTCCCAAGTTATAGGTCAGTTCCTTGGGGACTCCGCATACAACCGAGAACGCATTAATTTGGTAACAGCCACCGGTCAGCGTATACCCGTCCGTGGAGAGAAGGAGATAGAGTTGAAGCTAGGCAACGTGATCTACCTGCATAATGTCATCGTGGCTGATATAATGGACGACTGCATCCTAGGCCTAGACTTTATGAGGAATAATTGTTGTGAGATCGACGTTAAGCAAGGTGTTTTGAAATGTGGACAGGAGGAACTTTTTATGGAAGGTGCGTTACCGGGGAACGTGTACAGCATTAAGAAGATTGTTCTTCCGCCGAGATCGGAAACGATTGTTCCGGTTAGTCTTCCTCGAAACGCTGGGCAAGCTCACCGTTGTGTACTTGTGGAAAGGGTAAACAATGACCTTCCATGGAAAGTAGCTCGAACCTTGGTCAGGACCACTGACATCTCAGGAGTACGTGTGCTGAACCTTTGCGACCGGGAACAGATTATAGAAAAAGGCACACTGATTGGTACTTGTGAGGAAGTGGATTGGTTACGTCGGTGCCAATATATATCGAGTGGGACCCCCAGCAAGGATGCAGAAACGAGAGTGACCACACTTTTGGAAGACTGTCGCAGTGTTCTCTCCCCGAACGAATTGGTCAAGGCGAAGAAGTTGTTACTCAAGTACGCCGAAGTATTCTCATCAAACGATGCTGACATAGGAAAGACTGGCTTAGTTCAACAAAAAATAAACACAGGAGAAGAATTGCCTATCCGTCTGCGGCCAAGAAGATTGCCGGTAGCACGTGAAAAGGAAGTGGAAACCATGATTGAAGGAATGGTGAAGGATGGTGTTATTGAATCTTCCTCTAGTCCATGGTGTTCACCAGTGGTGCTGGTGAAGAAGAAGGATGGCAGCATGCGGTTTTGTGTTGACTACCGCCGTCTGAACGACGTTACGAAGAAGGACAGCTATCCCTTGCCAAGAATTGATGACACGCTGGACATGCTTACAGGAGTAAAGTGGTTTAGCACGCTGGATCTAAAAAGTGGCTACTGGCAAGTTGAAATTGACCCTAAGGACAAGGAGAAAACTGCGTTCTCGACGGGAAAGGGTCTGTGGCAATTTAAAGTAATGCCGTTTGGGTTGTGCAATGCTCCAGCAACGTTTGAAAGGCTGATGGAGCTTGTACTTACTGGGCTAATTGGCGATTCCTGTCTGGTCTACTTGGATGACATCATCATCGTGGGCCGTACGTTTGAGGAACACCTTCAGAACCTGGAACGCGTGCTCATGAAGATTCAGAGTGCCAACCTCAAGTTGAGTCCGAGGAAATGTTCACTATTCAAACGACAAGTTAACTTTTTAGGGTATGTAGTGTCGGAAGAAGGTATCCGTACGGATCCGGAGAAAATCGCCGCTGTCAAGGGTTGGCCGGTTCCAAAAGACAAGACGCAGGTTAGAGCATTTTTGGGTTTGTGATCCTATTATCGGCGATTTGTGAAGAACTTTGCAGATATAGCCAAACCTCTGCACAAGCTAACCGAGGAGAAGCGACATTTCTGCTGGGATGAAAGTTGCAATATCGCATTCCAGGAGCTCAAGGACCGTCTGTGCAAAACACCTATTTTGGGATACCCTGATGCAAGCAAAGAATTTATAGTTGATACAGACGCAAGTGATATAGGACTTGGCGGTGTGTTGTCTCAACGGAATGGTGACCAAGAGGTCGTGATAGCGTACTTCAGCAAGTCGTTGTCAAAACCGGAAAGGAACTATTGTGTCACAAGACGCGAATTGCTCGCTGTGGTAAAGTCGTTGCAGCATTTTAGCAAATATCTTCTGGGACGAAAATTTCACTTAAGAACTGACCAACTGACAAGTTGCGAGGTGGATTGAACTACTGCAGGAATACAACTTTGAGATCGAACATCGCAGCGGAAAATCTCACGGCAACGCAGATGCATTGTCAAGAAGACCTTGTCCTGAAGATTGCAACCATTGTACTAGGCAAGAGAGTAAGGAAGAGGTATCCGTGAGGATGCTCAGGACGGACCACCTCGGCAACGAATGGAAGGACAGCTTACAACATGCACAGCAGGAAGATCCGGACATCAAGCCAATTCTGGAATGGATAAAGGCCAGTGCTCCCAAGCCTAAGTGGAGCGACGTCTCAGCAATGAGTTCGACCACTAAAAGCTATTGGGCCCAGTGGGACAGCTTGCTGCTTCAGGATGGAGTTCTGTGCCATAAATGGGAAAATGTTAGGGGAGACAGCTGTCATTTGCAAATGGTTATCCCTAAAGCTAAAGTACCGGATGATGATCTTTGGCTAAAGCAGCGGCTGAAATACAAATAGATATGAGTGTGGTGCGTGCTGCGATTGATGATTGGCCGCGTCGTTTAAGGCATGTATTCAAAATAGGGTAGGGCATTTTGAATAATGCTAATAAAATGGTATTTTAAATTAAATTACCTTTCATTTAATATATAATTTTTTTCATATTTAAGTTATGTATCAAAAGTGTATCATTAATTTTATAAAAAGTTTTTGACAGAACTTATGACCTGTCTAAGTATAGAGGTCAGTTTTAAATTAACTGAGCTAGACTTGAAATTTTGAACATTGCTCAGAATTGGAGGACAATGAAATATGAAAAAGAAAAACGTTGTATATTAAAAAAGATTTTAATATGTTTTTGTTTACCGTTAGGGTATTATCTAAACCTGTAGTTTATTTGGTAATCAGAATTTGCAGGTTTGATGAATTCTGCATGTGAAAAACAAAATAATTGTTATTTTTACTCGGGTATTAAGAGCACCAATGCTGCTGTTTGTCTTCATGTGTGATACAGCTGTACCATAATCATTGTTCCGGAGGCCATCTGGGAGTTAAACGAACTCTACTAAAGATCCGAGAACGGTTTTATTGGGTCCACTGTCGAAACGATGTCGAGGACTGGTGTCGTAAATGTACAAGTTGTGCGGCTGTAAAGGGACCTCAGACTCGTAGTAGAGGTGCATTGAAGTTGTACAATGTTGGTGCACCATGGGAGAGAATCGCCTTTGACGTGGCGGGGCCGTTTCCGGAGAGTGAAAGCGGTAACAAGTATTTCATGGTTGTGATGGATTACTTCACTAAGTGGCCAGAAGTCTTCGCCATTCCAAATCAAGAAGCTTCAACAGTTGCAGATAAACTAGTTCATGAAGTCTTCTGTCGTTTTGGAGTACCTTTAGAGATTCACAGCGATCAAGGAAGGAATTTTGAGTCTCAAATATTCCAGGAAACTTGCCGAGTTAAAACAAGAACGACTTCTTATCACCCGCAATCTGATGGAATGGTGGAACAATTTAATCAGACATTGGAGAGGTACCTAGCAAAAGTTGTAGAAAATCGGCAACGAGATTGGGACAAGCACATACAACCGTTTTTGTTGTCATATCGAAGTTCTGTTCACGAAAGTACAGCAGTGACACCAGCTTTCGCAAACTTTGGAAGAGAATTACGGCTGCCTGCAGACCTGATCACCGGGATACCACCTGATGCCCCACGCAGTATAACCGATTATGCAAATGACTTGCGGAACAAAATGAATGACATTTATGAGCACGTCAGACAATCGGGCCAGCAAATGTCTGAGAAAATGAAAACCCGGTACGACCGCAAAATGAACAATAAAGGGTTCAATGAAGGTTCCTTAGTGTGGTTGCACAATCCAGTCCGCAGCAAAGGGAAATCTCTTAAGCTTCAAGCTAAATGGGACGGCCCGTACCGGATTGTAACCAGGATCAACGATGTGACCTACCGGATACAGAAAGGCGCAAGAGGGACTCCTAAGATCGTCCATGTGGATCGCTTGGCGCGTTATTATGGGGCCGATAATGCTCGGGACGAGCATTTCTTAGGAGGGGGCAGTGTTACGCGCTCAAGTCGACGATACACTAGTGCCATCTAGTGTCAGGAACGAGAGCGAGGGGAGCTTTGCAGAAAATGACATCACAAATCTCTCAACCAACAGCGCCATCCGAAGAACTAAGTTTCTAGAAAATCTATACTCGCACACTCGTCCCTTTGCGCGCATTTACTTGAATATTCGGGATGCTTCTTTGCTAATTTAAATAAATAGGCGCTGCAAGATGCGATCGGGGCAGAGTTGAACTCGGCGACACAAGCGAAGCTTCGGAGCAGAATTAAGTGAATTAGTGTGTTTAATTATTAGTGTTTTAAGTTTTAATTTGTGTAAAGTAAATTAAAGTGTTAATTTAGGTAATTTTATCGGCAATTTTTATTGTCCCGAACCTCAAGCTCGTAACATTATTATTAAATAACACTATCTCTTCCAGAGCTCTTGTTATAAATGGAGATAAACTGGTGTCAGTTGGAGCTGATGGGTATCTAACACTGTCAAGCTATCCACCAAAATGGGTCATGAGGATACCACCTATGATTCCTGCAATCAGGTCTTCAGTGTGTGCTGAGAAAAAGCTTCTGCTGTTAAGGTAAGGTGGTAATGTATGTAATAAATAATTCATTTATTTTGGTCATAAAGATGTTTTCGATCATGATTTATATGACTGTAACATTTAACAGTAATCTAATGTTACAGCTTATAAATGTTTCACTGCTAGCTGCTACAAGTCTCATATCAACCGCACTGCCTAGTTGAGTGTTGGCGGATTTTGCAAGTCTTCGAAATATTTTGTTTATAATTTCTAATACAAGTAATTTCCTTACGAAGCATTTTATTCATCGTCGAGCACGTTGTATATCCTGGGTTGCTCGCGTAGTGTGAGATTTACGGCTAGCATTTAGCCCCTGGGCTACCATGGCTCTTCCATTTTTCAAATAATGGCGGATTTTTTTAACTAAAGTGGATATTACTGTGTGTTTTGCACCCACACAAGCACAGAAACACTCAAATCTCGATTATTAAAAATAATAGAATAAGCTTATATATTAACCAGGTTGTCAGTCGATCTAGTGGGGCGTCGCCCTACACTTCGCCTTCCAGTACGAGGCTGCCACCCGAGAACCTTTTTTCCTCATCTATTGTCGGTTCTTTTAGCTATGTGGCCAGCTTACTGCCACTTCAGCTTACTAATCTGTTGAACTATACTGATCACTCTGGTTCTACTGCGGATATCCTCATTTCTAAGTTTATCACGCTTAGAAACTACGAGCATATCCCTCTCCTAAGCGCTTGCCTGTGACAAACTGGTAAGACATGCAGGGAGTCGATGGGTGCAGGTGGTTCAGGACTGTGCTTTGTGGCATTCGTTAGGGGAGGCCTATGTAGAGCAGTGCACTTGTGAAGCGCTGTGATGATAAAGTTACAGCCTATATACGTCCCACTGCTGGGCACAGGCCTCCCCTCATTTCTGAGAGGGTTTTAGGGCAAGGAAATGTCCGCCACGCTGCCCCAATGCGTGTTGGTGAACTTCACATGTCTTCCAAATATTTTTTTTCTTATTCCTCAGACATGCAGGTTTCTTCACGATGTTTTCCTTCACCGCTGAGTATGTGGTAAATCAGCACTTAAAATTGCAATTAACGATTTCATTGGTGCCGGCGGGGATCGAACCCGGGTTACTCGCGTTCTGTTCGTTTCGTTAACCATCTGAGCTACCATTGCTGAGTACACTTCAACATCAAACAAAGAGGACCATAGACACGCTGTCACCCCTGACGACTAATACGAAATTACTATAATTATACTCACCCTCAATATCTTATAAACTTGAAAGCAACAATTTATCCAGAGTTGCTTGATGACGTAGATTGGTAAGATGCCACATATTCAGAAGGACTGTAAAGCAGAAAAAAAGGTTCCCTACCACCTTATAATATGTATATTAGGTTTTTGTATATTTACTAGCCGACTTGGTAGACTAGTTATTTTTTCCTCGTTGTAAAAAAGTCAGTCATATAATTTCTTAAGTGTAGAGTTGATTCTCAATTGTCTGGCAATTTTTTTTAAAAGTCAAATTGACGCTTTTATCTTATATCTATACACATAAATGAAATTGTGGTGACTGTCTATATTTTTTAAATGATTGCCTTATATTGAGTTGACGAAGGGTAGACATGAATCATTAAAAAAATGTCTGTCTGCATGTTTGGGCTTATCTTCGGAATAGTTGAACAGAGTATAATGAAAGGAGACAATCAATTTTTCTATGGAGAATGGGCCCACTACAAATTTTAAAGATTATCAATGAAATGCATGTCGATTTATTCCTCATAATCCATAGATTACAATAAAATTATTAGTTTTACTGCATCTAAACGGAGTCCTGAGAAATTAACAAATAAAATATGAATCTAACAATAACCTAAAAACAAACTGAAAGCGATTTTCTAGTAGTATTCATCGGTATTATAAGTTAAAATAGTGCACACTTGAATAATAGTACATATAAAACTAAGCTGTAGGTATATTCAGCATTTATAAATATTTTAAAATCGATGTAAAACCTTTCACTAGTTCGGGCAAAACATAGTGCCTGTCTATGCACAAATGTCGTATGGATTCTAACTTTGACGTATTGATAGGTTGTGAGTGTAATTCTAAATACCAAGATGGCTAATGGATAATGTCTTGAATAATAGTACATATAAAACTAAGCTGTCGGTATATTCAGCATTTATAAATATTTTAAAATCGATGTAAAACCTTTCACTAGTTCGGGCAAAACATAGTGCCTGTCTATGCACAAATGTCGTATGGATTCTAACTTTGACATGTATTGATTGGTTGTGAGTGTAATTCTAAATACCAAGATGGCTAAGGGATAATGTCTATTTATATTTATGATATTACCAACACACAGTAAGATACGTTTTAAACTGATTGTATTGCAAAAAACAAAATATAATGTAGGTAATTCTATTTATTATTGTAAATCATAATTTATTTAAGTATTCTACAGTAGTAGTACTTAAGTATTAACAGTAGTAGGTACAGAAACAGAAACCTTTTATTCAATTTAGATTATAAATAATACTTATTGAAAGTCACTTTTTTAATTTACCACTGGTTCGGAAAAAAACCTCTGACTTGAAGAGAACCAGCAAAATACCCAGTGGGTTCTTTTAAAAAAAGCCAGCTTACAATCATGTATGTAATAATTAACAACACAGAACAAATTAGAAATAGCTTGGTAGCGATCATCTTACCCACGGGTTATTGTCAGCCATAAATTCCTTTATACTATAATAACCCCTTTTATACAAACTTAATTTAATACATTTTTTGAACTTTGATGATTGACTGACATATATAGACAGGAGCGGGGTCAAGACATTATTTTAAAATGTTTTGGTTGATTAGTAAGTAGTATACATCATAATAAAATGACTAGGAATTAACATGCCTTATCTATGTTATTACACAATGATAAATAATGAGGAAGTAAGATGTTTTAAACTGTTTGTGTAAGGATTACAAAAACACAGGCTTAATTTAAATGTATTTATTACTAGCGATGCGCCTCAGCTGTGCACTGGTGATTTATGGATCTCGACAACAGTGCCATCTACCGAGTCCAAATGTAAATATATACCATCTAGGGATCCATCCAAATACACACAAACATTTTCATTTAAATTGGTTGGAAGGTTTCTTATGTTTTGTCTATAACGGACATAGGTAGAAACATTTTAGTGTTAGATATATTTCTGAAGGTTTTTTGAAAATAACTTGATGGTAACATGTACATTTATGATATTGTAAGCAATCAGAAGGAATTTTCAATTATAAGATATATGATATAAGACTGTTGTCTTCAATATCCATACACTTTTTGTCTCTGCAAGCTTTCAGCCTGCACGGCATATAGATTTGTTCTAAGCGATCCACCTGAAAAGAAGTTTATGACAATTGTAAAGGTGTCTTAACTAAATAATAATTCTTATCAATATATTTTTTTTTTCCATATTATATAGGAATTAAAAGGAAATTTTTAATAATAAGAGATGTGAGATAAGACTATGCCTTCAATGTCAATAAACTGTATTTACATATTTCTGTGAGCATTTTCTTATATCTGCCTTTTCATATGTTAAATAATAAAGAAATTATTATAAATTATACACCATTAATCAGCTCCAGCTGATCAAATACAGAAGCAGTAATTATTGATTAACATCAATAATATTCAACCATGTAAAAGTTGTCTCACATTTTATTTTTACCGGTTTCATGTACTTACATAGTAGACAAAGATATTATTGTTATATTAAGTATATCTGATTCTAGATGACAAAATAATATTCCTTTGTGCACAGTGAACAACACAGCTGTCTAAGCATAATAGAAAGAACCATTACACTTTTTTATGCAAACTATTATTATTAAACTTTATATTTGCTTCTGGTACAAATAATTACTACATTTTTTACACATAAATATATGTAACATTTATATTGCCTATCTACTATGGCTGGTATAAATCCAGGATCTGTGTCTGGCTTAACAAAAAAGCCATTTAGTATTAAGCAACTTGCTGAATACATAAGGTACTTATTTGTACACAAATGCAGTTATATGAATTCTTCAAAACCCTCTTTTAAGTCCCTCGACCCAAAGATTCTAATTTTCTTTTAACTAAAAAATTAAATTATAATAACTTCTTTTGTGCATTTATTCTATTTATTATTTAATTTAGATTTTACTAATAAAATAAACTTAATACTTTGTCACTTTTAACAAACTAATAAGGTTCTAAGACCTGTTTATTACTTGTATTTGTTTGAGGTAAAATATACAAACTTAATAATAGATTTTCACGACCTAGAATAGGTATAAATTAACAAACTCTTATATTCTATTTGCGAATTTTACCACAAAAACTAAAAAGAGAAAAACATACGTACTTGTGTCAATTAATATTTGGCTAACCTTTCTGATAATTGATAATATCCATATTTTCTTAAACATTAATGCTTGTAAATAAAAAACTCCATTTTGTTCTTACCATAATGATGCGACTCCAACTATGTTTTATTTCACTCGAGTGAATTGAATTTTACCGAGTTACCGAGTTAACTCGGCGCATCGTATAGATTCAGAGGGTGCTATATAGATATTAATTTACTTGTATATATAATAAGTCGCTGCGGGTGACATCACAAGTTGCATCCAAATTCAAACTTGCATCTGGCATGTTGTAAACAAACCTGAACTTAGTTTTATTTATGATATTGATTTATAGTTTTAATTTCATGTTGCCACATATTACTTATTTATAAAGGTACATATTTAAAAATGGTTTAACTAAAGTAATCGCTGATCTCAACTCTAGTAATAAACTTTTCTGTAAATAGTTGATTTACTCAAAAACTAGTGTACAACTAGAATGACACACATACATACTCGTAAATTAACCCGAGTGGCTCGAGTCACAAAACTCTACTCGAATCGCATCTTTATCTTACGGCCAATGCAGTGTTTGTCTACAATTTAGTGATGAAATAGACTTACTAATTCGAGAAATTTATTGATATATTATGTAATAAATAAATTGATATTAGGTAATATGTATATAATGTTGTATCAATTTATGTTATATATGATATAAATTGATAATATATACTTTGGATAGTCAAATTATTAATAACATTAAGACTTACGTCATAATGTTAGAGTGACATTATTTTATGAAGATGTCGATACGCATACCAAAAATAATATATAACTACCTATTAAGTGTAGTAATAATAATTGTGTTGTATGGAAGAACAATTATAAAAATAATTTGTGAAATATTTACACAGCTTCGTTCATCTAATTTGAATTGTTTAACTCGAGCTCAAAATCGAGTTACCTGAATTTTAACTCGAGTCGATTTTTTCCGAGTTATCACGGCACATCTCTAAGACAATAATTTTTTAAATATTACATTACCTTAGCCAATGATCAGAACAGGAATGTCAAAACAACTAATTTTTTTTTCAGATTTCTTGTTTCCGTTTACATTTTCGAAAAATCTATAGACCATTTACTATTATAATTTGGTGTCTTTTTTTTGGTGTAAATACCATTAAATGACGTTAATATTTCTAGTGGGCCCAAAAATGATTGCCTCCTTTTATAAACAGATAAAGAGCAATGCCAGAAGTGAGCTAGACTATATTTAATACGAATCTTACAAATGTTTTTTTTTTAAATACAAACCTATAAAATAAATGTTTGTTGACTGTCTTATATCTAGACATAGATGCATTAATAGATCCGACACAGGCGAAGTCGGGGTATATAAGTTTGTTTTCTTTTTTAGGTATTCCAATCACTTAGAAGTCTGGAAACTAGGGTCCTATGCTACTAATGAAAGCGGAAATGTATTGATTTCCAATGTTAATTTGAAACAAAACTTGGATGAACAACTTGAAAACAATCAACTTGAACAGGACACGGCAGTAGCTGATTATAAAAAAGTCGATATGGAATCCAATCAACATTCTCAAAGGCTTAAATTAACAGAAAAACCAGTACGATTGGTTTCAATTAATACAAAAAAGAACAAACAAATTCTAAGTTGTGAGTTATCGCCAAATGGAGAATTTATTGTTTATTCTACCGATAGTGATGTCAGGATGCTAAAATTGGATACAGTATGTTTCATTTTATAAATTGGTTACAATCTATAATCATATTATCATTTGTCTATACGGCCTTACTTATAATCGTTGATTATTATCGCTTATTTAAATAAATGGAGAATTTATTGTTTATTATACCGATAGTGATGTCAGGATGCTAAAATTGGATACAGTATGTTTCGTTTTATAAATTGGTTACAATCTATAATCATATTATCATTTGTCTATACGGCCTTACTTATAATCGTTGATTATTATCGCTTATTTAAATTAGCTATTATAGTTTTCTTTTCATTTAGTGGAAAGAGAGAGAGAGAGAGAGTGAGAGAGGGGAGGGGAGGGGGGAGAAGGAGAGGGAGAGAAAGAGAGAGTAGATTAGAGAAAGTATTTCTTAAACATTTTTATGAATAAGGCCCATAATGTTTATTGAAATTATACTTTTTTATGGTGTTTGGTGTTATAAAGTTTAAATTATTATAACATCATGATTTCTGTGTAACATTTCAAAAATACCGTTACCTTTCCAGCCTATAGAGAGCCTCATGGGGAGATATTTGCCATGGTTGCCATGCTAGGGAAGTGGGTTGCCAACTACAGTTTTTTTAGTCGTTATTAGGAAGACGCTCGCATGGATGGCCGTGTAGTGGTGGTTGAACCACCTTAAAAACGGCAAGTCCCCGGGCGAAGATGGAATTACAGTTTACAGCGGAGCTTCTGAAACCGGGTGGAAAACCAGTAGTTAAAGTCCTTCAGAAGCTTTTCAATTCCGTCCTCCAAGGTAGCTACTACGGAGGAATTGAGCGGAAGTGCGGTGGTCTTGTTCTTCAAGAAAGGTGACAACACTTTCTTGAAGAACTACAGACCGATTTCCCTTCTGAGCCGCGCCTACGTGCTGTTTTCGAGAGTCATTACGAATCGTCTCGCACGCAGAATCGACGACTTCCAGCCTCCCGAACAAGCCGGTTTCCGAAAAGGCTTTAGTACCATGGACCACATACATACCCTTCGGCAAATTGCACAGAAGTCCGAAGAGTACAATCTCCCACTTTGCCTGGCGTATGTGGACTATGGGAAAACCTTTGATTCCGTCGAAATTTGGGCGGTGCTACAGTCTCTTCAGCGGTGCCAAGTTGACTGTCGGTATATCGAAGTGTTTGTACAGTAGGGCTACGACGGTTGTCCGAGTACAGAACCAGAGTACGAAAACTATCCAACTGCAGAGAGGTGTAAGACAGGGTGACGTTATATCCCCGAAAATCTTCACCGCTGCATTATAAGACGTTTTCAAGCTACTGGACTAGAAAGGATACGGTATTAACATTAATGGCGAGTACATCACTCACCTTCAATTTGCCGACGATATAGTCCTTATGGCAGAATCGCTGGAAGACTTAAGCACTATGCTCAATTACCTCAACAGTGCCTCCCAACGGATAGCTCTTAAGATGAATATGGACAAAACAAAGATCATGTTTAATGTCCATGTCACACCTATGCCCGTAGTGGTTGGGAGCACTAAGCTCGAAGTTGTTGACGAGTACGTTTACCTGGGACAAATAGTCCGACTAGGTAAGTCCAACTTCGACCGAGAGGCCAATCGGCGGATTTTACTCGGCTGGGCAGCGTTCGGGAAATTACGACACATCTTCTCGTCAGGTATACCTCAAAACCTGAAAATTAAATTGTACAACCAGTGCATGTTGCCAGTGATGACCTATAGAACCGAGACGTGGTCCTTCACTGCTGGCCGTATGAGGACGCTCAAAATCGCTCAGCGAGCTATGGAGAGGGCTATGCTCGGAGTTTCTCTGCGTGATAAACTTAGAAATGAGGATATCCGCAGTAGAACCAGAGTGACCGACATACCCCAACGGATTAGTAAGCTGAAGTGGCAATGGGCCGGCCATATAGCTCGAAGAACCGACAACCGTCGGGGAAAAAGGTTCTCGAGTGACAGCCTCGTACCGGTAGGCGAAGTGTGGGGCGACTCCCCTCTAGATGGAGTGACGACCTGGTAAGACGTGCAGGAAGTCGATGGATGCAGGTGGCTCGGGACCATGGTTTGTGGCATGCCTTGGGGGAGGCCTATATTCAGCAGTGGACTTGTGAAGGGCTGTAATGATGATGATGAGGAAGACGTTGATGCCTATCTCCAGATTTGTTTCCCTCATTCGCCTCTTAAGACACCCAGGGGATGATGTGGGGTAGTGGATATTCTTGCACCGTTACTACTTGGTTTCAAAGATATGAGATATTAAAAAAAAATTAGTTTTTATTCTAAAATGTTTTGATGAGATTCTGAGTAGCAATAAGTAAGAAGCAATTTTATAATAAAGTTATGCAAATTATATAATAAAGTTATGCAAACATTGCATCTACGTCCACTAATTTATAGAATGTTATGTGCATGATATGTTTAATTAAGTTTTTTTTTTAATATAATGTTCTATATTTATATTTCATTATAGGCATCATGATATCTTTATTATGCTGAAATTGAATTAATATCTTACAGGAAGATGAGAGTAATATATCATTAACAAAAGTTTTAATAAGTGGGTTGTCCACAATGTGTGACCGTTTTGCATTCACTGAAGACTCGCAGACAATGCTGGTACATACCTGCGGTGAAATAAAAGTACTGCATGTGGATTCCGAGGCTGGTGCAACGGTTGTACAAACAATTACGACTAATAAATGTAAGAAATATTTAATTTTTAATAGGCCCTAGTTATGTTAAATTGAGCCAAACAGCTAGACTTCAAAGGAGATATAAATTTAAATTAGTATATTATTATTATAAATAAAATGCTGCAATGATATATGTAAAATTCTCGGTGTATCACCAGTGCTGTCGTCTGCATAGCAATGAATGTTACCAGTCTGCAACATATTGATGTGCAGAAGAAATAGCGTTGGTGATAGCACGCAGCCTTGTGGAACGCCGGCATTAATAGGCTTGTAATCAGAGCATGTACCGTCTATTACGACCTTGGTGCTTCGATCAGCAAGGAAACTAGTGATCCAATTGCACAATTTCTCGGGAAGCCCATAGGAAGGAAGCTACGAAAGAAGCGCTTTGTGCCAGACCCGATCGAAGGCCTTCGCTATGTCCAAACTGGCGGCCAATGCCTCCCACTTGGACACTACTGCCTCTGCCCATCTATGAGTCAAGAAGTCCAGAAGATTACCAGTTTAAAACGACCACGAGGAAAACCGTATTGGCGGTCACTAATCAGCTGGTTATCCTCAAGGTATCTCATGAGCAGGCAGTTTATAATGGACTCCATTATTTTGGAGAACAAGGAGGTGATGGCGATAGATTAGGCTTGTGGAGAGTGTGTTGATGGAGATTAGGCTTGTAGTTGGGCGGGTTGAGCGGTCGTCTATTTTAGGGATCGAGTGGACCAAAGCTTCCATGAATTCGGGACTACGCCTTGAGATCAGTAGTACCGGAAAAGACACGTTAAAACCGGTGCCAAGTCCGGAGCACACGTCTTCACCACAAACGGAGGGCTCCATCAGGCCCACTCGACTTGTTGACGTCCAGAGAGAGGGTGCTTTCCGCATTTGACGAAAATCTCAGTCCTCCGAGCGCAATTTTTAGATGAGGGAACAAAAAAAAGTAGCTTGGTGTTAGATCCGGTGAGTAAGGCGGATAGTTAAGCAGTTCAAACCGTAATTCGTGGATTCTCGCCGTGGCAACTGCTGAGGTGCGAGACGGCGCGTTGTCATGGTGAAACAGGATTTTCTATTTCTACACATGTGGCCGTTTTTCAGCAATTTTTGCCTGCGGTTTGTCAGGTAATGATGCGTATTGTGTTCCTGTAATGGTTTTACCTTTTTGAACATAATCAATTAAGATAACTCCATGACTATCCCAAAAAATAGTCGCCATCACTTTCGCAGCCGAATAAACAGTTTTTACTTTCTTAGAGTCGGTTCTTCCTTTGTAGTCCACTGTTTTGACTGTTTTTTGTTTCGTGTGTATGTATCCAACTACTTATGTTGTATCCAAGTTTCATCGACAGTAATTAATTGACGTCAAAACTCGGATTTATTGCGCCTAAACTGCGCCAACAGAGTATTGGAAATGTTCATTCGAACGTGTTTTTGGTCTAACGTGAACGTTCGGGCTGTGCGTGTATCAAACATACATCAAAACGGTACATCAAAGGGTTTTAGCGCATCAACATATCGCGCTGCATGGTCAGACTAGCGTTGTTCATTTCGACCGTTGTTTTCGATCAGTTCAGACGCATGTTGTGTAAAAATGGAGTGGAGTGATGAAATGGTACTGGAATTCCTTTTTTTAGATTTAAAGTTTCTTCTTCGTAGATTTTAGGTTTCTTCTTTTTAGATTTTAATAAATGCATTATGTAATTGTAGCACACATGTAGAAGTAAAGAAATTCGCCATCCATAGTTAAACATTTGAAAATGATTTCTGCCATTTTGGATTATTGCACGATAGTTCATGCAAAATATCGAAGCGGCTAATATGACCACAGCTTTTATCGCGATAACTTTTTAGTGTCAAAGCGTACGAAGCTCCGGCACGCATTACTTCGGGACGATACACGCAGGTGTGGCCGAAGCATAACAAATATACCAACAAAAATATGCACAAAAGACAATTATATCATGCAGTTGAGTCAAGTGTAATGTGGGGCGCAAGACAAGCAATTAAACTCACTGATTCAGTTTAACAACCCCACTCTTTATTGATTTGAAGGAGACATATACGAGTACAGTAATTATGACGTAGGCACATAGGTAGGGGGTAGGGTTTGTGTCACGTGGTTCCAGGTAGAGACACGTGAATCGCGTCTTCTTCTATAAATATAATATGATATTACGGCAATTCAGATATAAGGCTATATTTCAAAATTTGTAATCTCGTGATGGTCAGGAGGTTATTTTTGCATTTCCAATTTTTGCAAACTATAGTTATGTACACAAAGTTAACCCCACGCATGTCGGGGTCATTTTGGCCAATATGGCGCATCTGTCGAGCACTTCCCGAAGTACTTCCAGACTACTTCCTGCTGTTCATTAAAATGACTATTTCCAAGACATTTTGTATTAAATGTTGTAAAATCATATATCAATGGAAACTTCATTAAAAAAGCTATCAGATTATGTATAACTTCAATACAGGTTTACTTCGAAAGTGATACTAATTTTAAATTGAAAGTAAGAAAAGTGTTTTTTCCCCAATTTTCTGCAAAGCTGTAATAATTATAAATAAAAGCCTTTATTCCAAGTACTATTTGTTTTACTTGTACGGCCAAAGCTTATTAATTATAAAAAAAATCATAATATTTTTGTTTACGACAAGGTCGAGAAAGGCATACTTCTCGACATCGGGACAAAAAATAAGGAGGTTCACAAAAAAAACACACTATTAAATCAAATTTAGACAAAATCAATCATGCAGATATATATGTTATATATATGTAAGTTATATATATCATATATATGTTACAAATAGTTTGCTATCACTCGACGCCATATTATGGCGTTTGACAGATGCGCATATTATTTGAGACGCCAGAATATGGCGTTTGGACAGACGAGGGGTTAAGTTAAATTGAAGTTTGTAGACCCTCTAGTTGCAGTCTTATGTAATTTAATAAATAATAAAGTAATTTATTTAGAAATGATTATACATACAATATAACAGGATCCCAACGGATCTGTTTTTAGTATAATATCTTGTGTTAGGAGACTCCACTCTTCCGTAGCACATAACAGCTATATTAAATTATATTGCTTATATTATATTCCTTAATTACGCATTCAGATTTATATATTTCTTTTCAGATTTTAGGAGCAAAAATGCTTTACATTTGCACATATCAAAGAAAACTCCTTCGAAAGTTACTTACTTGGTTGTAGCAGATACAGAGGGTACGATAGTGGTTTGGGTGCTAAATAGCAGGAAGTTTGAACATCATGTTACTTTACCTAAGTACCGATGCGTTCCCGCAGCGTTGGCGATCGACAATGAAAATCAAAGTCTTATTGTCGCTTACGTAGATCAAAAGGTAAACATGAAATTTATTTTATACATACTATTCTTATGATTATAATGATAACGTGTACAACATAGCCTAGAATTGTTCATGTTGCGGTATTTCCAGTTTTGTATTAATTTTAATATTTTGAATGAATAATAGTGCATAGTTAGGACATAGACCCGATACAATTTTTGTTGCTAACTCCTCTGAAATTAATTGTCCAATTACCTACAATACTCAGCACAGATATTCTGCGTAGTATATAGAGCCAGCTCCGAATTTCGGAAATGGCTACCATTTTCAACGGTGACTGATCACTTGCGCAGGACCGGATTAGAGCGCTCGAATGTGTTACCTGCACTCTCTACTCCCACACTCTCATAGTTCCATGGGACGGCAATTCGACAGCACCGGAGAGATCAGACGCAGCATTACTGGCTTTATGCACTTTTCGAGGCACGAGGGTGAAACACCGCCAACATCCTGACTCTTTTTCCTAAGATTAACCCAGGAACTCATGACGCTTTGCGCTTCCGGCCGCTAAACCAACGAGGCAGTCAGAGATATAAAATGAGGCAATCTATGGAGGAGGCCGATTTGATAGGCTGTAATAAAAATGAAATGAAATATTAGTACTTAATATTTACAATGCAACAGATTAGAATGTGGAAAGTATGTCAAAACTTCTGCTCAGTAATGACTACTCATTGATTGTTTTTAAAACTTGTTCAGTTTCACAGTTGACAAAATACTTTATGTAGTAATTAGAATAAAAAAGTTGGTACCTACATAAGATTATTCTAGAAATATATTTTTTGTGCTTAAAGGTAAATAATTTTTTAGTATAACACTTTTGGGGTTCATGGGGCATGGTAGAGACGTTTTCTTCCTTCTCCCCAGTACTACACCATTATATGACAAGTCTGACGGTGCCAAAAAAATTATTTTACAGTTAGTTGAGTACGACTTGTCAAACAAGAAATTCGCGGAGTGGCCGGGAGAGGCCCTTCCGGCTCAATGGCGTTCGCGCCAAAACGCCATTACTTCTATTAGCGTGCATCCTAAGAAAGATGCGCTAGTATTTCAAGACGAAACATCTCTGTGGGTTATGCATAAAAGCTTACAGGTAAGAATTCGTTACAATAAGTTCCTATTAAAGAAAATGAGGTGAATATAAAATTACTATATCTTAAACTGGCTTATTGACGTTTCGTATGGTTCTTTGAACATTCATATCGTACTGGTAAATATGCCGTGGAAATAGGATCACTTACATTTCTCAATGATGTAGTTTATTTATTTATTTAAGTAATAGTTAAAAGTGTAAAGAACGGGAGATGCATTTTACTGGAGAGAGGGGGTATTCCATTTTAGTCCTCAGCTGTGACAACGAATCTGTATTTAGATTATTAAACGATGATAGATGTAGACATCTATGGGCCACAGTACTCACTTACCATAAGGTGGATTGTGTCTTCATGTTTTTAATAGGATTGTAACACAAATTCCTAAGAACCCTGTGAACCGCGGTGAGTTCAACAATTTCACTGTACAATTTTTGTACGTTGTTGTTACATTGTTAAATCAACTCTTCACCACTACCAGACCCCAACTTCGCCAGAGTTTTCGTCATCATCATCACAGACGTATTTATTATAATATTAAAAATAAACAATAATAAACGTTCTTTAAAACAGCATAGCATATCACAACGGGTAGTTGCAATGTAGGTATTGCAATACTGAATACCTTTCGGCGAGATTTCGTTAAGATGTAACAGTCTTCTGTAAAATGTCGGGAACAAACTGTACTCTCCCTTTTGATGGCCACCTACTCTCACCGCGCATTATTAGATTAATCCACTTCATCCTTACATCAGTGTCCTTAGGGAATCTGATTTAAAGTTACTACTGCTTTTAAGTAGCCTACAAGTAATTTTCAAATTAGATGGTTACTTAAAGTCATATTATTATAATTATGTAATAATGTCTTTAAAACATTACGGCAAATTGTAACAAACTTGAGTAAACTTATTTATTTATATCGATACTTTATCTTATTATTTCTATTTTATCGCATCGCTACTTAAACGTGCCACGAAATCGGTAGTGAACGTGCGAATAAGATGTCATTATAATTTCTTACGTGAGAGAAAAGGAAGGAAGAAAGGACTTTCAAAAAGAAATAAGCGGGATCGCTTCAAGTGCAAATCAAGTGCAAATGTTTACCAATCTAGGTTGAACTCTGGTTTTAAAACAAAATAATAATTAATAACTTTCGATTCCGAAACCACACGACTTTATTGCACAAGAAGGCATCGTAACAATATGAAAATAATTCAATTTTGTTTTGCTGTTGACATACGTTCGAGGTCACCAATGTGGCCGTGGAAGGAAAAGGGGAGATCTATCGCCGTGTGGTAGTTCAGAGTTATTCTGTATATACTGTTTTTACTTCGGAACTTATAGCGCGATTTAGGCTTCGATGTGTTTCGCTTGTGGCGTGACGACACCGACTGCGCCGATACTCAGTCGTCAATACGCGTGTTAAATTCTCCCACCATCGAGAGTAGCCCGTGTCCTGTTGTGAACTTTTACAGGTTGATAAATAAGAAGGAGCAGAATATAATGTTTATATAGCTAATTTTTATTTCTTTGTAATTGTAGTATTACATATTTATAATCATTCATCTGAGTGAAACCCATATTCAGTGAATACGGGCGTCACTCTTTTCTTTTTACAGTATATGGGTGACAAACGAGCACACAGTCCGCCTGATGGTAAGTGGTTGCTGTTACCCATATACATCTACATCTAACCCCCATTACGAATTAAAATTCAGATGCGTCTTCACCCGTGACGACTAAGATGTGTCCTGTAAAATTGTCCCCAGTTCTCTAAACTCACCATACGCAAACCCAGCAGCGTTGAGCTGCCATTTTACGCTGGTATTCTGTGGAGCATGGTCCTTTCCCGATCGATTCGACCCGTTCGTGCTACAACTATACTACTAATAAAGCAGCAGCCATTATTTCCTCGTAAAGATCTCGTTATCTTCAAAGACTTCTATTGTATACAAGCTTCTCGCTCGCGTGAGCTTCAATTTAGGAACATCATTAAATTAATGATGTTCTGTGCGAAAATTAACAAAATCGATCAAAAATTCGTAACTTCCGATGCATCCATTAATGCATTGTTTACATTTTACTCTTTACATTAATTCATAATTTAACTTAATTTAGTTTTAAGAAAATGATGATGAATTTTATGGTCGTCAATTAATTTACGGTATTATATATATATATCTTCCCGTGGGTGTCGTAAGAGGCGACAGAGAGAAACAGGCAGGGGATGGGCAGCAGCATCTTCCTGATAACAGCAACTGTACAACAAAAAAACTGCGGTTGCCAACCCGCTCGCCAAGCGTGGCAACTATGGCAATATGGGTTATACATGAACAATTACACAAATAGATAGGGAGGTTCGGTTGCCACCTACGACGACTCGACCTGGCAACATGTAACGCACGCACCCTGAGAACTGACGAGAAGATTCTGGAGCTGGAAGAACAGATAGACAAATTGTGCTGGAATATTATAGGATTATCCGAGGTCCGAAGAGAGGGGGACGACACGGTGATTCTCGAATCCGGCAACTTGTTTTATCACCAGGAGGGCGACCATCTGTCCCAAGGAGGTATTGGATTTATCGTCCACAAGTCTCTCGTTAACAATGGTTTAAAGATTGGGAGTGTATCGACGAGGGTTGCGTACCCTATACTCAGAATCACCAAACGGCATTCGCTGAAGGTCATACAGGTATAGGATTATCCGAGGTCCGAAGAGAGGGGGACGACACGGTGATTCTCGAATCCGGCAAATTGTTTTATCACCAGGAGGGCGACCATCTGTCCCAAGGAGGTATTGGATTTATCGTCCACAAGTCTCTCGTAAACAACGTTTTAAAGATTGGGAGTGTATCGACGAGGGTTGCGTACCCTATACTCAGAATCACCAAACGGTATTCGCTGAAGGTCATACAGGTTTACGCGCCAACGTCGGATCATCCCGATGAGGAGGTGGAGGAAATATATGAAGATATTTCTAGAGCCATGCATTCCTCCAAAACTCACTATACGGTGTTAATGGGAGACTTCAACGCAAAACTGGGCACAAGAAAGAACGGTGAGCTGAAGGTAGGGAAATTTGGGATAGAGCAACGGAACCCAAGGGACCAGTAGCTGGCCGACTTCATGGAGAAAGAGGGACTTTTCATGATGAACTCTTTCTTCCAGAAGCGGCCCCACAGAAAGTGGACCTGGTCGGGCCCCGACGGTTCGGAAAAAAAATGAGATTGACTTCATTATGACGACCAGACGCCAACTGTTCAGTGATGTCTCAGTGATCACAAGGGTGAAAACTGGCAGCGATTACCGAATGGTTAGAGGCACACTGAACCTAAACGTAAAATTGGAGAGGTCTCGTCTAATGAAGTCCACGCTCCGTCCCCCTCATGCCCTAATCCAGAATCCCGAAACCTTTCAGCTCGAGTTACGTAACCGCTTTCAGTGCTTAGAAGATTGCAATGCAGTGGACGATATGAATGACAAGCTCGTGGAAACTGTCCATGCGGTCGGAGCTAAGTTCTGCAAGACCCGCCGCAGAAAAACACAAAAACTCTCCGATCACACTCTTAATCTTATGGCTGTTATACGGGAGATGAAGCTGCAATCGTCAGCAGATTTGACAGCATACAGGCAACTGAACAGACAGATTTCCAAATGCATGCGGCGAGACTTGCGCAACTTTAATACTGCTCGTATTAAAGAAGCGATCGAGCGGAACCAGGGCTCCAAAGTCTTTGCCAGAGATCTGTCTGCTAGAAAGAGCCAACTGTCAAAGCTGAAGACTGAGTGTGGCAGCATCGTTTCCGGGACATCTGAGATTTTGAGTGAGATTGAGAAGTTCTATGGGCGGCTGTACACATCATCGTTGGAGCCATACGCAAGTGTGAGTAACGATCCAAGAACAAGTCTTATCCGACACTATTCTGATGATATCCCGGACGTAAAGTCCTTCAGAAGCTCTTCAATTCCGTCCTACATGGTGGCACTACTCCGGATGCATGGAGCAGAAGTGCGGTGGTCGTGTTTTTTAATTTTTGTTTAAACATATATATATATATATATATATATTTAATTAATTTATTAGTAACTATCCATTTGATGATAGATGACGCTGTTTTGAACACTAAAATCTAGATCGTCGGTTCAGAGAATACAAAAAAATCTATTCTGAAATAGTCGGCATAGTTTCAAATTATTACACAACGGTAAAATTTATTAATAACTGAAAGTGAAATATGCTACTTATTCCATTTGATGAAAGATGGTGTTGTTTTGAAAACTAAAACATTGATCGTCAGCATAGTTTCAAATTATTTCACAAAGTTAAAATCAATTTTAAGCTTTATTTATTAATATGCTATTTATTAGTTCATCCCGCTTATAACTAACAGAATCATATATAAAAGAAAATTAACACCTAAAGGAAGGAACATAATTAACCTTCTTTTTGAAGTCCCGCAATAATCGGGTAAAAAGTAGCTTATAAGTTGCCCCGGGCTATTGACTACCTTTATACAAAATTTTATGGATATTGGTCCAGTAGTTTTTGTGTGAATCGTAAATACACAGACAGACAGACAGACAGATAGACAAAAATTCTAAAACTACTAATTTGGCTTCAGTACACTTCATCTAATCCCCTGGACTTGTTTTTTCAAGAATATATTAGAATTACAGACATACAGACACGACTTTTCTACAAATTTATTATATGTATGGACTACTAAAGCGCTCTAAGGGCTTTGCGATCTTAATACATTGCGCATTAAGTTACGGTCAGTCCTCCTCTAGTCCTTTATTCTTCAGCGAGTGGGCGGGCAAGACTAGTAAAGTTGTAAGTCACGAACGTTTTCGACCATCAAACACTGATTTTTTAAAGAAAACGGAGTCATTATTTTTGTGCGCACATTGATAACGTGATTTCAAGTTTATTTCAGATAAGTATGTAACTTTATTTCGTATTTGGCTAAAGACAATAACTGTCGTAAATGGAATTACAACTGCGTGCGGCACATTTACCGCGCTAGCTCACCGACCGTGCCCGCACGATCCCGTGTGCGTGTGACATAGTTTTTGTTCTGAATTGTCAGTATAGAAGTATACATAAAAACCTTTGGTTATGATTAAAACTACTTTTACGGATTTTATCGCGTTTATTTTTACTTTTCATTTTTAATTCCCGACGTTTAAATCATCGTTTAAATCGACGTTTTAATCATGTGTAGTGTTCGCGTAAATATAAGAAATCATTATGTTAACCTTTGGTTATCTCTATGCATATCTATGTTTAACAACCAAATTCAAGAACGCAGTACCGTCGTAATAAAGTCATCTGTCTAGATATTGTAGGCATAGCGTATTGTTATTCTGATAATTGTTGGAAGCTGTACCTAATAGGTATGCCTAGCATTTCCTTTCTCGATTTTTCCGATAACAAAGGGACGAAATAAAATGATCTCTTTCCTAACGCCCTTTATACAGTGCAATAGCAATATAAATAAAAAAAGAAAGAATTGCACCACTGGTTAGACATTTCAAAGGACAATGGCTAACTCCCGAACAAAGTTTTGTTAACATTTTTTCTTGCGTCTACAAATGAAATATATGTCAAAATACAGAGTTTGAAATCCTGAAGAATTTTTTCTTCAGTTATACTACTGCAGGAAGTCAAGAATTAAAGATATTCCAGTTTGAACAAAATTCACATCAATCTAGGCTGTATGGTATAAGACCTTTGCCTCTCCTTAACTGGCGAGTCGTAACAACTAGAAAACTAGTCAATTTAGTTTTAAATTATGTATGATGATATTTTTTTTAAACATCGATAGGCTATAAGCATGATTAGATAATAATAATAAATTATTTTATAAATAAGGCGTATGGAAGTGACGACCCCATCACCCGCTGACGTAACAGTTATGTGACAAAACTGCGACGTCGGCGCAGTAAGTCAGCATCCTGCCAAGAGGTGTGAGCGCCGTGCCTAGGCAAAATTGTAGATGCAAAGGTCCGTTTGTGCATATGACCCAACCACGAAACGGTGCCGGGCTTGGGCGTCTCCCGTTATTTGGCGCCTATAAAATGGGTGATGGAAGAAACACAGAAAGGAACGCGCATAGCGCCGCTGCCTGGGGGTCGCCGGGGCGCGTCTGGAGCTGGCGCTGGACGCGGCAGCATGCGGGCCGCCAGCCGAGTACGAGGAGCTGCACGATCACCTAGCAGCCCCTCGCATCCATCATTCCCAACAGAAGACTTGGTGTCGGCTGGGTCTTCTCGGACCCAGCAAGCGGCACCCGCCGCTGGTGGAGCACGCCGCATGCGTTGGACAAAATCTATGAACGAAAACGCATTGCGGGCGTACTATAGGGCAAAAGGGGAAGAAACTGTGGGAATAGCGTATAGGTCTCGGATGCATTGCTTTTTTGCTGAGCTGGAGCCGTCTATCCCCGTCACGGAACAAAACCTGGCAGACCGAGTTCGGTACATCATGCGCTCGAAAATATTTGATGATGCCGAACTCGAACGACTACGACGTGAGGCTATTCCGTCGTCGAATGAATCGGCTATAGCTGGAGATGCAGCTCCACATTCGACAGACCAGCATCCACACGTGGAAGCCGCCATGGATCTTCCAGTTGTGGTTGATTCGAACGACGATGAAATAGTCTCCCACGAACTAGAGCAAATGAGGAGTATATTGGAAGAGGCGATTTTGGAAACGCGCAGCACCCCTCTCGAAAATCGACCGCGACTTCCCCGCATACCCCTAAGCAAGCGAAATCGGGCTGTCGTGAGGGCTCTTAACCCAATGCTGGTGACCTATTTGGAAGCCAGCCGGGACCGTTGCGAGACGGACTCGATTCTCTTTGGCGCCGCAGTGGCAGTTTGCCGTATTATTGGCGCCAAACTTCCCATGGCTGGACGCGCTACTACACAAAGTAGCGCCATCGCAGCCTGGAGAAAAAGAATCGAGGACCGTATCGCAAAGGCAAGGGCCCTTATCGGCAGACTGACAAGCTTCAGGTCGGGTAATAATAGACCGAGGATTATGCGCACCGTTAGGATGGCGTTTGCTGGGACAAATATCAGTTCGTCCCAGCCGGATATCACGCAGAAACTAACGGAGCGCATAGACGACCTGAAGCAAAAGATCACTGCTTGGGGGAAGCGGATTCGACGATTTTCCGAGAGGTCAAGGCGGTTCAACCAGAATCGTCTCTTCCAGAGTGATCAGAAGAGGCTCTATAAATCATTGGAGCGATCAAAGGTATGTGGAGCGGGCCAAGGACCGGCTCAGGCTGACATTATCGCATTCTGGCGTGGCCTGTGGTCAGAGCCCGTAAACCACAGCGAGGGCCCTTGGATGGAAGTTGTGGCGAGCCAGGGTTCTGTGACAGAAAGCATCTGGCCGCCTTCAGCTTCAGCACGTCAAGCAAGTATTGCAAGACAACAAGCTTCGGGTCCCGCGCCTACGTCACAGTCACCAAATGAAGCCGGCCACAGTCGAGCGTGTACCTGCTGTACTACCATATGTCAGAGGAGTCACAGACAAGGTTGGCTACATCTTGAAGCGAGCTTCCATTAAAACCTACTACAAGCCGCCGAAGAAGATTAGTCAATTTTTACCATCCGTCAAGTGTAATATCCCTCTACAAGATGCAGGAGTGTACAAGTTAGATTGTGAATGTGGTCTCTCTTACATAGGTCAAACAAAACGATCCATAAAAACCCGCGTGAAAGAACATATAGCTGACGTGAAGCACCGACGCTCCGGGAAGTCTGCAGTCTGCGAACATGTTCAAGATCGTCCCCACCATTACATTCGATTTGATAAACCACAAATTCTCGCAAAAGAACACCGATTCCTACCAAGGATGATACGCGAGGCTATTGAAATTAAAAAACATCCAAATTTCAATAGAGAAGATGGATGGGTGCTGCCACCTGCTTGGGATCCTATAATTAACAAAATTAAACCCAAACCTAAGCATACCACTGCAAGACTTCATGATACTATAAGCTCGTTTTGCGTAAATCGGACCAAAAATTAATATTCAAAAACTGAAGGTAGCCGGACTAACTATGACATTGGGACGTCAAACATCTCAGTCCCCCCCGTGACCATGGTTGCTGTAAAGCACCCGAAACGTCGGGAATTAAAAATAAGTAAAAGTAGTGAAATAAACGCGATAAAATCCGTAAATTTAGTTTTATTCAATGTGTAGTGTTCGCGTAAATTTAAGAAATCATCACTGACATCCATTTTGAGCGCGAGAATCACTCGTCACCTGGAGCTAAACCAGGTGATGTCACGTCCTCAAAATGGATGTCGGGGCGGTGGTCGTGGAACTAAGGAACCAGTCCTCATTGACGCGGTCATAGGCAAAGTGGTGAAACGCAACCGTCGGAACTTCTCTGCCGCCTGGATAGACTACAGAAAGGCGTTCGACTCGGTGCCCCATACATGGCTGAAGAGGGTCCTCGAGCTGTACAAGATTGACTATACAGTTAGAGATTTCCTCAAGCAGTGTATGGGGCAGTGGGGTACGATCCTTTGTCATCTGGGCGAGCGGATGACGGCTGCGGAGAATCACATAAGGATAAGAAGGGGTATCTTCCAGGGAGATTGTCTGAGTCCAATCTGGTTCTGCCTCTCTCTTAACCCTCTCAGTACCTTACTGGAGGGCTCCAAGAGGGGATTTCAGCTACGGAAAGGAGGGACAAAAGTGACCCACCTTTTCTATATGGATGACCTCAAGTTATTCGCCTCCAGTCGCTCCCATCTTATGGAACTGCTAAACATCACTTGTGAATTTAGCAGTTCCATTGGAATGGAGCTGGGGACTGATAAGTGTGCGGTCCTCCATGTTGAAAGGGGAAGGGTTGCTAACTCTGAGGGCATAGACTTGTCTATGCCCGTCAACTTAAGGACCCTTTCCGAGGCTGAAACATACCGATACCTGGGTATGTCACAGAACATCGGTATCGATGAGGCTGGTATGAAACAGTCAGTTTGCGACGTGTTTTATGCACGCTTGACCAAAGTGCTTAACAGCATTTTGTCCGGTGTGAATAAGTCACACGCATATAACTGCTGGGTCATGCCTGTCCTCATGTATACCTTTGGCATACTCAGGTGGACTCAGACTGAGCTTAACGCCCTGGATAGAAAGATCCGCCCTACCATGACGTCCCATAGGATGCATCATCCGAGATCGTCGGTAATGAGGCTGTACTTGCCGCGAAAGTATGGTGGGCGTGGCTTTCTGAGCGCGCTCACCATGCGTAATCGCAAAGTGTGCAGTCTCCGTCAATACTTCTTGGCGAGATCGGATGATCCATTCTATAATGACGTCATTTCTAGTGATAAAGGGCTTACCCCTCTATCCTTAGCCAACGAGCAATGGCAGGACCCAGCAGTGCTTAGCATTTCCGACCGGGAGACCGTATGGAAGGAGAAGGTCAATCTCCACGGGAGGTACTACAAGGCTCTACATGAGCCCTTCGTAGATACAGTCGCCTCCCTCAACTGGCTCAACCCTCAACATTTCGGTGACCTCTTCGGGGAAACCGAGGGTTTTGTCTGTGCAATACAGGATCAGGTTATTAAGACCAACAACTATCGGAGATACATCCTAAAGGATGGCACCGGCACTTAGGCATGTCATCTCCGGTTGTTCGGCGCTTTCTAACTCTGAGTACTTGCACAGGCACAACCTAGTAGCCAGAATTCTACACCAGGAGCTCGCTCTGAAATACGGTCTCGTGGACCGGAAATTGCCGTATTACAAGTACTTGCTGGAAGCCGTGCTCGAAAATGACCGCGCCAGGCTCTACTGGGACCGGGCCATCATCACAGACAGGACTATTCTTGCGAATAAGCCTGATATTGTGCTGATGGACCGGGCACAGTCAAGGATATTTTTGGTCGATATTACCATTCCGTATGACGAGAACCTCGTGAGAGCCGAAACAGATAAGCAATCAAAATATCTGGACCTGGCTCACGAGGTGACCGACATGTGGGGTGGTCTGCCGACCGAAATTATTCCTGTAGTCGTCTCTGCGATTAGGCTAATCCCAGTTAGCCTCTCTGGTCATCTGAAGCGACTGGGACTCCGTGACGGACCGCTCCGGGCTCAAATGCAGAAGGCGGTGCTCCTTGATACTGCCCGCATCGGCCGCCGGTTTCTTTCCTTTTCCCCCTAACCCTTGGCCGTTTGGTCTCCCCTGCCGAGGGCTTCCATCTGGTTGGGCTTTTATTTATTTATGTATATTTGTATTTATTTTATTGATATTTATGTATATTTATCTTTTCATTTTCGTTTATAATTATATATTTATACATCCCAACCAGATGAGAAAACTATATATAAAAAGAAAAAAATATTTTATTGATATCTATAATGGTGACATAAGTAGACCCTTAATTATTCTAGCAAAAATGTTTTCGCCATTGTCCTTTTTCATGTAGTGGCGTCGTAAATTAATCTACTAAACAGTAACATGCCGTGAGTGTTAAGAGGCGACAGAGAGAAACTGCCATTTCAGGATGGGCAGTATAGCAGCTTGTTGTGGCACGAACGGGTCGCCTCGACCGAGGAAGGATCATGCTCGCACAGAATACCAGCGTGAAATGGCTGCTTGATACTGCTGTGTTTCTTATGGTGAGTGCAGAGAACTGGAGACCCCTTTTACCGGAATTGAGGCATTCCATCTAAGTCCTCAGGCGTGACAAATCTTCTGCCTTTTGAATCTTAATTGAGGATGGATTTACGTGTCTCTAGGTCACAGCACCATCAGGTAGACTGTGTACTTTGTCACTCTTATTCTATAAAAAACCGCCCGCAGTCCATGGAGGAAGCCTATGTTTAGCTATGGACTTTTGATGGTCTGTAATAATTATGGTGATAGTGATGGTTAAAGAAAGACTATTCTTTTGACAGTATATTATTCTTTTTTCAGAATTCCAACCACGAACCAAAAGCAAAGAGGAAATCAAACAAGAACACTTCAAGTATGAACCTTAAGATTATACCTATAAAGGTAATATTACTTATTTTTGTGCCTTTCCATCTTATAGTGTGTACAGTCATCAGGAACTAAGTCATGCATAGCAATAAAATATTTCGAGGACATGTTTGTGAAGACCGCCAACACAACTTGACCACACGTAATCGTTTAGGGTTCGATAAGACTAGTGCTTCTGAGTGCTCGTTTTTCCTGGCCCCATGGTTTGCGCAGGTGTTGTTGAAGGCTGTGGAGGAGGGCGTGCTTTACTTGAGAAGGATATGGGGATGAGTAGTTCTCTTCCGAGGAGAAGCCGCCATTGGGTGGCCAGTGCTGGTGGGCCTGCGGATATGTGCAAAAGCGTTCCTGTGGCTCTGCCAATATGCGACGAAGGTTGAATACCATGGAGTTAGTTAGTCGGTGAGATTCCGACATAACCCGCCCTTGACCCCGCGAGGCGGGTATACGTAGGCATTTCCTCATGTTAAAAAATAAATAAAAAAGCCTTTTCAGAAATCAGGAAAGTCCTATGCCAAGTAGTAGTTATATTGAATAGAAATATACAAAATTTGATCTGCTCAAATTTCCAAAACCTTTACCAAACCCAAAAAAAGGGTTATTATAATATTAAGGAATTTATGGGTGATAATAACCCCTGGTGGTAATGAGGTGATCGCTACCAAGCTATTTCTAATTAATTTGTTTTGTGTTGTTAATTGTGCAACATACATGATTGTAAGCTGTTATTTTTCAAAGTCAGGACAGAGTTTTTTCCGAACCTGTGGTTATTAAACAAAAGAGTGACTTTCAATAAATATTATTCATAATCTATATTGAATAATGGATAAATGGTCTTAAGATCTTTAGGCCTTTTCCTAAGTCGGCCCCAATATTTTGGCGCTACCCATGACGTGAACTAATGATTCATGATATCCTCTTGTTTCCATTAAGTTGGACAAGTCGTGATAAATTTTATTGCCAGCTAGCTTTTATTGCGTTCAATTTTGCCTTTTGCCGTTTATGATTTTCACATTTTAATAGAAGTAAAGGTGATAATCGAACTGCCCGGTCCACCTGATTGTAAGTGGATGATGTGGTTCATAGATACCTACATTTATTTTTGATAAATAATCAAATAGGAGATGCTTTGTTACCACCGAGGACTATAGTACCTCGTTAAGGGAAAAAAGGGCTTCCGTTTATACTAAATGTTTTCATTTTTTTTTACTTTTCTATGAGTGCTAACGATTGTAGAATATCTACTTGGCTGACTTCTCAGATAGGTAAGTATCGCTGTACGAGGGCGGCACTGAAAACTTCGGGAATCAAGGAAGTGACACAACATTACTATTTAAAAATGTATTTATTGCTTTTCGAAGTATTCTCCGCGAAATTTGACACATTTTTCTATACGATGGAACCAATCATTGAAGCAACCATTCCATTCGGAAGTTGGGGTCTCCAAAATGGCCGTTTTGTAGGCGTCCACAGCTTCTTCAGGTGATGAAAATCTCTGTCCACGCAATTTATTCTTTATTTTAGGGAAAGTATAGAAATCATTAGGTCTTAGGTCGGGGCTGTACGGCGGATGGTCTAATAATTCTATGTTTTCTTGCTCTAAAAACTCTTTTGTTCTGTGTGCGGTGTGAGAACTCGCATTGTCGTGATGGAGGATGATGCGGCGGTTTCAGTTCTCTTTACGGAGTACAGAAATGACCTGTGGCAAACAAATGCCAGCATATCATTCTGCATTAACCGTTCTTTGTCCCTTAAGAGGAATAGTCGTAACATGGCCGGTTTTGGAGACAAACGTGGCCACCATTTTATTTTGCAACACTCCGTGAACGAACAATGTTTGTTGGCTTTAACTCATTTTCGAACACCCAAGCTCGTGACTGGTTTTTTTGTTTCGGGTTCGTACGCGTATATCCAGGATTCGTCACCTGATACGATATTGTATACAGCATTTGAGGATCCTGAGTGGAATCTTTCGAGAGTTCTGACGCACCAAGTAACGCGAGCCGCTTTTTGCTCTTCACAGAGCGAATGCTGTATCCATCGGGAAAACAACTTTTTTACACCTAATTGTTCATGCAAGATTATTTGATTTGACTCATGCGAATGTCTAAAGTTGCCTGAATTTCGCGGTATGTCACATGTCGATCTTCCTCAATCAGCTTACGCACAGCATCAACGTTTTCTTGGGTGACTGCTGTTTTTGGACGACCTTGACGGGGATCATCACTGAGCTTGACACGTCCTCGTTGAAATTCAGCACACCAGCGATAAATTGTGGTTTTGGATGGGGCTTCATCACCAAATGCAGAAATCATCCGGTCAACTCACTTTTTGTGTTAAACCACTTCGAAAGTCATAATAAATCATCGCTCTTGAATTTTCTCTAGTCAATTCTATTTTCTCAACGACTAAACAAGTTTGACAAAACCTTGTGACAAGACCAAGAATCTTTTTTTAAATAAATAAATGGTATTCGATTTTTAAAACCAAGGAGTTTTCAATTAAAAATATTTTAATATGACAGGAACAGTGGAAATATTCCATTCCCGATACTTTTAGTGCAGCCCTCGTAATAATAATTATGTAGGCTGTTAAACGTCGGCAAGCAATCAATATCAAAGGAGTGCAACTTCTGTACGTAGTACTATTATTTGTTCTGTGGTTTAGCTTTCAATTAGTAAAGGCACGTGCTGACTTAATCGCGCATATATTATTTTACTGTGATGATACGCTATTTAAGAAGTAAATCTTTTCATGGAAATTTTCTTTATTTACAGTATTTAGCTGGATTCCATTGGGTCGGGGAAGACGAAGCAGTCACGTTGGAAATTCTGCCGGAAAATATAGTTTCGCAACTTCCACCAGTTTTAGCCATTAAGAGACACAATATGGGATAAAACGTAAATATTGTTCTGTTTATTACTATGTAATAATGTTATTATTCAATAAAAAGAACTTTGGACAAATTGTTTTATTATTTTTCATTGTTTCCACTACAATGTATATATTATAGGGAGGCTTAAAATATATAGATTTTTTTTAAATATTAAGTTCCTGCAAGTGGGGTTTCGATATCAATAACTTGAGCAGTAATAATATTTATTGGTTTTATAATCCAGTATTATGATATTCACAAGGCCTTGACATGAGATCTGTATTCAGATAATCACAGAGAATTGTTTCTTAGTAAGATTGAGTGAGTGTGTTTCCGCGTACATCGCTGCATTGTGTTCTGTGTTTTAGTAGTGTGGTTTAGTAATATCATACATTTGTCTGAATTATTTTATTTTAGGTTTCTTTTAACTTTTAAACTACAAACTACATATTACGTAAAAATATTTCTTTAAAAAATGTACATTAATAAAAATGTGAATAGCTTTGCGCATCATTAAAATTGAATTGTGTGACTGTAAGCTGTTGCGATCTTGTCCACATCTCATCCGTAACTTCACAGCGCGCCGGAGGCAGCTTGTATGATATCGGATCTCCAATACCTCCACTGAAACAATTAAATGCAATACAGTTTATTAATGTAAAAGTATATTTGAGAAATTATTCCATTATACAACTATTTGTCGATCTGAATCCGAGCATCCTGGTAATATGGATTAAATGAGAAAAAAAATGACTATTGAATTTATTAATTTTATGGTTCTGCCCGCAACAACTCCGACCGCGTGGATACAGATTTTTTAAAAATAAAATTAAAGTGACCTTCGAACTTACAGCCTAGTAAGTTCGGTTATCACTTGGAACAATTATAATAACATTGTTAGTATTTAAAATAAATTTGATGGTAAATGCCTACTGCAGCCCATGGATTTTTCAAGAGATGTCAGCTGTTATTGGGGCTCCGCTTTTGGGAAGACCATGATTTACTAATGGCACGTCCTTTTCAAACAAGGGAGAGGCTCCATTGAAGACGACCCCCGACCTGGACGGCCGATTGAGGCTACTACGCCAGAAATAATCGTAAAAGTTAAAAAAAACTTGTATCGAAAGATGCCGGTTAAAAAAAACAGCTTGCAGCATTAGTGAGAGTGTCAGAAACAACCATTTTAAACATCCTACATCACCTTAGCACGACTATAGCCTGTGCAAAATGGTTTCCGAGAATGCTTTCTGCGCTTCAAAAACATGAGCGCGTCGAAAGTGGAGGGAGTTATGGTATGAATTGTAACTTGCGATGAAACTTTGGTTCACCGTTATGAACCTGAGTCAAAGCAAGAGTCCATGCAGTGGCGTAAAAAAGGCACACCCCTTCCTAAGAATTATAAGATGTCTCAATCGGTCGAAAAGATCATGGCGACGATCTTTTGGGATACAGAAGGTATCGTTTTTATTGATTGTAAGAAATGTAGTGTTTCCACAACAGGAGAATACTACGCTTCTTTACTACATCAATTAAAAGAAGCTATTAAAGAAAAAAGCCGAGGAAAGCTTACAAAAGGCGTGCTTCTTTTTTACGACAATGCGCCCGTGCACACAAGCCGTATTGCGCCGGTTGCCATTTCCCGGTGCGGTTCTGACAACTACGCCACCCACCCTTCAGCCCAGACCTGGCCTCAGGCGACTATTATTTGTTATATATAAAGAAAGAACTGCGAGGAAAAAATTTGCCGACGATGAAGAAGTGAAGTCGGCAATTTCGGCCTATTTTGACGCCGAAGATAAATCTTTTTTTAGACGTTATCAATAAGTTATTTTACAGATCTAAAAATGTATTAGGGTTAAGGGAGAACAAATTGAATAGGAAAAATAATTTAATGTTTCATTTCATAATCCTTCCCTGTCATTCCGCGAACATTTTTGGCCTCCCCGCGTATTATATCATGTATTTTTCTTTATTCCCCTTTATGAATCAACTGTGAAATCGGTCGAAAAAATGCGATATGCTCAATCGTTCAAGCTTAATCCATATATGCGATATGTCGCAAATATGGATAAAGCTTGAAAGTTTTGCTCAAATTCATCAGGTTATGCAGGCAAACGTAATTGCTAAAAGCTGCTCAAATTCAACTGAATGCTGCGTTCTTAACATTAGTAATAATGGTTAGTATTTATAATTTATATAAGGACATATTATTGTAATGACTATACAGTAATTTTTGTATATTAATAGAGCCTTGTCGTTCGTTAGAATCTCTTGCTCAAGCTTGGTATGTGGTTTGTTATAAAGTATATTTTGAAGACTTGAAACGCCGCATTATCTTCCAATTAGAAACAACGGCAACATTTGGTATATGTACAACATGTACCAAAAACCCTGTGGTTCCCGTTAGGTGTGTTATCCGAATAAATATCCAAGCGTATATAATTTTTTTTTTCAAAAAAAAAACATTTGAAAAATTTAATGTTAATGAAAAAAAAAATTGCAAATTGTATGTGGTTTTATTTCCTCTAACTCACACGAGGATCGGTAATGCGGGGTCTTTGACAATCCTCTTAGTCCTCGGCCAATGCAGAGATAATAAAACCACATACAACTTGCAAATAAATTTTTTTTTATAAAATTTATTCAAATGTTTTTTTTTTTGAAAAAAAAATATTTCTATACGCTTGCTATTATTATACTTCCCTATTTGAATCGGAAGTTGTTCACAATTTTATGAGTTTTAATTTGTTTGCACAGAACCTTTATTGTAAAGTCTAAAATAAAAGTAGGCTAAGTTACTCGTTATAACATCAGCTACGCCAGTATATTCTTTGACATCACCTACCTGCTAGTGAAAGTCCCGTCAAAATTGGTCGAGTCGTTTCGGAGATTAGCTCGAATAAACAGACATACAGACTGACAAACATTTAAAAAATTGTTTTTCACTTTCATATGAATTTATTTTGACATTATACACTTCTTTAGCGGCATTTTACACTTTTTTGTAATGGGTAAAAAATGTTAAACTCGCGTCACGACTCAGGACACGTGACCCTGATCGAAAAATCGTAAGACGGATGGAGAGAGAGAGACAGCCGGCGCGGCGTAGGAGAGGTAGTATCCCCCTCTCTTTCTACGGCGCGGCGAAAATTTATGCCTGCGTAAAAAGTACTCTGTGGCCTGCTGTTTCGTTTAGGCGGCGCAGGGCGCTTGCGCGAATGTACCTATTATAAATTGTCGTGTTTGTGTACGATAGCGCAATGAATAAATATTGTATTCTACCACATAAATGATAGTACTTTTATACTGATAATTAAAGCAATTCGTGCAAAATTATTCCCTAACCATTCCAAAATATCAAAAATGCACAACGTTAATATTCAAGTTTTCACTTCTGCCAGCACTCCCGGAGTGCAACCCGTCGTTTTTTTGTATAGATATTATGTCTGAGTATATTTGTTAGATCAGAGATCACTGCACTCGTGTTCTTAATTTTTAACAATAATTTACCTATTTGTTATAACATCGTACGATATGTGTGTGAAATAATACTATTACAAATATTTTTACCCCAAGAATATCATGGTTTGCTTATAAGGATCATAGATTTGATCCGGTGGTAATGGCGGCCGTGTCGTGTAGTTACGGCCAGTTTTTACCAAGGGGCCATATCGATCTAGTGGATATAAAGCGCGGTGTCCAATCATCCCTGTAAAATTAAGAAAGGGGGAGGTAAGTTTATTCATTATAAGATTATTTGACGAGTCTGTGGCGCAGTGGCTTAGCAATGAGTTGTGGCGCCATGGGCCGCGGGCTCGAATCTCGCACGGAACAAGTATTTGTATGGCCTACAAATAATTGTTGCGGGTCTGGATGTTTGTTCTTCCGACATTTATAACTTAACATTTATAATAATATTCCACGTCCACGTCCACGTGCAATGAAGTTTCTAAAGGAACTGTATCCACGTCTGGTCGTCGCTGCTGGTGATAAGAGGGCTGGTTCTTTCCTCGCTCAAAGGCTAAGTATAGCTATTCAGCGAGGAAACGCAGCCAGCGTTCTTGGTACTATACCACGGGGAGCAGGTCTTTTTGACGATTTAAATTTTTAGTTTTAGGTTTTCTATATTATAGTTTCTTCTTTTATATTGTATATATAATTAGTTTTAATCGTAAATATTATAATTTTAATTATTATTTTAGTTAAGTTCTTTATTATAATGTTAAATTTAGGGCAACAAATAAAATAAAGGAATAATATTTGTATGTATGTAAACTGTCTCCAAAATACAGGAGAAAATCCTAGTGCGGGGGTACCGTTTTTGATAAAAGTAAAAGAAGCAGAGAAAATACCGAGTCGCAGATTCTTGTAGGTTTAGGATTTAGTAACATTTTGCCGGGCCCTGGATTTTGAGCTCCCGACGAATGGAACTATTAATATCATTTTTATAATCCTTATAATGTTGGGCTAGTTTTTAATCGAACTCAGTATGAATGTAAATATTTATGAAAATGTATATTACGTAAAAACTTTCTTTCCTGACCTTCTTTCCTGAAGTTCAATATTACTTATTTTTCGTAAAATAAATTATGTACCTAATACGAGGGTGACACTGAAAGTTCTTAGAAAATCAAAAACTAAACAAACTAGCAAGCTATTACTTTTATTATATCTTTTCAAAACAGTGTCCATTTACATCAATACATCACTGCATCCGATGGAACAACTGAGAAAAGCACTTTGCCCACTCGCCCTTAGGGGTCTCTTCGACGGCATTTTGAAACGCAGCCGCTGCTTCCTCGGAGTTCATAAAAGGTTTTCCTCGAAGTTTTTCTTTTATTTTCGGAAATGAAAGGATGGAATTACTAGGGCGGGTGACCTAGTAATTCCATGTCTGACGTCGCCAAGTAGTCGGTTGTTTGCTTGGCGGTGTGCGATGAGGCGTTGTCGTGGTGAAGGAGGATCCTACTTCAAGGTAGTTTTTCCCGAACTTTTTCCAAGAAAAGTGGCAAACAATTGTTAGTGTACCACTCTGCAGTAACTGTTTTTCGATGCTCTAAAACAATTGTTGCGTAATGACCTGTCCTTCTGAAAAACGAGGCCACCATCTTTTTTCCCACACTTCGACCTCTCTTCACTTTAGTTGACAACACCTCGCAAGGAAACACCCAGACAGTCTCTTAGTTTCACGATCACTACAAGAAATCCAGCTTCTTTTTATACGTGGTAGAGCCATGCTGCAGTTATATTAATAGCATAGTTGTAGCACGAATGAGTTGGCTCGACCGGGGAAGGATCACGCTCTCACAGAATACCAGTGTAAAATAGTAGCTAAGTGCTGCTGCCGTATGGTGAGTGTAGGGAACCGGCGACCCTTTTTACTAGAAACGAGGTATTCCATCTTGGCTCTCATGGGTGACATCGTATCTGCATTTTTATTCGTAATCGAGGATAGATGTATATATTATAGTCTATGGGATATATATATATATATATATATATATATATATATATATATATATATATATATATATATATATATATATATATCGTTTATGGGTTACAGCAACCACTTACCATCAGGTGGACTGTGTGCTCGTTTGTCACCGGTAAGTATTGCGACCACGCTTAAACTCATTAAACCAGTTGTCCGTGATAGGGCTTCATCGTGAAAGGCCAATCGAAGTGTATCATAACTTTCTTGTTGACTTAAATTACATCGAAACTCACAAAAAATCATTGTATGAAAATTTTCTTGCGTTAAATTCATGCCGACGTGACACAAACAATTTTCAATTTGCCGCCAAATCGTAAACAAATGACAAAGTAATAAATACACATACAGTATTAAATCGCATCGAGTTCCATTTTTAAAATTAGGACTTATTTTTTTATTATATCGTTTACATGTGGCCAGATCTAAAAACTTTCAGTGTCGCTCTCGTACACCCATGAAATAGATCTATATTAGGCACTAATGGAATGTTTATATGACGCAACTGCACCGCCTAGCCCCGTTAATTAATTAGGCCACGTGGGAAGGTGTCATCTGCTTTCCGATATGGTATTAATGTGTGACATTAATTACTGTGTTCTGATGTACCTGCCTAAAACAAAATTAAGGTTTTTCTGAATTGGGCAGTATGGTTAAGTCAAATCGTAGGATATATGGCAAATTGTACTAGCTCTCCGACGGCTTTTCTTACTGAATTGTTATACTTATATACTATACATGTATATTATTAAAACTTTAGGCGTTTCATTGAGTCCAGTGTCGGAGTAGGGTCAAAGCAGCTGCAAGGAAGTTAGAAGTTCTTGCAAAGGTGCGGCGGTACCAAGCTGAGACTGCTGCTTACTTTATATAAAGCGCAATTCCGGTTGTGTATGGAGAATTGCTGCCATACCTATGTAGTCTGGTTGTAGATTTGGACTCAATGAAAGGGCGTGCTAAGAAGTTTAAACTTTTTAAATTTAGAAATATTCTGGAAACAAAATGCAAGTATAATTGCAGGAAATATTGTTCTTTGAATGTTAAGGACAAATATTTGATACCTAATAATTTTAAGCTTACCTGAGGATGTTTGCGGTAGCGGAGTTGGGCTGGGATCGACGGTGACTGAGAATTTTTTCTCTGGTTTGCAGCTCACTGAGCGAAGCGCTGCCCTATAGTCTTCTATTGTCATTCCTATACACACAAATGTCAGTATGAGTGTGCGCAGGAATTGCGTAACTCAATTCATCTCACTCCCTTCCACCGTCAGAAACTAGACACTCGTTTGGTCCTCACACTTTTTTGTCGACATACCACGCATTCGAACTTTGCTTGCTTACTTGAACGGCTTGCTTCGTCGTTCGTTAATGCAGCAAAGAAGTGGAATAAGTGAATAAGTCTTTAATTAAGCTAAGTTTGTGCTTCACTGTCTTAGTCTACGCCTTCACTTACTATAAGGCGGTCAAGCACTGGCTTAAAATTAGAGTTATTTATTGTTTTGAACATTGTTATCAACATTATAAAACTAATTATTAACGATCCTGTATTTGTTGGTTTAAAAAATTAATGTCATTAAGCTGGCATGCCTTAGAATTATTGTAATTCATGTTATGTTTAAAAATAATAATTTTTTATAGTGAAGAGAAGTAAACACACACTTCTCATTTGTCACACTTGTATCGAAAAAGTAGTCTGCGTTGTCAGTGTCACTCGTAAAGATAAAATCGAATGCTTAACTTCAAAAAGGAACTCGGACTCGAACTTGACAATAAGTCACTCCTCTTAAGAAACACAGAGACTGCAGCTACATATTTTACGTAGGGATACCATATAGTTGTGGCTCTACCCAGGTCCAGTCGACCTTAACGTGCAGCATATTATGCCATTTTAAATTATTAATTAATAAGTATTTTGTATGTCATATAATCTGTATATTTCGTTCACTAAGATATTGTCGGTGTACCCGGAGGCGCAATTATTATTTTGCTTTTATTTTATTATATTGTATTGTGTTTTTATTAAATAAACGTTTTTCTATTTTGTAACACTATTTTTCTTCTTATGGTTTTGTTACAAAACACGAATGTAAATAATAAACACAGGTTAGCTATAGGAAGGTTTAAACAGCACGCCATACAATGCGGAGAGAATGTGAGTACTCCTGCGAAGGCGGTCGGGAGCCATTTGAGCTGGTTGCGAAATTCAGGGATGTGATCATATTCGCGAAGCCCAAATATAAATCTAATGCATAAATTTTATTTATTTTTTATTTACTTTAAAAAACTTTATTGTTCCCCTTAGAAAAAAAGGATACAAAGGGCGGCCTTAGTGCCTAAAGGCATTCTCTACCTGTCAACACATGGAGTTGTGAGAGTTTGTCGTAGGTGTAGCAATTAAAAGAAAACAGAAACTAAAATTAATACACATTATATGTAACAAATCTGATTACGATACAACATTGTAAGTATATATATATATATATATATATATATATATATATATATATATATATATATATATATATATATATATATATTCGTACATACATAAATACAAAGTTAATACATACATGTAAATACGATGTGTGTGAGTACGGTATTTTCGATGCACTCAAGCTTATCAAGCTGCTCCTCGGTAATGTCAAGAATGCAAATATCAGCATAGTCAAGGATAGGCAGAAGTAGAGACTGGGCGAGCGTAACTTTAGTTACTGTGGGAAGAAAATTACGAAATCTATGTATATGAGATGAGCTTAACGCAGCAAACAATTTTCTACTAACCTCATTAACCTCCCAAGTAACATATTAAAGCGGTATAAAGGCCGACTTACATCATTTCTGTATCGTTTTCGTTTTAAGTTAGTTCTATAGTAGCATTACAAACGTAAATACGGCTACTTTAATGCTTATTTGAGCACAAATTATACGGCTTTAGATACTAATTATATCGCTATTAAAAATAGTTGGTTAATTTTAATTGCATTATAGGCGAATTATATTAGCATTATTGTTGTCAAAGAATGTATCAATCGCATTAAAGAAGCATTGTTATGGTCAATGAAGTTACCAACTGCATTAAAGAAGTATCATTACGGTCAATGAGCAATATTATTGATAATGAAGATGTTAATTGCGTTACAAATGCATTAGACTAGCATTAGAATGTAGTACGTGAATGCATTGTCGGCGAACAAACAAGTACCTTGGAAATCAGTCAACTACAGTTGGAGATATATTGAGAGAGCTCAGGATGCCTAACAAGATATTAAAAGCTACAGTATTAAACGCATTATTTAAATCTAGCAATGTAAGAATGGCAAGCTTTTGTATCTCCATACCATACCAGAACGGAAACCGAATTGCAAAGGATTTGAAAGGTTATATTTTAAAAGATAGGTACTTCATTGGTTATGCACAAGACGTTCTAGAACTTTGGAAAGGAAAGGCAAAATAGAGATGGGTCAAAAAACTAGAGGGATTCGACTTTTTCGGAAGATGAACTGCAAATGCATCTTTCCAAGCTGAAGGGAAAAAAGATGAAGCAGAATTCAGTGAATTATTCAGGATGGAAGTGATTACAGGTGAAAAGATACCAATGAGAGGGATGACCATTTTCCGACAAATGCAGTCACTACCAATCGAATTTGAATGGATGGACATTATGGCTCTTTTAACATCACAACTGTTAAATTAAATCTAAAACTAAAAGCAGAGGTGTCCGGAGTAGGAGCTTTTGAAAGAAAATCTAAAGTGTTATGTTTTGCTTTATTGTTAATGCAAGACGAAAATGAGTTTTTAATTATTAATGATTTATTGTTAAAACCATTGGGTTCCTCACTGGTTCTTTTGAATAAAGAGAAAAGAAAGGTTTTTCAACTTACTCTTATTTGTTTAGTCCTTGCGCACATAAGTTAAACATTATATTGTAATCGCGTATTTCCAATTTCTAAATGATTGATTGATTAGGAACTTGTTGAACCTACGCAACCATTTTGTATATATCACTAGCACGTCCTTACTTTCAAAGATTGTTTAATTAAACTAAGTGGTTGCGCGGAAAACCCATTCGTATTTATTTTATGTAGGTGCCAAGTCGCTTGTTCCTTTCCGAAAAACGATATCATTCATACCCTCCTATCGACACATCGGGGTGGTGGGGTGGGAGGGGCAAGAAGATGATTCTAGAATGTCACGTAATCATCGGAGCCGAGGACATATAAGGCACGCGCGACCGTTGCGCGCCCTCTTCCCGCCGCGCCAGTCATTGGAACAACAGCTCTCTTCCCGCCGCGCCAGTCATTGGAAGAACAGCTCTCTTTCCCGTCCCAGTCGTCGTTGAAACCACACCGCTAGTAGAAACCGCTTTAGCCTGGAAGCAGTCGAGCTCCAGGAGACCCGCCTCACCTCGTGTGGGATATAGTCGCGCACCGCCTCTCTCCGGAGTGTTCCAGAAGAAGTTCCAGAAGTCGCAGCTATAGTGCTCAACAGGATAGAAGAAACCCCGGTGAGTCAATATTCCTTTAATTAGTTCCTGCCTGATATAATTGTTTTAACCCGCTCCAATTTGTGTTTTCCTAATCAGGCAGGATTCCTTTTCATCGACTTGGCACAATAATAGTTTTAGTTTAGGGAAGAGCGAGTGCATTATACCGCATGCTATAGTAGTCGCCTTTACGTAAGCGTAGAAGCAATCGCATATACAGTCCACTTTAGTTAATATCTCGCGTAATAGGTTTAAGGTTCGACCGGGGAATTAGACTTCGGCAGCCTTAGACACGCGGCTCCACCATTTTATGGTCACTTCGGCAGGGTTTGGTCGAATTGTTGAATTAATTAATTAGATAATGCACTCTAATTTATGGAATAGACTTAAATAGTGTTCGTTTAAATTTAAAATTTGATTAGGTACTCGCAAACAGAATTATTCGTTTTATAGCGCTCGTATTTGATTAAATTTAAAGCCTATTAAATAATTGAAACAGTGTAATAGGAACCGTTTGTTACGCTTACCCACAATCTTGATAAAATTATTGAGTGCAAATGACGCGTCACCTCGACTCGCTGCGCAGGTGTTCGATTTAATTACGTAATACGGCATACCGAGTGTCCATCCTTCATTGTTTGTGCGTTGTGAGATTAATTGTGATTAATATAACTTTATTATAATAATTTAAAATGGCAGTTAGTGGAAGTGAAATCAAAATTAAAACGCTTTATGCCAAGAGGGACATACTCTTTTCGCGTATGCAGAATATAAGTGATTATATAAAGAACATTAATATAGAAGCAGTGCGGGAAACCTTTTTGAATGAAATCGAAACGATAGATTCTTTGCGGATAGATTACGAGAGAATGTTAAATTAAATAAGCTTTTAAAAAGTTTAACCAGGTGACAGCATTGTCTATGACTTTTTTTTTCTATTATCATTGTACATCGTGTTCTTGCTGTGCAGTTGAAGAATAAAAGTTTTCATATTAAATTAATTAACATCTTTTAATTGATAAAAACACCCATAACCCTTTAGGTTATGGGCCCAGGTAGACTCTGTAATTGAAATCTCGTAGAAAACAGCAAAAAGAAAAGTTACAATCGTTGTTAGAACAAATTGACAAGATAACCTCAAAATGGATTCCCGCGCGACAATGAATTTAGACAAATTCGATGGACAGAACTTTAGGCAATGGAAATTTCAGATAAAGTGTGCACTAAAAGCAAAAGGGATTGACATTTCAGTGCCTAGACCATCTGTAAACAGTGTTGAGTGGACGAAAAATGACGGCATGGCAATGTATATTATGACCTCTTCGATGGATTACAAACAAATTACCTTGATAGAGAACTGTGAAACTGCCATGGAAATAATGTCAAAACTAGAATCAATATATGAACAGAAGAGTGAACTATGTAAAATGTTAGTTCATGAGAGATTCTATCAATACAAAATATCTGCAAGTGACAGTGTCGCTCAGCACATTTCTAAAGTCGAATCTTTAGCCAAGCAGTTAAAAGAAAGTGGAGAAAACATCAGTGAAATGGCTGTGATAACAAAAATACTTGGAACATTGCCTCCCAAGTACAGATCACTCCGTCAAGCCTGGATGTCATTGGATCCAGCGAATCAGACTCTTGTCAATTTAACTGCTCGTTTATTGGACGAAGAAGCCAGTTTGCAGTGTGAAGACGAGCAGGAAACGGCTCTCCTTGTGGCTAACAAAAGTTGGAAGAATAACCCAAAACAAAATGATCAGAATAAAGGTGCTGGTGGCTCAAATCAAAATAAACCCACCAAACACAGGTTCGAGTGTTATAATTGTGGAAGGCGAGGACATTTTGCTCGAGAATGTCGTGCTCCAAAAAAATCCAAGCCCAGAAAACCTCAACAGGAAGGTGCAGATTTATTAGCGTTCAATATAGAAACCAGTTTTAATACAACTGAAGAGAATGCTTGGATTTTAGACAGCGGTGCCTCTGCACATATGACATACAGAAAGGAGTTCTTTTTAAATCTTTTTGAATGCAGCCAGAAATCATTGACGCTAGGAAACGAACAATCAGTTGAAGTGGCCGGCATCGGCAAAGTGTTAATAAAGAGATATGTCAATGGACAGTGGGAGAATAGTGAGCTGCATAATGTGTTATATGTTCCGAATTTAAGAAGGAATTTATTTTCAGAAGGTGTGATAATGCGTCAATCCTATACGATTATAAAGAAAAATTCTAGTGCACTAATTTATAAAGGTAATGATTTGGTAATGTGTGCAAGAATAACAGAAAACAACTTATATGAGTTAAAGATAAAAGCAGTGATCGCAAACACCTGTAACTTAGTCCAAAGTAATCAAAATAATATTAAAATATGGCATGAAAGACTGGGACATCTTAACCTAAAACAAATCAAGAATATGAGTGCTAACAATGTTGTAGAAGGTTTGATACTAAGTGACAGTGATCAAACTGACTTTGTGTGTGAAGCATGTGCATATGGGAAACAATGCAGATTTCCTTTTCACAAGTCTGTACGTGGAGAACTACAGCCAGGTGACCTGGTGTATAGTGACATCTGTGGCCCTATGAGTCATTTATCTATTCAAGGTATGAGATATTTTGTTTTATTCAAAGATGCTGCTACAAGTTACAGACATGTATATTTTATCAAACAGAAAAGTGATGTGATGGAAGTATTTAAGAAATACAATGCTATGATCAAAAATAAGTATATGCACAGTGTAAGGATATTGCATACTGATAATGGAAGGGAGTATGTCAACAAATCTTTCGAGGACTACCTGAACAAAGAAGGTATAGTACATGAACGTACTGCACCTTATATGCCTGAACAAAATGGGCGTGTAGAGAGAGAAAACCGCACAATTGTGGAAAGTGCACGCTCAATGTTGTATGCTAGGGATGTACCACTGGACCTATGGGCAGAGGCTATCAATTGTGCAGTATACTTACTAAACAGGACTTCCTCCAGCCAGACTCCTCAGAAAACACCATTTGAACTATGGAATGGTATCAAACCTCATTTAGGCCATGTCAAGATATTTGGAAGCATAGGGTATGTACACATTCCTGATCAACTTAGAACTAAACTTGAAAAGAAGAGTGAGAAAATGATATTAGTTGGGTATGATAACAACAATTATAGGATGTTCAGTCTAGAAACCAAAAGGGTGAAAATATCAAGAAATGTCATCTTTGATGAACAGCATGTTCCAGATATAAGGAAAAATATTACACAAATATGCTTGGATGATGAAGAGAGAGTAGAGCAAGAAAATGAGACGCAAGGAACTAATGCAGAGGATACTCTCATAGAATCTACATCATCGGAGAACGAGGGCAGCTTGCAGAGTTGTAATAGTGATGACCCAACATATGAACCCTCTCAAGAGATAGATGATGACACAATCCAGAGCAATATAAATTTGAGACCAAGACATAATAGGATCTTTGAAGCTAACCTAGTAGAATTTTCAGTGCCACAAACATATAATGAAGCAATGAAGAGTCCACAAAGAGATGACTGGTTGCGAGCTATAGATGAAGAATTGCTTGCACATAAAGAGAATAATACTTGGACTTCAGTTGAAAGGTCTGGTCAACGTACTCTTACTACAAAGTGGGTTTTCAATATCAAGAGGGATGAGAATAACCAGGTTAAGCGGTTTAAAGCTCGTTTATGTGCACGTGGTTTTAGTCAAATTAAAGATATAGATTACCAAGAAATATTCTCTCCGACAACGAGATATGACTCTATAAGAATTATCCTTTCTATTGCAGCTAGGTATGATTTAGAAATTCAACAATTTGATGTAAAAACTGCCTTTTTGAATGGGTATTTAGATGAGGACATTTTTATAGAAATACCAGAGGGTGTGTCAATGAAAAATGATTGTGTTTTAAAATTTAATAAGTCTTTGTATGGTCTTAAGCAGGCATCTCGTTGTTGGAATAGAAGATTTACTGAGTTCTTGGTAAAATATGGTTTTAAACAATCTCAGGCTGACAATTGTATTTATATAGGTATATTTGATGAAGTAAAAGTATTTATAATAATTTATGTTGATGATGGGCTTATAGTCTCTTCCAGCTCCTCATTGATTAAAAGGATTATAGAATATTTAAAACAAGCATTTAAAATTAAAGAACTAAATTTGAAATATTTTGTGGGGATAGAAATAATAAAAAGAAATAATTGTATCTATATTCATCAAAGAGACTATATAGAACAAATTATAGACAAATTTTGTATGAGTGATTCAAATTCTGCTAGTACTCCAGCAGATGCAAATGTAGTTATTACAAAGAAATTGGATGAAAGTATTGTTAACTTTCCTTACAGAGAAGCTATAGGCTCCTTATTATTTTTGAGCTCTGTATCAAGACCTGATATTTCATTTGCTGTCAATGTCTTAAGTAGATATGTTAATAATCCAAGTCAGCAACATGTGAATGCTATAAAACGTGTTATTAGATACCTAATAAATACTAAAGATTTGTGTATAAAGTATGGAGAAAGCAGTGATCTCACTGGCTATTCAGACTCAGATTTTGCAGGTGATGTGGACACGCGTAAGTCTACTACAGGGTACATTTTCAATATGAATGGAGGACCTATAACATGGTGTAGTCAGAAGCAGAAGACTACTGCCCTCTCCACTACTGAGGCTGAGTTTGTATCAGCTTGTGAAGCTGCGAAAGAGATATTGTGGTTACAGCAACTATTGTCAGATTTAGGTGAAAATATTAAATGTGTTCAATTGTATGTTGATAATCAGAGCGCAATTAAATTAATTAGCAATCCTGTTTATCATAAAAAAAACTAAGCACATAGATGTGAAATACAATTTTGTAAGGGAAAAGGTTGAGTTAGGTATAATTAAATTAAATTATATTCCTAGTAACAGTCAATTAGCAGACATGTTGACAAAAGCGTTACCAGTTCAATCTTTTGCCTACTTTAGAGATCAAATTTTTTATAACTTATATGATTAAATTTCAATGGGAGATATATGGTTAAACTTTTAGTGGGAGTGTTAAATTAAATAAGCTTTTAAAAAGTTTAACCAGGTGACAGCATTGTCTATGACTTTTTTTTTCTATTATCATTGTACATCGTGTTCTTGCTGTGCAGTTGAAGAATAAAAGTTTTCATATTAAATTAATTAACATCTTTTAATTGATAAAAACACCCATAACCCTTTAGAGAATATTAGACCAAATTAATCATTTGGAATTACAAATCGACCCGAAATACATAGTGAACTACCAACCGCTGCTGGCATTCGAAGATATGTTGTGTCGCGTGAAAAGAACTGCGAGATCCCTACAATCTCAAAACGAAGCAAAGCCGGAAACACAGGTACGTCCAAGTGACTCAATTAGGTTGCCGCCAATAGATATTCCGGTATTCAATGGTGATATTAAGACGTGGCCCTTCTTCTTCAGTAGTTTTCAAAACAATATACACAATAACCCATCGTTATCGGACGCCGAAAAATTATATTACTTAATTAGTAAACTTAGTGGCAGAGCACAGTCGATCTGCTCTGGTTTTACACCTACAGCAAACAATTACTTATAAATATTCGAAACGCTTAAAACTAAATATGAAGATAGGAGAATGTTAGCTTCCGAATATTTGAACCAGATATTCGATCTTAAACCTATATCATCCGCGAACATCAACGGCTTAGAGCAGTTTCTAGATAAATTTGTGGCATCGGTGGCTGCACTTAAGAATTTGAAATTTAATGATCTTATGGACGTGGTGTTTCTCCATGTTGCATTAAAGAAATTAGACCCCGACACCGTGCGTGCGTTTGAAATGGAGCATCGTAGCTCGGAGATGCCTTCCTTTCATTCATTAGCATCGTTCGTGCGAGATCAAATAAAGGTGATGCAGCGCTCTCCGAACGTTAAACAGGAGATTAAAAGGTGCGTCGACCGTAGACAGACTCAACCATCTAAAATAGCAGGGTCGTTAACTTACGTAACCGCTACGCCAACATCACTCCAGCATACTTGTATAGTATGTAAAGATAAACATGGTAATTTATATAATTGTGCGACTTTTCGTAAATATTCACCAAGCGAGCGTTATAAATTAGTAAAAACAAACAACCTATGTTTGAACTGCTTAAGCGATAAGCATTTAGTTGCAAAATGCAATTCGAGTTCCGTATGTAGCAAGTGCGCCAGGAAACATCACACGCTATTACATTTTAAAAATAGCAACATAGCGGCGTCAAGTAAAGCGGACAAGGAATTCGCCCCTACTAAGGTCAACGATTCTAGCGGTCGACCTGGTGATGTCGCTCTGTGCTCATTGGCAAATATGGGAGCACAACCTCCTTCAACCGTGTTACTGGGTACGGCGCGTATTTTGGTTAGGGATTCGCGTGGAAACGAACAAAGCGTCCGTGCACTGCTGGACAGCGGAGCCCAAAATAGCTTTATAACGCGACAATGTTGTCAGCGCTTAGGCTTAGTAATAAATGGGTCACTTTCATGTCCGGTAATTAAGGGCATCGGAGGTACTAGTAAAACGACCCAGGGATATATAAATTTAAAAATTTATTCTCGGATAGATCGTAATGTTAACTTTGATATAAATACACTAGTAGTAGATAGGGTCACTGAACGGTTGCCAACCGTTTCGGTTGACACCTCGGCAATGATTGAATTTAAGAATTTGACTCTGGCGGACGACACTTACGCCGTTCCTGGAAACATAGACATGCTCATTGGAGCATCGCTTTTCCCTCATCTTTTGTTAAACAATAAGGTCAGGGGCAACTCCTCGCATACCGCGCCTTACGCACTGGAAACCGTATTGGGCTATGTGATCCTTGGCTCCGCCCCCATCATAGATAGTATTTCGGCAACCTCTTATTGTGGTATGGCTGTCGAACCGCTCGAGTCGTTAGTCCGCAAATTTTGGGAGATGGAGGAGGTAAACGTCCCACCCATAGCTAGCTCAGATGACAGGTTATGCGAGGAAATTTACGTCCGCACGACCGTTCGTGATCGCGACGGTAGATATAGTGTAGCGCTACCCTTTAAAGGAGATGTTTTATCTCTCGGCGATTCGCGTCAAATGGCGGAAAAACGTTTCTACAGCTTGGAGCGTAGGATGCTCGCTTCACCCCAGTTAAAGGAAGCTTACGACGGCGTCATTAACGAATATATAAGAGAAGGTTACATATCACTTGTGGCTTCGAAATTAGATAACTACGAAGACACACCGTCGTATTTCATACCACACCACGGAGTCATTAGAGAGGACAAACTTACATCTAAGTTACGTGTAGTGCTCGACGCTAGTGCTAAAACTAGCACTCACCTGTCGCTTAACGATATCCTCTATAGTGGGCAAAATTTACAGGGCAGTTTATTTAATATAATAGTCAATTTTCGTTTGTTTAGTATAGCACTATCCGCCGATATTCGCCAAATGTTTCTTTGCGTAGGGGTTCGTGAATGCGACCGTAGATTCCAACGCATTTTATATCGTTTCAACCCAAAGGAACCTCTAATGGTGTTTGAATTTAACCGCGTTTGTTTTGGTTTAAAGTCGAGCCCATTTCATGCGTTACGCACGGTGAGACAGCTCGCTCACGATGAAGGTCCCTCTTATCCTAAGGCTAAGAGGGCAATTGAGAGCGGATTATATATGGATGATTTTGTGTACTCGGTCGATAGCGTGGAGGAGGCAACCCTAACCACCGCCGAGGTTATAAGGCTCATGAAATCGGGTCAATTCGATCTTGTGAAGTGGACTAGTAATTCGCGTCCGGTTTTAGATACAATCCCACTATCACACCGTCTTTCGGCGATAAAGGAATTCGACGATTCTGATACACACAAGGTGCTTGGTCTGTGTTGGTCACCAGAGTCCGACGTGTTTAGCCTTAAGGTAAATCCGCCCGTAGAGAAATGCACAAAGCGCACAATGCTGTCATGTGTTGCTAGATTATGGGACGTCATGGGTTTCGTAGCTCCGGTGGTATTATACGCTAAGCTTTTAATTAAACAACTTTGGTTATTGGAATGCGAGTGGGATGACTCGCCGCCTGACAGCATTGTTCGGTTGTGGCAGCGCTTTAGAGAGGAACTTCCTTTATTATGAGAAATTAAAATACCGCGTCATATAAACGTAGATAGGAATAGCGCCATAACGGTCGTTGGGTTTGCAGACGCCAGCGAGAAGGCTTACGGGGGCGTTGTATATTTCCACGTCCAGAATAATGGTAGAAATTCGATTAGCCTCATTATTTCTAAGTCGAGAGTCTCCCCCCGTAAGGTTGTCTCTCTGGCGCGCTTAGAGCTTTGCGCAATATTAGTACTCTCCAAGCTTATTACCGCAGTTATCAGCGCATGTAAGGATAGAGTTCACATAGAAAGGATATTTGCCTTTTCCGACTCCACCGTCGCCTTATGCTGGGTTCATTCTTCACCCCACCGTTGGGACACGTTTGTCGCGAACCGACTGGCCAAGATACAAGACGAGTTGGAAACGCGGAACTTTTATCACGTGTCCGGTACGGAAAACCCCGCCGATTGTCTATCCCGTGGACTCACCCCGATGCAAATAATGGACCACCCGCTTTGGTTCCACGGACCTGCTTGGGTTCACTTGGATCCCTCGCAATGGCCAATAACCGACTTCGAACCTTCGTCAGTGTCACAACCGCCGGAAGAGAAGAGACACGCTCTAGTGGCGAGCGTTTCGAGCGAGGTTTCTCCAATCATTGCTTTGGCGAACCGCTTGTCCTCTTGGTCGAAATTATTGCGTAGCGTAATTTACGTTTGTCGATTCGCGAAGCTGTTACCGCGACGTTCGTATGTCTTAGCATCCGATTACAACTATGCCGAGTTGCTAGTATTACGTGAACTTCAACGTGCGCACTTCTCTGAAGAAATTAGAAGATTACAATCGAATCGAGCTTGTAGTCGCGCCTTTCAACGCCTTAAGCCATTTTTACAGGATAAGATTGTAAGGGTAGGTGGACGCTTGTCCAACTCGCAATTGAGTTTCGACCAACGGCACCCTATTGTTTTACCGCGTAAAGACCATATCATGAACTTATTAGTCGATTACCATCATAAATTGAACTCGCACGCTGGCCCCGACTTGTTGATGTCGATTTTGCGTCAGAATTATTGGATTCTTTCTGCACGTAGTTTAATACGCAATCGGGTGCACAGATGTATAGCTTGCTTTCGGGCACGCCCCAAGCCGTCATTTCCGGAAATGGCGGAACTTAGATCTTGTAGAGTAATACAATCAGTAAAGCCCTTCACGCACACCGGGTCTGATTTCGCTGGTCCGTTTAAGGTCACGCTCACTCGCGGGCGTGGTATAAGATCCACAAAGGCTTACGTCTGCATTTTCGTATGTCTAACTACTCGAGCGGTGCATATAGAACTCGTTGGTGATCTAAGCACAGCAGGCTTTATGGGTGCATTTAAAAGATTTCTTTCCCGCCGTGGCCCTGTAAGTAGATTGTATTCGGATAACGGTACGAACTACGTCGGTGCAAAACGTATTCTATCGGAACTACATGAGCTCTTAGCTAGCAAGTATTATAATTCGGAGTTCGCTCACATTCTAGCCGAGAACCGCATTGAGTGGTCTCTGAACGTCCCAGCCGCGAGTCATTTTGGGGGCAATTGGGAGACTAATATCAAGAGTCTAAAGAGTCATTTATAGCGAGTAATAGGAGATCAAATTTTGTCCTTCGAAGAGCTAAGTACGGTGCTCGCTCAAATTGAATGCGTAATGAATAGTCGCCCACTTTGTCGTACGTTGTCTAGTGACCCCTCGGAACCGCTGGCTCTAACTCCGCCGATGAGAACAGACTTAGCATTTCCGCACGCCACAAATTATTAGATCGGTTAGTGCAATCGTTTTGGAAACGATGGAGGATGGAATACTTGCATACTTTGCAGTCTCGGCAAAAATGGAACACAGCAACTGAGCCTTTAGCTGTAGGAACTGTAGTTGTGCTCACCAAAGAGAATACGCCGCCTCTCCACTGGCCGTTAGGAATTGTCGAAGAGGTCTTTCCCGGTTCCGACGGAGTAGTTAGGATAGCTCGCGTTAAGACCACGGTTGGGTCTTACTTGCGTCCGGTTGTCCGTTTGTGCCCCCTGCCTCTTCCATAATTTAAATTAGCTTTCTAGATTAAATTGTAGTTGAATTTAGGTAATCTTAGCGTTAGTTAGTTATTTTGTTAGTTTATCTTAGCTCTAGTTGTATTAGTTAATTTTGAAGGAAATCCTTCAAGGGCGGGGGAGATGGTTGCGCGGAAAACCCATTCGTATTTATTTTATGTCGGACGGTAGGTGCCAAGTCGCTTGTTCCTTTCCGAAAAACGATATCATTCATACCCTCCTATCGACACATCGGGGTGGTGGGGTGGGAGGGGCAAGAAGATGATTCTAGAATGTCACGTAATCATCGGAGCCGAGGACATATAAGGCACGCGCGACCGTTGCGCGCCCTCTTCCCGCCGCGCCAGTCATTGGAACAACAGCTCTCTTCCCGCCGCGCCAGTCATTGGAACAACAGCTCTCTTTCCCGTCCCAGTCGTCGTTGAAACCACACCGCTAGTAGAAACCGCTTTAGCCTGGAAGCAGTCGAGCTCCAGGAGACCCGCCTCACCTCGTGTGAGATATAGTCGCGCACCGCCTCTCTCCGGAGTGTTCCAGAAGAAGTTCCAGAAGTCGCAGCTATAGTGCTCAACAGGATAGAAGAAACCCCGGTGAGTCAATATTCCTTTAATTTGTTCCTGCCTGATATAATTGTTTTAACCCGCTCCAATTTGTGTTTTCCTAATCAGGCAGGATTCCTTTTCATCGACTTGGCACAATAATAGTTTTAGTTTAGGGAAGAGCGAGTGCATTATACCGCATGCTATAGTAGTCGCCTTTACGTAAGCGTAGAAGCAATCGCATATACAGTCCACTTTAGTTAATATCTCGCGTAATAGGTTTAAGGTTCGACCGGGGAATTAGACTTCGGCAGCCTTAGACACGTGGCACCACCACTAAGTATCAAGGAAAACTGAAGGTTGTCTCGGTTGTGCCTAAACTAATACGATTAAGCTTTGATGATAAAATTTGTTAAATTGCTACTAAATTTAGGTAGATATAAGTACAACAGAAATTGATTTAATGGCATTGTGATGAATTATAATCTTGGTAAAAATTAATCAGATTCGCTGGGAACTGGAGTCTTCTGGAAAATGCAGTAATTATATAAAACTTGTACTAGAAACGAATATTAAAGCTTAATAATTACTGTCTGTATAATTCTGAATAAATGATTCTCGGATATTTAATAAAACGTTTTGTAAAACGCATAAAAGAGTTCTTGTCCGTAATTAAGCTTGAATATTCAATTTTCTAAAACAACTTTTATATACTGCATTTTTCAAAGGCACTCCAGTTCAGAAACAAAATAAATGGATTTCTTCTTCTGCCGTGTCCGTGCCGTAGTATATTAGGTTACTATTATTTCAAGCATTCTAGATAGCAACATATAGAAAAATTGGCAAAATTAATGAAGACCTTTTTACTGGAAAAGAGGCATTCCATCTTAGTTCTTACGGCTGACAACTCGTCTGCATTTTGATTCACACACGAGGATATATGTAGATGTCTATTTGCCACAGCATCCACTTACCATCAGGTGGACTGCGTGCTCGTTTGTCACCCTTATCCTATAAAAAATATCGACGAGCTTAGCCAATGCACTATCGAGCGGTCTGGTACGGCAATTCTCAACATAACGTCGCAATTATGACACATTACGTTATAAAAGTTACAGCCTATATCCGCCCCACAGCTGGGCACAGGCCTCCTCTTATTTCTTGGAAGGTTTTAGGGCAAGAAATGTCTACCGCGCTGCCCCAATGCGTGTTGGCGAACTTCAAATGTCTTCGAAATATTTTCTTTTCTTGTACCTCAGACATGCAGGTATCTGCACGCTGTTTTCTTTCACCACCGAACACATGGTAAATCAGCACTTAAAATTGCAATTAACAATTTCATTGGTGCAAGCGGAGATCGAACCCAACAACATACTGCGAAATTTGCACCGAGCGCTTAGCGCCCCGATTTACCACGGCTCTTGTTATGTAAAAATACGTTATGGACTATAACATTAGAATATAAAATGCATGTTATAGGGAGAAGTTTAATTTTATTTCCTCTCCCTCTCCCTCTCGGGCGAGCGTCACGATTTTGATTAAAATCGATAAATGATACAATATTATCAAATTTCATGGCAGATTGAAACTATAGAGTTTTATCAAACTTAGCTTAGTAGTTTGATAAAACTCTATAGTTTCTAGACTCTATACTCTCTATAGTCTCTATATTAGGTATCTAGTTTGATGCAAATTTATTAAGAATCATTTGGTACTGCATACTTTTGATTTATCGCGTACGGTTTTCTATAAAACCGGAAAAGGCGTGCTTGGGGACTTTCTGGGACGTGCGTGAGTGATGCTCACCCGCTAGGGGGAGATGAATAATGGATAAAATTTGATTTCGCTCTATAACGTACATTTGCCAATAGATAAAAGTACTTCATTAACTGCCAATTTTTTTAGCTAAAATGATTAAACTATGCGAATGCCAGAAAGATGATGTAGTTTTCGACAGGTAGGTGTGTAAGCATTTCATTTATGACAGATGTGAAATACCTAGACCAGCGACGAGGAGCAGCATGAATACATAGTATGAGGCATATAACACTGCGATTGTGAATAAAGGGTTTTCATTTGATTTTAATTCCTTCTTGCGATGAAGGAGGATTATCTCTCGCAGTGGATTATTAGGCACAGATGAATATTTCATCCTCAGCTGTCCTCAGATTCCTCACCGATCTTTTCAGCTTCCTCTTCTTGTATTTCCCGTATCCTAGTATAAAATCCCCATCGTTTGTTCCACAAACGCGCAGCGTGCTTACTTTTTTTAGTCACTGAATTCCTGGAAGAGATTAATGTGTGTATAGTATAGCTATATATATTCGTTTAGAAATTGACCAGAAGAATAATAAAATTTGAACAGACATTGAAAAATTGAATTATAGCATAATTATATCACCCGCAGACACCTTAAATGGTAATTGAATAACAATGTGAAGTCGAAATTTTTTTTTGTCAGCTCGCTGCAGTTCTCTTTTGGATATGGGACTTTCCGACTGTAGAATATGTGGACTGCCCTTTATTGGCGAACGCAGTGCCATCTGATGCCTTTTTTACCAGATTAAAAGTAGGTAAAAGACAGCTCCGGTTCTCGTGATACGAAACACTACAACAATGCTATTACCATTTCCGTGTTTATAAGTAGTCAATACAGCCATGAAACCCGCACAGGTTTGTTCCGCCACTCTTGAGTTGAACACGAGTTCAACTCAAGAGTGGCGTGTGTGTGTGTGTGCGTTGCAACTCAAGTGTGGCGTGGCTTGCCACGTGTCCTCCAATTGCCCACGGGTTTGCAACGCAAATTGTTCATCCAAACACGTGTTTAAGGCGATACTTAAGTTCAGGGGCTTATTTCATAATGTTCGTATTTCGTCACTTTGTCGGCAGCATTTGATCTACTTGTATTGTAATATTATTGTGCAGTATTTTTATAAGTGCTTTAGAAGAGCTTTAGGTTACCGGTGACAACAATACTGGAACGAGCAGGCCGCGGTAGTGCCGGTGAAGTGGCAGAAAAACAATTTTAAGGCATTTCCTAGCGTCCTGTTATTAAGTTAAGATTACGCTAGTAATATATAAGTTAATGGTTAAGATAGATTAGAACTCCTTAAGAAAAAGTTACTAAATATAATGTAAGTTTTAATATATAAAAAATTGTTACACTGTGAAAATATACTAAAAGTTTTTATTTATATTATATAATACACATTTTTTAATTCTGACATATATTAGTTATGTCTAACAAACTGCCTTCTAACACACAGATATATGTGGTGCTTAGTCATTACCTATACAAACCCGTGCAGGATAGCGTAATAAACCCGTGCGCAATTGGAGGCAACGCTGCCTTCTATTGAACAAGGAAAAGGAAAAGGAAAAATACGGCCCCTAGTAAGCCGACCCATTCGTGGTGTAGCCATGCGGGGGTGACACTGAAAGTTTTTAGAACTGGCCACTTGTAAACGATATAATAAAAAAATAAGTTCATATTTTGAAAATGAAACTCTTTGCCAATATTATTGTGTATGTACCTATTTTATTAATTTGTAATTTGTTTACGATTTGGCGCAAAAATGAAAACTGTCTGTGTCACGTTAGCATAAATTTAACGCGAGAAAATTTTCGTACAATGATTTTTATGACTTTCGATGTCATTTAAGTTATGATAGACTTCGACTGGCTTTTCACAATGAAGTCTCATCTCGTGCCACTGTTTACAACTGCTTTAATGAGTTTAAACGTGGTCGCACTAATCTCACCGATGATCTGCTTCAGGGACGGCCTTCTACGGCGACGACTGTAGATAGACATCAGTGTTGTGCGGGGTTTGATAGAGACTGACAAAAGAGTGACTTATCAGCAGATTCGGACAAGCTTAGGCATCGGTGTGAGTCAAATGCACAAAATCCTTCATGAATAATTAGCGGTCAGGAAGCTTTGTGCCCGGTGGATACCTTATAATTTGACAGAGAGAGATAGAGACAAACCTAAAAACTCCGTCGTGTTGATTGGTGTCGTGAAATGGTTTAAAGATTTAACGGAGATAACTCAAATGTTGTGTTCGACATACTTACGGGTGTATTTGTTGTTATGCTCCTGAAACTAAGAGACTGCTGTCTGTGTGTTTCCTTCCGGGGAGTTGCCAAGTAAAGTGAAGAGAGCTACGAAGCGTAGGAAAAAGATGGTGGCCTCGTTTTTCGGAAGGACAGGTCATTACGCAAAAATTGTTTTAGAGGATCGAAAAACAGTTAGTGCAGAGTGGTACACTAACAATTGTTTGCCACTTGTCTTGGAAAATGTTTGGGAGAAACGACCTCGCATCCTCCTTCATCACGACAACTCCTCGTTACACACTGCCAAGCAAACTATCGACTACTTAGCGACTTCAGACGTGAAATCACTGGGTCACCCGTCCTATAGGCCCGACTTCGCACCTTGCGATCAATATTTATTTCCGAAAATAATATATATATATATATATACATTTTTTTGGATATATTTATATAAAATATATAAATATATCGAAAGACAATATCTGTAGTGTAATAGGTTCCTTGCACACCAAATAACAGTTGTAATACGGTTGTTATACATTCTCTTTTATGCTTGTACAGCGCTACTAATGCATAAAGCTGTATAAATTATCCCAGTTTTTTACTTATAAGAATTGTATAAGCGCTTATACAGCCTTTATACAGCCTCCAACATAGAATGCCCATCAATAAAGGTCGTATACAGCTTGCATGCTGCTTGGTTACAAAAGGATCGAGGCGAATTTAATCTTATTTTTCGCGTTTGAAAAAAATTAGGCTAGGCGTACGCGGGATAAAAATACCGCGAAATTTTGTTTTCGAATGAAAAAATTTTTAACGTCGAAGAAAGTTATAATAAACAAAATGATAAGGTGTATGCACAGCAGTGAAGAATCCAGTACGCGTATTCCGAGGGTTCAACGAGCACATTATTCTTCATCACTCATGGTTTGGCTTGGAGTCTCATATTCAGGCTTAACTAGAGGTGTTTTTCTGTGAAAATGGTGTAAAAACCAGTGCCGAAGTGTACCAAAATACTGCCCTAACAAACATAGTGGAACCTGTTTCTCAAACAGTGTTCAAAAACAGACATTGAATATTCCAACAGGACTCTGCACCAGCTCATAGAGCACGAAGCACGTAAAACTGGTTGACCGCCCATGGAATTGACTTTATCGGACATGAAGACTGGCCCTCTTCTAGTCCAGATTTAAACCTACGGGATTATAAGATATGGCAACATTTGGAGAGAAATTCTGCGCTAAATCTCATCAGAATTTGGAATCTCTCCGAGCATCTTTGGCTAAAGTAGCGGCAGAAGTAGATAAGAGTGGTGCGTGCTGCGATTGATGATTTGCTGCGATTAAGGGCATGTATTCAAAATAGGGGAGGGGTAATTTTGAATAATGTAAATAAAATTGTATTGTAAATAAATTACCTTTCATTTCATATATAATATTATACATACACTCAGGTACATATTATATACAAACATAATGTTTACAAGTTTGTGTGCAACAAAATATTTTATGCGGCAAATCTGTCTTATGCATAATTTAATACAATAAAGTTTTTGAATACATAACGTAAGTTTGGTGTTTATCGTATATCTTTAAATAAAATGGGCTTTTATTATGCTAAGTCAGTGCGCATTATCTTTTAGATACATTCGGCTAACCTACTACTTACCTTTAAATAGGATAATAATCAAGCATTGGCTAAGAATAGGCTTATAAAAATCGAAAATTATCACGAGAATTATGGTTATAAAAAATTATTTAATATTTACATAACTCCTTGAGCTTTCACAGGATCTATTGATGGCTCTCGGCGCCCGCCTGCAGCAGTTTTTCCCTGTCCCGTATTTTCCATTTAATTACCACTTGATTTCCAAATAAATGTTAATGAAAGGACAAAATTACTGCCTCCTCAGAACAATTATTTTTGGCGCGTTACCAAGAGACGGGTATTGATCAAACTTTTTGTTTTTACTTTATGCACTTTCGTCATGGTAGCTCAGATGATTAGCGCTCGCTGTAAATATCACAGTGTGCGAGTAACCCGGGTTCAATCCCTGCCGGCACCAATGAAATTGTTAATTGGAATTTAAGCGCTGATTTACCACGTGCTCGGCGGTGAAGGAAAACATCGTGAGGATACATACCTGCGTGTCTGAGAAATAAGAAAAATAATATTTCGATGACATGAAATTCGTCAACACGCATTGGGACAGCGCGGCGGACATTTCCTTGCCCTAAAATCCTTTCATAAATGAGAGAAGGCCTGTGCCCAGCAGTGGGACGAATGTAACCTGTCACTTATGCTCTCTAAGTTAACCTTGTGACTGAAATTGAATGAAATGTTGTAATTAATAAAATCGTTATTACTTAAATTACGACAATCGCGTGGCTTGGCGGCCTGGCAAAATACCTGACTAAACAGTCCTGAGTTCTAGTTTAGAGAGTCTAGATTGGACGTGACCGTATCACTGACACCAAATACTTCTGGATCTAAGTATTAAGTCATTATTTATTCGTTTTAAGAAGGCATACAGACAATCATTATAATAACATAACGAAATGGTAATCCATTTTTTTATGTTTTAGGCATATTGTACATGGAATTATGACACCAAGTGGACGAAATGGAATTATGGACTTTCTTAAGCCGGACTACAACACACAGAAATCTTTTATACTGTGAGAGGCGCCACATTTGCAGTGAACAGTATTTGGCTTACGCGCTTACGAGGAGACAAGGTTGAGATGGAGAAGTCTAATAATGTTGTTTTGAAATAATAAATAGTTTATCGTCTAGTTCGAAAATATTATGCTTTTTTAATTAGGCATGCGCGCCTCGCGGGTAACGAACGACTTATTATATCGGACTCGCTGCGAAGAAAACCTTATGGTCAGGGCCACAAAAACGTTTACTGCGAACACATCAACGGCCGCTCATTGGTGAAGACAACTACTCCCTATTTGCACAACGGTGTACCAGGCTTCCTCGGCCTGTAAGATGAGGAAGGCTGGTACTTCCGATACATAAATTTTCTTGAGCCGTCATCACATAGCACATTATATCGTTAATTTTCTCCCAGTCTTTATAATATTAATGTTACAATTTAAAGTAGCTCAAAAATCACGATATTTAATTTTTTTGTTAATTAATAATAGGTACCAGAATGTTAATGAGCCTGTTGCTCTAAATATTTTGCTTTCTTCCATAATGTCATGTATTTATATCTTAGAAGTTTAGTTAGGGCGGTTATTATCAACCACCCCTTTGTTTGCTAGGAGGGTGGTTCGAAAGTCTTTGAAACTTTGGCCTAGTAATTACGGCTTAACCTTTACCTTCATTAGCCTAGAGCGACCCAAGCAATCGTTCGTTATTTTCATCTAAGACTTCATACGAAATTACTTTGAATGTTTAAAAACTTAATACATCCCAAAGTTTTTTTTTAATTTTTGCTTCATATTCACTAACACTTCGTACAATATCAATCATAAAAATTTGTTTCTCTCTAAAAATAACGAGATTGAGGACGGGGGCGAGGAGGCAATTCAATTTGTCTAGACCAGTGATTCCCAAAGTGGTCTATATCGACCCCTAGGGGTATATGACTACCTGCAAGGGGTCTACGTCAGCGAAAAAAAATTTGAGGGTCCATGAAATGAAAATGGGGGTCCACGATAGTGGATATTAACACATATACTGATAGTACCTATTTACTTACATCATACTATCTTATAATACCAAAACACATACAACATTATTTATAAAAGTACCTATGAAGTAAAAAATTTATTATAGATGTTTATAAAATTGTGTAAGTTGTAGGATGTCGGTATTTGCTTTGTGGTCGCAATACATTTTGAACTTGTAAAAACCTGAGAGTCGCAGTCTCAGAGCTTCGCTACCTTGCACTGACTTGTTCAATTCGTCACTCTATAAATACGAATGTGGGACAAATACGTTTATCGTTTCCTGAATCTTGAAAAGGAAAGTGCTAAGAAAATGTTTTAAAAAATATAAACAGATAGTATATCACACAAATTATAGTGAGTCAGTGTTATTTTGTTTGAGAGTGTTGGAGAAAAGTAAGTACATTATTTTTTATTAAATTTTAGTTTTGTACTCGTAGTTAGCAAAGATAGATAAATTACGCCAATCATGACTTTAGTTATTAGTAGTTTAATACTCAATCATGCAAAATTACACGAGTACTCCTCAATAGTTTCTTTTTTAAAGTTTTAGCAATCGGTATTACAATTACAGTGCAATCTCCGTAATTCGAGCTAATTATTGCAAGAAGATGTTCCAATTACGGAATGTTTTCGGAAAAATCAAAAAAATATTTTTAATATACAGCTGCTGGATTTTCCGTCTTATTTAAATAATTTAATTTTGCCCACAGATGACTGATGCCATCTCCGAATCTAAAAAGAAATGTAGACAGTACAGTGTCGATTATTTGAAATTTGGCTTCATTCCATCATTGCTGGACAAACAATCGCCTATGTGCCTTTTATGCAACAAAGTTTTGGGTAATGACGCTATGAAACCATCTAAACTACAAGATCATCTGAGAAGATGCCACCCTGATAAAACAAAGAAAGATTTGAAATACTTTCAAACACTCAAAGATAAACTTCAGAAGAGACCTACACTGGACAGAATGTTCGCTCCGACGTCACAAAGAAATGATGATGGTTTGCGGGCGTCTTACAATATCTCGTTACTTAGAGCAAAATCCGGAAAACCGCATACTATCGGAGAGAAGTTAATTTTGCCCGCCGTTGAAGAGGTTTTGAAAACCGTTTTACACAAACCTGCATCTGATATCATTAAAAGAATTCCTTTAAGCAACAATACTGTTGAAGGACGTATTGATGAAATGAGTTCTGATATTGAAAGCTACTTATGTAATTATTTGCAAACGACCCATTTCTCTATACAACTGGATGAGGCAACTTTACCTGATAATGCAGCATTACTATTGGCATATGTTCGTTTTATTATGAATCAAGAAATCTACGAAGAACTGCTCTTCGCGAGAACTTTGATAACCGACACTAAAGGTGAATCAATATTTCATGTTTTGAAGGATTACTTCATTGAAAAAGCAATTCCTTTATCAAATATAATATCAGTAGCTACAGATGGAGCACCTGCCATGGTTGGTATCGTGGATTTATAAGCTATTTAAAACAAAATGTGTCAGGGGTGTTAGCAATACATTGCTTCATCCATCGACAACATTTAGTTGTTAAAAATTTGAGTGTTAGATTGCGTGAATCACTTCATTTAGTCATTGATACAGTAAACCGAATCCGAAGCAACGCGTTGAGTACGCGGTTATTTGCGCAGTTGTGTGAAGAAAATGACGAACACTTTCATCAATTACTCCTTCACACTGAAGTACGCTGGCTGTCGAAAGGCTTATGTTTGACAAGATTTTTTGCACTTTTTGAGACTATTTTAGAATTTCTGGATACTAAAGATAAAATTTTAAAAGAAAATTTAATGAAGAGGAAAACAGACATCGCCTATTTAACAGATTTGTTTCTCAAAATTTAATATGGTTAATTTGCAATTACAAGGCGACAGTTTAAATTTGATTAAAACAAAGTCCATCTTATCAGCGTTTCTTGCCAGAGTTAAACTAATGAAGCAAAATATTGGACGGGGCGAATTTTCTCAGTTCCCCAATTTGTCACAGACAAGCTTCCAGGAAGACAACGTTTCAACTTACGTTCAACATTTAAATATATTTAAATGTTGAACGTAAGTTGGAATGTCGATATTTTGACTATGGTAATACCACCGTGGATAATTAATCCATATGGTGACATAGAAGAAACGAATGTCATAATACAAGAGGAACTGACTGAACTAAGTACAAACGAAGAACTTAAGGTTCAGTTTAAAAACGGATATCAGCAATTCTGGCTGCAAAACAACATACCCGTTACTTATCCCGTATTATGGAATATAGTGAGAAAATTTTTAATTTCCTTTCCATCGTCATACCTAGTGGAAAGGGGGTTCAGTGCTGTTACCAATCTCCTAACGAAAAAAAAAACAGACTGGACTTCATTAGCCGAGGAGATTTAAGATTAACCCTTACAAAATTGACGCCAAATGTTGATAATTTATTTCTCACTAAAATATTGACTTATTGCTTATGTTATTTTATTTATAATTTATTTTATGTTTATTTAATCATCATCATCATCATTACAGCTCTTTACAAGTCCACTGCTGAACATAGGCCTCCCCCAAGGTATGCCACAAAGCACGGTCTGAGCCACCTGCATCCATCGACTTCCTGCATGTCTTACCAGGTCGTCACTCCATCTAGTGAGGGGTCGTCCCACACTTCGTCTACCGGCACGAGGCTGCCACTCGAGAACCTTTTTTACCCAACGGTTGTCGGTTCTTCGAGCTATATGGCCGGCCCACTGCCACTTCAGCTTACTAATCCGTTGGGCTATGTCGGTCACTCTGGTTCTACTGCGGATATCCTCATTTCTAAGTTTATCACGCAGAGAATACTCCGAGCATAGCCCTCTCCACAGCTCGCTGACCGCGACCTTGAGCGTCTTTATACGTCTCGGTTCCGTAGGTCATCACTGGCAACACGCACTAGTTGTACAACTTAGTTTTCAGGTTTTGAAGTATACCTGACGAGAACATGCGTTGTAATTTCCCGAACGCTGCCCAGCCGAGTTGAATCCGTCGATTGACCTCTCGGTCGAAGTTGGACTAACCTAGCCGGACTATTTGTCCCAGGTCCCTACCGGCATAGATGTGACATGGACAACATGATCTTTGTTTTGTCCATGTTCATCTTCAGACCCATCCGTTGGGAGGCACTATTGAGGTCATTGAGCATAGTGCTTAAGTCCTCCAGCGATTCTGCCATAAGGACTATATCGTCGGCAAATCGAAGGTGAGTGATGTACTCGCCATTGATGTTAATACCGTATTCTTTCCAGTCCAGTAGCTTGAAAACATCTTCCAATGCAGCGGTGAAGAGTTTCGGGGAAATAACGTCACCCTGTCTTACCCCTCTCTGCAGTTGGATAGGTTTCGTACTCTGGTTCTGTACTCGGATAGCCATCGTAGCCCTACTGTACAAACACTTCAGCACTTCGATATACCGACAGTCAACTTGGCACCGCTGAAGAGACTGTATCACCGCCCAAATTTCGACGGAATCAAAGGCTTTCTCATAGTCCACATATGCCAGGCAAAGTGGCAGATTGTACTCTTCGGACTTCTGTATGTGGTTCCGAATAGGCTTTAGCTATGGTGGTAGCACCATAGCTAAAGCCTTTTCGGAAACCGGCTTGTTCGGGAGGCTGGAAGTCGTCGAGTCTGCGTTGGAGGTGGGCAAAGTGTATCATTTTTGTGATTGGAACATTTGCATCTCGATCACTGAAATGTTCCGAAGCACTGATATGTTTCATTTGGCTCATTTGGATCATCGACTCAAAAGATATAAAATACAAATGTTACGAATACATTAAGTTGCGTCGCGGACGTTTATTACTGACTGATTCAGTGAAATGTTATGTTATGCTGAATGATATAAGTGCTTAGGTTATTTTATCATATATTTAGTTATTGTTATTTATTGTGTACCGTAATAAGGTTGTTTATAAAATCGATCCTCCCTTATATTTTATCCATACTTAGGACTGGCGGCTAGTCCTTAATTTATGGCAAGCTGGCGTATTATTTATGATGAAAAGGAAGAAAGTAAGTCACAATAATCAATACGCAAAGAAATCCTAAACAGAACTCAGTATGTTTTCGTAAACAGGCGCAAACGAACATAAACAATTTGACAAGTTAGTGCCGGATCAATGTAAAAGGACAACTTGCTAATGTAAACATTATATACAAAAGACGACCGTATAGTATTTGATACGTAAGCGCCTTAGTGGTAATTTTTACGTGCATGAATAACTATAGCTAAAATCCGTACGAGTTGAGTTATACACTTCTCATTTGTTATCTCTTTCTGACTTGTATAGATTTTTATTATTTAGAGAGCTCACTCGCCATTCTCTCGCTTGTGGCTCAGTCGCCTCGCGAGCGAGACGCGTCGCACTAAATGAGCAAAGTAATGTTCCAGATCCAAATGATGCATTTGAAACATTGTTACTGAACCAATCTTTTGAAACACTTCAGTGATTCGAATCAGTGAGTCAGTTCCGTTAAGAGTTACACACGCCTAGTCTGCGTGCGAGACGATTCGTAATGACTCTCGAAAACAGCACGTAGACGCGGCTCAGAAGGGATATCGGTCTGTAGTTCTTCAAGAGGGCGTTGTCACCTTTCTTGAAGAACAAGACCACCGCACTTCTGCTCCACGCCTCCGGAGTAGTGCCACCATGGAGGACGGAATTAAAGAGCCTCTGAAAGACTTCAAGTACCGGTTTTCCACCCGCTTTCAGAAGCTCCGCTGTAATTCCATCCTCGCCCGTGGACTTGCCGTTTTTAAGGTGCTGGAGAGCCATTCTAATCTCGCTCAGACTGACGTCCGGGATTTCATCGAAATAGTGTCGGATAAGACCCGCTCTTGGATCGTTACTCACACTTGCGTGCCCATAGAACCTCTCAATCTCACTTAGAATCTCAGGTGTCCCAGAAACGATGCTGCCACACTCAGTCTTCAGCTGTGGCAGTTGGCTCTTACTGGTAGACAGATCTCTGGCAAAGACTTTGGAGCCCTGGTTCCGCTCAATCGCTTCTTCAATACGAGCAGTATTAAATTTGCGTAAGTCTCGCCGCATGCATTTGTCTGTTCAGTTGCCTGTATGCTGTTATATAAATCTGTTGACGATTGCAGCCTCATCTTCCATCTAACAGCCATGAGATTAAGAGTGTGATCGGAGAGCTTTTGTGTTTTTCTGCGGCCGGTCTTGCAGAACTTAGCTCCGACCGCATGGACAGTTTCCACGAGCTTGTCATTCATATCGTCCACTGCATTGCAATCTTCTAGGCACTGAAAGCGGTTACGTAACTCGAGCTAAAAGGTTTCGGGATTCTGGATTAGAGCACGAGGGGGACGGTGCGTTGACTTCATTAGACGAGACCTCTCCAACTTAACATTTAGGTTCAGTGTGCCTCTAACCATTTGTTTTGTGTATTTAATGCTACGTATATTTTACATAACATATACAAAATTTTATATTGAGTAGTTTTAATTTAAATTCAATTAATAAATGTATAAATTAACATGTGTTTTTACTTTAAGTTTTTAACACTAAACTTCACTACAGTTAGAAATTTACAGGAAATCAATATCAGGTAAGTAGGGGGTCTACCCGACACGGAAAAACATGGCAAGGGGTCTACGACACGAAAAAGTTTGGGGAACTCTGGTCTAGACTCTAAATGAGACGACCTATATTCAAATACTAAAACTTAAATGAGTATTAACGGACGGGGTATAGAAATACTTTTTCTGTAATAGCCTTTAGTAATCTACTATTAGCAGACACTTTAAGAATGCACCGAGTGACATACATAACCAAGCTTGGGTTGTTGAAAGAATTCGTACCGATACGGAACGCAGTCCTCCATCACTGGAGTGAAATTTTGGTGTCGGATTTTTAAAAATATATTTTGTTCGACAGAGCCTTTGATGCACCGCGTGTAGTTGATATTGGCATATGGAAAATAATGCGTTAAATCTTTTGTAAACCTTCGTAAAATTTTTGTTTATAACAAGTACTATACAAACATACAATGTCTATTATATCGTCGTGTAGTGGCGGCGTATTCTGTATTATTCTGTGGGCAAAGAATATATTATATTACCGTGAGTGACGTTCACTGTACAGTGACCCATATATGGGCCATTGCTATTGTCTCACTATTGTATCTGCAAATTGGACAGCGAAAGTGTTAAAAGGCGATAGAGGGAACTAATACAGAAGTAAGGTTGTCAATACGCTCGCTAAGTGTGGGCACAATGGCAAATATCTCCCATTAGGACTGGATTGCCTTGGTGGAAGCCTATGTTTAGCAGGGAACTTTTGACAGGCTGTAATTAATTCATTTATTTCTCAAGTTTTTGCTGATAGAAATGTACTGTAACAATCCGACAGAAACATATACGCAACTATATTTACTTAATATTTCGTTATTCTTGCAGTCACATCTGCTATTTGAATAATGAATAATGAAAATCGATGGCCATTTTAAGATAGCGTTAACCTCGTAGAACATTCTCCAATTAACCTCAAAAAGTTTTGTAAATTCAAATAACTTGACAAAGAGGATAAAATACGTTAGAAAAAAGATCAAAGTTATCAATCATGCTCCTAACAGATGTTTTATTAAATTGTTTCTAACAAAATTAAGCGTTTAGAGGTTTTAGTTCTAAACATTATTTAATTCGTTGTAAGAGTATTATTAGACTTCCTATTCAAGTTTTAGGCCATTTTGTCCTTGGATTTTAAGTTTCGAACAGAATTATTGTTATTAAGAACATCTTAAAACGAGAGTGATATTTATACTACGAGGGTAAAAGTTCTTAGAAAATCGAAAACTGAACAAACAGGTAAGTTATTAGTTTTATTATATATTTTCAAAATAGTGTCCATTTACATTAATACATCGCTGCATCCGATGGAACCACCGAGAAAAGCACTTTGCCCACTCATCCCTAGGAATCTCTTCGACGGCATTTTGAAACACAGCCACTGTTTCCTCGGCGTCCATAAAACGTTTTCGTCGAAGTTTTTCTTTCATTTTCAGAAATAAATATTATTGAGCTGGACCCAGTAATTCCACGTCTGACGTCGCCAAGTAGTCGATAGTTTGCTTGGCGGTGTGCAACGAGGCATTGTCGTGGTGAAGGAGGATCCTACTGCGAGGTCGTTTCTCAGGAACTTTTTACACGACAAGTCGACAAGTGACAAACAATTGTTAGTGTACCACTCTCCAGTAACTGTTTTCGATCCTCTAATAGAATTGTTGCGTAATGACCTCTCCTTCCGAAGAACGAGGCCACCATCTTTTTTCCCATGCTTCGACCTCTCTTCACGTTAGTTGGCAACTCCTCGGAAGGAAACACCCAACAGCAGAGTGTCTCTTAGTTTCAGGATCATTACAATAAATCCAGCTTTCATCACCCGTTAGTATGAAGAACATAGCATTTGAGTCATCTCCGTTAAATCTTTGAACCATTTCACGACACCAACCAAATTCATGCTGACGTGACACAGACAATTTTCATTTTTCCGCCAAATCGTAAACAAATGACAAATTAATAAAATACATACACAATAATATTGGCAAATTGTTTCATTTTCAAAATTTGAACTAATTTTTTAATTATATCGTTTACAAGTGGCCAGTTCTAAAAACTTTCAGTGTCGCCCTCGTAGAAAAGCAAATACTGGTAAAAAAGTAAATGTCGGTTTACAGCATCGCCTGTTGTGTAGAAAAACGTATTTCATCAGTCTACCCAACAATAGTATTGTAGACGTCTAACTAACCAGCTTTGGTCAATCGCTCGTCTCCGCTGCTCCTGCACGACAACGCGCGATCTCATACTGCACCGCAGATGGTCTCCAAGTTACAAGAGCTGGGGTTGGAAGTTATTCGTTATTCGCCGTACTCATCAGACCTTGTGCTTACAGACTTCTACTTTTTCCAGAATTTGGATAACTATTTGGCGGGAAAAAATACCCGAAAGCAAATTCACGTAATAACTTAAGACAGAAGGACCCTTAAGTAGGGATTGAACAAATTAACCGACTTGGTATTACATGGATCTCGCAACTTTACCATAGAAGAACTGAGTTGCGTACTTGGTTTTTTTATATTTTTGATATTCTGACACGGCTTTACAAGAACGAACAATAAAATGAGTAGCAGTAAATAAAACACAACTATCCAGTGAGAATATTGTAATATTTTAATACGTATGTGCCCACATAATTTCTCCAAGCTGCTCTTCATGAATATAATGATAATAAAGCCATAATATGATATAATGAGACGTTTTAACACAAGATATAATATGCTTACTACTTATTTCTTCGTTTTCATTTGAGAATACTTAATGAGCGCATTTGTGTGAAGTTTGAGGGTAAACACGAAAATATCGCAAACATTTAGAAATTCTTTGCAAGCTTTGTTCCTCTCGCTTTTCCCCCCGGTTAAATCTGTACTGTCGATTAATGAATCCTTCAAACATCACCAGACAGTGTCACCCCTGGGCGTCTTTAAACACATTAGCAAATCTCAAATTTGTGTTTGACTTCGCCAATTATGAAGGTCGTTGAAATGTTTTTTTACTGTCTGGGTGTAATTAAATTTGAGGTTTGCTAATAGCTACCCAATAAAAAAGATAAGAAGCTGGCTTATGTTTTTATTAATAATGCCAGTTGTGTTACAAAAATATTTTTGTTTATTTCTTTTACTCTGTTGAGCATTATTGTCGGCGTGTTATAACGACGTAGGAGAATCCACAAATCTTATTTACAATTGATTGTTATCCAACAAATTTATAGTCCAGCTGATGGTAAGGCTACTGTTGTCCACGCACTAGTAACTACTATTGATTGAGACTATTGATTGAGTTTGTTGACACTTTTGAACACTACGATGAAATGCCTCACAGCGAGTTATTAAACTGGCTCTCTATTACACAGTTTGTTGACACTTCAGAGCACTACTATGAAATGCCTCACAGCGAGTTATTAAACTGGCTCTCTATTACACAGTTTGTTGACACTTCAGAGCACTACGATGAAATGCCTCACAGCGAGTTATTAAACTGGCTCTCTATTACACAGTTTATTGACACTTCTGAGCACTACTATGAAATGCCTCACAGCGAGTTATTAAACTGGCTCTCTATTACACAGTTTGTTGACACTTCAGAGCACTACTATGCAATGCCTCACAGCGAGTTATTAAACTGGCTCTCCATTACACAGTTTGTTGACACTTCAGAGCACTACTATGAAATGCCTCACAGCGAGTTATTAAACTGGCTCTCTATTACACAGTTTGTTGACACTTCTGAGCACTACGATGAAATGCCTCACAGCGAGTTATTAAACTGGCTCTCTATTACACAGTTTGTTTACACTTCTGAGCACTACGATGAAATGCCTCACAGCGAGTTATTAAACTGGCTCTCTATTACACAGTTTGTTGACACTTCTGAGCACTACGATGAAATGCCTCACAGCGAGTTATTAAACTGGCTCTCTATTACACAGTTTGTTGACACTTCTGAGCACTACGATGAAATGTCTCACAGCGAGTTATTAAACTGGCTCTCTATTACACAGTTTGTTGACACTTCAGAGCACTACGATGAAATGCCTCACAGCGAGTTATTAAACTGGCTCTCCATTACACAGTTTGTTGACACTTCAGAGCACTACTATGAAATGCCTCACAGCAAGTTATTAAACTGGCTCTCTATTACACAGTTTGTTGACACTTCTGAGCACTACGATGAAATGCCTCACAGTGAGTTATTAAACTGGCTCTCTATTACACAGTTTGTTTACACTTCTGAGCACTACGATGAAATGCCTCACAGCGAGTTATTAAACTGGCTCTCTATTACACAGTTTGTTGACACTTCAGAGCACTACGATGAAATGCCTCACAGCGAGTTATTAAACTGGCTCTCTATTACACAGTTTATTGACACTTCAGAGCACTACTATGAAATGCCTCACAGCGAGTTATTAAACTGGCTCTCTATTACACAGTTTGTTGACACTTCCGAGCACTACGATGAAATGCCTCACAGCGAGTTATTAAACTGGCTCTCTATTACATAAGACCCGATCACAGTAGTGCAAGCGCTGCTATTTGGCGCCAGAAATAGCTAAATGTGGCTGCATGGCGTGTATATAGTGTCAGTTATTTTATCTAAGCTGCCAACAGTCCGTAAATCCAAATGGGCCGATCATTGTCACACACTAGGACCAGAATACACTACAAATGAAATGGAGATAATGTCCGAGTTTTTAACTAATGAAGCAGTTAAAATAACGAAATCCAGTGTTAGTTTCGTTAATACGCGACCGTTTATAAACAAAAGACGCACTGAATTTACGGCGCGTAGGGAGAAAATATTAGTGCAAAGCGACGTATATAGTACCTAACCAGTCAGATTTCCAGGCAGAAAAATAGTTCAAGTAATTGACTATTGCAAACGCCATGCACATCACATGGCCTCTTATAGTAGGGTTATAAGGTTAACTGATTTGACTCTTGTCGACTCTTTCCTGCTTGGTCGGTCTAGTGGTTAGTGCAACTGCTGATCTTGGAGTCGGGCCAAACCCGGTGATTGGGATTTTCTGTTAAGAAATATTAGAGTGTGGTTTGCAAGATGATGCGGTGACCAGGATTAAGAAAGGAATGCTTTGGTGGTTTGGTCGTGTGGAAAGAATGAATGAGGAAAGAGTGACAAAGCAAATAAATGTTGCAGAAGTGAATGGAAGAGTCGTAAAGGGACGTCCTAGGCGAAAGTTTGTCGACCAAATTGGCGATATACTAAAAATGGGCCAAATTAAGAGTACCCTTAACCGACGAGTATGTATGCGTAGGTATATGGATGTGGAAGAGGCGAGAGAGGTATGTCAGTACGTGCTAAATGGAAGTCTGTAGTCTCTGCCTACCCTTCTGAGTGACCGGCGTGAGTGTTTATGTTACGTATGTAAATATCAGTAACAGCCCGAAGTCAGAAAATTAGCAGTGTTATCACGTGTCCTGACGTCTCATCTATAGAGTAGCAGTCTATGAGAGTAAGGGAATATAAAGTGCACTTGTGCTTGAACACACACTCATGAGACCGCCGTGATCGAAATTTGACCTGGAAGATGTTATAAAGAAGGTTTATAGAAACACCATCGTGGTTTCTCGGACTCGCACCAATTAAAACCCAATAGTGTATTATTTTCGCCGCATATAGGCAGAGCCACGGGAGCCCCCCGAGTCCGGTAGTAGTCCATGTGGTTTCACTTTAATTCATTATGGGTTACAAAGTCACGTATAATCAGCCTCCCCGCCACGACCTCATTAGGGGGGGGGGGGGTTATTTCTTACGCCGACACTACATAGCTAATTACAATAGGATTATTTAAATTAAATAATCGACAAATAAAGGAAGAAGACCAATATTTATTTTAACACTTTTACTGTCCTGTTATCAGACACAATAGTAATACAAAAGTAATGACCTATATTATGTAGTACTCGTAACAGCGAAAGGGTTAAAATATCTTTTAAATAAATTTAGAAATCATTTTAAAAATTCTTTATTTGAATAATAACATTCCAGAAATTACGTGACAGTTTAGATAGTATCCGTAGCTGTTCTTATACATACATGTATTGCGTGACCTAATTCTCGAAGTGAAATAGAGCGGGCGGCTTGCCCTGAAATGTAAGAAGGTCGTGAAATTTGCGCCGCTCCTGGCGGCGTCTTGTTCCTGCAAGTAAATTTAGGGTTCACATTCGTGTTTTTTTCACATTTTCTATGTAGTTTTTTTTTCTAGTATATAACAATAACTAACAGATAGTTTTCAGATAGTTTTGACAACTATTTGTGTTTTAAGACTGCTGCGAAAATATTGTCTGTTGTTGCAAAAACTATATGGATGTTTTTCCTCCGGTAATTAAAAAAAATACACTCTGTTGATTTTCAATCAATTCAATCGGTAGCTAGCATTCACGTGGAAAAAGAGGATAAAATTCCGATCACTAATATTTTAAAAATGCGTAAGGCCGTTTTTAAACCCAGTCTAGCGTTATACTGATCAATAGTTGGTTCAGTATTTTACTGCGCGTATTAATTAACACGTCTCTTGAGGATCTCCACTTCGAAAACTTTAAAACAAAGCTTAGCGTCCTATAAAACGCATTAAAAAACAAAACGGGCTGTTTTAGAGTTTATAAAATACTAAAATAGAGGTATTTGAGAAAAGCCACTTTTTAGTTTAGTTGCTTTAACCGCTTTCAGTATGTTTGTGTTTGTTGATTTCTGCTTAGTATGTGACTTTGCGTGAATACCCTTAGTAAAAAAAATAAATAAATCCATTATATCACTCAGATGGTACTTCATTTTTTTCAAATTATCTGTAATTAGTTATTCGCAGTTATATATTTATGTTTTACATTTTTTTAGTATCGAAATTATATTTAAAACTATGACTTTGCCTACGATCCGAACCTTTGATACAATAACCGTAGCGTGCCGATATCTATGTTTTCTAAGCCTTTTCCTTCGATACGCCCCCACGTCTAGACGTTGGCGTAGTATTACAATATATTGTACATAGACGTTTACACGCAACCAAGTGCCCGATTCCTATGTTCAATTGTGAATGCTATATTATCTAATATCACTAATGTATATTACGCAATAATTTAAAATTCGCTATTATAAAAAATGCGTGCCTAACCTTCAAGCGAGGTTGCAGTAATACATAATATTAAAATTAATATAGGTATTATCATTTAAATTCATTTATTCAATTTCAGATAACATAGACTCGTATTAGATTAGTACCAGATAGACATACCTAAACGAATGTTTCGCGTGATCTAGCCGCTGCTAGCAATATTCCGTTTAAGACGACACATCGAAAAAGTGGCTCCGGACTATCGCCGTACTGATCCAAATGAATACATAATTTCTATAAACACTTGAAAAACGCCGTCATAAGGTCTAAAATTGCGTAGCGCCCGCGACGATTAAAAGCGCTTAGAAATTGTCAGAATCTTTGAAAAAAAAATTATTGATTTAAGTAATAAAAATAATGAGCAAGTAAATTATGAATATTGATGTTATGAATATATTTGAGTGATTCCCAAGCATATAGATTAAGCAATTTCGTTGTAGTTTCAACTATAGTGATTTTTTAGAGGTGTTTTCGCAAGTAATTATGATCGAGTCAAAATTATACAATCGTGTTATTGAACAAGCAAATTCAAGATAAAGACATGATTTTACCTATATCAAAATACCACTTTCGTTAGTGGTGTCATAGTCCTATACAATTCGATGAAAAGAGGTGCATTTTTTAGCGGTGTCAAGTGCGATGGCAAGTGAAAAACTAAAAACTATATTGATGTATATATCGTATCGATATTTTCAAACAGTATGGATATATTCACGTGATAAATATTAATGGTGGTTAATATAGCGCATAGCGCCATATTATAGCGCACTATCTCTCCATAACACATAATGCGTGCTATGTAAGTAGTCGCCATGGCGCTATTGCGCTATGGCGCTATTGCGCTATGACGCTTTGGCGCTATTAAGTATTAATATCTAGCGGCAACTAGTTCTAGCAGCAGGGCTGTTGGGAGAGGACGTGTGACGCAAATTTGATCTAACAGCACGCTATTCATCGCGCGCGGCCTAATTTAGTGTTAGACGTTGTTTAGTTAGTGTATACTGTATATTTATAAGTGATCAAAGGACACAGTTGTCTACTATAAAAGAAGCCTAACTAATTTTTTAAACGTAAATAAAATATAGATACAAAAGTGTATATAATAGCGTATATATATAGTTGATTTCGATCATTAAACTTAAATACACAGTAATTTGATTTATAATTTACATTAAGGTTAAAATAACGTTTACATAAATTATAATAAAAAATAATTTAATTTATTTCGTTTTAAAAAGTACATGCCTTAAAAATATTTTTAGGATTATAGAAAGTCGTAAGCTTGAAAAGTATGAAAAAGCGTTCATTGGTTTTTTTACCGCTTTATTTTATTTTAGTCTTAAATGAGATTTATTACGAATTAATTTCTTATGTAGCACGCGGTCTATCCAACTAACGACATGTAATGCAACGTGCTACGAGATATAGCGTGCTACTATACTTAACGCGCTTGCCGGCCTCCTACACGCTTTCTTATAAATAGCGCGCTATAACTTAGAGTCTGTAGCATGCTATTGATTTATAGTTGTTTTGAACAACTTTAATAAATATCGTTATACCGTAATGTTTTTTATCTAAATACATACATAATAAGGCTCAAAACGGTATTACTGGACGGTTGGGTGACGAAAACAAAACGACAACGACACATGAATGTTTTTGTAGCTTCTTTTGTTACTTAATGTTTCGTCGATTAATACATTTTAAAATATATCGAAATTTATATATATATATATATATATATATATATATATATATATATATATATATATATATATATATATATATATATATATATATATATAAACTCGACCGACACGTTCGTAGTCTACAAAGCCCACGCGCAGGTCTATGTGTTATTATGTTATATTTTATGAAAATCTAATTTCGATAACTTATAAATATGATTAATTTTTACGGATTTTATCGCGCAAATTATTTTATATTCCCGATGGTTTAAGCACATTACAGCACCCATGGTCACGGGGTCGACTGAGGTGTTTGACGGCCCAATGTCATAGTTAACCACGGCTACCTCCAGATTAAAATAATAAATTTTGGTATCGATCTACGCAGTATGAACTTATAGTGTCATGAAGTCTTGCAGTTGTATGCTTGGGGTTTGATTTAATTTTATTAATTATAGGATCCCAAGCAGATGGTAGCGCCCAGCCATCTTCTCTATTGAAATTAGGATGTTTTTGATTTCAATAGCCTCGCGAATCATCCTTGGAAAGAATCGGTGTTCTTTAGCGTGGATTTGTGGTACATCAAATCTGATGTAGTGACGGGAGCGATTCTGTCGTGTTCACAGACTGCATAGACTTCCCGGAGCATCGATTCTTCACATCAGCTATGTATTCTTAAACGTGGGTTTTTATTGTGCCCTGGTAGCTCAAATGGTTAGCGCTTGCTGTAAATCTCACAGTACATGAGCAAACCGGGTTAGATCCACGCTGGTATCAACGAAATAGTTAATTGAAATTTTAAGATGAAGTGGGCGCCAAAAGCAGATTTTTCACGCTTTAAAGGTGCAATTTTTTGTCATTAAAAACAACGAATTCACATTTTTTTTAAATTCATAATGAAAATTAAAGATTTTTTTAGTAAATTGTAATGGGCAAAACACGGTTGACACATTTTGGCCCGATAGAAAATGATCGCAAAGTTTCCACAAAATCTACAATTTTAGGTACGTTCACTAAGTGAAAAAGCAGTTTCATTCGAATGTAATGAAATTAATTTCAATTAAATTCAGGCTATGTGTTTATTAGTAAATACGTGAGTGAATTATGGGTTTACTTTTCAATAAAAGAGTATATCTCATTTTAAAAAGAAATATCAAATAAATATTGTGCGATTAAATGGCGCGCGGGCTGTCCATACAGTCCCGCCAGTCGTCTAGCTTGCTACATATTTATTTATCTATGCAGTCGTCCGCAGCACGGCGTAGAGAGCGCCCGTGTACAACTTTATCACGTCTGCTGTCGTCGTATAAACGTAACCATATATTAAAAAAATATTGATTACTGTGGTATGCCACTGTGAGGTAGTGAAAATCAAAAAAAATATAAGGCATCCAAACCGGTTTGAATGCCTTACTTAGTCCTAGTATCGATAGATAAGTGAAGATTTGTTATAGATATGAGTAAGTGGATGCGATACGATATATATATATATATATATATATATATATATATATATATATATATATATATATATATATATATATATACACCGTAACGCAGCCACTCATTGCCAACCAGTGCGCCACGGAGCCGTCACTTTGTCAAAGTATATCTGTAACATATGAGTTCCTTCATATCTAACGTGACCACACGTCCCACTTTAGGCGGGACGGTCCCTATTTAAAGGTTTGTGTCCCGCTGTACCCGAAATACGTAAAAATGTTCCGCTTGACAAATAAAAGCGTAGCGTTATGCAAACTGTTACCAGTGCCATCATTATGACACCGTGCGTACCAGGTTTGCCAGCATGGCCTGACTAGTTACGTGATTATTCTGAAAACCTACACTTTTGAACTGAAAGTTACCAAGTGACAATTTTTAATTAGTCTACAATAAATTATTAAATAACGTAAGTTATTTCTAATTAGTATTAATTTGCTGTTCAGAAAAAGTTAAAAAAAGCTAGCAGTCAGATTTTATATGATTCTAAATTTTCATTCTCACTTTTGTTCATTAAAAGATTCAAACAACTATGTGTTTTATTTTAAAACAATAATAAAGGGTTCCACATTGAATTTTGGTAACGGTGGTCATTCTCAAAAAATAGCCATCTGCGCAGGACTGGATTATATTGCCCAAGTGTATGTGAAAGCACAGTTCTACCCTACTCCCTCACTCCTATAGTCCGATGGAACAGTAATCCAAGACGACGGGAGAGAGATCAGGCGCAGGACCAACGGCTTTACGTGCTTCCGGAGGCACGGTGATGAAACTTCGCCAACTTCGATAAGTTCGAAATCAATATTCCGGACTGCTACTGAGAATTTTGTGACAGAAAAACCCAATAAGTGATTCTTGGCCCGACTCGGGTTTGGAACCTGGGACCACTTGACCAGCAATTGCGTTTACAACCGTTAGACCAAGAAGACAGTCAAAACTGTTAAAACTATAATAATTTTAAAGGTGTCCCGCTCTGAGGAAAAAAGAAATGGTCACTTTACTCATATCTATAACAAATCTTAACTTATCTATCGATACTAGGACTAAGTAAGGCATTCAAACCGGTTCGGATGCCTAATTTTTCACTACCTCACAGTGGCATACCACAGTAATCAATATTTTTTAATATATGGTTACGTTTATACGACGACACCAGACGTGATAAAGTTGTACACGGGTGCTCTCTACGCCGTGCTGCGGACGACTGGCGGGACTGTATGGTCAGCCCGCGCGCTATTTAATCGCACAATATTTATTTGATATTTCTTTTTAAAATGATATATACTCTTTTAATGAAAAATAAACCCATAATTCACTCACGTATTTACTAATAAACACATAGCCTGAATTTAATTGAAATTCATTTCATTACATTCGAATGAAACTGCTTTTTCATTTAGTGAACGTACTTAAAATTGTAGATTTTGTGGAAACTTTGCGATCATTTTCTATCGGGCCAAAATGTGTCAACCGTGTTTTGCCCATTACAATTTACTAAAAAAAATCTTTAACTTTCATTATAAATTTAAAAAAATGTGAATTCGTTGTTTTTAATGACAAAAAATTGCACCTTTAAAGCGTGAAAAATCTGCTTTTGGCGCCCACTTCATCTTAAAATTTCAATTAACTATTTCGTTGATACCTGCGTGGATCTAACCTGGTTTGCTCATGTACTGTGAGATTTACCAGGGCTCAATAAAAACCCACGTTTAAGAATACATAGCTGATGTGAAGAATCGATGCTCCGGGAAGTCTATGCAGTCTGTGAACACGACAGAATCGCTCCCGTCACTACATCAGATTTGATGTACCACAAATCCACGCTAAAGAACACCGATTCTTTCCAAGGATGATTCGCGAGGCTATTGAAATCAAAAACATCCTAATTTCAATAGAGAAGATGGCTGGGCGCTACCATCTGCTTGGGATCCTATAATTAATAAAATTAAATCAAACCCCAAGCATACAACTGCAAGACTTCATGACACTATAAGTTCATACTGCGTAGATCGATACCAAAATTTATTATTTTAATCTGGAGGTAGCCGTGGTTAACTATGACATTGGGCCGTCAAACACCTCAGTCGACCCCGTGACCATGGGTGCTGTAATGTGCTTAAACCATCGGGAATATAAAATAATTTGCGCGATAAAATCCGTAAAAATTAATCATATTTATAAGTTATCGAAATTAGATTTTCATAAAATATGCTAATATGGAATAACATACAAGACATAATAACACATATACCTGCGCGTGGGCTTTGTAGACTACGAACGTGTCGGTCGAGTTTTAGTCTCGTCACTCCACTCTCATTGCTCATGCGCATACTGTTGAACGCAAGGAGAGGACTCCACGGCCAATCACCCTGCAGGGTAAAATCCGACGGAACAACCTGTCCAACTGGATCACCGCCAAAGATATTTAATGCTCGAAAGTGCGAAATTTCCGTAGCTTAACTGCACATCTGAGAGCATCTGAGAGAACACAAAAAATGAGCTTTCACATATCATTATACAGTGAAACTGACAATAATGGACAAGAACAGCAGTATGAAGACTATGAAGACGAAACTGAGGAAGATGAAGAATATGCGCCAAATATTGCTGACTCACGTAGAGCTATAACAAAATTACGTAATTTTCAGTTAAATAAAAACAAGTCAGATATTGAAGAGGATGTTTCAGTCTGCTTGTAAAGCAGCTGGCGTGTCATCAAATCTGAATCCCATACTCGACTATCCAACGAGATGGAATTTCACACATGATATGATTGGATTGGTTTAAAAGTGAGAACTGGCAAATCACAGATAGTGAATGGCGAATACTAGAAAAATACATAAGTTTCTAATAAACTTTAAACTTTTATCAACGAAACCTGGTGGAGAAAAATATGTTACAATACCGCTAGTCATTGTATCATTCAATCTCTTGCTCGAAAAAATTGAATCCATGGTAAAACAATCAGATGAGAAACGGGTGAAAGGTTCATTCTGGGTTTCCAAGCAGCTCGAGACCAAATGCTTAAGCGTTATAATAAGAGCAACTGAATTATTGTATCACTTTAATTTTAGACCCAAGGCATAAGGCTCAGACTTTTGACATGACATTATGGGGGAAGCAAATTAAAACAGAAAGCCTGCGCAAAAATGAACTTTATAAAGACTATAAAGGTTTGCACTCGGTGAATAAATCTCTAGAATCACCAAGAAATGAAAAGAAAGTATGTGAATATGATGAATATGAAGACGTAATAGACTTAGAGAAACTGCATGAATCTTTCACAACGTCATCTGGATCGGCTCTTCCTAGATTACCTAAATGTTACACACAAATGCTACTCAGACGGGATCGCTGCATACCCTTCCACACCCTTTACACACCGTACACCCGCGTGCCTCACCGACCAGAACCTCGAACAACACAAAAGAGCCGTCAGGGCCGGGGCCCGCAATCCCTGTTCGGACGGTGGTTAGATAGCTATATAACTCAACTTAATTCGTATTTCACCTCTACAAGTTACATACACTGAAAACTTGTATAGGTGAAATACGAATTAAATTGAGTTTCTGAGTCCAATGAAGCTTTAAAAGGCAAAAGGCTTACAGCACTAACATCACTGAAACTAGAACATACAAGTACAATAAAAAATTCTCTCTAAGATGCTCGAAGAGCCAATTTTTCGAACATATTTTGTAGCCTACAAAACTAGGCAACCTGATGTCTATATCTATGTTTATTAAAGTTTTTAGGAACGTTTAGTTTATTTATATATATTATTTATTTATTTACGTTTAGTTTATTTATATAGTTACGTATTATAACTAATGGTGCGTGGGGTACATGCGGTAAAGTTTCTAAAGGAACTGTGTCCGCACTGGTCATCGCTGTTGGTGCTGAGTTTTGGTTCTTTCCTCACTCAAGGGCTAACTTAATGCTTTATTGAAAACAGACATTTCATCTTAGTTCTCAGGGGGTCAACGCATTTGCATTTTGATTCTTAGTTGAAAATAAATGTAGTATTACATATACATCTACTTTTACATATTAATTAAAATTATAATATTTACGATTAAAACTAATTATATATACAATATAAAAGAAGAAACTATAATATAGAAAACCTAAAATTAAAAATTACATATTAAATAAGTAAAAGTAGATGTATATGGGCCACGGCATCCATTTATCATCAGTGTGCCTAGTGCGAGTTTTTTTACGCGTTCGATAGCGGTAAAGTTAACTACGATTTGTATGGAATAAAAAAAGCGCCAACTAGTGACAATAATTTGAAACTCAATTCCTGAGTGCGAGTTTACTACGTGGTCGATATCGATCATTGAACATTGACTAACATTCGACAGTGAGAACGTTAACGCTCGTGATTGGTTGTTTGAAGTATATTGCGAGTGCGAGTGACAATTTTGATCGTTCGAGACGTAACTTATGTAAACTTTACGGCGTCGCTATCGAAAATGTTTTCACTTGGATTTTTACAGTGAGATGGAAGAGTAGGAATAATTGCTGAAGAGTTAATTTTATTTCGTTTTATGTGAACGATGTATAATTATGGTAGGACGTTTCTTTTCGCTTGGAGGATGTTTGCAGCCGCTAAGGCATAAATAAGTAATAACTATAGATGACTACTATTCTTTGATTATATAGACAATCCCATCATAATCAAAGCTGCTATTATAACGCCAGTGTTGAAGCAAGAGCTTGTGCATATTTTCGTCCGTTGTTACATCCCGACAACAGGCAATTTAAGGATAGATATAGCATTTTCCACTAAAGTATTCAAGTTTTGTGTAAATAGCGTTTGATAAATCTAAGGTCTACTATCTCTATTCAATAATTAAATCAATTTCTTGTAAATTTTTTATACAGACCATTTGATCGCTTGCATTAGACGATGCTTTGCCGAGACCTCCATGCCGAAAATCCAATAAATTCTAGTCCGCGTAACCTAGCTACAAAACACACGTATCTAATTTCAATTTACATCTAAATAACTTAAATTCCATGTACTGCTCCAAAAATTTCACTATAAAAGTATATTAAAACGAACACATCTTTATGTTTTTTGCTTTTAATTTAAACGTTGTATTATTAACAATCACGGACAAGTTACTCGTCCATATCTAATTCATAATCTCATTAAACTAACACAAACTGTCGAGTGTCGAAACCTTGATCGAATTACGAAACATAAACAAAAAGGGTAATAAAGATATAATAACCACAAATATGAAAGACAGATGCTAATATTAAGACCACTAAATAAAAATGTCATTCTGAATTTGGTTAGTTTATCTAACGGAACGAACATGCTACCAACATAAGATAAGGAATAACCGCCATTCACAGTGAGAAAACGCGAATCGAAAGGTTAGCTTCGATTGTAACTCACACTCGCTCGTCTTCGCTTGTCGATACCGAGGACGTTAACTCGATTAGCGCGATGGTGAAGTCATTCGATTAATTTTGTGGAACTCGCACTAGGCACACAGATGGACTGTGTACTCGTTGGTCGTCCATTTTTTATTTAAAAAATGTTTACAAATGCTTAGGAAATGCTATAACGATATAACCAATACTCAGAGTTGCTCCCTATAAATATTAGAACTGCTTCCAGTCTCCTTGGCATACTCATCGTCAAGTTATCAATAAAATCTTGACAGATTGCGTTCCATTCTTTCTGTAATGTGCTTCACAATTTCTGAAATTAGCGGGGACAGGATTTGTTTTCTTAATTTGTCTTCCAAGCTTATGAATGTTCCATGGGATTTAAGTCGGGTAAGCCCGCCAGCCACCACATAGCAAATTGATTTCTATGTCTCCACGGTATTCGACAATTACGGCCACAGTGTAAGAGTGTGAATTATCATATATAAAATAAATCTACTTATCTCTTTAAAAAGGGACAAATGGCACTACAATTTCTTCCAAAATCTCATTTACATATCGTGCCGCTGTTACGGCCTGGCCACGGCGATCGGCGGCGCGAAAAGCGAAGCAACAGGCGGGGCGAAAATTCGCGCGGCGCGATTTGAGGGCCACGGGAAGTCACGTTTGCCGCCGCGACTAGATAGGTCGAGATTGAAATGTCTTTATCAAAGTTATCACGATATTGCTTAGAAAGTAATTGTTTATTGATTCAAGACATAATATTTGGAAGAGATTGCAGAGTACATGATTTGAATAGGAATGGGGTTATAAATGGAGAATTCCACAACAAATAGATTGCGTCTAGAAAAAAAAATCGAGTAAATACCAGAATGAGTGTCAGACCTGCGATTATATTCTTGTTAATATTCAACCAAAATTGGAGATAAAAGTCAATGCGGATAGAATTTTAAGTTGTTTTTGTTGACCCGGCATTTTTCGCGGCGAAAACAAAGAAAATATTTTGTTCCCTATACTATTCGCCGGTTTTCGCCACGTCTGCCGCCCGACTCCGTGGCTTGCCCCTTACTGATTCATACATTTGTGTCAGTCGCCCGCCGCGCCGACAGTCGCCCGCGCGATTCCGGTAAATTTCGCCGGTCGCGTCGCCACTCGCCGCTACGCGTGGCTTGATCCATACATTTCTATACATCTGTTTTAGTCGTTAGTAGGGGATGCAGAAACGGCCCGTATTTAAAAACCAGGTTTTTCGGATCTGGGTCCATACGGAACCGGGTACCCGGTTCTTAATAGGAAAAAATTCCTAAGGGCAAAATAAAACTACATTAATTTGGTGCTAATGATGATAGTGATGTGTATTTAATCAATTAAATGTATTACAATTCTAATTATTATAAAATCAAACAAAAAAAACAGCTTATCTTCTAAGCTTCATACAAATAAAATGTAGAAAAACAATTCAAGGAATTAACGAACGAAATGTAATCAAATAAACAAAATCAACGAGATTTATTTTCTCACAGGGATTCTCAGGAATAATAAAAAAATCAACACTTTCTGTCTCTTCTTCATTGGTCAAATCTTTTATTTCAATATTTTAACTTCCTGAACTTACTTGTTTATTTCTGCCACTAACAGTTCAGTCTCTTCGATTTTCATGGTTCTTTGTATTAATATAGAGTCCCTATTTGGCCACACATTTCGTTAAGAAAATACTGATATATCATCTTTCTTTTTGTTCTAAAAGTACCGCTTTGGATTTGTGAGGTATAGCAAAGTAGCTGCTTGAATAAGGCGGCACAGCTTGTATATCTCACTCAAAGCTTCAAACATTTTGTTAGCTAGATAATTACTCATATCTTGTAATTTTTTCAATCCAAACTTGATAGCAATATCGGCAGTCCTTAGCAATGCATCGCGACGGCATAAAGCATCAACGACAGTTTTGATTAGATTTAAAATCTCTGAAAGCTGTTTGATATTTTGTCAGTCATTGTTAGAAAAAGCAATTACTAATTTTAAAGCAATGTCAGATTTTGTTGTTGCATCTTTCAATTTTAAAAATCAATCAAGCATGATTGCTATACTGCTACAGCGTATTTGTGAGTCCAATAATCAACAGAAGTCTTTACCAAATTCTGAAAGCACATATTTCTCCAGAATTTCGTCGTTTCTGGTCGGATATTTTCTAAATAACCTTACTGCTTTTCTTAATTTGCATATAAGACCATAGTAGTGTAAATCAGACTCACGAAAACTGGTTTCTGGAATTAGTGTGTCGTTACAAAAGTAAACACCGTCCTCGTCTGTATTAGATTCTTCATCAACGTCACGTTCTTGCTTCATTCTTTCATATTTTTTATTCAGAATATCTCTTACACTATTAGCAGACTTGGGTAATTTGTTTTCAATTTAAGGGGACCTTCCGTTTCAACCGACCTTCCGCAAGAACCAGTTTTTAAGTTATTGTAAAATAACAAATAAGTACCTACCTATTTTAATTTTTTTTTATTTCGTTTATTTAGGCTTACCGACTAAACACATACAAAACATTATTATTAAACATTTGCAGTTATAAACAAAATTATACTATATATGTATTTAACTTAAAGGTATGCACAACATTTCAACACGAAACTTAAAATTAGTTTTGAAATTAACAGATAATAAAATATGATATAAACACAAAGACTATTTTCTATGCAATACAGGTAAAATTGTAATTTGGTAGAGAGCTTAACATTGTATAATTTAAAGTTGTATAATTTAAAGTTTTAATTTTCAGTTTGAGTGTAGTTATAGAAATATTTTCTTTTTTAAGGAACCCAGACTATCACTAAAGAGATCTATATTACATTTACCCGAATATATCATTGTACTTTCTCATCATAGAACATAGAGGAGAGTTGTTACCATAATTTTTGCTATTGAAATTTACACTAAAGGAACTAAAATTACACAACCTTGCTGAAACTCTGGGCACCTTCAAGTTAATTTGTGATAGGAGGGATGGACAATCCACTTTATTATTAAGTACTTACTTACTTACTTACTTATCGTCACGCACAATCCCTAACGGGGTAGCCAGAGAGAACAGATCGCCAAGTGTCACGATCCTTACATACCTCTTTCGCTTCTTTCAGGTTCATTAACTTCTTCATACATGCACGTCTAGGTATCCGAGTACTCTTGACCCTCCCCTCTTCGAGCAATTTGCTCACATGGTCTTCGAAAGTTAGTCTCGGTCTACCTCGACACCTTTTAATATTTACTTTCGCTCTATATATTTTCTTCACCATTCGGTCTTCACTCATTCGTTCAACGTGTCCAAACCATTGGAGTACGCCCCTATCAATTTTTGTGATAAGGTCATCTTTCAATCCTGCCATATTGCGAATCTCTTCGTTTCGCTTTCGGTCGGCTATGGTAACGCCACACATTTTACGAAGAGATCGCATCTCCACTGCATTCAACTTGCTTTTATGCTTCTTCTGGCATACCCAGGTTTCGCTGCCATATAACAAAGTCGGTACCAACACTGCGTTATGTATTGCAAGGCGTGCACTCTTCACCACGCCTTGCCTTTTTATTAATGCATTCAGGGCACCATTGACTTTGTTTCCGGCAGCGACACGCCTATCCACATCTAAATCACATCTTCCATCCCGGCTGAAAGCACTCCCCAAGTATACAATTTCATTTACCTGTTCTAGACATTCCTGATTTACCCATATTTCACATTTCGTTCTCTCTTCGTCCTTTTCAAATACCAGAACCTTAGTTTTATTAGCATTCAAACGGAGACCTTTAATTTCACATTCCTCTTTCATACACGTGACTAATGCCTGCAGTTCTGCTTCTGATGGTGCAATAAGCACTGCATCATCAGCATACAGCAGACAATTAACTTTTATGTCACCCAATTTCACACCCAAACAGCTATCTTTCAGCTTCTGTAAACAGCTGTCGAGATACAGTATGAACAGCCAGGAAGACATGACACAACCCTGTTTTACGCCCGCTTGGACGCTAAACATGGGTGACAGGTCATGCCCTACCCGCACACAGGCTTTACAGTCATAGTAGAGTGACTGCACAGCCCTTAACAATCGACCATCCACACCATATCCCGGCAACAGTTCCCACATTTTCTTCCTTATAACCTTATCAAATGCTTTCTCCAGATCCACAAAAGCACAGAAAATCCTCTGGTTAACACTCAGAAGCTTCTCCGTGATCATGCGGAGAGAAAACATTTGATCCGTGCATCCTCTTCCAGGTCTAAATCCGCATTGTGCCTCCCATAAGAATCTTTCCGATTTCTCTTGCATCCTGCGTGTCAAAACCTTCGAATAAACTTTACTTGCTAAACTGGTCAAGCTGATCGCCCGATAGCTCCCGCAGTCAAAATGTGAACCTTTACCTTTATATAAAGGCACAATGACCGCGGATCGCCAATCATCCGGGACATCTCCCGTCCGCCAGCACAAATTGCACAGCAGATGAAAGCTGTCCCAGACGCGAGGCCCACCGTACTTGACCATTTCAGCAGTAACTCTGTCTAGTCCCGCAGCCTTACCACATTTCAAACTTCGAATCGCACGTTCAATCTCTTTCATGCTGATGACCTCAGTGTCATCGAGGTCCGTGTCTGGCGTGCCAGTCACGGCGTCACCCCCGGATCCTTCACTAAGATCATGACACGCATACAATTCTCTATAAAATTCACTCCATCGCTGCATGACGTCCGATTTTTCTGAGAGGACGTCATTGGTTCTCGAAAGCACTTTGTTCATTCTTAAAGCTGTCGCACCACTCCGGGACCTTCCAACCTCTTTCCAGAAGAGTTTGGAGTTTTCCCTAAAGTTGTGCGACAACCTCTCGTCCGCTTCTATTCTACACCTTTCACGTACTTCCTCAATCAATGTTTTCGCATGAACTTTCTGCAGCTTATATCTTTCTTTCATCTTGTCTCTCATATGCTCATCGTTACTAGAGGCTAAGTAGTCTAACCATGTTTTTTTCTTCTTTTTTACAGCTTCTTTCACTTCGTCATTCCACCATGCATCTCTTCTTTTACTACTACCTCTTTTTGTCGTACCACATACTTCTTCCGCTGCACTTACCATTCCATCCCTAAGGTTCTGCCATATTCTCTCCACACATTCTTTCCTGCCATCGATGGTGTCAAGCTTTTCGGCTACCCTCGTGTGATATTTGTCCCTAGTATCCGCTTCCTGAAGCTTCCAGCTTCGGATGCGACAGACCGACTGTGGTTCTGTTACTGCCGTCCGGTGGCGCCAACCCGCGAACAAACCCCTAAATCTAGTAATTACTAGATAATGATCCGTTCCCAGGTCAGCACCCCTGAACACTCGTGTATCCATCACCTGTTTTCGCAGTCGGTCATCCACCAGGAACAAATCAATCATACTTCTCTCATTCTTTCTTTCTCTAGTGTACATATGGATCTTCCTGTGATTAAACATAGTGTTTGTCACAAGAAGACCCTTTTCCTTGCATACAGCCAGTATAAGCTTGCCAGCATCATTAACCCTTTTATCTCCAAACTTTCCAAGCACCGACTCGTATCCTGGTCGAGCGATGCCTACCCATCCATTCAAATCACCACATACAACAGTTCTTTCGTTTCCCTTAACCAAATCTAGAACTTCTCTTACATTCTCCCAAAACTCCTCCAGCTCAGCCCTGGACGACGAAGCTACCGGCGCATAAACAGCCAAAAGGAATAACTTCGTCAGTCCCATTTTGAAGCGAACCCAGAGAAGTCTTGAGTTCACAACCTTGTATTCAGTCATAAGATCGACCAATCGGGACGACATCAGCACTCCCACTCCTTGGCAGGCGTTCTCGCTTTCCGGGACTCCGGACCATATAGCTAACGTCCCGCCAGGGAGCTCTTCAATACCACTGCCTTTCCGTTTGGTCTCCGACATACACATGACATCTAATTCTCTTTCTTTCATTATTTCGATCAACTCATTCGTCTTATCTCTCATGGCTCCTCTAACATTCCACGTGCCAACTCTGCACTCCGTCCTCCACCTTCCGCCGTGTCGGGCTGTGCGTGACGGGTGGCGGTCCCCATCGCCGCTTTGCGCGCTGCATTCCACACCAACGGGGACGAGCTGGTGTGCGTCGCCTTGGGGGGACGCCCTAACCCTCGTTCGCATGGGTGCGCAGCTGTGTAGAATTGTTATTATTAAGTAGTTTATGTAAAAGGCTTATAGATAGCAAATTCTTTCACTGCTTCAATGATAAAATTTCGAAATGCGCTAATCTTTCAGAGTATCTGCGAATTGTACGATGAACGCTACTTACACAAGATATTTTATTTAAAAATCTTTTTCGGATTCTTTCTATACGCTGAATATTATTTTGATAAGACGGGTACCATACGACTGAACAATAATCAACATGACTGCGAACCAGTGCAAAATAGAGAACTTTTAACGCTAAAACTGACTTAAAATCTTTGGTGTTTCTGAAAATAAAAGCTAATATTCTTAATAATCGCATCTGAGAGTCAATAGCAATGCCTAAGTCCTTCATTTCATCTACTTTCGCTAAATCTACACCATTCATATTGTAACTACTATTATATTTGTTAAATTTTCGAGAGAATTTAACGTGATAGCATTTATTTGTATTGAGAGACATTTTATTTTGCCGGCACCATTCTGTAATTCTATCTATATCCTCGTGAAGTTGAATTTGGTCTGTGTTATTATTCACAATTTTGGATATCTTTAGGTCATCTGCGTATAACTCAAATTCGGAGCTACGGATACAATGCTTAATATCATCGATAAACATTATAAAAAGTAATGGGCCAAGGTGCGAGACTTGTGGAACTCCAGACGTTGGGATAATTTCTCTAGAAACAAAACCACTAATTACTACTCTTTGTGTTCGATCTGTGAGATATGAAGCAAACCAATCTAATAAGCATCCATGTATGCCAAATAATGTGTGTAGTTTGTTGATTAGAACTGAATGATTTACTGTGTCAAACGCTTTACTAAAGTCATTATAAATACAACCTACTTCATTCCCTGAGATCATTCTAGTAAGTGTTCTGTCAACAAATGTAATAAGATTGGATGTAGTAGAGCCTTTTTAAAAAAATCCGTGTTGTTGATCAGCTATAATATGTTTTATATGCCAAGTCAAATAAGGACAAATTAACGATTCAAAAACTTTACCTAAAACTGGAAGAATACTAATAGGTCTGTAGTTGCAGATATTACTTTTATCGCCTTATTTATGTAATGGTATAATTATTGCATCCTTCCAATGTTTCGGAAATATACCTTCAGATAATGATATATTAAAAATAATATGTAAAGGTATCGTGAGCTTTACTGCGCATTTCTTCAGAAACAAGGGGCGAATCCCATCACTTCCGGCGCCCTTAGTCTTAGTAATATCTAGAGCCTTTAAGCACTTTTCAATACTGTCATTATTTAAATAAAGATCCCCATGGAGAAAGCAGACTTTGGTATTTCCATTTCGTTTATATGTAAACTAATATCAATAGGTTTATATACTAATTCAAAATTTTCTGCAAACAGGTCGGACATTTTTTCTCCATTATTAGCTTCTTCATTTCCAAATTTCATATTAGACGGTATACAACCATTATTCCTACGTTTATTTTTTATATGAGTCCAAATATACTTGGGGTCTTTAATCATGCTGTCAAAAACATTTTCAATGTATCTGTCTTAACATTTTTTGATTAATGTTTTAGTTCTAACTTTTAAGATATTGTATTCAAATTACCTAATTCATTCCTATACTTTTTAAACTTTTGACGAGATTTTTCCTTTTCTCGTAATAGATTTATGAGGTTTGTTGTATACCATGGAGGATATGATTTTTTGTTTTGTATGCGACATGGAACCAATTCAGTGATAACATTTTTTATAATAGGGTAAAACTTCGATACAACTTCATCAACAGTCGAACAGTTTTAGAACTCCGAAGTCCATTTGAGGTCGGATAAACGGGCTCGTATACTATCATTATTCGCTAAAAAAACTTATATTTAGGAGTTTGTCCTGGAGAGAGCATTTTTGCTTTACATAAAACTAAGTCTACTTCAATTGGGGGATGATAGTTGTCTATTCGAGAAATTATACTGTTTGATTTTATAACGGAAATATCACAGATTGTGTTATTCAGCACGAGGTCGAGAATTTTGCCCCTGTGATTAGAGATCTGACTGTATTGCTTTAGATCATAACTGGACAAAAAGTCTACGAATTCATAACCAAAGATATTATCGAAATTGCTGGGTTTAAGCGATGAATCTGCATTAGAAGGAATCCAAACAATGTCACGCAGATTAAAGTCTCAAAAAATAAGAATATCATTGCATGTATTATTAATGACATTACCAGCATTTTCAGTAAAATGCTTGAGATGAGTTTGATTTAGAGGAGAACGTAAGTAAACAGAACAAACACAGATTCTATAGTTACCCAGCTCAAAGGTTACCCATAAATCTTCACAACGAGATTCAAAATTGTGGTTTCTATAAGCACTAATTGACTTTTTCACAGCGATAGCAACACCACCTCCATCATTATTCTCATTAAAAGTGTTGGATGATCTGTCCCTCCTAAATACTTGATAATTACTATCAAAAATTTCACTATCAAATATACTATCGTTAAGCCAAGTCTGTTAATACGATTAAATCATAATAAATATAGATAATAAAGGAAATTGCTAGCGCTCACTTCCAAAAAGACATCGGGTAATTTAGTCCGCATACCGCGGATGTTTTGGTAATAAATATTAAGAGTGAATTTTAAAACAAAAAACAATGACCGTTGCTAAAATGATTTAAAATCTAAATTAAAGATTTCAAGGTAAACTGGTCTACTACTTTCCTAACAAAAATTCTTCCATTTCTTACCCATACATATTTGTAATTTTTCTCTTTCGCCCAGATTCTCCTTGCAGCATGCGGTGATTTATTAGCTTGGGTGAGATGTTCACTGATGTAGACGGCTGATTCAACATCGCCAAAGCCTAAAATTTTGCTATTCAATTTTGCTTTGGGATGAGACTTGTTATATTTGTATACAGCTGCAAGTAAGTTGTCGCGTTTTAATTTACTGACAAATCTGCATATAACTGTTTTGGGTACTTTTGAGGATGGGTTTTGTTTTTGAACTCTATTGCAGGCAACAATGTCAGTTTCTGTAAGAGGAAAACTAACTACTTTACTGATTTGCATAAGAGTGCCTAACTAAGTTCTCTTGTCTGTGCTCTGGTAGACAATGAATTTCTATACTATTTTGCCTCGAGTCCTGCTCTATATCAGACAACTTCGATTCCAAATCATTGACTTTGCGCCAAAATAAGTTGTTCTCAAGCTGGATTGTTTTATTCATTTCCACACAGGCCTCAACATTATTTTCCATTTCTTCAATCTTATTATTCAAGTAGTTTAACGAATCTTCACAGCTGCGTAATTCCTTCCTTAATATGGAAAACTCCTCGCTTATTGCCGCTCGTACAATATCTCTTATTTCTTCATGCAAAATATTTCTGACAGCGGACCGCAGATTGACAGTTTCTTCAACGAAGCTATTATTTAAAGTATTACCCCGAGTAAAGGTTACATTTTGACGTTATTCGAGTGATTCATTGATAGCTTTAGATAAGGAGTTCTTACCGGGTGTTTCATTTTTGATTTTATTACGCTGAGTTGATGACATTTCTTGAATGCGGTCGGGGCATTTCCAGTTAGTCGGCTTTTTAGGACTTGTCAGTTAAACACAAAAGTAGTGAACTTTTTTTTGCAGTTAGTTTGAGAGCAGGAAATCTTTTCATTAGCCTTCAGAAGCTTGTCGCAACCCGCCATTACAAGCATTCATTTTTAATAGCAAAAACTAATATAATATAAAAAAATATATTAACTTTACAACTCGACCGCCTGAATGTAGCACGGCGACGTTCAAGTAGTGACTAAACACAGCACGGAGGCACGCGAAGCGAGCTCGATGCGTGTTATCGTAGGTCAGCGTCAAAAATTTGAAATATTTTCGCTTATATCTTACGATTCCCTTTGTATTTCACAATTCTGATTTCACCATTGTAAAGAGCACTTTTTAACGAAAATGATGTTATAAACACATGCTATAGCAACTAAAATTTACTGCACTTTAGATTTAAAATTCACGGAGCGAAAATAAACACGTCTTATACTCTCGGTTATCTTCGCAAGTGTAATTAAAAATTAAAATGCTAATTTTAGTAATGAACGTATCACAAGAGAGTCAAATAATAAAAATAGCTTAAATTTACCCCCTTGAACAAGAACCGGGTATCGTAATTCTGGACCCGGTTCTTTTAGCTAATAAGGACTTGTTTTTGGAACCGGGTAGAACCGGGGGCATGCTATAGTCGCTAGACGCCTCGCCGTTCGTGCCACGCGAATTTTCGCTACGGCGAATGTCCCGTGGCCAGCCTGTTACGGCCTGGCCACAGCGAACAGGCGGGGCGAAAATTCGCGCGTCGCGATTTGAGGGCCACGGGCATTCACGTTTGCTGCCGCGATCAGATAGGCCGAGAGTGATATGTCTTTATCAAAGTTATCGCGATATTGCTTAGAAAGTAATTATTTATTGATTCAAGACATAATATTTGGAAGAGATTACATCATTTGAATAAGAATCGGGTTATAAATGGAGAATTCCACAACAAATGGAATGCATCTAGAAAAAAATTTCGAGTTAATACCAGAATGAGTGTCGAAACTTGCTATTATATTCTTGTAAATATTCAATCAGAATTAGAGATAAAAGTCAATGCGGATAGAATTTTAAGTTGAGTTTTTCGGCCCGGCATTTTTTGCGGCGAAAACAACTAAAATATTTTGTTCCCTACACTATTCGCCGGTTTTCGCCGCGTCTGCCGCCCGACTCCGTGCCTTGCACCGTACTGATTCATACATTTGTTTCAATCGCCCGCCGCGCCGCCAGTCACCCGTGCGATTCGCCCGGTAAATCTCGCCGGTCGCGTCGCCACTCGCCACTACGCGTGGCTTGCTCCGTACATTTCTATACATTTGTTTTAGTCGCTAGACGCCTCGCCGTTCGCGCCGCGCGAATTTTCGCTACGACGAATGTCCCGTGGCCAGGCTGTTAGTGACCAATTTTCAATGGCGCGGAGTTCCTTACGTGCCCCGTACAAATACCTCCCCTAGTCATAACTGACGCTCCACCATAGGCATATGGTCTTTTGGTCGATCGGAATGATGTCGCACTGATCATACTACTCTTTCGGACGTCTCCACACTTTAGTCCTTCTATGATTTGGCTTCAGGCAAAATCTGGTCTCATCTGTGAATAGAACTTGACTCCTAGCTTCGTCATTACAATTTTCGTGATTGCAAGTAAAATTAACCCGAGCTACTCGATGGCATGTGACAGGAAGAGGCCCTCTTCTTTTTTGGCAAGCAACTTTTAATTTATTTCGGCCGATTTCAGTTCTTTTTGCAAGAGTTTTTGTACTTATTGTAACTTCTCGAACTTTTTGAAGCTTTGTTCTTACCTCAGGAAAAGTTAAGGTTAAGTTTCTATGCACGCTAGTAACGATACACCGGTTATCTCTGCCTATCCGTTCCGTTTACGTCCCTGGTCTGGCATACTGTTTGGTGTGCCGATACCTCTTGACCTCTATCGTATTTATATTCAGTGTACCACTGATTTTGATACTCGTAATGTTTGGGCCACATGTTTGTAGGTGTGCCCAATTTCAATTAAGGTAACAGCCCTAGCAACTTGAGTGGCGTTTAGGTCTGGCATTCTCAGTTTATTTTCAGTAACAATTCACACTTAACGATATAAACAAGACAGCTAAGGCAAAAATTTAAAGATAAATCAAACTCAAAAGTTGGCAAAAAAATTTTCAATATGAAAGAACGCAATATTACGCAATAATTATATAAAAACAAATAAAATTCGAAAAGAAAAAAAAACGTAATGCTTTCTTTTTTAAATAATACTTACTAACGTTTGTTGCCAGTACGGGCCAGTTTGGCCCACAACATTTACATATGACCATAATATGTACTATGTATCCTTCTTTATCTTTAGAAGTATAAAAAAAGAAAAAAAAAAGCATCTAAAAGTAACGCTTACGCGATCAGACAGCAGGAGTCGTCCATCATACTCGTAGACCCGATTAAACTGAAAGAAATGGAGCAGGATTTATGTTGAACTAATTTTCTTTAAATGAGCAACTTGAACAGCGCGATATGCTACCAAATTGTTATTTCTTAGCAGGTAAAAACAAGCAAGAAATTCCTTGCAGTAGTTTCCTTGCCTACCAGTTTCGTAAATCAGAGCTTTATATTCTAATTTAATTTTTGTAGTAAGAGTATCGCGATAAATGTTCAACTCGTGACTGCTTCCGTACTATTAAAGCTAGGGCAAGTAAGATCATTCCATGAAATGCTATTACAAAATTATATTGTGTTTCAAAAGACTTGTGAGTGTTAGTTCTTGATAAACGGAGTATTTGTACTACATGGAATAGGTAATGTCAACACGTAAATTGTCGACAGGGTTCAGATGTTGCAATTTCCACGGTTGAGGCAGTAGCCGGTCGGCACCCTCAGAGTCCGGGCGGGGGTCTAGAGTCTAGACAGATACCATTAGGCACGGGTTCGTTGGGGCTCTTTGTACATCGCTAATTAATACTAGCGTTAATCCCAAGGCGAAGTTCGCGCGCCGTTTTCGTTGTTTCCTGGATTCCGACTTTTTTTAACTAACAATTACGAATATGTTATATATTATTAAAATTTCTTGTTACTCTTTTACAATATATAACAAAGTAATTAATATACGGAAGTCGTATTACAATGCTTTTAAACAGTACATACGTCGCACTACTAGCCACACTACTCCAATCATAACTAAGATGAGGGCATTCTTAGAACTCGAATGGTTTAGGCACAAGAAATTGAGATAAGGGGGGGATAAGTCGCTCGCGTCCGTAGGCTCCGACCACCTAATCCTAGGCCTACACTATACGTGTCCCTCAGGCGGTGCTAAATGAGCGACACGCTGATAAGCCGAAAGTACAGACTCGGCTACTCGCCGTGTGGTAGCGGCGTAAAACATACCACCCCATACTTCCACACCACGAGGCACCAGAGAAAAAAATGGCCCCGAGTTCCCAGCGCCTCTTAAATGGGGCAGAAGTGCGAAGAATCTCCGGGAGGAAAACCGGCGACGAGGTTCGCCACCCATCACGTTCTGTCTCCCGGAGGGGCGAAAAGTGGATTGCAGAAGCCCGGCTACGCTGAAAGTATCTGGAGCAATGATGAAGTTTGCGATACGATGTATGATGGAGGAATAGATGTGTTATGTGTAAATGAGGTGAAGCGGAAGGAAAGGCATGTCACTACACATGGCATATATAACGCGTACTGGTCTTGTGTAGACTAGACCGAGTGGGCATGCTAGGGAGTAGGTATCATCCTTTCAGAAAGAATGTGTCAATGTGTGAAAGAGTATGAATGTGAGAGCCCAAGACTGCTATGGATACGAATGAAAGTGGACCTAAAGAAGTTGTTTGTATTTGGGATTTACGCCCCTGAAATGTCTAAGCCCACTTATATCCGAGAGCAGTTTTGGGAGATGGTAAGAATGGTGTTAATGAAAAGTAAGGGAAATGAAAATATTGTTATGTTAGGAGATTTTAATGGAAGGGTTGGGGTGAAGAGGCTTGGTTATGAAAGGATATTGGGGACGTTTGGTGATGAAAGTATAAATGAGAATGGTGAAAGCCTCCTCACCGTATGTGTGGAAAAGAGTATTTTTGTGACGAACTCTTTTTTTCGTCACAAAAAGATTCACATGTATGCTTGGGAAAGAGGTGATGAGAGAAGCATGATGAAAGAACGAGGAGCGCAGTGGTAGATACAGGGGTTTACCGGGGGTCTAACGTAGTGTTACGCGCTCAAATCGGCGCACTAGCGCCATCTAGGCTCGAACCGAAGAACTAAACTTCTTGAAGTTTAAAACTCGAACTCTCGGTACCTTGCGCGTGTTTACTTGTACATTCTGGATATTTTGCTAATTTATATAAATAGGCGCTGCAAGATGCGATCGAGGTAGTATTGAATCGGCGATACGAGCGAAGCTTCGGAGCGGAATTAAGTGAATTAGTGTGCTTAATTATTAGTGTTTTAAGTTTTAATTTGTGTAAAGTAAATTAAAGTGTTAATTTAGGTAATTTTATCGGCAATTTTTATTGTCACGAACCTCAAGCTCGTAACAATTGGTGTCAGAAGTGGGATAAAATCATGCCGATTTTACCTAAGGAGGAAACGGAGGGTGTCCGTACCCGAAGTCAACGCCAGCAGGAGACGGACCAACGAAGATTTGGTGTTGCAACGCCGCAGACGTCGGAGGGCCAGCCACCGGCTGCAGGCCCGTCGGTAGCTCCTACATCTGCAGCACCTGACTTAGGTGCTCTGATGGTGATGCTGCAGGAGCAGGCTCGCCGACAGGAGGAGCAGGCCCGTCAGTTGAAAGAGCAGCTACAGAGCGGACAAGAGGAACAGGCCCGCCGGCAGGAGGAACAGGCCCGCCGGCAGGAGGAACAGGCCCGTCGTTTAGAAGAGCAACTACAACGCGATAAGGAAGAGCAGATGCTCCTCATGAAGGACCTTCACGCTATCTTCGGAAAAGAGATACGGGAGGTGAAGGATAAGGTTGCTCAACATGACAACCGCCTGTCGGAGGCCGAAACCCGAATCGACCAAGTAAACAATCGGGTTGACAACGTAATGGCTGACGTGAAGAAAACGCTGGACGACCTCAAACTGGGGGATGGAACAACAGCTCCCGTAGTAGCTACAACACCTTCGCTACGTGGATTCAAAGTGCCACCGTTTAACGGTACCTCTTCCTGGTCAGCCTACAAGATCCAGTTCGAGGCTGTTATGAAGGCAAACGGCTGGAATAAAAGTCAGGCCATGACTGCTCTCACACTAGGCCTGCGCGACCAGGCCTTAACAGTTCTGGAAGCTCTCGGTGAGGAAGTGACTTATGAGCAACTCCTTAAGGCATTGGAGGCGAGATATGGCGACGCTCACCTAGAACACGTCTTTCGTGCGCAGCTTAAAGATCGTGTGCAGCGCATCAACGAAAACCTGCAGCAGTGGGCTCTAGAAGTGGAGAAGCTGGTGCGAAAAGCATACCGGTCTGTACCTGCGCTCATTGAAGGGAACCTGGTGCAGACATTCATCGACAGCATCCGCGACCTGGAAGTCAGCGCTGCTGTGAGGCTCGGGCACCACGAGACGCTTAAGGACGCCTTGGCCCATGCACTGGAAGTGGAAGCCGTGCGGCAGGATCATCGTTCCCATCGCGTCAGGGAGGTTGCAGCAGCTACAGTTCGCGACCGCAACAAAGGATACAGCCCAAGGTGCTATGGCTGTGGGGAAAAGGGCCATCTTCGATCCAGCTGCCCTAAGCGAACCTTAGAAAGCGAAGGTTCACTTGTGTGGTTGCACAATCCAGTCCGCAGCAAAGGGAAATCTCCTAAGCTTCAAGCTAAATGGGACGGTCCGTACCGGATTGTGACCAGGATCAACGATGTAACCTACCGGATACAGAAAGGTGCAAGAGGGACTCCTAAGATCGTCCATGTGGATCGCCTAGCGCGTTATTATGGGGCCGATAATGCTCGGGACGAGCATGTCTTACGAGGGGGCAGTGTTACGCGCTCAAATCGGCGCACTAGCGCCATCTAGTCTCGAACCGAAGAACTAAACTTCTTGAAGTTTAAAACTCGAACTCTCGGTACCTTGCGCGTGTTTACTTGAACATTCTGGATATTTTGCTAATTTATATAAATAGGCGCTGCAAGATGCGATCGAGGTAGTATTGAATCGGCGATACGAGCGAAGCTTCGGAGCGGAATTAAGTGAATTAGTGTGTTTAATTATTAGTGTTTTAAGTTTTAATTTGTGTAAAGTAAATTAAAGTGTTAATTTAGGTAATTTTATCGGCAATTTTTATTGTCACGAACCTCAAGCTCGTAACAGTAGAAACGGATCATTATTTGATTTTATGCCGAATTAATGGTTTAGTCAGATGTTGGCGCCATCGGACATCTGTGTCTACTACTGCGTTACATCGTATTAGAACAGAAAGGTTGCAAGATGAAGGCGGAAAACAAGTAGAAATGGAGACTGAAAGAAAATATAAATGTTAAGAATGAATTACGTATGAATGAGTTAGACTTGGAGAATGTATGGCAAAATGTTAAAAAAGGTTTAGTGGTGCAGCTACCAAAGTATGTGGTGTTAGTAAGAGAAAGAATGAAACAAAAAAATAATACGTTATGGTGGGATGATGGGGGTACGTATGGAAGTTGAAACAAAGAAGAGAGCATGGCTAGATTTAATAGCAACATAGGCTGGTAATTCTGGCGGTACGAATGATGATGATATTGAAAGAAAAAAGGCAGCTTTGAGACATTCTAAATAAGAGAGTAAAAGAAGTAGTTGAAAGGAAAAAGCAAGAAAGATCGGATAAGAATGATAGAACAATGTCGGATAACTTTCAAGCAAATATTAAAATGTTGTGGTAGCTCGTAAGAACTGCCATATGCAATATCCCCATATTCAAAACAGCTTTTAATGCTTTGAGACGAGAATGGCTATATTCTGTATGATGAAGTTTTGAGTTTATAGAGATGGAAGGAATATTTTGAAAGAGTGCTTATGAGTGAGAAGACGACGTATGAACTAAATGAAATAGAAATTTCGAAAGAAGAGGAAAAAGATTGGGACATTAGTATAGATGAAATAATGAAAGCAATGAAAAGCATGAAAGCAGATAAGGCAGCCAGATATGATTGAGTTTCACTCGAAATGTTAACGGCAGGAAGGGAAGTGGCGGTAGGCCTGCTGTACACCTTGTTTAACTTATGCTGGGTACTGAAACGGGTACCGGTAGACTGTGCAAAGCCGTGATAGTCTCAATATACAAAGGAAAAGGGTCGCTGCGGGACTGTAAAAGCTACCGCGGTATCAGCCTTCTTAGCATTTTGGGAAAACTGTATGCTAACGTACTAATTTAAAAGGGTCATGAAAGAAACTGATGGAAAAATTTGGGATGTGCAAGCGGGATTTAGAAAGGGAATGGGGTGTACGGACCAAGTCTTTTTCAAGCACATGATCGCGGAGAAGTTTTTGGCCAAAAATCAAAAGTTTTTTGTGCGTTCATGCACCTGGAAAGGGCTTATGACAGAGTGGACAGGTATGTGTTATGGCAAACACTGAATTCATTTGGGTTGAGCGCTAGGTTGATACAGGCATTAAAGTCTCTTTATAGGGACTCTAGTGCTTGTTTTAGGATCAATGGGGTCTACTCGGACTGGCTTGGCATTCATAAAGTTGTCAAACAGGGCTGTATGGCTTTCCCGTGGCTGTTCAACCTATATAAGGACAGTTGTTTGGAGAATTTGAAAGTTAAAGAATGCGGATTAAGAATGGGTAAATTAACCGTCAAATACAGGCATTAAAGTCTCTTTATAGGGACTCTAGTGCTTGTGTTAGGATCAACGGGCTCTACTCGGACTGGTTTGGCATCCATAAAGGTGTCAAACAGGGCTGTATGGCTTCCCCGTGGCTGTTCAACCTATACATGGACAGTTGTTTGGAGAATTTGAAAGTTCAAGAATGCGGATTAAGAATGGGTAAATTAACCGTCAAATGACTTTTGTACGCCGATGTTCAAGTTATTTTTGCGTCGTCGGGGGCCGAGTTGCAAATGATAGTTACATTAATAGGTTTAAAGGGGTATGAAAGTGAACGTAAGTAAGACGAAAGTTATGGTTTTTGAAAGAGAAGAAAGTAAAATGATATGTGAAATAACAATAGAAGGGGAGTTGATCGAGCAAGTAGATGAGTTTGTATATTTGGGATACGAATTTAGCAGGGATGGGAGATATGATAAGGATATAGAAGGACGAGTGTACCCAGGAAATAGAGTAAATGGGGTCCTGCACTCTATTGTGAAGTCAGAATATGTCAAAAAAGGCACGTATGGCATTTGACAATGCTGTGTTGGTCCCTACTTTAACGTATGGTAGTGAAAATTGGGTGTGGCAGAAGAAGCTCGGGAGTAGATTAAATGCAGTAGAAATGCGGTCGTTAGGGAATAATTCTTTACGATCGCATTTCTACTGCATTTATTATAGGGCTGAATCTGAGTGACGGTGAAAAATTGTATGATATGAGAAGAGTGTGGTTTGCCAGATGATGTTGTGATCAGGATTAAGAAAGGAATGCTTCGGTGGTTTGGTCATGTGGAAAGAATGAATGAGGAAAGAGTGACAAAGCAAATTTATTTAGCAGAAGTGAACTGCAGAGTTGGAAAGGGACGTCCTAGGCGAAAGTTTGTCGACCAAATTAGCGATATATTGAAAATGGACCAAATTAGGAGTACCCTTACCCGACGAGCATGTATGCGTAGGTATATGGATGTAGAGGAGGCGAGAGAGGTGTGTTAGGAACGAACGAACACACTTGTACAGCATTAATTCTACTCTCATGCTTCTTTTAGAGAATCAAAAGAAGAAGTTAGCTCGTTTCGTGAAGGTTTCTAAATCGTATCGGCCCAGAAAATCACCGTTGGTAGACTATTCCACAAATAAGTCGTGCGAGGAAGAAAACTCTTGGTAAATCACATAGTGGTGGACCGCCAATCCTCTAGATGGTTTAGATGGTATCGTGAGTTTTTCGGTATTGATTATCGCGATATGCGATGGTGGAGTTTGGTGGCTGAAATAAAACCGAATAATTTCTCTGAGCATTCCCCATTAGTAAATGCAGAGAAATGCTATATCTCTGAAGCGCTAGTGAATTGAGCCGATCAGAAAGAACTCGATCGTTGCCTAATCCGGCCGCTCTTCGCTGTATACGGTCAAGTGGAGGTAGCTGTCATTGGGATGTTCCGGCCCAGAGTTGAGAACAGAATTCTATGTGAGTCCGAAATTGCGCCTTATTTATTTTATTTATTTTATTCTTTATTGCATCCTTAACAAAAGAATACAAAGGGCGGACTTAATGTCTTGAGGCATTCTCTACCAGTCAACCCATATGCGCCTTAGTTAAGTTACATAAAATACTATACCGCTCTGTTGAGCACGCCAAGCTTATTATAGGTCATTTTAGTCGAAATTTCCAAGTTACATTCGATATGTCAATGCCGAGAATTTCGATGCTGGCCATAACAGCAAGAGGAGTGCCCAGAAATTGGGGAGATACGACAAAGGCGTTCTTCTAAGCGGTAAACGGACAATTTTGTGTTTTAGAGGGTTAAAATAAACTAGATTTATTTGTCCCAAATACGAGACTCTTGTAATGTTGAAAGGTGTTGAATAAAAAGGGAAATAAGGAGGTTCTAGATCTTTAATAACACGACTCCTAATAACTAAATTTACGTTAATATATGTCGTGTGGACTGCATTACATCATATCACACCTCCTACCGACAAAAAAATAAAAAAAATAATACAATGTTATTTTTTTGCATAATATACTATTACCATTCTAAGTAAACAATTAACAATTCCTATCTAATATAAATATATATAAATATAATATAAATATATAGGATAGGAATGAGTCCTGTTTATGGATAGGAAACAGGCCTCATTCGGTTTATACATTTATATGTATAAACCGAATGAGGCCTGTTACGGATGACTTACGTCGACGTATTGTTAAAGTGTGCACACTTATAGTAATTGTGGTCACATAGTTAAGAACGGTTTGAAGTTCTAGAAGTTTTTTATTTAAATCAGAGATGTGTTACTTCAGAGAAGCATGTTACCAAGTTATGTTACTAGTTGTGTTATAAAATAGCCACATTAATAGAACAACGTGGCTCAGGCATAAAGAATAAAATCGCTAACTATTTTTTTTCACATTTTATTTATTTTACCAAAGTAACAATTTCAAATAGTACTGAAACTGGACAAATAATTAAGAACGATTTATTAAACTGTTCGGGAATAGTTTTGTATGACACTTACATTTAAAAAATCACAATAATATGTAGCGCGAAAAATTTAAAAAGCAATTTAATACATTTTTAACTAAAATTAATATTCAATAGCATATTTACGGCTTTTAACTCGTACGCTAAGCCATGCTCACTTTCGATCGCGCAATACCAACCTTACGCCCGCCAAGTAGTGATCGAATTAGATCAGAATTATGTAAACATGTCTACCTATGAAAAAACTATTTTTTCGTTTTAAACAAAACCAAAGACACTATGCAATAGATATTAGTATCAAAGACAAAGATATGCTCTTTTATTTTAAACCATAACCTGGCAATGTTTTTTAGAAAAAAAAAAAAAGAAATCACTCTGAACTTCCGGCGTTCCACGTGTCACTTTGATGAAGTTGCTCTGTCTTTTTTATAGAATTTTATATTTGTGTCTGGACTAAAAACGAAAGTATTATACTTTTTACATTTCTTGTAATATAGTCAACACGTAGATATATAATTTGTGGTATAAAAAGTGAAAAGTAAATTGCCAAAAGTACTTCAAATTCCGAAAGGCCTGTTTTGGCGGGCGGGTTATAAATGTGTTATTTTTCAAATTCTCATTTATTTTTAGTGTAAAATGTAAGTAAAAATAGTTTTCCTACATATTTTGAAATAACATGACGTTGTATTTATTTCAAATTCACACGAACATATTTTAGAAATATTGTTCGAAATGTCACAGATAAAATATTATTTTATTTTTTTTTTTAATTTTTTAATATTTTAATATTTTGGTATGAGTAACGAATGGAAACACATAAAACATTAAATATACATATTTCCAAACAATTTCATATAAATTTCTCCAAAAACAAAGGTGTAGAATTCAAATTAGTAGTAATTTTGTCACTAAAATTGAAGTTTATACTACTATTATGCTATACAGTGTAATTTATATACTTTATTACAATTTCTAGCAACCAAAAATAATTTTATTCGATAGTTTATACATTCAACAAGACTTCCTGTAAGTTTTATCCATAAATATTGTCTCAAAGTGAAAATATAGCAAAATTTGCAATATTGCAAAAAATTTCCTAACCTAGAAATTTTCCCGCCAAAAAGGTCCCGAGTGAACGGGAGTGTAACATGTCGCGCGCTGTCAGAGCGTAGAAGCTAATTACTGCTTTACACCGGCGAGGCATTGACTCTACTAATTTTTACATTTCGCAAGAGAAATAGAGTTCCATTCTTCTAAAAAAACGTCGTACAGCTCTCTTAAATTTACACATTGTGTATTTGAAACCTTTTTCTTTACTTAGAACCAGAGATTCTCTATTGGATTTAGATCTGGGCTGTTAGCCGGCCAGTCTAAGACAGAAATTGATTGCACAGTAAGAAATTCCTTTACGGTGCATGCAGTGTGCTTTGGATCATTGTCATGTTGAAATGTCCAAATAACCGGTAGAACGTCCTCAGCATAAGGTAACATTGTTTCTTCCAGTATATTTTTGTGTTGGAACTGATCCATGTTACCTTCTATCAACTTTACAGGTCCAACACCATGTCCAGAAAGGTACCCCAATTTTTTTTACATTTCCACTACCGTGCTTTAATGTAACTTTCGTGTACTTGGGGTTGAATGCTGTATTCGGGAGACGTCGTACATATCGTTTTCAATCAGAACATACTCTGTTTATTTTCATCTCGTCAGAAAAAAGTAAATTTTTACACTGTTGCACATTCCAGTTTTCATACTTTCTTGCAAATGCAAGACGGGCTTGCCTGTGGCAAAGTGTAGACATGGGTCCTTTCTTGCTATCCTACCGTGCAATTTTTCTTCTACCAAACGTCTTCGAATAGTGCGTGATGAGATTGCTGAATGGTTGTTTTCAACAAAATATTCTTTTCTCAGCACATTGGACCCTTTAAAAGGATTTTGTTTTGCCATACAGACGATGTATCGGTCATCTCGAGGAGTTGTTTTTCTCTGTTTAGGTACACGTGGAACATTTGAAGTAGTTTGATACGTAAAAAATTTTACGATACCGAGGGAAATAATAAAAATTGCATGCAATTAGTTTTGCGTTTTAATTTGAAAAAAATCTTCCCTTTATATCAGCGTTTTTAATTATATGACCACCACGTATTTGTCAAAGTGAAGGATTATTACTTTACATTACATTGGCGAACAATCACCATTTATTCGTACGATATCTCAGCCATTTAGTTCACTAGTCACTAAGTCACCCGTTCTGTCATTTTATGATTTATCTAGTTCATATGATAATAATAAACTATAATATTTTAATTTTCGTATTTTTATATAATTCTCTTTTTTTCCCACTTCATATCATACTTTACTCTTGGTAAACCATTATTTCTGTGTCCTGGAGCTAAAAGGACCAAAGTACGTTTTTTTAAGAAATTAGATTTTAAAGCCATTTTATTAAAAAAGTCTTTCAAAAGATACTATGTAAAAGAGGCCAATGTAAGGTGTGCTTCATTATCAAGACAATAGCCAGTATCATTCCGTAACTTTTTACATTTATAGTATTTTAACCCAAATTATTCATTACTTAATTATTGTTCCGTAACTTTCACGACCACGACTTGCGTTCACGATCAAGATTATGGACAATATTCATATACATAATAAATTCTCATTTTTCTCATTAACAATACACAGAAAATTTAATACATAACTTTAAAAAATAGCAGAAACAATATAGAAAAAATCTCAAATTATTAAAGTTTTAGATGGAAATAAAAATCACACAGATGCGACGTTACATCTTACCTTCTTCTTGGGTTTTTTCGGCTCAATTTTCATATTCTTTTGGAATTAGCTCCTCCGCTGTTTCTGAATTTTAGTCTTATATAAAAATAAATCCACATTTTTATTAATTGTCTCATATTCATACTTTTTTTTGACATATTATATAGGTGGTTAGTTAGTACTTCTGGTTCACTGAGTCAGAAGTGGTACAACGTTCGTCGACTCACGATCCTAAAAAACAAAAGGTTTTGGCATGCTCTTATCACGAATCTGCGGTCCGTTTTTGCGTAGGATGCACGGTTCCGGAGATGTGCAGATCAATTAACTGTTATCTAATTGATATCGGGTGAGGGCCTCCACCGTCATTAGTGCGCCATTCGCTAATCTTAATCATCAATAAAACACATTACCTGATTTTGTTACAATTTTAATTTACAAAATACAAAATCTTATTACTTATTATCTACAAAATAGGAGCGAAACATCTCACACACTAAAATATCGTTGTACAATGTGTTCCCTGTAAGTATACTCGTAAAACTATGGATTGAACATCCCTGAAACTTATATAGCAAATACATTAAGCAATATTCGCCACAAACTGAAGTCCACTCATTCTGAATCCTATCAACATTTCAGTTCCATCTTTTACAATTCCTTTTTAAAAACTCTAGATGATGTCGTACAGGTGCTCGTCCATATGAAACAAAATATTGACCGACGTCATTCATATCGATATATAAAGCTACCCAATGTGAACCTGATTTATCATCTGTATCCAAATTGCATATTATATACGTTGGTACGTGGGTGTACATGGGCAGTCTATTAGCAGCATAAACATTATTTTCTAGACTGGGGTGAATCTTTTTCAGATGTTGTTGTACATCTAGTGTATCCATGATATTACTGCTATTAGTAGATTATTACAGTACCAATCTACTCAATGAGTAACATAGGAATGATCAATTATAGTGATTTCTAAATATTAAATTGCATTCTTTTGTGTTATACGAATCGTATTTGAGTCATCGCCAAACTGAACAAGACGAAACACGAAGGACTGTTGATATATACAACAGAATGTGAGATAAGCTTATTGACGCATAAAGTTACTATCAATTCCACTGCAGAAATTCTTTAGATTAGAATTATTACTTACTAGTACTATATAAGACCGAGCAGCTGCCGTCATGGAGTTAGTGTACGGTCGTTTTACCGCAGTGGATCTATCTATACTACATTTGTGTTACTTCAACGCATCAAAGGCCACGGATGTAAGTGTTATTCTATTGACAAACTTACTTTTCTTTCTGTTATTTTCTTATGTATGTATGATTTAGTGTTAACAAATTATATTTAAATATTATATGTGTATATGATTAAGACGTCGTAGCTCAGATGGTTAGCGCAAGCTGTAAATTTCACAGTACGCGATCCGGGTTCGATCCCCGCCGGCACCAATTAAATTGTTAATTGCAATTTTAAGTGCTGATTTACCACGTGCTCAGCGGTGAAAAAAAATATCGTGAGGAAACCTGCATGTCCGAGAAAATTTCGAAGGCATGTGAAGTTCGCCAACATGCATTGAGGCAGTGCGGCAGACATTTCCTAGCCCTAAATACAAAGACAATAGCAGAAAGTGAAAAAGTTAAAAAATACTTTTTTTAACAATGACAGTCATTAGTTAATCATTAGTGAATGAGATTCTGTTTAGTTAAATTACAAGAAGACAAGAGCAGAAGGAAGAGATGGGATGATGGGAAGTAATGAAGCATTGTTATGTGAAGTTTGTTGGAACAAACATATTTTTAGTCACGTGTAAATACTTTTAACGTTTTGGTTCAAAATGACAAAAAATCTAAAAAATATTAGATACATCATCGACATGGACGGATTTTACATTACATATACTCATAAATAGTTTCAATGTAGAGAAATGGCTATTCTAGACGTAAAACTATTTAATAAAAATTATGCGTTTATCGATCATCATTTGTTTCGGCCAAGTTATTCTTTCAATTATTTGTCGCCAAAAGATAAAAAAATACTGTTCGTTATAGCGAAACACACGTGCACGGCATTCCATATTTTGACGTAACCGAAGAATTAAAATGTGCCTAGTACAAGTACAAGAGAACATCATTCCCATATTAAATTGGTACATTAGAATTTTGTGCAAAGACGAAGTGATCGCCTACAAAGGTGGTTCAGCAGAAAAACAATTTTTAAAAATGTTGACGACGAATGATAGAATTTTTAATATTGAAGAATACAAATGTCCAAAATACAATGATTTGGTAAATGTCATAAAAAAAAAACGTTATGTGTGTAATGATCATATATTTCCAAAAAAATTATCACAAAATTTTACATTGTTCTTGTGATGAAGTGTGGGTTTTTTAAAGGTGGTTATTGCTTGAAAGTAAAATTTTAAATTAATCATAAATTTTGTTTGATTTCCCAAAAGCATTAGTTATAGTACACAATATATATTAATTATTTACACCAACACTTTCATTTTTTATTTCACCCCTTAGAACTTTAGACGTGTGTAATGCTTCACTTTATACATCCGTTTACTGCTATTGTGGCAGGACAAAGTGGATGTGGGAAGTCAAATTTTGTAACAAATTTCATAAAATCGGTTACAGAAATATGTATTTGTGATTTTAATCAGATCACATGGTGCTTTGATGAAATGCAACCTTTATATAATTTACTAAATGTTAACTATCATCAAGGAATTCCAAATCTTAATATGTTTGATGGTGAAAACCCACATCTTGTTATTATTGATGATAGCTCTCATTAGAGAGAGTCCGATGGAAGAATTGTGGATATATTTACAAAAGGTCATCACAGGAATATCAGTGTATTTTATTTAACACAAAATTTGTTTCATCAGGGTAAAGGGCAAAGAGACATATCTTTAAACTCAAGTTATATAATATATTTTAAAAACCCTCGAGATAAAACTCAAATAAGATATTTAGCACGACAAGTGTCACCAGATAACCCAAAATTCTTTGAAGATGCCTACAGGGATGCAACTATAGAGGCACGTGGATATTTAATGGTAGATTTAAAACAGAATACCAATGATTTTTGTCGTATCAAGACAAATATCTTCCCATTTAATGGTTTCTGTACAGTCTACGTCCCCACAAAAGAGTTTAAATACACCAAGAATCAAACAATTCAAATCATTGCGAAATGATGCATCGTCGACTCACAACGCATAAACATTTGCTAAACGTTTTGCATACGCTTAAACCAAAATATCAAAGAGCATTACTTAAAACGTGTGATGATGAAGAAATTAACTGTATTTATGAGTGTATTCATAACGTTTTACAAGGAAAAGTACTTCTTAAAGATCCAGATAAACAAAAATTTAATACTTGAATACTCCGTAAACTAGTGTGTTAGTGTAAACATAAACTAAGAAAAAATATAATTATACAAAAAGGAGGGGCTTTCTTACCAATAATATTAGGTGCAATATTGAGTGGATTAGTGAGTGGACTAGCCAATTAACATGGAAAATGCAAAGAAAATGATAATTATCGAACCTGGATTGATTGAAAAATTAAAACAAGAAAATAAGGTTAGTAGGTAAAATAAGGTTAAGTAATTTATCTCGATTAGATATTGAAATGCAAAATATTATGAATAGTAAGACGGAAGACCGAAAGAAATGGATGTTATATTTACAAACACTGCAAAGATACCTTCATTTTACCGAAGGGGATCGTCAACCACTCAGATTAACAATTTATTCTGATACATCTAATAAAGATTGTAAGTTTTGTAAGATTGAAGTTGATGCCGAATCTTTGTTGAAGGAGAATCGATCCTTTAAAAGTAAAGAAAATTATGAAAATCCTCTTTACACACCAGCTCAAATACTCAGTTTAATACCAAAAACTTATATTAAAAAAGGACAGTTATTATTAAACTTAGTTGAAACAAGTAAAAGTAAAATACATTGGGATAATGAAGGTACAGTCATAATTGATAATGAAAAAATTCCTGGAAGTAATATTGTTGATTTAATAAATGATTCACTAAGACCCTTAAAAAGAAGTGATCCAGTAGGGTGGGATAGATTTGCTGAAGGATTAAAAGATATTAAAGTACCACTTACTTATATTGGAAATCCAAAGAGATGTGAGTTTATTAACCAACTTCAAGCAAAAGATCTGAACAAACCCTCTGAGATTAAATTTCAAGAGTTTTCTACACCGAGCAGTAGAGATAAAAAGTCTACAACTAAAATACGTAAAAGGCTTGAGTGGGAAAAATGGACCCCGTACTAGAAGAAATTAACAGGATTTATTATGATCCATCTAATCCCGCTGGTTTTGGTAGTATTGATAAATTATCAAAAGCCATGAAGGGTAAAATGAATAAAAAGCAAGTAAAGGAATGGTTAAAATCACAAGAAACATAAAATAGAGATGTAACACTAATGTATCTTCCATGTCGTTTGTGGTGAGAAATAAATAAATTATTATTGTTATATATATATTATTATTATTACATTACATAAACCCATTCGAAAAAAATTCCCACGTAATAGGTACATTCTATCAAATATTAATGAACTGTGGTAAGCTGATTTAAGTGATATGCGAACTTATTCTTAATATAATGATGGTTTCAAGTATATACTTTGTGTTATTGATGTATTTAGTAAATATGCTTTTGCAAGACCAATGAAGAAGAAAAACTCAGAAACAACTAAAGAATGTTTTGAAAGTATATTTACTGAAAGTAATTTAACACCTACTCACATACAATCTGATAAAGGTACAGAATTTGTTTCAAAAGACGTAAAAAAAATTATAATCCAAAAGGATTAATTACTATACCACTAACAATCCTGACATTAAGGCCAGTATTGTTGAACGATTTCAAAGAACACTAAAAATGAAAATGTGGCGTTATTTCACTCATAATAATACTCATAGATATATAGATGTTTTACAAGATTTAATATACTCTTATAATCACAGCTTTCAGTCTAGTATAAAGATGTGGCCATGTGATGTAAATTCCAACAATATTATGACAGTTTGGACTAATCTTTATGATAGACGGTCAAACAAACTTTCTGTAGAAAATCCTAAACCAAATTTCAATGTGGGTGATTATGTTCGAATAACTAAATATAAACATTTTTTCCAAAAAGGATATGAATCAAATTGGAGTGATGAAATATTTATTATATTTTCAATAATTGATAGATCTCCACGGGTTGTTTATACAATAACAGATTTACAAAATGAACCAATAGTTGGTACTTTTTATCAAAGAGAATTACAGAAAATCACTTATAACCCCATCTCACAATATAAAATGGATAAAATAATTGACACTCGTTATTCAGGTAACAGAAAAGAAGTATTGTGAAGTGGAAAGGTTATTCAGATAAATTTAACAGTTGGATTTTAGCTTCTAGTTTAAAAAAAAATATGAATAAAGAAAGTTTTTATTTAACTTTGCTCAGCAATAGTTCAATGGAATACTTTCCTGATAACAAGACCACAAATTTTTCAACGAAATTACCAAAAGCTATTAAATTAGAAGGTGAATGGTCGGTTGGAGTTGTCGAGGTTCAATATCCATGTACCATGTTTACTGTTCAAGATCATGAAAATGTTATAAGTATACATTACAAAATCTATGTTGATGCCTAATGAAAATAAACCATCCATAGTGTACTACAAAAAACATATTCCAGCTACCAACTATGATAACGTTGAGCATGTTTTAAGGGTGTTAAATTGTATCGCAGAGAACTTGAAATTTCGCTATGATGAAATAACAAAATTTGTGTTTATTTCTGTTTTGGATAAAAATATAACATCCGTAACATTATCACCCAAATTAAATTTACTTATAAGTTATGAACCAAATAAAAATCTCCTAGAGAGAAATTTTGGAAAGTGTCCTGCTAATTTACACTTAGGGTTACCATCTCAACTAATTCTATATTGCGACATTATCGATCTTCGGATTGTGGGTGATGTTATGACTCCTTTACTAAGAGTCATTTCGTTAGATCCTACAAAATACATTTATGGTGCAAATAAAATGCACGTTTTCTCTCAACCTCACTACTTACCTGTTATGCGAAGAGAGTTCGATACGCTGAAAATAGTTATAAGATCGAGCACAGGGCAAAAAATACCATTCCAGTTTGGAACCGTGTGTATTAAACTACATTTCTGAAAATTATAATAATGAATTCTCTTCGTGATCATCATAAATGTCCATATGAAAATTATTATACATATCAAGCTGGGTCAGGAGTTGGAGTAATTTATAAGGGTGCACCATACCAACGCGGTCATGGGGGGTTATTTGGATCAGTTTTACCTTTACTTTCAAGTGGTGCTCGAGTGATTGGTAAGGAGGCATTAAGCGCTGGAGTAGGACTTTTATGGGATATGGTTCAAGCGCGTCCTTTGGAAGCCTTAATAAAAAATCGTCTAAAGCAAGTTAGTACGAATTTAAAACGAAAGGCTAATGAGAAAAACGATCAATTTAACATGAGAGGATCTCGGTATAAAACTAAAACAAAACGATTGACCTCGTTCATTCCACCATTAACTGCTAAAGTGTAAGCTGCGAAAAAACTTGGTCAAGGCAGAATTGGATTTCTTTGGTAGTGCAAACAAATACCTAGTGCCTACACAAACTAGCATTGAAAATGGATTGTGGATTCATTATAAACCAATTTCATCTCTTGGTGTTGATGAACCTATCGAGTTTCAAGTTCCTGGGACAGGCGATGACTACATAGATTTGTCTCATACATTACTCCACATAAAGGCAAAAGTATTAAATCAAGATTCTACTTCGAACTAACTTGAAATCTTCTACAATAGTAGCACCTGTAAATAATTGGCTGCATTCACATTTTAGTCAACTTGATGTTTATTTAAACCAAAAACTTGTATCACCACCTAATAATACTGTTACGAGCTTGAGGTTCGTGACAGTAAAAATTGCCGATAGAATTACCTAAATTAACACTTTAATTCACTTTACACTAATTAAAGTTAAAAACACTAATAATTAATCACACTGATTCACTTTATTCCGCTCCGAAGCTTCGCTTGTGTCGCCAACTCCAATACTTCCCGATCGCATCTTGCAGCGCCTATTTATATAAATTAGCAGCGAAATATCCAGAATATTCAATTAAACACGCGCAAGGTACCGAGAGTGCGTGTTTCGACTTCAAGAAGTTTAGTTCTTCGGTTCGAGACTAGATGGCGCTAGTGCCGTCGACTTGAGCGCGTAACAATACCTATGCATATCGAGCATACATGGAAACCCTTTTAAGCTATGCTCCTGCTGCTAAACAATCTCATCTTACTTGTAGTCTTTGGTATGAGGACACAGCAGGAAAAATGTATTCTACAGATGGTAAAAACATAGGATTTGTTAAAAGACAGGAATTGATTTGTGAAAGTAAGGAAATAGAAATGATTGGTCATCTTCATGGTGACATTTTCTACCAAGATAAATTTTTATATGATGGTGTTGAAATGAGTCTTAAATTGGTTTGATCAAGAGAGAGTTTTAATTTAATTGCTGAGTCTAACGATGTGAAGTTTAAGGTTTGCATTACGGACGCAACTCTTATTGTTCGACGAGCACAAATTAATGCAAGTGTATTACTCGCACATCAAATAGTTTTAGCTTCTACCACTGCTAAATATCCTATTACTCGAGCGGAAGTAAAAGTTTTAACAATTCCATTGGGTGTTCAAGGAAACACTTTTGATAATATATTTTTAGGACAGGTACCCAAAAGATGTATAATTGGGTTTGTGAACAATTCTGCATTTAATGGTTCCCTTACTAAAAATCTATATAACTTTGAAAACTATGGTACTAATTCTTTTAGATTATATATTGATGGTCAACAAATACCTTCAAAAGCTTTGCAACCATCTTTTAATAATAGTACATTTACATCAGCATATCATACTCTATTCTCGGGAACTGGTATTCACTTTCTTAATGAAGGAAATGGAGTCTCTTGTGAACAGTATACCAAAGATTACTGTCTATTAGCATTTGACTTAACTCCTGATTTATCAGCCAACTCATCAGCTCATTGGAATCTAATAAAGCATGGTAGTGTAAGATTAGAAGTACGATTTAAATCCTGACTAATACAAACAATTAACTGTATAGTTTATGCTGAGTTTGATAATATTATTGAGATAGATAAAAACAGAAATGTTACTGTAGACTATAGTAGTTAAGGTTATAATATGTGTCGTGTGCTAGATTTTATGAGATATATGTAATGCATTTTGTGTGTATGTAACTATGTGAAACGTTATAATATTAAATAAAACAAATTGTATGCAATATATTATTTTTTATTTCTTTATAAATCATCTATTTAATCTGATACAAAACACTGTTCGAGTTTAAAGTTACATTTAATATTTTTTAGATTTTTTGTCATTTTGAACCAAAACGTTAAAAGTATTTACACGTGACTAAAAATATGTTTGTTCCAACAAACTTCATATAACAATGCTTCATTACTTCCCATCATCCCATCTCTTCCTTCTGCTCTTGTCTTCTTGTAATTTAAGTAAACAGAATCACATTCACTAATGATTAACTAATGACTGTCATTGTTAAAAAAGTATTTTTTAACTTTTTCACTTTCTGCTATTGTCTTTGTATTTAGGGCTAGGAAATGTCTGCCGCGCTGCCTCAATGCGTGTTGTGCAAACTTCACATGCCTTCGAAATTTTCTCAGACATGCAGGTTTCCTCACGATATTTTTTTTCACCGCTGAGCACGTGGTAAATCAGCACTTAAAATTGCAATTAACAATTTAATTGGTGCCGGCGGGGATCGAACCCGGATCGCGTACTGTGAAATGTACAGCTTGCGCTAACCATCTGAGCTACGACGGCTTAATCATATACACATATAATATTTAAATATAATTTGTTAACACTAAATCATACACACATAAGAAAATAACAGAAAGAAAAGTAAGTTTGTCAATAGAATAACACTTACATCCGTGGCCTTTGATGCGTTGAAGTAACACAAATGTAGTATTGATAGATCCACTGCGGTAAAACGACCGTACACTAACTCCATGACGGCAGCTGCTCGGTCTTATATAGTACTAGTAAGTAATAATTCTAATCTAAAGAATTTCTGCAGTGGAATTGATAGTAACTTTATGCGTCAATAAGCTTATCTCACATTCTGTTGTATATCTCAACATTCCTTCGTGTTGCGTCTTGTTCAGTTTGGCGATGACTCAAATACGATTCGTATAACACAAAAGAATGCAATTTAATATTTAGAAATCACTATAATTGATCATTCCTATGTTACTCATTGAGTAGATTGGTACTGTAATAATCTACTAATAGCAGTAATATCATGGATACACTAGATGTACAACAACATCTGAAAAAGATTCACCCCAGTCTAGAAAATAATGTTTATGCTGCTAATAGACTGCCCATGTACACCCACGTACCAACGTATATAATATGCAATTTGGATACAGATGATAAATCAGGGTCACATTGGGTAGCTTTATATATCGATATGAATGACGTCGGTCAATATTTTGTTTCATATGGACGAGCACCTGTACGACATCATCTAGAGTTTTTAAAAAGGAATTGTAAAAGATGGAACTGAAATGTTGATAGGATTCAGAATGAGTGGACTTCAGTTTGTGGCGAATATTGCTTAATGTATTTGCTATATAAGTTTCAGGGATGTTCAATCCATAGTTTTACGAGTATACTTACAGGGAACACATTGTACGACGATATTTTAGTGTGTGAGATGTTTCGCTCCTATTTTGTAGATAATAAGTAATAAGATTTTGTATTTTGTAAATTAAAATTGTAACAAAATCAGGTAATGTGTTTTATTGATGATTAAGATTAGCGAATGGCGCACTAATGACGGTGGAGGCCCTCACCCGATATCAATTAGATAACAGTTAATTGATCTGCACATCTCCAGAACCGTGCATCCTACGCAAAAACGGACCGCAGATTCGTGATAAGAGCATGCCAAAACCTTTTGTTTTTTAGGATCGTGAGTCGACGAACGTTGTACCACTTCCGACTCAGTGAGCCAGAAGTGGTACTAACTAACTACTTATATAAAATTATTATTATGGCCTCTTCTCGTATTTGTCATATCATAGTTTTCTTGTCTTGTCCGGTGTAATATTTCATAGTTATTTCATTTTATTTGACATTATATTTTATAATTTCGGGTCCCGGCGGTACGCGTGCATTGTAGCAGCGCACCGCCTGACGTGGTCACCATGTAACGTATGAAAAGTGTCAATGAAGGAGATGTGTTCTTGGTACTAAAACTTTAATTACGATACTCCTAATAACTAGTTTACATTAATATATATGTCGTGTGGACTGCTCTACATCACACTCTGTTTAACAAAAACTCGACTTCAGGCAAAATTTGTTGCGGTGTTCGACGACGTATTCCCGATAAATATTGGCACGGCCGGTGTAAAAAGCATTACTAGTGCTGTCGTCCACATAGTAATGAATGTTACTTTTTGCAACATTATCATTGATATGCAGAAAAAAAAACAGCATGACACTACAATGCTTGTGGCATTCAGCCTTGTGGAACATCAGTATTATTAGTATAATCTGTAGGCTTGTATTTAGAGCAAGCTCCGCCTTCTACGACCTTGATGCTCTGAAAACTGATAATCCAATTGTACAATTTTCCGGAAAAGCCCATAGGAACCAAACCTGATTAAAGGCCTTCGCTATGTTCAAACTAACCGCCAAGACGACGGATGAAGTAGAGTCCAAGTATTCAATAGTTTCTTTGTATAGTATAGGGTGACAAACGAGCACACAGTCCACCTGATGGTAAGTGGTTGCTGTGGCCCATAGACATCTACATCTATCCTCGATAACGAATCAAAATGCAGATGCGTTGTCACCCGTGAGGACTAAGATGGAATGCCTCGTTTCCAGTAAAAAGGGTCTCCGGTTCTCTACACTCACCATACGAAATACAGCAGCATTAAGCTACTATTTCACGCTGGTATTCTGTGAGAGCGTGGTCCTTCCCCGGTCGAGCCGACCCATTCGTGCTACAACTATACTACTAATATAACTGCAGCATGGCTCTACCACGTATAAATTTTTGTTTCTCATTAATTCTGTCAATTCTGTCAGACCAGGCTCGGTAGCATTCCTGCTTATGCCGTGATACAATTTTACAGGAGCAACCAAGCCATGGCTAAGATCATGGACCGTATTTTTACCAAATCGATTGGCCTATAGTGTCATACGCCAAAAGCCTGCCTAACTGCGTGCGCAGAGCCAAGAGCGGCATCGACGGACACCTAATATCCGTCCGGATTAGGATCAGGATGAGGAGGTCAGCAGAAGGTTCAAAAGGGAAGATGCATAATCCTCCACATAATCCGTGTAGGCGAAGTAACCTGTGTCAGACGATATGATAAGGAAAAATACCCAGACCGGCGAAGGGCAGGGGTGTTAAAAGTGCAAGACATCTGCTGTACCTACTGCGTTAGTTAATCCGGCTGTCAAGTGATACGATCCAGGCAATTCCTCCTTACAATAGACCCCTGTGCACCAGCAGCTACTTTTACGGGCTGATGGCGAAGATTATATTACGTTATAAGCAGCAGTGCAAGACTACCCTTAATTAAATTTATGCTACAATATCTCGTAACTCAATTGTTCGGACCAAATTCAAAGATTAAGAAAAATATCTCTCAAATCGAAAATAAATAATCAATAATTCCAGAAAGTGATGTTGTTAGCAATGCAATTATAATTTACAAACTCATTAATACCGTAACGGCGCGCTTTCACAACACGAATGTCAGTGCATTTATAAGGTATACAAGAGGCCTTCATCTCACCTCCAGACGTTTCGCACGCTTCGTCTGTTGTCCTCCGACATGTACGCTTACTGACTGTCTAGACTAGCCTAGACTATACTCGTAGTAGAAAAACATCAAATATCGCTGACTTGACGTCAGCTCTTTTACAAAGCCAAGGAGCCGTCTATGTTGCCTTTCGATTGTTACGTAATTTAGCGTACAGAAACGGAATCTAATTAATAAATTGCAAGCGGATGTAGTTAAGTTTAATAAAAATAAAACAAAGTGTGAATAGAACAAAGATTAAACTGTTTTACATCTATTTTATTTATAACATACATCGACATTTGTGCAAACTAATACTTCATGTTTTAATTTAGCTTGGTATGGCTATCACCAAGTTTAAAATTAAATAATTTAAATATAATAAAACGTAGGAAATATAGTAAATGGGGCCCTACACTCCATTGTGAAGAGTCAGAATGTGTCAAAAAAGGCACGTATAGCAATTCACAGTGCTGTGTTGGTCCCTACTTTAACGTATGGTGAAAGTTGGGTGTGGCATAAGAAGCACGAGAGTAAAATAAACGCAGTAGAAATGCGGTCATTAAGGAGTATGTTAGGGCTGAATCTGAATGAGAGGGTGAGAAATTGTGTGATAAGAGAAGAGTGTGGTTTACAAGATGATGTTGTGACCTGGATCAAGAAAAGAATGCTTCGCTGGTTTGGTCATGTGAAAAAAATGAATGAGAAAGGAGTGACAAAGAATATTTATGTTGCAGAAGTGAATGGCAGAATCGGAAAGGGACGTCCTAGGTGAAAAATTATCGACCAAATTAGCGATTTATTGAAAACGGGCCAAATTAGGAGTACCGACGTACGATTAACCGACGAGAATGTATGCGTAGGTATATGGATGTGAAGGAGCTGAGAGAGGTGTGTCAGAATCGTGCCAAATGAAAGTCTGTAGTCTCTGCCTACCCCTCTGGGTGACAGGCGCGAGTGTTTATGTTATGACATGTTAAATATAATACAAATAGTGTGTAAAAGGGGTTACTATAAATGAAAACATGGTTAATAATCATCGGTGGTGATAAAATGACCTTTACCGAGCTGTGTCCTAAAAAGTTGATCATTGTATATATTTCGATAATTATTATTTATAATGTATATCGAATAAAAGTTATTTTATTGTAATTATTATGCAAAAATAAAAATATATATTATATACAAGAATAAATCTAATGAATATTAACAATAAAAAATTATAAATCAGTCTGTACAAATAATGTAACAATAACATGGCTATAAATATTAAAAATAAAACGAAAGGTTAATTAAATAGCTCTTAAAGGATAAGTGGTTAATGCGAACGTCATTCAGTGCACAGCGTTGCAAGTATTATCCCGATTCACCTTCAGACTGTGTCTCAGCCAGGCCACGCGCTTGTGAGCGCACTTTGTCTAGTCTAGACGAATTGCATTATGGAAATTTGTATACCTCGACGCTTATTTACTCAAACTAAAAGTTTAATACGTATATGTTTGCTATCCAAAATTTTAATTCAATCGGTATTATTTCTGAATTAGCATAAAAATAGACATTAGGTTTATACTAGAGTCTATTTTAATAAGTCCCGTGGAAAATATTTGACCCTTGCGATTTGCCAAATGCACAGTATGAAATTTGACAGCTAATATCAATTTTCGCGTAGATTGTAGTTAAAGCCAAGATTATTATCTATGAAACACGTTTCGTAATAATATGAATATAATATCGAATTAAAAATAATAATGATATAATGATTTACTTTAGGTGTATATATAGATTATGTAAACTTTTACGAGAAATATTAAAAGTTATACAAAATCTCAAAATAAATAATGATGAATAATATTATAATAAACGAAATCTGAGGTCACTTCGTTAAAATAGATTCGAGTAATTTTATAGTATTCGGGCAACCCGGGTTTGAACCGGGTTGAAACAGACGCAAGTGATATAGGACTTGGCGGTGTGTTGTCTCAACGGAATGGTGATCAAGAGGTTGCGATAGCATACTTCACCAAGTCATTGTCTAAACCGGAAAGGAACTATTGTGTCACAAGACGCAGCGGGAAATCTCGTGGCAACGCAGATACATTGTCAAGAAGACCTTGTCTTGAAGATTGAAAGCATTGTACTAGACAAGAGGGTAAGGAAGTGGTATCTATGAGGATGCTCAGGACAGACCACCTCAGCAACGAATGGAAGGATAGCTTACAACATGCATAGCAGGAAGATCCGGACATCAAGCCGATTCTTGAATGGATGAAGGCCAGTGTTCTCAAGTCCAAGTGGAGTGACGTCTCAGCAATGAATTCGACCACGAAAAGCTATTGGGCCCAATGGGACAGCTTGCTGCTTCAGGATGGAGTTCTGTGCCGTAAATAGGAAAATGTTCGGGGAGACAGCTGTCATTTGTAAATGGTTGTCCTTAAAGCTAAAATACCGGACGTTCTACAGCTGTACCGCAATGATTGTTCAGGAGGCCATCTGGGCGTTAAATGAACTCTCCTGAGGACCCGAGAACGGTTTTTTTTGTTTTACTGGGTCCACTGCCGAAACGATGTCGAGGACTGGTGTCGCAAATGGACAGGTTGTGCGGCTGTGAAGGTACCGCAGACTCGTAGTAGAGGCGCAATGAAGTTGTACAATGTTGGTGCACCATGGAAGAGAATAGCCACTGATGTGGCGGGGCCTTTTACGGAAAGTGAAAGTGGTAACAAATATTTCATGGTTGTGATGAATTACTTCACTAAGTGGCCAGAAGTCTTCACCATTCCAACAGTTGCAGACAAACTAGTTAATGAAGTCTTCTGTCGTTTTGGAGTACCTTTAGAGATTAACAGCGATCAAGGAAGGAATTTTGAATCTCAAATATTCCAGGTAACTTGCCGAGTTATGAGTACTCATTAAACAAGAACGACTTCTTACCACCCGCAGTCTGATGGAATGGTTGAACGATCTAGCAAAAGTTGTAGACCATAGGTTACGAGATTGGGACAAGCACATACAACCGTTTTTGTTGTCATATTAAAGCGCTGTTCACGAAAGTACATCAGTTACACCAGCCTTCGCAAACTTTGGAAGAGAATTACGGCTGCCTGCAGACTTGACACCGAGATACCACCTGATGCGCCACGCAGTATAACCGATTATGCAAATAACTTGCGGAACAAAATGAATAACATTTATGAGCACGTCAGACAATCGGGCCAGCAAAAGTCTAAAAAGATGAAAACCTGGTACGACCGCAAAATGAACAACAAAAGGTTCGACGTAGGTTCACTAGTGTGGTTGCACAATCCAGTCCGCAGCAAAGGGAAATCTCCTAAGCTTCAAGCTAAATAGGACGGTCCGTACCGGGAAAGGTGCAACAGGTACTCCTAAGATCGTCCATGTGGATCGACTGGTTTGTTACTCCGTAGTATTATCGACTCCGTGGTCGATAATGCTCGGGACGAGCATGTCTTAGGAGGGGGCAGTGTTGCGCGCCATAGTTAATGCCCGGTATAAGGCAGGTGATTATTAGAACTCTCCCACTAGCGCCATCTAGTATCGAATAGAAGAACTAAGCTTTCTAGAAAACTCCACACTGCAATTTTCTGCACCTAGTTGGTCAAGACCGGTATTTTCTGGAACATTCTAGATGTTTCGGTGGAAAAGGTCTATATAAAGCTGTTAAGGGGCGGTGTTGAATTGGCGATACAAGTGAAGACTTAGGAGCGAAATAAAGTGATGTAAAGTGTTAAGCGTGATTAATTATTAGTGTGTTTTAAGTTTTAATTGGTGTTCGGTAATTAAAGTGTCAATTTCGGTAATCCAATCGACAGTTTTTATTGTCACGAACCCGAAGGTCGTAACAGTATTAATATATAGTAATAATAGAGTATGAATCTAAATAACAGGGTGAGAAATTGTGTGATAAAATAAAAGTATAGTTTGCAAGATGATGTATTTTATACAGGATTAATAAAAGAATGCTTTGGTGATTTCGTCATGTAGAAAGAATGAACGAGGAAAGAGTGAAAAAGCAAATCTATGTTGCAAATGTGAACAGCAGGCTCTAGAAGAAAATTTATCGACCAAACGTCATTTTGGATACCTCGGTTACCTTTGTGCGCTACTAATTAAAAAGAAAGATTTAAAAAATATTTTTTGTCTATGGCTATGTTAATCTCAAACTGTTCGTATAATACGCTCGCTTGTCTTCAGGTTGTCAGACTGTGTTAAAATTGAGATTTGGTTTGGAAATTATAATTTTTTCGCAGTGTGAAAGTGTGAATCGAAAAATTTATAAAAAGGACAATGTCCTGCATTATAGTGGGATGTAAATCCCATTCCTCTAGGAAAAAAACGACTCCGATAACATTAGCTTTCACCGGTAATTCATTGTGTCAACATTTGATACACAATTTACGAGCATGTTCAATTGATAGAAATTCACGTTCTTTGTCATTTTTACTTTAAATTAGAATAATCTTTTAATAAATTAAGTTTTTGCCTATTTCAAAGTTTAGCTACCCAACTTCTCAGCGCATCAGTAGCAGACGCTCTGGAATTTTACAAATTACTCGGAATTCCTGAATTTGCTGATTGTACGGGTACAATACAATTTGTTAGAATATTTAATAATCTCTTTGATATAATGAATAGCCAAAATATGCGTGCAAAAGGATGGAAACGTGCGTTAGCAATATTTGAATAACTTTGACGAAACTAAAATATTTTTTGAGTTTGCTAAAGAATATATAAAAAATTTAAAATTTACAGATAGTTTGTTCGTTATCAATTCTAATAGATCGACAGGTTTTCGAGGCTTTATAATCTGCATGGACTCTTTAGTTGGTTTGTACCAAAAATATGTCCTCCCAGAAAACAGTGTTTTAAAATATCTATGTACCTATAAGTTCAGCCAAGATCATATTGAACTGTTTTTCGGAGCCATAAGATCTAAATGTGGTTTTAATAATCGGCATCGGCAAAAATGTACAGGGCTGCTTATAAACGTTTGCTGGTACATGCAGAGCTAAAAGATGGTTCTGCAGAGAATTGCCATCCTCTAGAAAATATAACAATGTTAAATTACAATAATCAAAAATATAAACAATTATTACATTCATCTACTGGAAATGGTATTCTAATTGACTTGCCTGATGTGAACACTAATTCCAATACTTTATTAATTATTCTGGCCATGATTATATTATACATGCCTTAAATTTAACAGATAGTAGTACACGTAGGTAGTAGATTATATAGCCGGTTATGTAGTCAGAAAAATAAAAAAGGAAGTCATATGTGAAAAATGCCTCCAAAGTTTTGAAAATAACAGTGCTGAGAATTCGTTTTCTTTGATATCTATTAAAGAAAGGGGAGGCCTGACTAAAACTTCGGAAGGTGTAAAAAAATGAGTAAATCTGCAGAAAAATACTGCGCGAGTTCGAAATTAGAATAGGCTCCAAATTCTCAGGACAACCTAAATATTTTTAACAGTGATTAATAAAATATCGCAAATAATATAGCCAACATCTATATTCATTGATTTAGACGAGCATTCATTTGACAATGATTTATTGGATGATCATAAAAGGCACGTATAAGTAGTACTCTAACATTCGATGTTTTTTCAGTAGATTGGTTAAAAAAAAATTAAAACCTCGAACGCTATTGAAATTACGGCCCCACCCGCCGCGCCGCCTTAGTATAATGATGATAGTCATGTAGAGATATTAAACTCTAAAACTAACAAATCTGAGGAAAAAATCTGAGGATATGATTCCACGCTTTCATGTTTTTACCATAGACAAAAATACCACTACCGATATCGGCACTAATTATTTGTACCGGTACATCACTAGTTAATACTCTTTTGTTTATGACAATGTACGTTTTAATTATCTAGTACTACTTCTATGCTTTAGTTATTGTTCTGAAGTGACATAGGCTAGAATTAGAGTTACGTGCAAAAGTGTTAAAACTTGAAAAAATCCCATCGTAATAAATTCCAGGCGGGCGAAGTCGCGGGGAACAGCTGGTTTAAATAATTATGTTCAGATTTATAAATTTTAGTTTTTATATAATACCCCTCCTTATTAATAAATAGCCAAACGTAAGGCGTATAACTTTTTAAAATTACGGAAATTGATTGTTTCCTCATTCTTAAATTGTTATATTTAAAATCACCAACTAGGTTTAAACTAATATTGGTACAAATATTAACAGTTTAAGGAAAAATGTTTTAGGTTTACACTAAATTCCAAGAATTTTTTGAAGGGGATTTTTGACGGAGTTCTAATCGTTTGCCCGTCATGCCAAATAGGCGTAGGGACCAAAAAATGGTGTTATAGACCAAAAACTTTACAAACAATTCGCATCCCTTAGTAACTGAAGTGTAAATGGCAATGGTTTGAGACCTGGGATATTTATAGTATTCTAAGATAATTAAACGGAATTCTAGTTGTCCAAATTTCAAAGACGTAAAATACTGTACTATATGTAAGAAAAGTTTTAAAATTCGTAAATTGTGAGAGCGAACATTATTAACAATAGGAAGTAGATGTGAATTTCTCATCATTGTTGTGTAAAGCTTCCAAGTATAGTTCGAATAAATCGTTTGTCTAGTTTGCAAGAAAAAAGTATTCAGTACCGACACAGAAACGCTAAAGTACCTGTAGCCTAGTTCTTAGTCATATTTGTTTGCTGTATTCAATAGATCCCTACTAGGTACAACGGTTTGTGACTGCTTAGTTCATTTTTATCACAAATCAGGATCATCACAATCACGCAGCTTACAATTTTGAGTTGTTATAAGGAAGATGCTGTTGCTCATCCCCCTTATAAACGATGCTGGGATTCATTTCATTCGCATTCACGCATTCATTTCAGGTAAGCGGTAACTGATACATATATATATATATATATATATATATATATATAGTAAAGTAAAGTTACAGCCTATATACGTCCCACTGCTGGGCACAGGCCTCCCCTCATTTCTGAGAGGGTTTTAGGGCAAGGAAGTGTCCGCCGCGCTGCCCCAATGCGTGTTGGCGAACTTCACATGTCTTCGAAATATTTTTTTTATTATTCCTCAGACATGCAGGTTTCCTCACGATGTTTTCCTTCACCGCCAAGCACGTGGTAAATCAGCACTTAAAATTGCATTTAACAATTTCATTGGTGCTGGCGGGGCTCGAACCCAGGTTACTCGCGTTCTGTTATATTTACTGCGAGCGTTAACCACTGAGCTACCACGGCTCATATATATATATATATATATATATATATATATATATATATATATATATATATATATATATATATATATATATATATATATATATATATAACAGCCCTCTTTCTAAATTACTGCACTGGGCAAACCCAGCATGAAAATATCCAATATTTTAAGCTTTAAAAAAAACTTGAAAATATCGCATTTAACTCAAGTCAGAAACATTGGAATATGGTATTATTCCTGTACAAATAAAACACTTGCTGACATAAAATGCGTTAATATAACTTCTAATCTTGAAAAGTGTACATTCAGTATCGATTAATAAATGTCCATGGAATTTTTTTAAAGATTTAGTTTCTAACTATAGTTATATCTTTACAAATCCACCACCACCTAAGTATAGTTGATTGAAATTGAATCAATAAAAACGCGTCAGTCGACGTACTTTTATCACATCACTCTACGTGGGGTTGGCGGGTTTATAAGCACAGACGATAAAGCCGCATTAGTAAAGCGATTACCATCATAACTTTGTATCATAACTTTGTAAAATTTGGCTTTCTTATGGTGTGTGTCCCGCGATTAATTCGTCTGAATCTCATTTGCATTTGGAGAAAAGTTAAGATATTATTTACGTACAGAAAATTACATACCTTTAAATGTTGTACTCTAAGTACGACATAAATAAAAAGCGATTACTTCAACTATTCATGTGTTAGGCCCGCCATATACTACTTAAGCCCGCCACATACTACATACGGAATTCTGGAAATTAACGGACCAATACGGGTCCGCCACACACATACGGAATCCCGTTTTGCCCTCAAAATTCCGTACGGAAAACTACCGTAGGTGCGTGACGGGTCATTAATTTTATATGCACGGGATTCTTTCAGAATCCCGAATCGGAATTCCGAGACGGTATCCCGAAATGGAATTCCGTATGTATGAGGCGGGCCTTAGATTCACATAGAAATGGAACGAACGGGTCGGCCACACATAAACGGAATCCCGCTTTGCCCGCAAAACTTCGAACGGAAAACTACCGTAGGTGTGTGACGGGTTATTTATTATATGTGGACTTGCTGCGTTCGGAATCCCGAATCAGAATTTTGAAACTGAATCCCGTAATGGAATTCCGAAGCAGAATCCCGAATGTATGCGGCCGGCCTAAGGTTGGCCATATACATTCGTTAAGGCACCCACATTCAGACTCCGAACGCAGCAAGTCCATATAAAATCAAATTTTGCGAGTAAAACGGGATTCCGTATGTGTATGACATCCGTTCGGTCCGTTTTGTAATTCCAAAACTTCATCTCGAAACAGAATTCCGTATGTATGTGGTAGGCCTAAGTGTTAGACCACAGTAGGGCGAGGGATCGACCCCACGCGTCGCGACGTCCTATTTTCTGCGGCGCATCAGATTGTCGTAATCGCGAGCAGACGACGCGCCAACCGTTAGTTACGGCCGCTCCACTTTAAACCTCATCCATTTTAATTTAACAAAAGTGCCGGCCGATAGCGCGGAGGAAGGACTCATTTCCGTCGGTCGCAGCTGTCTGACTCACTACGCGATCGTAACCCTCAATACTCTTTTGCGACTCCTTTATTGGGTAAGCATTTAATACCAGAATAAAAAGGTAACAGACACTCCTATATTTGCAATGACAATGGAATGCTTAGGGATGGAAGGGTCTTAAGATTCTTGTTGTCGTAATACATTTACAAAACATCTCATATAATGTAAAAAAAACAATACACTTCGAAGCTGATGAGCAGCCAGGCGTTTCTTGTATCTATATCAGTGCAATATGCTGTTATTAATGTTAGAGGAAGTTTTCATTTTAATTTATTAGGAAGATCAGCCTATTGTTTGAAGTATTTTATAAAAATCTATTGCTTACCGTAAGTCTCGCTAAAACTCGAAACTGGCTGGACCGATTATAATGAAATTTTTTGTGTATATTTGAGTGCTTTATATCATAGAATACACAATATAAATACGCAATAGAATGGCTGTCAAACTTATTTTGTACGAGATTCCGCGTCGCCGGGAGCACACATAGGTACAAGCAATTACTTCGTATTATCACTATTACAAACCCGATTCGCTATTTTGATAGACAGTAAATTTACACATTTTACACTTTTGATTAATGTTCAAAATTACCATTAAAGAAAAAAGTCGTTTAAATTTTAATACATATTTATTTTTAAATAGCGTGCAATTTAGTATTTTCATTTAGAAATTGGCATGCGAAATTTGGAAACGATTGTAACGTCAAAACACGTCTCGTGTTGACATGTTAGTGACGTTTTAGCGGCTACGCAGGCTCCGCCCACTCCCCCATTCTATTATGTATGTATTATAGTATTCTATGGTTTATATTCACAATTGGATTCGGTAGGTGAAGCTGTTGTAGAGATCCAGAAGTCTCACGTGCGATGCCGGGCGGATCGCTAATATATTCTAAAAGCAAAGGAAGGTTTGAGGTTTACGAAAGTAAACAGCCGAAATTTTGATACATACCAATTCATCAACATTTTCACACCACAGAGCAAATAAACCGCCACTAAATACAGATTATTTAGAAAATATATTGTTTGAAACTGATCGTACATAGTTTAGCAATAGAAATATAAATGAAAATAGGAATAATAACTGATTTTTTTATGTAATATAGGTTAGGTAGTAGTAGGCTTGTTTGATATTATTAGTTGTTTTTTTCTTTTCTGTAATAAATACTGTATATAATTATTTAACAATACCCAGAGAAAGTAATTTTTACTTTTACTTGTAAATTTTTTTTTGCACAAGTATTCGAGCTTCTATTAATAAATAATTATAGATATAAATTAATTTGCAACCTTCCGCCAAATAAATACAATGATGTGTCTTACCTGGATTGAAGAGCACCTCCCATTCATTCATTCATTCATTCATTACAGCCCTTCACAAGTCCACTGCTGAACGTAGGCCTCCCCCAAGTAATGCCACAAAGCACGGTCCTGAGCCACCTGCATCCATCGACTTCCTGCATGTCTTACCAGGTCGTCACTCCATCTAATGGGGGGTCGCCCTACACTACGCCTACCGGTACGAGGCTGCAACTCGAGAACCTTTCTTCCCCATCAGTTATCGGTTCTTCGAGCTATATGGCCGGCCGATTGCCACTTCAGTTTACTAATCCGTTGGGCTATGTCGGTCACTCTGGTTTTACTGCGGATATCCTCATTTCTGAGTCTATCACGCAGAGAAACTCCGAGCATAGCCCTCTCCATAGCTCGTTGAGTGACCTTAAGCGTCCTCATACGGCCAGCAGTGAAGGACCACGTCTCAGATCCGTAAGTCATCACTGGCAACACGCACTGGTTGTACAATCTAGTTTTTAGAGATTGAGGTATACCTGACGAAAAGATATGTCGTAATTTCCCGAACGCTGCCCAGCCGAGTTGAATCCGTCGATTGACCTCTCGGTCGAAGTTGGACTTTCCTAGTCGGACTATTTGTCCCAGGTAAACGTACTCGTCAACAACTTCGAGCATAGTGCTCCCAACAACTACCGGCACAGGTGTGACATGGACATTAAACATGATCTTTGTTTTGTCCATGTTCATCTTAAGACCTATCCGTTGGGAGGCACTATTGAGGTCATTGAGCATAATGCTTAAGTCCTCCAGCGATTCTGCCATAAGGACTATATCGTCGGCAAATCGAAGGTGAGTGATGTACTCGCCATTGATGTTAACACCGTATCCTTTCCAGTCCAGTAGCTTGAAAACGTCTTCCAACGCAGCGGTGAAGAGTTTCGGGGATATAACATCACCCTGTCTTACACCTCTCTGCAGTTGGATAGGTTTCGAACTCTGGTTCTGTACTCGGATAGCCATCGTAGCCCTAGTGTACAAACACTTCAGCACTTCGATGTACCGACAGTCAACTTGGCACCGCTGAAGGGACTGTAGCACCGCCCAAATTTCGACGGAATCAAAGGCTTTCTCATAGTCCACATATGCCAGGCAAAGTGGCAGATTGTACTCTTCGGTCTTCTGTACAATCTGCCTAAGGGTATGTATGTGGTCTATGGTACTGAAGCCTTTTCGGAAACCGACTTGTTCGGGAGGCTGGAAGTCGTCGAGTCTGCGTGCGAGACGATTCGTAATGACTCTCGAAAATAGCACGTAGACGCGGCTCAGAAGGGAAATCGGTCTGTAGTTCTTCAAGAGAGCGTTGTCGCCTTTCTTAAAGAACAAAACCACCACGCTTCTGCTCCACGCCTCCGGAGTAGTGCCACAATGGAGGACGGAATTGAAGAGCTTCTGAAGGACTTCAAGTACCGGTGTTCCACCCGCTTTCAGAAGCTCCGCTGTAATTCCATCCTCGCCCGGGGCCTTGCCGTTTTTAAGGTGGTGGAGAGCCATTCTAATCTCGCTCAGACTGACGTCCGGGATATCATCGGAATAGTGTCGGATAAGACTTGCTCTTGGATCGTTACTCACACTTGCGTGTGGCTCCAACGATGATGTGTACAGCTGCCCATAGAACCTCTCAATCTCACTCAGAATCTCAGGTGTCCCGGAAACGATGTTTCCACACTCAGTCTTTAGCTTTGACAGTTGGCTCTTTCTGGCAGACAGATCTCTGGCAAAGACTTTGGAGCCCTGGTTCCGCTCGATCGCTTCTTTAATACGAGAAGTATTAAAGTTGCGTAAGTCTCGCCGCATGCATTTGGAGATCTGTCTGTTCAGTTGCCTGTATGCTGTCAAATCTGTTGACGATTGCAGCCTCATCTCCCGTCTAACAGCCATGAGATTAAGAGTGTGATCGGAGAGTTTTTGTGTTCTTCTGCGGCGGGTCTTGCAGAACTTAGCTCCGACCGCATGGACAGTTTCCACGAGCTTGTCGTTCATATCGTCCACTGCATTGCAATCTTCTAGGCACTGGAAGCGGTTACGTAACTCGAGCTGAAAGGTTTCGGGATTCTGGATTAGAGCACGAGGGGGACGGAGCGTTGACTTCATTAGACGAGACCTCTCCAACTTAACGTTTAGGTTCAGTGTGCCTCTAACCATTCGGTGATCGCTGCCAGTTTTCACCCTTGCGATCACTGAGACATCACTGAACAGTTGGCGTCTGGTTGTCATAATGAAGTCAATCTCATTTTTTGTTGAACCGTCGGGGCTCGACCAGGTCCACTTCCTGTGGGGCCGCTTCTGGAAGAAAGAGTTCATCATAAAGAGTCCCTCTTTCTCCATAAAGTCGGCCAGCTACTGGCCCCTTCGGTTCCGTTGCCCTACTCCAAATTTCCCTACCTTCAGCTCACCGCTTTCTCTTGTGCCTAGTTTTGCGTTGAAGTCTCCCATCAACACTGTGTAGTGGGTTTTGGAGGAATGTATGGCTCTGGAAATATCTTCATACATTTCCTCCACCTCCTCATCGGGATGTGCCGAGGTTGGTGCGTAAACCTGAATGACCTTCAGCGAATACCGTTTGGTGATTCTGAGTATCAGGTACGCGACCCTCGTCGACACACTCCCAATCTTTACAACGTTGTTGACGAGAGACTTGTGGACGATAAATCCAACACCTCCTTGGGACAGATGGTCGCCCTCCCGGTGATAGAACAAGTTGCCGGACTCGAGGATTGGCGTGTCCTCCCCCTCTCTTCGGACCTCGGATAATCCAATAATATGCCAGCGCAACTTGTCTACCTCTTCTTCCAGCTCCAGTATCTTCTCGTCAGTCCTCAGGGTGCGTGCGTTATATAAGAGCACCTCCCGCCCTCCCTAAATTGCGTGCACCAATCCCGTCACCACTAATCCCAGCACCACTACTTCCAACACCACTACTCCCGGTACCACTACTCGTACGTACTAGTAGCTAGGCGGGAGGTGCTCTTCAATCCAGGTAAGAAACATAATTGTATTTAGTTGGCGGAAGGTTGCAAATTAATTTATATCTTTATTATAATGGATTTCCGCAAATTAACGCCTGATTCTATCAACGAATTTTTACTTTTATTTATTTTTTGCTTATCTTTTCAGCAATTTTTCCCCATAAAGTCAATACAGCCCTCGCCTTATCGTCTATTTTACTACACCTCTGGACATCTGATCTCATTGAACATTTAAAATCAATATCTGGCTCGAGGACTGAATGTAAAGCTGATAGATCACAAGCTCTCACCTGGGCCTTACTATCTCCATAGATGTCCTTTGGTGTCCCTTGTTTAGCCTCGTAGAGTTTGGTCTCTTTAACATGTAAGTCTAATGGATGAAGCCCCGGGCAGAATCGTAGCAGCTGAGGAAAACTGTTTGTTTTTCTGATATTTTGTACGAAATCTCTTTATATTCCGTCCAACATTTCCGGGATCGAATTTTTTTCCGCTGCTTCTTTCCGAATTCCGGCGTCATGTGATATCTACCACCATCATTTAAATCGCCCAAATGATCTCCAGATTCAACCAGCGGTAGATAATTGCTCCTCGATTTAGCTCTTTGTAAATGTCGGTGGCTTTTTTACATATGTGACTAAAGTGATATCTCAAAGTAAATTTTTGCGGAGTATTAGTCCTTACAGTTTCATTTGAACAACTATTTAGATTTTTACATCACTTACTTACCTTTTATAATTTTTTTATAGGATAAAGGTGACACACGAGTACACAATCCACCTGATGGTTAGTGGTTGCTGTGGCCCACAGACATCCACGTCTATCCTCGATTACAAATAAAAATGCAGATGTGTTGTCACCCGTTAGAACTAAGATGGAATGCCTCGTTTAAAGTAAAAAGAGTCTCCGGTTCTCTACATTTACCACACGAAAGACAGAAGCGTTAAGCTGTTATTTTACGCCGGTATTCTGTGAGAGCGTGGTCCTTCCCCGGTCAAGCCGACCCATTTGTGCTACAACTATACCAGTAATATAGCTGCAGCATAGCTCTACCACGTACAAATTAAAAATATATAATATTAATAAAGTTTTAATTTTTGTAAAAAATAGCACAGGTTTTGTGTGCTGAAAATTTTAACTTGCTTGCTTTATTTCCCCTCGCCTTCACACAGACGAGCGTCTGATCGGCTGGTATTTCTATTAATGTGATTTATTTCTGGAGTGAACAAGATCAAAGTTGCCTCCAAGGGCCTGACAATACCTAGGCTATATTAGTCTACTCACTAAGTCGTTCCACACCAAGTCGTTCCAAAGTATTAAGGATAGTTAACATCGAGCCTTGTTATGTATGCCTTATTCGTCTTCATAGTATATTCTCTATGCGTCGTCGTTTTAGAGTGGTCGCGACTGCTCATGATAAGGTTACGGGTTTCAATCCACAGTCCGACCAAAAAATCAGTCATTGAGTTATTCTATCAGAAATTCTCAGTAGCTGCCCAGAGTCAGAAAGTTGGCGGTGTCTCATGCCCGTGCCTCTGAAAGCACGTAAAGCCGTTGGTCCTACGCTAAATCTCTTGTCGGTCGTGTCGGTTTGTCGTCCCATATGACATCGAGTGAAGGAATAAAGAGTGCATTTGTTAATTGATAGAATCAGGCGTTACTTTGCGGAAATCCATTATAATAGAAAATAAAAATATAAATTTCTTTGCAACTTTCCGCTAAACATGTAAAATGATGTGTCTTACCTGGATTGAAGCGCACCTCCCGCCCTCCCTCAATTGTATACACTAACTCCGTCACCACTTGACCAAGCACCACTACTCTCAACACCACTATTCCAGGCAAGACACACCATCGACGATAATACGACACGTGTTTCGCCTCTACACGAGGCATCCTCAGTATATATCTCTATACGGCGGCTGACCGCTAAGTGAGTATCTTAGCGGTCAGCCGCCGTAGAGTCTATATTACCTGAGGATGCCTCGTGTAGAGGCGAAACACGTGTCGTATTATCGTCGATGGTGTGTCTTGCCTGGAATAGTGGTGTTGAGAGTAGTGGTGCTTGGTCTAGTGGAGACGGAGTTAGTGTATACAATTGAGGGAGGGCGGGAGGTGCGCTTCAATCCAGGTAAGACACATCATTTTATATGTTTAGCGGAAAGTTGCAAAGAAATTTATATTTTTATTTTCTATTAGAGTGCATTTGTGCTTGTGTATACACTCGGGCACTATAATCCCGTCCTGCGCCGGTGACGTCTCTGAATCTGACCGCCGGGACCGATATTCCCTCTAGAGGATATTGTATTCTTTATAAGCTTATCTAATTCGATTTTTTCTGTCTCCTAGGTAGCTGTCCAGTAACAGTCGCAGATTCTGTAGAAACATTTCGATACATTAAAGTCAGCAATATCAATTTTACCTGATCCGAAATTGTTAATTACTTTGCGGTAAAACAAAAAGTTGAAACAAATGCAGAAGTCGTACAAATAAAGTCAAGTAACAAAAGTATGTTAAAAAGTACAAACCGAATAAAGTTTTAGTTCACGAAGCCCCAAGAACAATTTTTCGCAAGGGTAGGTATATTGTTAACGCACCAGAGGAAAATTTTGGCTTTAAATATCATTTTATTATAACAAAAAAGCTAAAACTCTTACCACTTTTATTAGTACTTACTTACTTTTATATACAATTTTATAGTGAATGGTCGTTGGTCTAGTGATAGCAAATGCGACTGCTGATCATGAAGTCCCGAGTTTGAATCCGGGTTTGGATCAAAAAGTCTGTTATTGAGTTATTCCGTCAAGAAATTCTGAGTAGCTGCCTGGAGTCAGGAAGTTGGCGGTTTTACTTCACCCCCGTGCGTCGGAAAAACACATAAAGCCGATGTCCCTGCGCCTGATCTCTCGTCGTGTCGGTTTAGCGTTTCATTGGACTATGAGAGTGAGGGAATAGAGGATAGGTACATCTTTGCTTGCGCATACATTTGGGCTATATGATCCTGTCCTGCACCGAGGGCTAGTCTTCGTTGAGGCTGACCTCCGTGACCGAAACTTAATCTGGAGGACATAATTATTAATTTTATTGTCCTATCCCATACTTATATATATTCCTATCGTCAGAAATTTGATAAGCAACACAGAAAACGGAACTGAATGTAACATAACACGTTTTATGAAATGCTTATGAATATGTATAAATATTTTCTAACTAGAGAGTACATATAAATGATTGTACTTTTAAATAAATAGAGTAGGAATTTCGCTTGAGCTTAACTCCACTATGTCTCGACAAATACAAACAATACATGTCACTTTCCAAGTGACATTTATTCCCTGTACGTCGTTATGACATTTAATTAGGTATAAAAATGCCACGTGTAGGCGCATTAGATAATCTATCATCACATTTCGTATCGTGGATATCGTTCGAGGCGACTGTGAAGTGCTAGAAAGGTCTGACGGCTTTCGATAGATGGTGAAATATCCATATCCTTAACGCCGGGCGTAGATAAGTAGATCCGGACGAGGAGTAGCGTCAACGGTACGAGACGTCCGGTAATTCGATCGCCAATCCACCTTTTAATTATGGTGATTGCGATAAATTTTTACAACTGGAGACACACATGCCCGTCTACTACTGGTATATTAGAATTTAATAAATAAATTAGAATATTTTTTTATTCAATATAGATTACATGTAATTCTTACTGAAAGTCATTTTTTTGCTTTACCACGCTGGTGAACTTTTTATCTTAGGAACCTTCAAGAAACGTGCTTACTGTTTTATAAAAAGATGGCAAATCACTTTTAATTCCTCTGGTGTTGCAGTTGTTCAAGGTCTGCAGTCAAAGCTTTTTTTTTCTAGAAGTGAGGGCAAACGTGTAGGTACGTGGCTGACATGCTGGAAAGTGTCCACCGCCGCCCACTAGCAACTACAATACTAGGAGCATTGCGGGGGCATTTAAAAAGGAGTAAGCTTATGCCTTAAAGGTTCCTAAGTCGTATCGGTCCGGATGACCAGTGGTAAACGTTTCCACAAAAAAGTCAGAGGAAGAAAACTCTTAGTAAAAAAGAAACTTCTAGTAGAAACAAACAACCAACCGTAAGCCGTATGTTCGTTTGAACCATCTTCTATAAAAAATGCGTAGTAGCCGTTTGTAACATGCACGTTTTAGTAGTCTCTTTTCTTCTTTCTTTCTTTCAAATAACAAATTTAGTGGTGCCGGGATCGACCTCGGTTTGTTCGCGATTTGTACTAATTTTTAAAGTGAGTTCTTATCTCCTGATTTTCTATGGCTGTCGAGTAATAAGTGTAATAATATGTTGATATTGCAGTGTCTCGCTAGGCAAATATTTAAATAAAGTAAACTTATCCATTTATCCCGGTAAATAACAAAGTTGTGGAACAAAGTTGTGTATTATTATCTACATATAAGCCTGAATTTTTCCACAAATACATTTGAATACACGGCACGGGGGATAGCTAGTTGGATAAATAAAAATGGATTCTTGCACTGTCAAAACTTTGTGAAGTGTACGTGTTTAAAATATAGTGAATAGCGACTTCATATTTGGGTAGTGCATAATATTATAACTGTGCCGAATTCAAAAATATATAATACATGAAACAGAACTTGGACGTCTGCAACAGATATAGGTACAAACAGCAAGCAAGACCCTGGCGATACCCGAAAATTTATTACGACAATCTTTATTGTGGAATTTGCGACAGTTAGTGACTAAAGAAAAAAAAGTGACTAAATCCTGATTCTAGCCTTAATTTAACCTAGCAGTCGCCCCTCGAAAACACTATAGTATTGTCTGGGTTGTGGAGACGCATTACCGATTTTAAGCTTTAGTGACTAAATGGTGACAGTTATATTATTATAGGTACCGCTTTTGAAACGTATTGCTCCAGCGAAACTGCAGTTATTTATATTATGCCTTACGGAGGATCCTATATTATATCATTGAATATCTTTAGTACTTAGTAAAAATCGTCAGTAAGACATATTTATTTATTTTAATTCTATATTTAATTTTATGTAAATATTTATGCATTAATTTTATCGCGTATTGGTGCGTAATATTTACTATCCCATATCGCCCCGTGGGTGTGAACCTGGGGGTGATGGGTAATAATCGTCTTCCGAAATAACAAATGTGACTCTACTGTTAGAGCCTATTAAAGTTCTTTGCTGAACATAGGCCTCCCCCATAGATTTACCATCGTTGGCATGATTACTATACCAGCTAAATATCCCGAAACTGAGGTTAGTTGGTGCCAGAGGCTGTTTTAAACGTGCCGCAGCCAAAATATGGAATGATTTACCACCGCCAGTTCGATCATCGTTAAAGCACTCGCTGCCAACGTGACGTGAAAAATGTCGCGACTAGCTGCTCCACAGGCAGTCACTGGCACTAACTGACTACAAGTTTGTTTAATAAAAGGCCCTTTCAAAAACTACATACATGTTTAGGTTTTATTTTACTGTACAAAAGTTTAGATTTTATTATAATTTTAAGATAAGATACTACCTAATACTATATGCAGACTACCATGCATGTATGTTTAGGCTATGGCAGAATACCAGGGTCTGTGGGTCTCCTACATTCACTGAGCCATAGACCATTTTGTCGCCAACTAGCATAATAAGATTTGTTGATGAATTTATAATTTTTTGAGACAAATAAAGACTTTTATTATTATTATGGGGTATTAGTAGTGTATTCTCATCTGGTTGGGCTGAATAAATATATAAAAGAAAATGATAAATACACATAAATATAGTATATTTCGTATACTAGCCTGTTTGCTGTTCTTTCTGAGCTAGCGGGCTAGCATAAATAAATAAGTAATACATAAATAAATAAAAGCCCAACCAGATGGAAGCCCTCGGCAGGGGAGACCAAACGACCGAGGGTTAGGGGGAAAGGGAAAGAAACCGGCGGACGATGCGGGCGGTATCGAGGAGCACCGCCTTCTGCATTTGAGCCCGGAGCGGTCCGTCACGGAGTCCCAGCCGCCTCAGATGACCCGAGAGGCTGATTGGGATTAGCCCGTTTGCAGAAACGACTACAGGAATAATTTCAGTAGGCAGACCACCCCACATGTCGGTCAAATCGTGAGCCAGGTCCAGATATTTTGTTCGCTTATCTGTTTCGGCTTTCACGAGGTTCTCGTCATACGGAATGGTAATGTCAACCAAAAATATCCTTGACTGTGCCCGGTCCATCAGCACAATATCAGGCTTATTCGCAAAAATAGTCCTGTCTGTGATGATGGCCCGGTCCCAGTAGAGCCGGGCGCGGTCATTTTCGAGCACGGCTTCCGACAAGTCCTTTCAATACGGCAATTTCCGGTCCACGAGACCGTATTTCAGGGCGAGCTCCTGGTGAAGAATTCTGGCTACTAGGTTGTGCCTGTGCAAGTACTCGGAGTTAGAAAGCACCGAACAACCGGAGATGACATGCCTAAGTGACTCACCGGGATGGCGACAAGCTCGACAGATGTCGACGGTGCCATCCTTTAGGATGTATCTCCGATAGTTGTTGGTCTTAATAACCTGATCCTGTATTGCAAAGACAAAACCCTTGGTTTCCCCGAAGAGGTCACCAAAGCGTAGCCAGTGGAGGGAGGCTACTGTGTCTACGAAAGGCTCATGTAGAGCCTTGTGGAACCTCCCGTGGAGCTCCTTCTTCTTCCATACGGTCTCCCGGTCGGAAATGCTCTGCACTGCCGGATCTTGCCATTGCTCGTTGGCTAAGGATAGAGGGGTAAGTCCTTTATCACAAAAAATGACGTCGTCCTCCAATCTCGCCAAGAAGTAATTACGGAGGCTGCACACTTCGCGATTATGCATGGTGAGCGCGCTCAAAAAGCCACGCCCACCATGCATTACCGACGATCTCGGAAGATGCATCCTATGGGACATCATAGTAGTGCGGACTTTTCTATCCAGGGCGTTAAGTTCAGTCTGAGTCCACCTGTGTATGCCAAAGGTATACATGAGGACAGGCATGACCCAACCGTTATATGCGTGTGTCTTATTCACACCGGACAAAAGGCTGTTAAGCACTTTGGTCAAGCGTGCATAAAACACGTCGCAAACTGACTGTTTCATACCAGCCTCATCGATACCGATGTTCTGTGACATACCCAGGTATCGGTATGTTTCAGCCTTGGAAAGGGTCCTTTAGTTGATGAGCATAGATGAGTCTATGCTCTCAGAGTTAGCAACCCTTTCCCTTTCAACATGGAGGACCGCACACTTATCCGTCCACAGCTCCATTCCAATAGAATTGCTAAATTCACAAGTGATGTTTAGCAATTCCACAAGATGGGAGCGACTGGAGGCGAATAACTTGAGGTCATCCATATAGAAAAGGTGGGTCACTTTTGTACCTCCTTTCCGAAGCTGAAAACCCCTCCCGGAGCCCTCCAGTAAAGTACTGAGAGGGTTCAAAGAGAGGCAGAACCATATTGGACTCAGACAATCAGCCTGGAAGATACCCCTTCTTATCCTTATGTGGCTTTCCGCAGCCATTATCCGCTCGTCCAGATGACAAAGGATAGTGCTCCACTGCCCCATACACTGCTCGAGGAAGTCTCGAACTGTACAGTTAATCTTGTACAGCTCGAGGACCCTCTTTACCCATGTATGGGGCACCGAGTCGAATGCCTTTCTGTAGTCTGAGAAGTTCTGAAGGTTGCGTTTTACCACTTTGCCAATGACCGCGTCAATGAGAAGTGGTTCCTTGGTTCCACGACCGCCACCTCGATATCCATTTTGAGCGCGCGACATCACCTGATTTGAGTCCAGGTGACAAGTGATTCTCGCGCTCAAAATGGATGTTAGTGTCTTGTATATGGTAGGTAGACACGTGATGGGGCGGTATTTGCTCGGGTCTGTGGTATCCTGGTCTTTAGGAACCAAATGAGTGATCCCAGTAGTGAAGAGGCTCGAGAGCGACTTCCGGTTGAGAGCCTCTTGGAACTGTTGGGCGAGCACAGTGTGACACACCACAAACCCCTTCATCTAGTAGTGGAGCAGCCCGTCGAGTCCATGACTTTTCCAGTTCGGGGCCCTACGGACCGCCTCAGCTACGTCATCCGGCGTTGTAATGACGGGGTCCATGGGCGTTATACTCGCACACTGACTCGCCACAACTTCCGTCCAAGGGCCCTCGCTGTAGTTCACGGGCTCTGACCACAGGCTGCGCCAGAATGTTACAGTGTCGGCCTGATTCGGTGCTGGGCCCGTTTCACTTACCATTGGTCGCTCCAATGATTCATAGAGCCTCTTCTGATCACTCTGGAAGAGACGATTCTGGTTGAACCGAGTCGAACTCTCGGTATATCGCCGAATCCGCTTTCCCCAAGCAGCGATTCTCTGTTTCAGATCATCTATGCGCTCCGTCAGTTTTTGCATTATATCCGGCTGGGACAAACTGACATTTGTCCCAGCAAACGCCATCCTGACGGTGCGCATAATTATTGGCCTGTTATTGCCTGATCTGAAGCTTATCAATCTGCTGATGAGAGCTCTAGCCTTTGCGATACGCTCCTCAATTCTTCTTCTCCATGCTGGGATAGCGCTACTTTGGCCAGTAGCGCGTTCAGCCGTGGAAACCTTGGCGCCTATGATACGGCAAACTGCCAGCGCGGCGCCAAAAAGAGTCCGTATCGCAAAGGTCCCGGCTGGCTTCCAAGTAGGTCACCAGCATTGAGTTGGTTGTGTGTGTTGGTTGAGAGCCCTCACGACAGCTCGATTCCGCTTGCTTAGGGCTATGCGGGGAAGTCGCGGTCGATTTTCGAGAGGCGTACTGCGCGTTTCCACAATCGCCTCTTCCAATGTACTCCTCATTTGATCTGTTTCTAGTTCCTGGGCGAATTTTCCATCATCATTTGAATCAGTCACCACTGGGGTATTCAGGGTATACACGTGTGCGGGTAGTTCTGCATCTTGTAGCACCGCATACTCAGCTGTAGCATTTTCATTTAATGAGGGAACAGCCTCACGTCGTAGCCGTTCAAGTTCGGCGCCATCAAATATATTTGAGCGCAAGATATACCGAACTCGATCTGCCAGGTTTTGCTCGGTGACGGTTACAGATGGCTCCAGCTCAGCAAAAAGTCGATGCATCCTTGCTCGATACGTAAAACCTCCAATTTCTCCCCTTTTCGCCCTATAATACGCCCGCAATGCGTTGCTGTTCATCGAGATTGTCCAACGCATGCGACGTATTCCACCAGTGGCAGGTGCCGATTGCTATGCCCGCGAAGACCCTGCCGTCACCAAGCCCGCTGGTGGGGATGATGGATGCGAGGGGCTACTAGGTGGTCGAGCAGCACCTCGCGCTCGGCTGGTGGTTCACATGCTGTCGCGTCCAGCGCCAGCTCCAGACGCGCCCCGGCGACCCCGATACTTTGCGCGTTCAATCGAATTCCATCATCCATTTTAATGGGCGTCATTCAACGGGAGACGCCCAGACCCGGCACCGTTTCATGGTGAGGCCATGTGCACAAGCGGGCCTTTGCACCTTCAACTTACGTCGAGGCACGGCGCTAACACCTCTTGGCAGGGTGCTGACTGACTGCGCTCACGTAGTGGTTTTGTCACGTAACCGTTACGTCAGCGGGCGATGTTGTCGTCACTTCCCTACGCCTTTTTATTATTATTATTATTACTTGGCAAGCGGGCTAGCAACAGCAGTCTTTTTATTTTTAGTCATTATTAGGAAGACCTCGCTGCCTATCTCCTGATTTGCGTCCCTCTGTCGCCTCTTGCGGTACCCGCGGGAAGATATGGGGTAGTGGATATTCTTAGACCGCTAGCAAATTAAAAACTGTGGTTGGTAGCACACCTGCCAAGCGTGGTAGCTAACTAATATACTGGCTATATCACGCTTAACAGACGATCTAAAGGAAGGCCAATGTTCAGTAGTGGACATTGTAGTGAATGAAAGAATTATGTATGAACGATCGTTATAAAATTTAATTAGGAATTATTTTTAAACTGAACGACATAAGTGTGAAAATATAAAATAATGCTCACTTTTATTACAAATTAGGAAAAAAAGTATGAGAAAATATATTTGGATTGGATTATGATTGACAATACGCCCGACGACTGTTGTAAAATATTTCATAAACATATAAGGCTAATTTAAATATATGCTATAATGCTGTTGAAGTTACATAAAAAATACTAGTAATATTAATAATAAAACTAAGAAAAATTAATATTTTGAATATGAATCAAAGATTTGTAGTATTGATCATTTTACAAAGACTAAAAATTAGTTTATATGTAAAATGGCTGGCTGAAACAAAGTGTTATTCCTAAGAAACAAAAAATATGCGTGCGGTACGACATCGTCGTGTCGTGTCGTGGAAAACTACAACGTTTATCGCCGAGATTGCCGACATTATGCCGTATGACGATACTTTATGCATCTACTTAATAATAGCAGGAGAACACCTCTAGTGCTATATTTCGTGATCTATTACGAGTAACTTTATAATACCGTCGTATCGACACGTGCACATGTGTTTTGGTCCTGTAGTGCCGTGTATCGTTTCACAATACGATATCGTCGTGTCGTCAATCAAGATAAACATAGTAGTGTTCCACAACGCGATTACTATTGGCATTATTATTATTTGATATGCAATTAATATGCAATATTATTATTATTGGCAGGACTTAACGTCGTGCCATGCACATGTGTCTTGAACCTTTGCCTAGTGAGTTTTCCCTAAAATCACTTTGTTTGTCCGACTTGACATTAGTATTATAATGAAAATTTTATTGTTAATGTGTTTAATAAATGTGCATCATCAAAGACACACATATTTAAAAGAGACGAGAACAGGAGTTTAAACACAACAGGCAAAGATATCAGCCGTTATACTTTTAAGGAGAAGGCCAAGGATCCTCATTTCTGAGTTATGGAGTAAGTTGCGCAATCCAAGTGCGTGATGGCGGATTTCACATGTCCTCGAAATATTTTTTTATTTTACTAGCTTGCCAGGTTATTCTGCCCTTTTCGACGACCCTGTCATGTCCTATTAAAAATCCTTAAATTCACAAAATAAAATTTGGGTCACTCATGGAAAAAAACTATCCTATCTCTCAATTTGGACCAAACTAGTTAGTTAAGTAGTATAGGAGTCCATCGCGGACAAACAACGTGACACGTAATTTATATATATATATATATATATATATATATATATATATATATATATATATCGGGATTTCTCTGTCATGTAGGTTTGCAAAGATATTTTCCTTTACCACACAACAACGTGGTGAATAAGCACCTAAAATTACAATTAACAATTTCATTCGCGCAGTACGCGTACGCGTACTGTAAAACTTATATCAAGCTCTTAGCTTTAAAAGATACGTAATAAGTATTAATGAAATACATTCATTTAAAAATAATGAACTTAAATAATAGTATTAAATCAATACATTCAACAATTTTTAAATTGATGTACAGCCCGCCTGATGGTAAGTGGCTCCTTCAGCTCATTGACTGCAGTCACCTTCAAACAAAGAAGGCTACGTCGTAAGGTGTCACTTCTGAGGAATAAGATGGAATGCCTCAAAGCTTGTATTTATGCTGGCTCTTTATAGCCTTCAGACCAGAACACAGCAGTGCAAACACTGCTATTTGGCGACAGAAATAACAATCTGCTTACACCTTAAGCCGTGGTAGATCAGATCTGTAAAGGTGAATGGCAGATTTCGTACCGCATACTTTTTTTGTTGTTTTGTTATAGAATTTGTACCACATATTAAGGCAACTAAGTTATTTACTTTCCTGTTAGTGTACTATTTTTAGAACTTGGGATTAATTAATAATATCAATAAAAAGATTTTAATAAAAAAACGTAATATAATCGTAAACTGAACGCAGTTGTTTTTAGAAGTTGCCACATGTAAAATAGCACAGATATCGAAATGATAATTAATTATTTAGAAATAGAAATAACACTACATATAATTAAACACATAATTAAAAAAACATATATTATACCTAAGAATGCATAATTGTTGCATAAATCATAATGGTTAACGATTTAATGATAGGAATGTTTTCGTCATCAATATTTTTTTTGTTCATATGGCAATTATTTATTGACAGGTAAAGACAATCTGTCTTTCAGTTAAATTCAGTTCAGTTCTTTGCTGTTGTTTTGGATTGTAGTTTGTGACTACATCTGAGCAATTTAGCGAATTATCTGGCTGTTTTTACGTTGAGTTGAGCATATGCTCCTCCGTACTCTATCTCTTGATAGTAGTTTCGCGAAAGGACGCTATATTAACTGTGTTGTGTGTGTACGTGCTATAATTAAAATGTCGAGTTTGCAATGTGTTAATTGCAACGTTCGCTTGTCCCGAATAAGAAGGCACGTTTTATCCGATGAGAGTGAAGATGTCGTCAATACTATTCGACTGTGGACATATCCTAGAGACGTAAGTAGTTTACGAATAACATTCCACATATGAGTGGGCTAGTGACGAACTCTGTAATGAGTTTTACGTGTTGAAAAGTAGTCCTGATCATTTAAACCACACCATACCACACTAAATATGTATATAATATTCTAAAAACTAAAAAATAAGGTTATGTGTATGCATACAATTTGTTATTTACATGTATCTTGGTTCTCCTTAGTGTTAGAATAGGTATTAGTCTGATAGTATGACCACTGAAAAGGAGAGGAAAGTATATAATGTTGAACAGTACTCCAAATAATTTCATTATTTCCAGATAATACCTGCTGACCATATTTGTCATCCATGCTGGCAGCTAGCTACTCATTCAATTTCATCTAATAATATTCCGAGAAGACGAGTTGGCCATCAAAAAGTATGTGTTGTATGCGGACGATCCATACTTAGAATTAGTCGACGTAGGATTTTGATTGAAGGGGCCAATGAAGAAGAACAAAGAATGGCTAATACAGTTTCTACTTGGATCCAACCACGAGAGGTATACCTACTATAATTATTATTAAATATTTTTATTTCATTTAAACTAAAAAATAAACTAACTAAGAAATAAAATAATATTAATTATTTCCCACTATTATCATGCATGTTTGAGTGAAAGTTTTTATTTATTTATATTTTTGTTTTAGCTTTGTTCTGAAGATGAAGCTTGTGTGCCATGTTGGCTAAGAGCTAGAAGAACGAGGATCGGTCCACCAGTTGAAGACATTCAACCCCCTTCACCCGATCATGTGGATGGTGATTATTCTGTTTTAATGTGTGCTGTATGTGGACGGAGTCTGTCCACCACAACATCAGATGAAGAGTGGAATTCCGACAATATTGCCCGTTTGTTGGAGCATCAGCAGGTATATATGAGATAATATATTTACAGTAACTAGCTTATAAACACTTGCCATGCAAAGGGCTTTACACTTAAATGTTGCTAACCCTGGGATACTCATGAGGTTGGTTCTACTAACAACAAAGAGCCCTTCTCCTTTACTCCAATGAGCAATAAACTTATTCACTCATAGAAACACAACATAGCTATTTGGTAAAGGTTTTCTGTAAGGTGAAGGAAACCAATTATTATCCATACATATAGTATCTCAAGAACCATTCTCCAGCTTGGGTTGCCCAAATTCAATCAGAAATCTCACTGTACCCTACATCTTTCTTGTTTGTGTTTCTTTTATGCTTGAACATGTTGGCGACAACTTATGTCTATTGAACTTAGTGTTTAATTTGTATTTCATATATAATAGTATTGACTCTTTTGATATCAATGGCCATCTCATGAAATTAATTATTTACAGATGTCATCCATGAATGAAGTTTGTGGAATTTGCTGGGACCAAGCTCGAGATTTGAGCTTACATGTTCCAGAAGAACCACAAGAAAGACCCCAGCATATTGTGTTGCCCAACATAAGAAGAGCGGCTGAAACACCCAAGCATTGCATTTTCCAAGAATGCATGGAACCAGAGCGAAATGTTGTGCCTGAAGAAACCAGGCGAGAAGTATTAATTAGGTATCAATATTTTATACCAAGAGGTGCTCGTATTTGTTCTCTGCATAGACAGGAGGCAAATTATGAAAATCTGTATTCTGCTGAATACAGCCTTAATTACTTTACTTCCATACAAATAGAAGAGATTATTTTTATATTAATGGAAGGACTTCATAACATTTCTTATGAAAATATTCAAAACTACCCTGATAACCAAGTGCAGTACTTTATAGGCATAAGTAAACAAGAACATCAACAAATATTAGAAGCAACACCTAGGCTGAGGAATATGCATCGGGGTAGTTTTGCATTAACAGCCTTATTGTGCAAGTTAAGGACTGGAGATTCAGGAGACAGATTGTCGTGCTTATTTCAAGTACCAAGAAGGACCATAGAAACATTAATGTCTGTAGCAAGAAATATCTTGTTAACAGACTATGTTCCACAATTTCTTGGATTTTCTCATTTAAGAAGAGAGCAGGTGGCAGCAAAAACTACCAACATTGCCAATCACATTTTTGGTGAGCCTGATGCGCCAGCTGAACAAAAACCTGCAATTACAATAGCCGATGCAACATATATATATACACAAAAAAGCAGTAATTACTTGTTCCAAAAAGACACATATTCCCTACATAAATATAGGAACTTAATAAAGCCTTTTATCCTCTGTACCTCTGATGGATATATCATAGATGTACGTGGACCATATAGTGCCACTACAAATGATGCGACCATAATGAATGATTTATTAAACGAAACGGAATTCAATAATTTTTATAGAGAAAATGATGTTTTTATTGTAGATAGAGGATTTCGTGACTGCATGGATAGTCTGCATGAGAAAGGATATATAGGCCATATGCCTGAAATTAAAGAAGACGGCCAATCACAGCTATCCACTCTTGAAGCCAACAGATCACGTTGTGTAACTATAAACAGGTGGGTAGTAGAAGCTTTGAATGGCCGTTTTAAAAGGGACTTCAAAATATTCCGCCATGAATATTTTAACCGTGGTTGTCGCAATCTAATGACAGATTTTAAAATAGCAGCTGCTCTGCTAAATGCGTTTACTCCACCATTCACAGAAAATATACATGCAGAGCAGTTTGTTTCAATTATATATGAGCGCCTGTTTTTAACCAACACTATAGCCGAGTTAGTTAGGGAACATAATTTAAACAGGCGCGGTTCCTGGTTTGTACCCATAGATGCGACAACCCTATCTTTTCCGCGGCTATCCATGGAGGAATTGATACTATTTGCATGTGGTGTATACCAAATTCGCCAGGCTCGTTCATATGTAGGTGAGCATTTCCGCTTTCATGGAATATACACATTAGAGGTATCCCGAGAGAGAATACGTGGCTTAGAGGGAACAAACCCAATGTTGCTTCGTGCTAAAATAAAGTCCCGCCATTCTTCTGCTAAAACTTATTTTGTATTTATAGTTGCAGAAACAAACATGAATGGTCGGGACGCAATCAGGAGTTATTGTTGTAATTGTATTGTAGGTTTAAGAACCGTGGGATGCTGCTCACATGTGATGAGCATTATTTGGTACCTTAGTTATGCTCGCCATGAGGGTATTACCCGACCTGCCCCCTTCTTAGATGAAGTAATATTAAGAATAAATTGAATTTAAGTACAATAAAATAAATGTACTTGCAAAAACAAAGCATTGTTTCATTTACCTACACTCAAAACCCTACCAGAACTTCATCATTATCAAACTTTTGTTCTATCAAACAGTCCGCTGCTAGCTATAGGTATCCCCTAAAGCACCCCACTGAGTATGTAGGTACGATCCTCATCTCAAACTACCTACTTATTGGTAAGTAAAACACTACAAAGATAGCGACAAGCAATCTAGAACATTTACTTTATAACCAAAACAATGTTTATGTGCCTATATGTAACAATTTACATTGATACACTAGTACATAACCTTAAAAAATAAAATTGGTTATAACTTTTACGTCCCAAGTTTTAAAAATCTAAGAATTTAAAAAGTGCTTGTCTATCCTACTAACTACCAATTAAAACAAAAAATATCCCAAAACACGAAATTTTTTAGGTGTACGAAATTCTCATACAAGCCTGCCGTTCGCCTTTACAGCGAGCCAGAACGCGAGTAACCTGGTTCAATCCCCGCAGGCACTAATGAAATTGTTGATTGCAATTTTAAGTGCTGATTTACCACATGCTCGGCGGTGAAGGAAAACATTGTGAGGAAACCTGCATGTCTGAGGAATAAGAAAAAAAATTATTTCGAAGACATGTGAAGTTCGCCAACACGCATTGGGGCAGCGCGGCGGACACTTCCGTGCCCTAAAACCCTCTCAGAAATGGGGGGAGGCCTGTGCCCTGCTATGGGACGTATATAGGCTGTAACTTTTTTTTACTTTTACACCTTATTACCTAATAAACGTAAGGCGCTCAAGTGAGTCATGGATTTTATAAAATGGGGGACAATGAGGGCGAAACATTTGAGCCGTCTAATTGTTATTTGATGCGTGCTTACACGGTTGGTACCGTGGTTAGTTACGTCAGGTCCCCTTACACAATGTTGGCTGTCACTAAGGTGCACATTCATTGGGATACATATGGATCAAATTTAGTGCAGTAAATTTTTATGAATCAATATTTGAAATTATGACAATCTAAATAAATAAAAACTTTAATTATCCGGTTTTTATTTGCTTGCTTACTAGTTGCTTTGATCAATGTTTGAATTTGCATTTAGTGGTACAAAAAGAACTTATTGTTAAATCAAAATTTTTTCAAATAGGAAAATCAATAAAAAATGGACGCAAACACAAAATCACAAATCTTACTAAGTATTTAGGAACGTTACAGGGTCCTATTTCAGTCCTATTTTTTAGGGACAGTAACAAAGCTGACAGTCAGTTCGGTTACTTTCGTGGTCAGCCTAAACGTTATCATGAACACGGTAACCAAACTGAAGTAACGTTTTGCGGTCCTCGTATGTAATAATGTTTAAAAAAAGAAAACAGTGAGTATAAAAGCACTGTAATAGTTTATATTTCATCTTTAGATTATAATGCATGACTCTAAATATTATAATACATACATACATATTAAAAATCACTTTAAATTCGATAACTTAACTTGACAAAAATATTTAAGTAACTCCTGCTTAACACAGCACTCTCGTCTTTTCGGACTATCATAACTGAATGCTGTTTTTAAAAATGGCATTTTAATGATTGACTGTTTGTTTTGCCATTACATGTCAGTTTACCCGAAATTACGGCCAGATATTTAAAATTATTTCTAAATATTTTTTAAATTATAACTGTCGTGTGATTTCATAGAAAAAAGGAAAGTACTTTCAAGATTTTGTTACCAAAATGGTCATGGGACAAGTAAATAAGTGGTCATTCACTGTAAAACAAAACTCTTTTTAATTAATCGATTGCATGTATAGCCATCGTTGGGAGCACTATGCTCGAAGTTGTTGACGAGTACGTTTACCTGGGACAAATAGTCCGACTAGGTAAGTCCAACTTCGACCGAGAGGTCAATCGACGGATTCAACTCGGCTGGGCAGCGTTCGGGAAATTACGACATATCTTTTCGTCAGGTATACCTCAATCTCTAAAAACTAGATTGTACAACCAGTGCGTGTTGCCAGTGATGACTTATGGATCTGAGACGTGGTCCTTCACTGCTGGCCGTATGAGGACGCTTAAGGTCGCTCAGCGAGCTATGGAGAGGGCTATGCTCGGAGTTTCTCTGCGTGATAGACTCAGAAATGAGGATATCCGCAGTAAAACCAGAGTGACCGACATAGCCCAACGGATTAGTAAGCTGAAGTGGCAATGGGCCGGCCATATAGCTCGAAGAACCGATAACCGATGGGGAAGAAAGGTTCTCGAGTGGCAGCCTCGTACCGGTAGGCGTAGTGTAGGGCGACCCCCCACTAGATGGAGTGACGACCTGGTAAGACATGCAGGAAGTCGATGGATGCAGGTGGCTCAGGACCGTGCTTTGTGGCATTACTTGGGGGAGGCCTATGTTCAGCAGTGGACTTGTGAAGGGCTGTAATGATGATGATGACGAAATATGTACAAGATTGTTGACTATTTGACGCAAGACTTGAATAGAGTTGATGTTTATAATTATTATATAGTAAATAGGTATATTTACGAAAAAAAGGGAAATGATGAAATAAAATCTAAATTTAGTATTTTAATATAAGTAAATACTCAAATCTGGAGATGGGCGGTAGCTTCTTTCTAGTACCAACTAGAAAAATAAGAACCAGCTGCCAAACCGCTTGCCAAGCGTGGCAAGTATAAGAAATATTCAACTGGTATATTTGATAGGAGTAAGAATAACGGTAAATATTCGTAATATAATCGTATATCAAGTTAAAATATTAACTCTATTCTATGACAACCTCTTTTCATTGCAAAACGGTTTTTAAGCAGATTTTCTTCTTCCGAATATATGTACATAAGAATACGCCAATTGACGCATTTACTAAAAGGTCCATATATACTGTGATGGACAGGTTAGGTCATCAGCGCAGATTTTTGGTAGATTGTCCGCCACCAAACGTTTGCTAGAACCTCATTTGTCAGTTACAATGCACAGCGTTTAGGCATATACCAAATACCCAGGAATCACTGTCTCATTTGGTAATACATTCAATGTTTTACTTCTTCTATATTTATACTATCCCGAGATTTGTAAATGAATTGGGAACATTATGCGTGACGTCACTTAATAGCACAGACGACCGCGTCGAACAGTCTGGCGGGGTAAAGCGCATATGCATTGCACCTTGAACGTCATTTAGAACATTTTTAAACGCGTCGCTGTCTGCAGTCTGCACTCAGCACTGTTTGTAGATAGTCTATGAGTTTAGCGGACGTCATTCCGCGTTACGGATGTGCGGAATTTATAGCGCGCCCTTCACGCTGTAATAACTCATTCGTCATGTTTTAGTCTGACTTCGTTTCATCATGCTGTAACTGTTATAGTTTTAATATGACCCCCATATTTGTTTAAATACTATTAAATATGTGTTTGCACGTGGAGAATGTTTCAAATGTGAAACATGGAATTCATAATTTACATTTATAACTCTGAGTAGTAGGGGAGCCCATGATGCTAAGTGGGGATTTACTCGAGCGTCGTGGGGACCTGTTAAATGTTGTAGATTAGTTAGTTGGAGAAAAAAGTTATGTAATGTTTCCCTTTCCAGTGGTGGGGAAAACGTCTACAGATTTTCAAAAATGTAAAAACTACTACAAACTACTACGGATGTTCAAAAATTTATTCCAGCGCGTCACATATTCAAAGGGGATGTTAAGTGAACACTATAAATGCTCCCATTCAAAAGACTAACGATTCGGAATTTACGCAAGCTCGTAGCGATTTTTAAAAATGCGAATAACATCGCCATAATGAAATACTCGTGTGCGTCAGATTATTATACGGAAGGTTCACCTTGAGCTTCCAGTTATGGTAGCTCAAAATCTGAGGATTATTTTTAGGGGTATTAACAATCTGACTGCTAGAAATAATTTTTTTATGAACTTTTTTTCTCAATAACCATAAAATGTGACTGTAAATGGGTGAGATGGCATGAGAGAGTCGGAAATAGGAAAAAAGTGAAAGGGAGAGAGAGGTGCGGAGTGGACTATACATGCTTTACTCCAGCTGCACGCTCTCATCTTCATAGACGATTTTTAGTATATCGACTCGATTTTGAAAATCGGCAGATTATGTTTTTTTTTGTTATTTTTACATTATATCCTTCGAAATAAAAAAGAGGCGCTACATAAGTAACTTTTGTGAAAATACCATAATATTATCAGGCAAAGTGTATGCCTTTAGTCTCAATTTTGACAGCATTACACTGCAGAATATTGGCTTTTTTTTAAAAGCACTTCGTGACATGAAATTGGAAGAGCTGGTCAGTAGGGTTGATGAGTGCAGAGTCCATTTCCCCCTACAGTAGGGCTGTTATTCATCGCTAGTCTAAAGGAATGTTTTACGTGGTAAAGCCACGTTGCAGCTATATTATAGTTAACCACGCTCTTACGGAATACTAGCGTAAAATAGAAGCTTAATGCTGCTGTGTTTCGCAGGGTGAGTGTAGAGAAACAGAGACTATTTTCACTGGAAACGGGACATTCCATCGTAGTTCTCCGGGGTGACTACAGATTCGGCCACTACATCAACTTACCATCTGTGAACTGTGTGTTCGTTTGTCAACCCAATTCTACAAAAAGGATATCTTGTAGCATATTTGAATATCGAAATCGTTCGGGGCGTCGTCGTTCCTTAACTAGTGGGTTTTACCGCGTGCAAACGAAAAGTTCATATTTAACACAAATTTGTATTAACGTAAAAAATAAGATATAATGAAAACTTTCATATATGTTTGTCATTAACGAAATTCATTGTAAGTAACGTTTTAAGCTTACGTGTCGAGTGGCTAGACGGCGCAGGTTAGCCTTAACCTTGAACCAGCCGTCTAACCCCACCCACTGCCTCTTATCAGAGCACCCATTACATCCCCCTAAACCCTTCTTCCCGACTCGCCCTAGACTCGATAAATAAGCCCAGTAATCCTGTTAAATAGCGCAATATTGGACTTTGAATACATAGTTCTCATAGTTATAGTCGAAAGAAGCAAACAATGAATTACCTAAGTAAAAAAATTATTACGATTAATTTTATTATAGTTTTTATAATATAACAAGAATAAATGCAATCAGCAATTCTTAATGAGCCCCATGTACCTATATCTATATGCGTAGTCTTCTTAGACTTATAAATTCATGGAGTATAAGTATAATAAATAAATAGCTCAATACATACGTCTCATTGCTAGGCATATGTTTTTCATTTATGGTAGTGTGATTAGTCCACTGCACTGCTCCAATTAGTGACTGCAGACTTTAAATATCTTCGAAATATTGTTTTAATAATATTAATAATAATAATTTCTGGGGGACGAGGCTGCTCGCTTTCGTAGGAAATACTTGAAATCTGACTCCCTACACGCGTCCCCCGGGTATTGCTAAACGAGCAGCATCAATTCCAGGAGTAGGAGTAGTTACGTTGTACCAGTTCTGGCGCACTTGTAGAAAGGTTGTACCAGTTCTGGCGCACTGAGTCACAAGTACGACGTTCGTCGAATCACGATCCTAAAAAAAAAAAAAAAAAAAAAAAAAAAAAAAAAAAAAAAAAAAAAAAAAACGGTTTGGGCATGCTCTGATCACGAATCTGCGGTTCATTTTTGCGTAGGATGCACGGTTCCGGAGATGTGCAGATCAATTAACTCTTATCTAATTGATATCCGCTTCGAGCCTCCACCGTCATTAGCGCTCCATTGTTCTTATCTACTTATCTATTGTTCATTCAATACCGTCATTATCTATTCTTCCTCAGCGTGGTGATATTGTTATATACTCCTTTGTTCCTATCTACACTAATCTGAATCATTAATAAAACACATTACCCAATTTTGTTAAAATTTTTATTTATAAAATACAAAATCTTATTACTTATTATCTATAAAATAGGAGCGAAACATCTCATCCACTAAAATATCGTTGTACAATGTGTTCCCTGTAAATATACTCGTAAAACTATGCATTGAACATCCCTGAAACTTATATAGCAAATACATTAAGCAATATTCGCCACAAACTGAAGTCCACTCATTCTGAATCCTATCAACATTCCAGTTCCATCTTTTACAATTTCTTTTAAAAAACTCTAGATGATATCGTACAGGTGCCCGTCCGAATGAATCAAAATATTGACCGACGTCATTCGTATCGATATATAAAGCTACCCAATGTGACCCTGGTTTATCATCTGTATCCAAATTGCATATTATATACGTTGGTACGTGGGTGTATATGGGTAGTTTATTGGCAGCATAAACATTATTTTCTAGAGTGGGGTGAATCTTTTTCAGATGTTGTTGTACATCTAGTGTATCCATAATATTACTGCTATTAGTAGATTATTACAGTACCAATCTACTCAATGACTAATATAGGAATGATCAATTATAGTGATATCTAAATATTAAATTACATTCTTTGTGTTATACAAATCGTATTTGAGTCACCAATACACTGAACAAGACACGACAGGAAGGACGTAGGAATGTAGAGATAAGCAACAGAATGTAAGGTAAAAAGGCTTGTTGACGCATAAAGATACTATCAATTCTACTGCAGAAATTCTTTAGATTAGAATTATTACTCACTGGTACTATATAAGACCAAGCAACTGCAGTCATGGAGTTAGTGTATGGTCGTTTGACCGCAGTGGATCTATCAATACTACGTTTGTGTTACTTCAACGCATCAAAGGCCATGGATGTAAGTGTTTATTCTATTGACAAACTTACTTTTCTTTCTGTTATTTTCTTACGTGTGTATGATTTAGTGTTAACAAATTATATTTAAATATTATGTGTGTGTATATGGTTAAGCCGTGGTAGCTCAGATGGTTAGCGCAAAATGTAAAATTCACAGTACGCGACCCGGGTTCGATCCCCGCCGGCACCAATTAAATTGTTAATTACAATTTTAAGTGTTAATTTACCACGTGCTCAGCGGTGAAGGAAAACATCGTGAGGAATGCATGTCTGAGATAATTTCGAAGGCATGTGAAGTTTGCCAACACGCATTGAGGTATCGCAGCGAACATTTCCTAGCCCTAAAACCCTCTCAGAAATGAGAGGAGGCCTATGTTCAGCAGTGGACTTTAATAGGTTGTAACTTTAGCTTTTTTAACTTTTATGATTAAGTGTTACCAAATTGATATTAACATGATAACTGTGTTGTTGCAGAAATCATTGAGCTTCGATGAAAATACATATAAACAGTATTACTACTCGCCACTCTCCTCTCAAGAAGAGAGTGATGACATCGTCATGAATAATAACACATGCGATGGTGGAAAAAGAAAATCGCAATCGATTGATCATTTTTTTGAAGCTGAATCAAAAATAAAAAAGAGGAAGCTGTTATCATCAACCGTAGCATGAGCCGCTAGAGATGGTGTATCATACATTTCTACTAATTCTGACGATGGAGACCAAGCGACGCATCTCATCAAAATTGAAATGTACGATATGAAGAAGCTATCCAAGATTCCAACTACTGATCATTGGAAACATGCTTCCACGAGGATTAAATATTACGTAAAGACTAATAAGGATAGCATCTACGACAACACAAACGCCCTCGTATACAATATTACAAAGACAATAGCAGAAAGTGAAAAAGTTAAAAAATACTTTTTTAACAATGACAGTCATTAGCTGATCATTAGTGAATGTGATTCTGTTTACTTAAATTACTTCCGTGTACTCATTATATTCTATTTCTAATCCTTTGTTAGACTTAAATATCGGACATTATTTGAAATTTGGGTATCAGTTGGTCTACCAACACTGAACTGTTACTTACTCTGCTACCTAATTTCTTCTTTACTATAAGGATGGCAAACTTCAGTGAAGTGTGCACCAGTGCTTTCTTTTCCACAACCATGGAAGAGAATACGGAACTATTCAACAGCGAATTAAATCTGGAGTTGTCTAAAGTTTGTGATGAAATGGAGAAGGATCAACTGTTCGATTCATCGTATGATGATGATTTGTATAATCACTGTGCGATGGTTGAAACACAGTTTAAGTAAGTAAAATAAACATTCATTTCGATCATAATTTACACAATGTCTTGTACAGTTTTTAATAAATTTAAACATTTTAGTAGTCAACCACTACAACTTGGAAGAGGAACGAAGCGAACGAGCAGCAAAGAACCCGAGATCATCAAAAAACCAACAACGAAAGCAGAAGCGCCTACCTCTGCAGGGAACAGTATCAGTAACGATGATCAAGTGGAATGTCTAACGTGTCATATATTTATCAAGAAACGGTATTTAGCTAATCATTTTAAAAGTAATGTTCACAAAAATAATCTTTTAAATTTACATAATTCTTTATCAAACGTTAGTGTTATTGAATCTGCTTTTGGAAATAGGATTTTAACTTATAAAATCAAGAGTAGAGTAGATAGTTCGACATTGGTAAATTTTGAAACTCCTGAAATATTTTTAAATTCTATTAAAGATGATATTTTATTTTTAATACAAGAGTGTATTCATCAACACATAATTTTTAAAGTAAACTTCATATTGCATGCTGATTTTGTTCAACAAACTAAAGATATTCATGATACGTTCGATTTTCAAACGATTAACTATATTATTTGTCAAGGAGATGACTTAAATATTTTTTTTCATCTTTAAATGATACAATTACTACTAAAATTAGTGCATTTGAAAAAAAAGATAGTGGATGGAGTCTAAAAAACATAAAATCTATAGACATGAATGTTAATAAATTTAACCCCCTACGCGGTACTTCATACATAGATCTTCCTCGTGACATAAAATTAAAAAAGGCTGTTATAAATGTAAAAAGCAAGGATTATTTTTGTTTTAAATGGGCATTACTCTCGGCATTATATCCCGTAAACAAAGACGCGGATCGTGTATCATCGTACGTTAAACATGCAAATAAACTTAAATTTGATGGTATTTCCTTTCCAGTTAAAATTTCTGACATAGCAAAAGTAGAGAAATTAAATGATATTAGTATTAATGTTTTTGGGTTAGAATATAATAAAGAAAAACGATGTAATTCTATAGTAGGTCCATTATTTTTAACAAAGTGTCGTAAAGATAGACATATCAATTTATTATTTTTTTCCAAGGATACAAAAAATCATTATTGTTACATAAAAAATTTATCGCGGTTAGTTAGTAAGTAAAAAAGCATGTCTACTTCACTTTCCATCTAAGGAAAGTTTAAATAACCATGAACAATACGATTGTGCCCACATTTGTACAGAATTACCAAACAGTGAAACTTTAAAAAAAAAGAATTGGTTTGGTCAACCTATTTCAAATGATAAAATTAAATTTGATAGTTATGAAAAAAAGTTGAAGATACCATTCGTAGTTTATGCTGATTTTGAAGCATTTTTAAAACCAATAGAATCATGTTCTAACGATCCTTCCAAACCTTTCACACACAATATTCAGAAACATGAAGTACATAGTTTTGGTTATTATATAAAATGTTCATATGATGATAAATTATCAAAATATGTAACGTATTGCGGACCCAACTGTGCACAAGTGTTTATGGAAAGTTTATCTAACAATCTCAAAGAAATAAATAGAATTCAAAAATATCCTCCACTTCCGCTAACAAATGAAGACAAAAACCAAATTTCAAATGCAACCATTTGTCATATTTGTGAAACAGAGTTAGCAGAACATTTTTATGATTTTGATTGGTACACCGGTAGTTTTATAGGTGTTGCTCACGGATCATGTAGCTCGAAGTTCAGAAAACCTCGTTATATACCAATATTTTTACACAACCTTAGTCGCTATGATGCTCATTTTATTGTTCACGCGTTAAACTTTTGTGATGGTGAAGTCGAAGTTATCCCTCAAAATAAAGAAAAATATATATCCTTTTCCAAAAAATTAAAAATGAATAACCACGAAATTATATTATGATTCATAGATTCATTTAAGTTTTTATCATGTAAATTAGAAGAATTGGCCAAAAATCTCAGTAATGATCAATTTCAAGAATTACGTAGAAATTATCCTAATGATGAAGATTTCTTTCGTTTAAAACGGAAAGGCGTTTATCCATATGAACTTATGACTAATTATGATAGTTTAAGCCTAACATCGCTCCCCGAACAAAAATTTTTTTATAGCTCGCTCACAGATTCCCATATTTCAAATGATGATTACAATCATGCTAAAGATGTTTGGGAACACTTTGGGTGTTGTAATATGCTAGATTATTCAAACCTGTATTTAAAAACAGACGTTTTACTTTTAACCGATGTATTTGAAAACTTTAGAAAGTTATGTATTAATACTTATGATTTAGACCCTGCCCATTATTACACAGCACCCGGTTTAAGTTGGGATGCAATGTTAAAATATACAAAAATAGAATTAGAACTTTTAACAGATTATGAGAAAATTGCATTTATTAGATCAGGTATCAGGGGTGGTGTATCTCAATGTAGTAATCGTTATGCTAGAGCTAATAACAAATGTATGGGGGATTATGATGCAGGGAAACCAAATTCATATATCACATATTTTGATGCCAACAATTTATATGGTTGGGCTATGTCTCAATGTCTTCCTACTGGTGGATTCGAATGGGTAAATCCGAATACAGAATTTAATGTGTCTGAGACATCGAACTTAAGTTTTATTTTAGAAGTTGATTTGGAATATCCAGATGAACTTCATGATTTACATTCGGACTTTCCTTTATGCCCCGAAAACATTTGTGCAGGCAATATTAATGAAAATAAACTAGTCCCAAATTTAAATAATAAAGATAAATATGTAATTCATTACAGAAATTTAAAGCAGTGCATAGAAATGGGGGTTAAATTAACTAAAATTCATAGAGTTTTAAAATTTAAACAGTCTCGCTGGTTGAAGATGTACATAGATCTAAACACAAAATTAAGAACGTTAGCAAAATCAGATTTCGAAAAAGATTTTTATAAATTAATGAATAATTCAGTCTTCGGAAAGACTATGGAGAATATTGAAAAAAGGGTTAACATAAAATTAGTTACACACTGGGAGAACCAGGGCAAAGCTTTAGGTGTTCAAGATCTAATCGCTAAACCACAATTTCATAGTCTTTCAGTATTTTCGGAAAACCTAGTTGCGGTTCAGTTGCGAAAAACAAAGTTAATATATAACAAACCAATTTATTTAGGGTTTTGCATTTTAGATATTTCAAAAACATTAATGTATGATTTTCATTATAACTATATGGTTAAAAAGTTTAGTAAAATCAAATTATTGTATACAGATACGGATAGTTTAATATATCATATATTTACAGATGATTTTTACTCTGATATAAAACCTGACCTTTCATCATACTTTGATACCTCAGCTTATGATGCAAATAATATTTTTGAATATCCAAAATTAAATAAAAAGAAATTAGGTTTTTTTAAAGATGAAAATAATGGTAAAATCATGAAAGAATTTGTGGGTTTACGATCCAAAATGTACGCTTTTAACTTAGAGAATAAGACTATAGCCAAGGCAAAAGGGGTAAATAAATGTATCACTAAAAAGATGACCATGGATAATTATAAGACTTCTCTATTTAATAAAAAAGTGCAATATTATAGTATGCTTAGATTTAAATCAATTAAACACACAATTTTTACACAAAAATTAAATAAGATTGGTTTATCATATAATGACACAAAGAGGCATATTTTAGATAATAATATTGAAACATTAGCTTGGGGTCATTATAAACTGCGTTAAGTGTTGATAGTTTTTAATTTTATGTCTGCATGTAAATAAAATTTGTATTGATTGTAAAATAATGATAATAGTATAATATGACGTAGAGTTTATTACATATTTAATCGTTGTTTTATTGTAAATAATTTAAGTTAATTGTTGTTTATATTTGCGTGTGTGTGTGTGCATTTATTTGAGGTTGAGTTGATTGTAAAATTATGATGTACTAATTGTGTTAGAAATAGTATACAGATCATTCTGTTTTATATAATGTTTGCAATATATATTAATTGTTAACACCAACACTTTCATTTTTTATTTCACCCCTTAGTACTTTAGACGTGTGTAATGTTTCACTTTATCCATCCGTTTACTGCTATTGTGGCGGGGCCAAGTGGATGTGGGAAGTCAAATTTTGTAACAAATATCATAAAATCGGTTACAGAAATATGTAATTGTGATTTTAATCAGATCACATGGTGCTTTGATGAAATGCAACATTTATATAATTTACCAAATGTTAACTACCATCAAGGAATTCCAAATGTTAATATGTTTGACGGTGAAAACCCACATCTTGTTATTATTGATGATCTAATGAGAGAGTCCGATGGAAGAATTGTGGATATATTTACAAAAGGTAGTCATCACAGGAATCTTAGTGTATTTTATTTAACACAAAATTTATTTCATCAGGGTAAAGGGCAAAGAGACATATCCTTAAACTCAAGTTATATAATATATTTTAAAAACCCTCGAGATAAAACTCAAATAAGATATTTAGCACGACAAGTGTCACCAGATAACCCAAAATTCTTTGAAGATGCCTACAGGGATGCAACTATAGAGGCACGTGGATATTTAATGGTAGATTTAAAACAGAATACCAATGATTTTTGTCGTATCAAGACAAATGTCTTCCCATTTAATGGTTTCTGCACAGTCTACGTTCCCACAAAAGAGTTTAAATACACCAAGAATCAAACATTTCAAATCATTGCTAAATGATGCATCGTCGACTCACAACGCATAAACATTTGCTAAACGCTTTGCATATGCTTAAACCAAAATATCAAAGAGCATTACTTAAAACGTGTGATGAAGAAGAAATTAACTGTATTTGTGAGTGTATTCATAACGTTTTACAAGGAAAAGTACCTCTTAAAGATCAAGATAAACAAAAATTGAATAAACACAAAAATATACTCCGTCAAATAGTGCGTTAGTGTAAACATAAACTAAGAAAAAATATAATTATACAAAAAGGAGGGGCTTTCTTACCAATAATATTAGGTGCAATATTGAGTGGATTAGTGAGTGGACTAGCCAGTTAACATGGAAAATGCAAAGAAAATGATACTTATCGAACCTGGATTGATTGAAAAATTAAAACAAGAAAATAAAGTTAATACGAGTAGTAGTTTATCTCGATTAGATATTGAAATGCAAAATATTATGAATAGTAAGACGGAAGACCGAAAGAAATGGATGTTATATTTACAAACACTGCAAAGATACCTTTACCGAAGAGGATCGTCAACCACTCAGATTACCAATTTATTCTGATACATCTAATGAAGATTCAAACGAGTCTAAAATTGGTTTTAAAAATAAAGATAGAGATCTAAAAACTTCAGTTGATGCTGAATCTTTGTTGGAGGAGAATCGATCCATCAAAAGTAAAGAAAATGTTGAAAATCCACTTTACACACCAGCTCAAATACTCAGTTTAATACCAAAAACTTATAATAAAAAAGGACAGTTATTATTAAACTTAGTTGAAACAAGTAAAGGTAAAATACATTGGGATAATGAAGGTACAGTCATAATTGATAATGAAAAAATTCCTGGAAGTAATATTGTTGATTTAATAAATGATTCACTAAGACCCTTAAAAAGAAGTGATCCAGTAGGGTGGGATAGATTTGCTGAAGCATTAAAAGATATTAAAGTACCACTTACTTATATTGGAAATCCAAAGAGATGTGAGTTTATTAACCAACTTCAAGCAAAAGATCTGAACAAACCCTCTGAGATTGAATTTCAAGAGTTTTCTACACCGAGCAGTAGAGATAAAAAGTCTACAACTAAAATACGTAAAAGGCTTGAGTGGGAAAAATGGACCCCGTACTAGAAGAAATTAACAGGATTTATTATGATCCATCTAATCCCGCTGGTTTTGGTAGTATTGATAAATTATCAAAAGCCATGAAGGGTAAAATGAATAAAAAGCAAGTAAAGGAATGGTTAAAATCACAAGAAACATACACATTACATAAACCCATTCGAAAAAAATTCCCGCGTAATAGGTACATTCTATCAAATATTAATGAACTGTGGCAAGCTGATTTAAGTGATATGCGAACTTATTCTCAATATAATGATGGTTTCAAGTATATACTTTGTGTTATTGATGTATTTAGTAAATATGCTTTTGCAAGAACAATGAAAAAGAAAAACTCAGAAACAACTAAAGAATGTTTTGAAAGTATATTTACTGAAAGTAATTTAACACCTACTCACATACAATCTGATAAAGGTACAGAATTTGTTTCAAAAGATGTACAAAAATACTTTAAATCCAAAAAGATTAATTACTATACCACTAACAATCCTGACATTAAGGCCAGTATTGTTGAACGATTTCAAAGAACACTAAAAATGAAAATGTGGCGTCATTTCACTCATAATAATACTTATAGATATATAGATGTTTTACAAGATTTAAAATACTCTTACAATCACAGCTTTCACTCTAGTATTAAGATGTGCCCATGTGATGTAAATTCCAACAATATTATGACAGTTTGGACTAATCTTTATGATAGACGGTCAAACAAACTTTCTTTAGAAAATCCTAAACCAAATTTCAATGTGGGTGATTATGTTCGAATAACTAAATATAAACATGCTTTCCAAAAAGGATATGAATCAAATTGGAGTGATGAAATATTTATTATATCTTCAATAATTGATAGATCTCCATGGGTTGTTTATACAATAACAGATTTACAACATGAACCAATAGTTGGTACTTTTTATGAAAGAGAATTACAGAAAATCACTTACAACCCCACCTCACAATATAAAATAGATAAAATAATTCACACTCGTTACTCAGGTAACAGAAAACAAGTATTAGTGAAGTGGAAAGGTTATCCAGATAAATTTAACAGTTGGATTTTAGCTTCTAGTTTAAAAGAAATATGAATAAAGAAAGTTTTTATTTAACTTTGCTCAGCAATAGTTCAATGGAATACTTTCCTGATAACAAGACCACAAATTTTTCAACGAAATTACCGAAAGCTATTAAATTAGAAGGTGAATGGTCGGTTGGAGTTGTCGAGTTTCAATATCCATGTACCATGTTTACTGTTCAAGATCATGAAAATGTTATATACATTACAAAATCTATGTTAATGCCTAATGAAGATAAACCATCCACAGTGTACTACAAAAAACATATTCCAGCTACCAACTATGATAACGTTGAGCATATTTTAAGAGTGTTAAATGGTATCGGAGAGAACTTGAAATTTCGCTATGATGAAATAACAAAATTTGTGTCTATTTCTGTTTTGGATAAAAATATAACATCCGTAACATTATCACCCAAATTAAGTTTACAACTAGGTTATGAACCAAATAAAAATCTCCTAGAGAGAAATTTTGGAAAGTGTCCTGCTAATTTACACTTAGGGTTACCATCTCAACTCTTTCTATATTGTGACATTATCGATCCTCAGATTGTGGGTGATGTTATGACTCCTTTACTAAGAGTAATTTCATTAGATCCTACAAAATACATTTATGGTGCAAATAAAATGCACGTTTTCTCTCAACCTCATTACTTACCTGTTATGCGAAGAGAGTTCGATACGCTGGAAATAGTTATAAGATCGAGCACAAGACAAAAAATACCATTCCAGTTTGGAACCGTGTGTATTAAACTACATTTCCGAAAATTATTATAATGAATTCTCTTCGTGATCATCATAAATGTCCATATGAAAATTATTATACACATCAAGCTGGGTCAGGAGTTGGAGTAATTTATAAGGGTGCACCATACCAACGCGGTCATGGTATTGGGAGCTTCTTAGGGGGGTTATTTAGATCAGTTTTACCTTTACTTTCAAGTGGTGCTCGAGTGATTGGTAAGGAGGCATTAAACGCTGGAGTAGGACTTTTATCGGATATGGTTCAAGCGCGTCCTATGGAAGCCTCAATAAAAGATCGTCTAAAGCAAGTTAGTACGAATTTAAAACGAAAGGCTGATGAGAAAATTGATCAATTTAACATGACAGGATCTGGGTATAAAACTAAAAGAAAACGATTGACCTCGTTCATTCCACCATTAACTGCTAAAGAAAGCTGCGAAAAAACTTGGTCTAAAACCAAAAAATAACAAAGATATATTTTCAAATTAAATATGTCTTTCCTTCATAATCATTCTTGCGAGTGCGTTAAGTCAGAATTGGATTTGTTTGCACTACCGTCTACACAAACTAGCATTGAAAATGGACTGTGGATTCATTATAAACCAATTTCATCTCTTGGTGATGATGGACCTATCGAGTTTCAAGTTCCTGGGACAGGCGATGACTACATAGATTTGTCTCATACATTACTCCACATAAAGGCAAAAGTATTAAATCAAGATTCAACTAACTTGATATCTACTACAATAGTAGCACCTGTAAATAATTGGCTGCATTCACTTTTTAGTCAACTTGATGTTTATTTAAACCAAAAACTTGTATCACCACCTAATAATACCTATGCATATCGAGCATACATGGAAACCCTTTTAAACTATGCTCCTGCTGCTAAACAATCTCATCTTACTTGTAGTCTTTGGTATGATGATACAGCAGGAAAAATGGATTCTACGGATGGTAAAAACATGGGATTTGTTAAAAGACCGGAATTGATTAGTGAAAGTAAGGAAATAGAAATGATTGGTCATCTTCACGGTGACATTTTCAACCAAGATAAATTTTTAATTAATGGTGTTGAAATGAGTGTTAAATTGGTTCGATCGAGAGAGAGCTTTAATTTAATTGCTGGGTCAAACGATGTAAAGTTTAAAGTTTGCATTACGGACGCAACTCTTATTGTTCGACGAGCACGAATTAATCCAAGCGTATTACTCGCACATCAAAAAGTTTTAGCTTCTACCACTGCTAAATACCCTATTACTCGAGCTGAAGTAAAAGTTTTAACAATTCCATCGGGTGTTCAAGGAAAAACTCTTGATAATATATTTTTAGGGCAGGTACCCAAAAGATGTATAATTGGATTTGTGAACAATTCTGCATTTAATGGTTCCCTTACTAAAAATCCATTTAACTTTGAAAACTATGGTATTAATTCTTTCAGCTTATATATTGATGGTCAACAAATACCTTCAAAAGCTTTGCAACCATCTTTTAATAATAGCATATTTACATCAGCATATCATACTCTATTCTCGGGAACTGGTATTCACTTTCTTAATGAAGGAAATGGAATCTCTTGTGAACAGTATGCCAGAGGTTACTGTCTATTAGCATTTGACTTAACTCCTGATTTATCAGCCAACTCATCAGCTCATTGGAATCTCATAAAGCATGGTAGTGTAAGATTAGAAGTACGATTTGAATCCTCACTAATACAAACAATTAACTGTATAGTTTATGCTGAGTTTGAAAATATTATTGAGATAGATAAAAACAGAAATGTTACTGTAGACTATAGTAGTTAAGGTTATAATATGTGTTGTGTGTTAGATTTTATGAGTTATGTGTAATGCATTTTGTGTGTATGTAACTATGTGAAACATTATAAAATTAAATAAAACAAATTGTATGCAATATATTATTTTTTATTTCTTTATAAATATTCTATTTAATCTAATACAAAACTCTGTTCAAGTTTAAATTTTACATAAGCACACTGAATAAACCACTGAACATGCTGCTGCCAAGGATCATCATCATCTTCCCAATCTTTTAAGCCACCACCACAATGGAAACACTTGGTCCTGTCTGCATGGCCAGTATAAAAGAAACCGGCTTCTGCAAGATCTCCAGGTTTCTGTCGCATAACGAGAGGCCAGTTTTCGAAACTGAGCAACCGGCTAGATTTTGAACTGAAGAATGGATATTCAGCTCTTGAGTACTGCATATTCTTCTCGTTTTCATCTCCACTCAGTGTTGTAGTTTTGTTCTTCAATGATGTGTTCTGTACACGTATGCCACACTCATCTCTTTCTTCTGCTCTTGTCTTCCTGTAATTTAAGTAAACAGAATCACATTCACTAATGATCAGCTAATGACTGTCATTGTTAAAAAAGTATTTTTTAACTTTTTCACTTTCTGCTATTGTCTTTGTAATATTGTATACGAGGCGTTTGTGTTGTCATAGATGCTATCCTTATTAGTCTTTACGTAATATTTAATCCTCGTGGAAGCATGTTTCCAATGATCAGTAGTTGGAATCTTGGATAGCTTCTTCATATCGTACATTTCAATTTTGATGAGATGCGTCGCTTGGTCTCCATCGTCAGAATTAGTAGAAATGTATGATACACCATCTCTAGCGGCTCATGCTACGGTTGATGATAACAGCTTCCTCTTTTTTATTTTTGATTCAGCTTCAAAAAAATGATCAATCGATTGCGATTTTCTTTTTCCACCATCGCATGTGTTATTATTCATGACGATGTCATCACTCTCTTCTTGAGGGGAGAGTGGCGAGTAGTAATACTGTTTATATGTATTTTCATCGAAGCTCAATGATTTCTGCAACAACACAGTTATCATGTTAATATCAATTTGGTAACACTTAATCATAAAAGTTAAAAAAGCTAAAGTTACAACCTATTAAAGTCCACTGCTGAACATAGGCCTCCTCTCATTTCTGAGAGGGTTTTAGGGCTAGGAAATGTTCGCTGCGATACCTCAATGCGTGTTGGCAAACTTCACATGCCTTCGAAATTATCTCAGACATGCATTCCTCACGATGTTTTCCTTCACCGCTGAGCACGTGGTAAATTAACACTTAAAATTGTAATTAACAATTTAATTGGTGCCGGCGGGGATCGAACCCGGGTCGCGTACTGTGAATTTTACATTTTGCGCTAACCATCTGAGCTACCACGGCTTAACCATATACACACACATAATATTTAAATATAATTTGTTAACACTAAATCATACACACGTAAGAAAATAACAGAAAGAAAAGTAAGTTTGTCAATAGAATAAACACTTACATCCATGGCCTTTGATGCGTTGAAGTAACACAAACGTAGTATTGATAGATCCACTGCGGTCAAACGACCATACACTAACTCCATGACTGCAGTTGCTTGGTCTTATATAGTACCAGTGAGTAATAATTCTAATCTAAAGAATTTCTGCAGTAGAATTGATAGTATCTTTATGCGTCAACAAGCCTTTTTACCTTACATTCTGTTGCTTATCTCTACATTCCTACGTCCTTCCTGTCGTGTCTTGTTCAGTGTATTGGTGACTCAAATACGATTTGTATAACACAAAGAATGTAATTTAATATTTAGATATCACTATAATTGATCATTCCTATATTAGTCATTGAGTAGATTGGTACTGTAATAATCTACTAATAGCAGTAATATTATGGATACACTAGATGTACAACAACATCTGAAAAAGATTCACCCCACTCTAGAAAATAATGTTTATGCTGCCAATAAACTACCCATATACACCCACGTACCAACGTATATAATATGCAATTTGGATACAGATGATAAACCAGGGTCACATTGGGTAACTTTATATATCGATACGAATGACGTCGGTCAATATTTTGATTCATTTGGACGGGCACCTGTACGATATCATCTAGAGTTTTTTAAAAGAAATTGTAAAAGATGGAACTGGAATGTTGATAGGATTCAGAATGAGTGGACTTCAGTTTGTGGCGAATATTGCTTAATGTATTTGCTATATAAGTTTCAGGGATGTTCAATGCATAGTTTTACGAGTATATTTACAGGGAACACATTGTACAACGATATTTTAGTGGATGAGATGTTTCGCTCCTATTTTATAGATAATAAGTAATAAGATTTTGTATTTTATAAATAAAAATTTTAACAAAATTGGGTAATGTGTTTTATTAATGATTCAGATTAGTGTAGATAGGAACAAAGGAGTATATAACAATATCACCACGCTGAGGAAGAATAGATAATGACGGTATTGAATGAACAATAGATAAGTAGATAAGAACAATGGAGCGCTAATGACGGTGGAGGCTCGAAGCAGATATCAATTAGATAAGAGTTAATTGATCTGCACATCTCCGGAACCGTGCATCCTACGCAAAAATGAACCGCAGATTCGTGATCAGAGCTTGCCAAAACCTTTTTTTTTTTTTTTTTTTTTAGGATCGTGAGTCGTCGAACGTCGTACTTGTGACTGAGTGCGCCAGAACTGGTACAACCTTTCTACAAGTGCGCCAGAACTGGTACAACGTAACTACTAGTAGGTATCGGCCGCTGGCTTCGCGGTTACCACCCATCATGCAAAGTCTTGCCGCCAAATGTCATTGTTGTGTTCGGGTATGATTGGTGAAGCCATATGGTCTGAACAGTAGCGTTGTGTGTGTGTGTACCGGATGCGAAGCGTCAGTTGTTACTGTGTCGGAGGTTTGTTGTAGAGGGTAGCGGGATCTGAAGCATGGTATTCCGCTGGTCTACCACATTGGTCTACCACACCACAGTTAACTACATGAGACAGTTTTACAAAACCATAGTGTTGCAAAAGCGCTCGTTATTGGATAATAAGTTAAATCTGATTCAAAAATTCGATACATCGTTCGTCCAAGTAGCAAGCACAACTATTGTAACTCCTTTCGCGTTAGCCGTAACCGTAAGAGATATAAATAATAAAATGACGATTTCTCAACCAACCTTAATACAACCAACCTCTTATTTTTTACGTGGTAGAGCCATGCTGCAGTTATATTAGTAGTATAGTTGTAGCACGAATGGGTCGGCTTGAACGGGGAAGGACCACGCTCTCACAGAATGTCTAGCACATGTAGTTGGGGGCCTAATTAGTGAATTAGCTTCTTATGAGAGGCTACCACGCCAACTAGCGAAAAATCCCAGGGTGGCTCCATCGTGCCGGTTAGCGATCGGGTGAGAGGACTCGATGGCGATCTCTGAGGGGGTCCGGGTGTCACCGCAGTCTCCAGATCTTTTACCCATGGGCGCAGTAGCTCTGGTAGTATCGTTTGGTTGCTAATGCATCGTCTCGTTCAAATACTATTCTCCATCCTTATTCACTCTTAAATTTTATGTGTCTAAAAAAGCAAAGTATGGCTTAACAGCAGTTGCACGACCTCTCATTAAAAGTGCACCTCACCAATATTCAAGGATTGCCTACTAATCTCAGCGCAGTCCATCATCATCTTGAGACAGAAAAGCCGCATCTGCTTTTCTGCTGGTCTGGTTCAAGGCTTGCTTCTGTCAGGGATCGGGTGCACGAAGGCTCTCTTCCATGATCTTGGGACTAGGCCTAGGGAATAGGAGTACCGGAAAAGATGCGTTAATACCAGTGCCAACTCCCGAGCACACGTAGCACAGTAAGAGGGACGCCATCAGGCCAACTCGACTTGTTGACGTCCAGGGAGAGGAGTGCTCTGCGCACGGAACGTTGGGTAAACAGCAAATCTTGCAGGAGCACTCACACCGCGGGATGGTCGGTGGTGTGTTCCCCCCGTCATCAAGAGTCGAGTTGGACGCAAAGAGAAAGCCTAGTAGATCGGCATTGTCCTTTGCAGCATGGTCATCCTCCCTGTGCAGAGATGGAAGAGATGGCTGGCAGAAGTTTCCCTGGACATCCTTGGCGAGAGACCAGGATGCACGTGTTCCTGAAGAAAGACGAACTAATTTCTGGCCAATTCTGCCGATGTGCTCTGACTTTGGCTTGACAATGACACTTTTGAGGGACCTGGATGCAGAATTATAGTTCTTTTTAAAAGCGACGTGCGCGAGCCCACACCTGCTAGCACTCTTGCTATGGCTGGGTTCTGCCTCCAATAGGTGCCACATATGATGGAATAAAAAATTTGTTGAAAATTTACTACCTTTGAAAAGTTTATTACTATTTGAAAGATTTTGCAAACATCATTAATATATAAGGTATATATAATTTATTAAAACTGCAGCGTTTAAATGAAGAATCCAGCCTAATTTAGTATTAATAGCTATCAATCCGTTTTCCAGTTGAAGAATCAATCCTATCGTTAATAAAACAAATCCATCTCCAAATTCATATTATCTCCATTGCCAGTTAGAGATATTTTGTGTTTAGTTAACCGATTTGTTAACTTAATATCATTAATATCAAATTTCGGAATATTACTGCAAATAAAATTTTCACCTTATGCCATCACGTAAATATCAGTTTAAATGTATTTAATAAGTTTCTAATATTGATATTGTAAACTCTGTGTGAATGTGTTTGAGTATCACAAAATAAACTATGAGTATAAGTACTTTTTTGTGGCTGGCGGTTTTTTAATTTGTAATTTTTGTCAATTTAATTCTTAATTAATTTTGCTCTTCTTTTTGTTAAACTGTAATATCTAGTTCCTTATCAATTTTATTTTCATGTGCATCAGAAATCTGCCAAGCTTTTATAGTTACATTTGAAAGGTAGATTCTACCAATAATAATATAAACACTGCGTGATTCTTTATATCTCCTAAATGAGCCCTTAATTTATCATAAATACTTGCTAGATCTAAGTTGTTACATTTTATAGAACTAGTACAAGCAGCTCCCTCCGACATAAAGTTGTGTAAGTAATTCCTATCGCGCAAATCTGAACTTGAGGTGAATGACACATTTAATAATTTGCTTTTGTAATAGGCTAGTTGTTGACTAATTTTCCTGTTTCCGACCCATATGGAATTATTTGCAGTAAGTATAAGAACTTATCGTTGGGGTCCATTGTTTTGTCCTCATATTTTTTTTAATTGACCCCAAAAATCTTACTAGTTTTTTACCAAATTCCTTCTAATTTAGATATTTTTTCTGGGTAGTATTATTTTTATTTATTATCGTCTTTATTTATTTCTGGTTTTTTATATTTTTGACAATAAAAATTCATATTTTGTTTCGCGGAACAGCCATTCCGATTTTTACAATTCTTGTTCTAAAATTCGACTGTTTGAATTCGTCTTTGGCGACTTTGATAAAATTCATGCCTTATCTCATTTAACCTCTTAAAAACCAACTTGCGTTCTAACATTTCTACCTGATTTGTTACTGTCTAATGCACTCTTGATAGTTTAAATTGTAGTTATATGACTGACATCTGTATTATCTTCTTATTTATTTTACTCACGGTTGTCATATGTAAACACAGAACTTTTAACATAATATACTCGTCTTATCAATCACATATTGTTTACAATAACCTTCTTCATACATCTGCTGATTCTTGAACGTTAACGGCATTTTAAAATATTTGTTTTCATTATTAGCTTTTATGACTTTGAATAAATCCTCTTTAGTATGATTCATAACATCCTAAAACACCAAATAAAAAAAATATCAAGAGTAGCATTAGCAACAATAAAACAGCACAACGCACTACTTGTAGTGTTACACGATGGACATCATTACATGGTAATACCCAAATATAAAAAGGATGCAAGCAAACAGCAATGTTGCCGTGATGTAACACTGATCACCTTGACCACAGAATACTTTTCTAAACTTGTTCTAGTGGAATAATGACAAAGAACTGAATTCATTGATTGATTTTGATTTGATAAATTACCCAGCACGTCGTCTACTGCTTAAACGACATATCTCTTTGTAATTTATATCCCCGATCTCTGAAATATATGAAAGAATTTCTGGAGTTAAAAATGTATTTCACACATACGACAAGGTGAATGCAAAGAACTATCTAAAGAACTATTTTTGTGATAGTATAACCGAAACAAATAACAACTTGACAAAGCTATTATAGAAATATTAGGCCAACTAAAAATAATTAAATAAATGGTATTATTCATACAATGGGTACATTATGTGTAGTGAGCATGTAGTAGTGAGTATAGTAAAAACTGTATAAAAAGAGTTATTATGATATAAATGAATACATGATTGATAATAACCCCTGGGAATGAGGTGGTCGCCTCCAAGTTGTTTATAAAATAAATTTTGTAAATATTTGTGACCATTGACGTTGTAAATTTTTTTTTTAAAAAAAGTCCCGCTGGGTTTCTTGCTGGTTCTTCCCAGGACAGGCGTTCTTTTTCCGAACCAGTGGTAAATAAGAATTACTTGTAATCTATATTGAATAAAAATTATTCTATTCTATTCTAGTTTAAATATGCCTCGTTGTTATAGTGACCGTAATCGTAGCTATTGATTTTGTGGTCGTCCCGACTCGGAAATCAAACCCGGGTCGTGTCAAAATAAGTTATTGGGTCTTTGTGACAAGAAATTCTCTGTAGCAGCCCGGAGTCAGGAAGCTGGATTTCACTCACGTAAAGCCGTTGTTGGTCTTGCACCTGATTGCCCTCCGGGTTGTAATTCCTTCGGACTATGAAAGTAAGGGGTGCACACACTCGTACGCACTCCCTCTCCTGCGCAGATGGTTAGTATCCATTAAAACCATCCACCGTGACCAAAGTTCAGTCTGCAGGTCAATATTTTTTGCTATTTTTATAGATTTTTTAAAATTAAGATCTGAGCACTGCTTTTATGTTGATGGTAAAAATATCGGCGCCTTCTATAAATAATTTGATACCTCTGTAGTGGTTCATTTCTTGATGTGCTTAAATTTCTTCTCTATATAACAATGAAATGAAACACCAAAAAAGTAAAATTTTTGAAATATTTGGTTTCTTAAACAAACTTAACTTAAACTTGTTTCAGAATCGGACCGAGACTAATTATCGTGTGCAAGCACTTTTTAAGTTTTGATGTTTTATTTCAATAAACAGCAACATGTATGTAACTTAACCACATTTGTCTAGATATTATAAAAAATAGTTTGCTTCGGGCTAACGTAATTATTAAAAGAAGCAAGGTAAATGAAAGCAGATTGTTTATTGTGCAAGTTCCCCTAATTGATTACAAAATACAATCTATATATGTTCATCCCCTTGCAGGTCACAGACCTCGTACAATAGAGGGTTCGAAGAATAATAAACCGTGTTGCTATTCTAAAGTATATTATATATATGTACATATAGCTCTAAACTTTAGATCTACCACTAAGCTCCCTCACGTATTCCTTTCAAGTAGTTGTTATCATATGCATAATACATTTGTGATATACGAGTATCCCGTGCATTACTTTCATAGTCCGAAGTATTTATAGCATAATATATTTATAATAGCTCGTTTTTTATATGTATTAGAATGGTTTTATATGTTACTAAGTAACGTTAATAGATTATTTATATTATTTTGAACAATCTTTAAAAGTATGTAGGCCTCGATTGGTAAATTATTACGATCTTTTATTCACTTTAAGTAATATATTTATCTTACAAAAGTCTATGAGTACTTTGTAGTGATTGTAAAGTACACGACGGTAAAAAATTGAACAAATCCATTATTATTTCAGATTTTATGGGTATTTTTCTCATTCACGAAATTTTGCCTAGTAATGTTTAAATGATTTATAGTCCCATCGTGACAGATAATGAAAAGGACGTGATAAACTCGTAAAACTTAGTTATATTCTAGTTGAATCGTAAGGAATGACGTATCATCATCATCATCATCATGGCATCTCACTACAAGTCCACTAATCCCCAATACTGTCTTAAAGCAAGATCCTGAGCCACCTGGGTCTATAGACTATCCGATTTATAAAGATTTTTAATTGATCTTAATTCAGAAATTTAGATAGATTTCGATTTAGTTATTGAATTTCGATGGAACTTATATTGTTTAGCTTGTTAACAGTGACGTGAAAGTATCTTTTACAAACAACTCTGAATAACAAATTCTCGGTTCTACTAAAAGCCACTGGCAAATTCGTTATAACAGGAAAATGTTGAAATTTTATTAAAATAATTATAATATTCATAATGAGATAAAAGGATAATTATCTTAAAAATTTCCTTTAATTTTATTTGTTAGTCGTTTCCTATAATTTTTTAAAAATATTTTGCGTGCTACGTACCTAACAGTTACAAACATTTTTTTCTTTTTAAAAATTCGTATTGAAATGGGAATGATTGTAGTATTTGAGAAATAACGATTGATTTGCCAGGATTTCAAGTATTATTTTTCATCGTGATTACATTTTGAAGTAAGGCATGTAAGAAAATTGCCAGTGATTGCTTTGCACAAAGTGGATATGTATAAAGCCGTCAGTAATTTATACTACACACACACACACACACACACACATATATATATATATATATATATATATATATAATCGGGATCTCGGAAACGGCTCCAACGATTTTCATAAAATTTAGTGTCCAGGGAGTTTCGGGGATAATAAATCGATCTAGCTAGGATTTATTTTTAGAAAATGTCTTTTTGTCCGTGTTTTAGGCAATGAAAAACTGCTACAATATCGTTAGAATAAGAAAGTAAATTTTGACGGATTGTTAGTGATTATAAATAGCTTAATTGGTATAATGGTCGGTCACAGAGTTTTAAAACCCCGGTTCGAGCCCAGACCGACCGACCGACTTTTTTTAATTTTTTTTCTTGTTCCTTTCTTTTTTGAGATAATCTATTTTTTCGAGCCCTTTTTTTAGTATTTTTTAAAAACACGAAAATTTAAATTAAAATAATTGCTCTCATGATTTTTTATTCAAATAACCAGTTCCGTTTTTTCTGTTATGTCGCTCAAAAGATCAAAAAATATTATTTATATTTCATCAGTATGTAATTTGTATCTAAATATAATTTCCAAAACACACGAATTAAAAAAAAATCGAGCGAAAAATACCGAGCAAAGCTCGGTCAACCAGGTACTATATATTACATAGTATAAATTAATATTATATACACGTGCCGTATTATCGTCGATGGTGTGTCTTTCCTGGAATAGTGGTGTTGAGAGTAGTAGTACCGGGAGTAGTGGTGACGGGATTGGTGTACACAATTGAGGGAGGGCGGGAGGTCCTCTTCAATCCAGGTAAGACACATCATTGTGTTTAGTTAGCTGATGTTTGAAAATTAATTAATATCTTTATTATAATGGGAGCGTTTGGCTTAAAAAAGCGCTAGCAAGCGCTTATAAGCGCTGAAATAGTTTTCGGCCAGGACACGATTGCTACTCCAGTAGCGCTGACACAATCCGCAATTTTGCTTATTTAATTTGTTTGTTTTGAAGTAGAGTTTATAAGTTATTTTGTGCAATATTAGTTTTAAATAGTATAATGATATGAATAAACATATACATGTTATTAAAAATTCATGATTGGTAAGTTTTTAATATGAATACTTTACAAACATATATTTAAATTAGGTTACGTTCCCCGGTTAAAACTAACATCGTGTCCTGGAGGAAAATAGCTACTTACGATTTGACAGCGCTTACCGCTTACGATCGCCATTTTGCTTACGAGCGCTTGCTAGCGCTTTTTTCTGCCAAACGCACCCAATGGATTTCCGCTAAGTAACGCCTGATTCTATCAAACTTTATAATCTCAAGTTATAAAATCAAAGCTCATTAATGTTAACTCAATTTCATCTTAACTTTTTTATTTTGTATTCTCCATTAATGATAATATAATTATACGTGGTAGAGCCATGCTGCAGTTATATTAGTAGTATAGTTGTAGCACGAATGGGTCGGCTCGACCGGGGAAGGACTACGCTCTCACAGAATACCAGCGTGAAATAGTAGCTTAATGCTGCTGTATTTCGTATGGTGAGTGTAGAGAACCGGAGACCCTTTTTACTGGAAACGAGGCATTCCATCTTAGTCCTCACGGGTGACAACGCATCTGCACTTTGATTCGTAATCGAGGATAGATGTAGATGTCTATGGGCCACAGCAACCACTTACCATCAGGTGGACTGTGTGCTCGTTTGTCACCTAATCCTATAAAAAATGATTTTAGTTTAGTAATTTTGTATTATAATTTGTGTTTTCCCCTTTAACCTTCGTACTTCACTACAGCGAAAACCCATAACGAAAAATAAATTACGTGGTAGAGCTGTGAACACGGGCACGCAACAATCAAACACCGAGATCGAGTTAAGACTGATTTATTCATGTTTACCCTCCACTATTACAATAATCTCTTACAGAGCCACGCTGCTGCAGCTATATTATGGTTGTAGCACGAATGGGTCGGCTCATTCAGGGTAGGCCCACGCTTTCACAGAATACCAGCGTAAAATAGCAGCTTAATACTGCTGTGGTCCGGAGATCCTTTTTATTGGAAACGGGGCATTCCATCTTAGAGGTGAAAACGCATCAGGATAAGTGTAGATGTCTTTGAGCCAAGCATCCACTTACCAATAGGTGGACTGTGTGTTCGTTTGTCACCTTTATTCTGCAAAAAAGATAGATATATATAAAGTTAGATAAAGAAGTAAAGTTAAAAAAAGATAAATTGGCGACACTCACGATACAAGCCCAGATTTATGTGAGTGTCATAGGTGAAACGTCGTTTCTGGTATATTAACTAAAACAACCGCATGCATTTTTATTTTATATACTTATTTATCACATAGCGAAGTGTATTCTCACTGTAAATTGGTTGTGAAATAAAGTTTAATTCCCGTATAAAAGGTAACCCAAAAAGATAGGTCACAGAAGTGGCTCAGTGCTCTTAGGACCAGTTGGGCGGTGAACGGTGTCGAACCAAAAAATGTCACGTGTCATGAAGATTCGCGCTAGGAGCTCGTCACGAATTATTAAACATGGGTTAAAGCTAGGTGCTTACATTCGATAGATGGGACATGTCCTTAATTGGTCTAGATCGATCAAAACGCTCGCTGTCTTATGGAAGAGATACTGAATTGTCCTCTTTACAAATGATTTTGTATTTAATCGCAAAAAAATGAATGATCAAATTGCGCTATAACAAACGAAATGACAAAATATATGCTTACAAGTCTAAAACAGGCTCGTAATTTGTTGGGAAAGATCAACGTGGTCAGCATTCTACATCAATTATGGTTTTTAAGGAAGTATCCTAACAAAGAGTATCCAAATTCATGTTTTTAAAACGTAGTAAAAACTTTATCAAAAGGCTATCTTGGATTGTGTAGTGGCCTTTTAGTTATACACTTTATAAAAATGTACCGTGTACTTTTTAGCAAAAGTTGCCTCCTGGCCACCAGGTACAAAAATCTCAAACCTTGCTTGAGAATAATTTCTGAATTCCATAAGGACTGAAGACTGTTAGACGGTCCGCGTTCAGTTAGATCAGAATCTGTTAGACAACAAATTGAGTACAAGTGGACATAGTTTACTCAAAACATTACTCAATTTGAGTTTTTCAAGAAATCTTAGCAGTGGCTTAATTGCCCTATGAATTGGTGCGTAAATCTATAGATTCGTCACTAGAGATATTAAAGGCCTGTATCCGAGCCAAAGACGATAACTTACAAAATAGTCGGACGCCACACACGGTCAGTTTTGAACAGATGTATCGAAAATAAAATATTTTAAAAAATATCAACTTTAAAAATATTTAGTTTGAACTGATCAGTTGGAATGGTCAGTTGAACTGACCGTGTGTGGCGACCTCCACACACATAACTTTTATTGTTACACTGTCTATAATACCGTTAATAATTAATAAAAAAGTAATATTACAAAAATTTGTTTATCTATGTACCTGATTATAAAAGAAAAAAAAACATATAGGTTTAAAATATACATATGTTAGACATTGTAATACTTTACGTGGAAAAGTAATAAAATGCATGAAATGCTAAAACTGATACCGGACTGTATTTGTTAATTCGATTATTTAAAGTATGTATTCAGTATAGCACATTAATAAGAGAAAATATCTTATATTGAACATTGCTCTGATAACCGTTTAAATTCCAAAATATTACGTTTAATATAAGTACACTTTGAATGGATGGATTGTAGTCGATTAACCTTACAGAAAAATGGCAGTAAAGGTTTTTGTATTATTTTTCTTTGTTACAAATGTAGTTTTAGGAAAAAGTTTAAAAAAATTAAGTACTTTCCATACGGATTTGGAAGGTAATTTCATTTTGGTGTTTTTATAGTGTTGAATTTTTAAGTACTTGGTAAATCTATCCATGCTGATAATATATTCTATCATCAGCATCTTCCCTGCAAAGTATTGCTTATATCGGTAGGAAAATGCTTTCTTTTTAGGAAGCATACATTTTGCAAGCCAGTAGTATTCATTGCTATGCGGAAGACAACATAGGTGATGCTTTTTACACCGGCCGTGTCAATATTTTTCGGGATCACGTCGTCAACTCCCGGGACAAACTTCTCTGAATTCGAGTCATTGTTAAACATAGTCTCGAACTGGGAAAGACTAAATCTTGTCTAGTCTAAACCTCAGAAGACACCGGTTTGCTCGTTTACCGCTAAAAAGAACCCCTTTTGTTATGATCTCGTCAATTTCAGGGCACTCCTCATGCTGCCTCAGCTATCATCGGAATCCTTGGCATCGACATATGATGTGCAGTTTCGTGGTCACTTGAAAGGGAAGGCTAAATTGGCTTCTAAAATGCTTGGCGTGCTTAGCAGAGCAGGAAATTATTTCGTGCCGGCACAACTTTACAAAACGCAAGTTCTACCTCACATGGAATACTGTTCCCATCTCTGGGCCGGGGCACCCCCGTGCCAGCTCCTTCCACTTGATCATACCCAGCGCAGATCGGTTCAAATCGTCGATGACTCAGTTCTTTCTGATACACTGGCGCTACGAAGAAATGATGCATTTTTCATCGCGTTTACCACGGGGAGTGCTCTTTAAGAATTGTTCAGATTATTGCCAGCTGCCGAATTTTTCGAACGCACATCGCGACAAAACACACCATACGGAAGCTTGACAGTCTACCTCTGTGCATTTTACTAGTAGTTTTATTCCTCGTATTGTCTCTTTGTGGATTCGTTTACGACTGGCGATTTTTCCGGACCAATACGATTAAGAGACCTTCAAGAAAAGAGCTTACTCCTTTTAAAAAGTCGGCAACGCAGCTGCGATCCCCCGGTGTTGCAGTTGATCAGGGGCGGCGGTAGTCACTTACCATCAGGTGAGCCGCATGCTCGTTTGCCCCTATTCTATAAGACAAAAGAAAAATTATTTAAAACTATTTCCATAATCTTTGACTATGAGTTGATGAATCATTATCAAATGAAGGGGAATGATACAGCTGCTACAACATTGTAAATAGATCTGCCAGGGAAGGGCTGCGTTGAAAGGAAACTATGAATAAAATTAAAGTAGCATAATATATGGCTATTGTATATCATAATGTATGTACGAAACTTCAAAAACTACGAGTAATACTGACATTATTCATTATTATGTTAGTTAGCAACAACGATGGTAAAAATTTAATCCTTATTACAACCCATAAACTTAATTCTTTAATTGAGAATAAACTGTGTCAATCGTACCATGTTACTGGGCTTATGAATATAAAATCATTGTATGCATGCCTTAGTTTAAAGAGTGATTAAATATTTACAAATTGACCTATTCAGCCCTAATATTGTTTAATTCGTCCTTTTAATTTCAGAGCTAAATGATGTACTTGTCGACAAATCGCTGACAATACCCGAGAAATTTGAAACAATATTTGGGATGTTAGTTAATTTAGAACGAGAAGATCTTATAAGGGGAATCAATACAAAGCTATCTTATTTATTTGAAGAATTAAATGAATTATTAAAAAGAGCGTTTTATATGCTTCAGAGGAAATTTTCAGAATTTGTGAATATTCAAGCGGAATATATTAGTATGTTCAACATTGATAGGCTTAAAGAATTACCTGAAGACTTTGCAAAATCTTTCAAAATTACTAAAGAGATAGTGAAAATAATTAAAAAGGAATTACATTTGATTTTCGATATTTTGAAAAATATTCTTTCTTTTCGTATTATGTAACCAACGTTTAGTGATTGCTGATAGATCAGTGTAATGATTTGTAGTACAGTTAGTACGTAACATTTAATATACAATTACTTTATACAATTATATGAAGGTTAGATAAAATTCAAAAGCATTCTTACTGCGTTTTATTTAGTACAATGTAAATGTAGTTTGAACGTATTAGTAATAATAAAGAATACTATTACAAAGCTGCGGTCATTAAACATTTTATTTTACTTTGTATTATTTGATAAATAATGTAAATAAAATTTTGTTTGTGTATTCTATTTTTATTTTTAGTTTCCATGCGACGAAAACTTCGGATACTGAGTCCGACTAGGTGAGTCCAACTTCGATCAAGAGGAAGATAGACGGATCCAATTCGGCAGGGTAGCGTTCAGGGTCTTTTCGTCACGTAAACCTCAAAACTTGAAAGCAATAGTAAACACTGTTTCCAAGTTTTGAGCAGTGCGTGTTGACAGTGATGACATAATATAGATCATAGACGTGTCCCTCCTGCAAAGCAAGGTTGCTCAGCGAGCTGGGTGGATAGGGCTATACATGAATAAAACTATTATTTACAGATTTTATCGCGTTTAATTACTTTAATATATTTTTATTATCCCGGCGTTTTGGGTGCTTCACAGCACCCATGGTCACGGAGGGGGGGGGGGGACTGAGATATTTGACGTACCAATGTCGTCCGGTTAGTCCGGCTACCTGCAGTTTTTGAATATTAATTTTTAGTCCGATTTACGCAAAACGAGCTTATAGTATCATTAAGTCTTGCAGTGGTATGCTTGGGTTTGGGTTTAATTTTGTTAATTATAGGATTCCAAGAAGATGGCAGCACCCATCCATCTTCTCTATTAAAATTTGGATGTTTTTTAATGTCAATAGTCTCGCGTATCATCCTTGGTAGGTAGTAGGTCAAACAAAAAGATCTATAAAAATCCGCGTGAAGGAACATATAGCTGATGTGACGCACCGACACTCCGCAAAGTCTGCAGTCTGCGAACATGTTCAAGATCGTCCCCACCATTACATTAGATTTGATAAACCACAAATTCTCGCAAAAAAAACCGATTCCTAACAAGGATGATACGCGAGGCTATTGAAATTAAAAAACATCCAAATTTTAATAGAGAAGATGGATGGGTGCTGCCATCTGCTTGGGATCCTATAATTAGCAAAATTAAACCCAAACCCAAGCATACCACTGCAAGACTTCATGATACTATAAGCTCGTTTTGCGTAAATCGTACTAAAAATTAATATTCAAAGACTGCAAGTAGCCGGACTAACTATGACATTGGGACGTCAAACATCTCAGTCCTCCCCGTGACCATGGGTGCTGTAAAGCATCCGAAACGTCGGGATAGTAAAAATAAATTAAAGTAATTAAACGCGATAAAATCCGTAAATAATAGTTTTATTTAATGTGTAGTGTTCGCGTAAATTTAAGAAATCATTAGCGCTATACTTGTAGTTTCTCTGCGTGATCGACTTCGTAATGAGGATATCTGCGGTAGAAAAACCAGGGAAACCGATAAAGCCGAATGGCTTAGTGAGCTAGTCGCAATGGGCCGGGCATATGTTTCGAAGAATCGACAACCGATGGTAAATATTTTTTTTCGAGTGGCAGCCTTGTATCGATAAACGGAGTCTAGGGCGACTGCTCATCCCAGACCGTACATTGGTGCTATCATCAGAAGTTGACTTGTAATGGGCTGTGATGATGAATGAGAACGATAACTGGGCGGCAAATTGATCAAATTGCTATAAAAATGTTAAGACTAAAATAGGTGGAAGTCGAGGGCTGACTCTGCTACATTATAAATATATTAACACTACCAACAACCGAATAATAACTCGCACAATTTTTTTCTTAGTGGCTAAAGATCAGTTGCCGTCAATGCTATTTTGGTATATATATGATATAGTAAGATGGACTAGCACAGTGCCTTTGGAAGGTGCTCACTATTTTGAGAATAGTGTGAAATAAAGAGCTTTTTAATTACATGGCAGAGTGGAATTCGAGCCTTTTACAAATTAACATCCTCTAAAGAACAAGGTCTCTATGACAGAGCACAAACAGTGACTCTGTTTAATAAAGGTTTAATAATTCAAAAAATGTACAACGTCAAAAAGAATATAATCTACAGACAGTTTAAAGCGCCTTACTCACGGTCCATCTCGATGTACGTCCCGCCAAGATCAAGCACGACGCACGATGCAAAACGATAATGAGTAGGCTTGAGTACGTAATTACCTTGGCGGGACGTACAGCAAGATGGACAGTGAACAAGACGCTTAACATGAACTTTACCTGTCCTTATTTGGTTTAAATTTCGCAAGCATGCAGGTTTTCTAACAATATTTTCGTTTGTTTGTAAAAAAATGTATGAATAGTTCCAACTAGTTTAGCTAATGAGATAGTTCCCGTAATAAAAATTGTCTAAAACTGACAACTTTGACGACACTCTTTCGTAAGTGGTAGAACTATGCTGCAGCTATATTAGTAGTATAGTTGTAGCACGAATGGGTCGGCTCGACCGGAGAAGGACCACACTCTCACAGAATACCAGCGTAAAATAGCAGCTTAACGCTGCTGTGTTTCGTATAGTGAGGGTAGAGAGCCGAAGACCCTTTTTACTGAAAACGAGGCGTTTCCACTTAGTCCTCACGGGTGACAACGCATATTCATTTGATTCTAAATCGAGGATAGATGTAGATGTCTATGGGCCATAGAAACCACTTACCATCAGGTAGACTATACCCGTCTGTCACACCCATCGTATAAAATCTTATAAAAAATGTACCTTACAACAAAGAATTAAAAAATATAATTACATACTCTACTTAATGATCTCAAGGCACCAGCACGGTAAAAATCAATTTGGTTGGCTCCTAGCGATCCGTTCTCTTAACGTGAATAGAGAGGAAAAACGTGCGTACCGTATAACTAGGTTAACCGACACGCCCAAAGAATCGAGCTGAAAACACAAATTATATTTAAGCGACAATTGACAGAGATAAACGATAAATCATGATGAAATTGTAGAAACCATGTTAGTGTTCGCAGGCATCAATAAAATCAAGTGGTTGGGAATGCGTGCTGTTTGTTATATCCTTTGGGAGAATCTTAAGTAACCCCTTAGACTCTAACGTTTTTTTAGGAGCTATCATTATGTTGTGTTTGATGAACATTTTGAGTGTTTATAGTGGTTGGATAATCCACAATTTTAAACAATTTTCTCAAAAATTGAACTAATGTTAAAGTTTTTAATACCAACGGCAAGTATACGCTAATGCTGTTATGTATATTTCGTATAGTTAGTGTAGAGAAATGGAGATCTCAGGAGTGATAATTTTGATTCTTAATTAGACCAGCGACGGGCAGCAGCGTTAAAGGTCCGTGATGTCTGATACCGCGGTCGTCAATTCGTCCATCAAGCAGAGCGATTATGACAAATCCTACAACTGATAAACAGCTCACAGTTTTTATCTTTGTGAAGTCGGTTAAAATAAATATTTGTTTGAGAAATATAGAATTAATATATATATATATATATATATATATATATATATATATATATATATATATATATATATATATATATATATATATATATATATATATATATATATATATATATATATATATATGTTATTTTGACAAGTTCTTTTTTGATTTCACCTTTGAAAATTTTATCTAATCGCTATATTTTCTGTGTTAAATTGTAATGAAATAATTATTTTGTTTTGTAATATTTGAGTGGAATGTTAATAAAACGTGGAATTTATTAACAATTATTGTAAAATATTATAAGAATTTCTCCAAGATTGTTGAAATTCTTTGAATTGAAATAATAGTATAAAATAAGAAATGACGCTAAATTAGTTACTACTTATATGGCGAGTGGGAGTTACTGGTATTGTACATTTTACTATCTACAGGAATTTATTATGTTACAAAGTCAGAGAAGGAAACAGAAGAAGAAAACGGTATGATTTTGAAATGTTTTATCCCTATAAGAGAAACAATACGGAAAATTTGCGAGTAAAAAAACAAACATTACCAAAAACTCTGGATGGTCTACGACGTTATCACGCGGTAACTATTATACAAAAATTATGTATGTTTTTTAATTTAAAATTATTATGGCTACAGTACGAATAGGTTGGTTCGACTGGGGTAGGACATAAAATACCCTCGCGGAAAAGCATTATAATGTTGAGAGACGCATGGTAAGTGTAGACTCGATTACTGAAAAAGAGGCATTCCATCCTAGTCCTCAGATAGATGTAGATGTCTACGGACCGCATCATCCAATTACAACCATGTGTATTGTGTGCTCTATTGTCACCCTAATTCTAAAAAATAAAGGAAAATGTGTCACTAGCCTTATTAAAATAAATATGGACAGGTACTTAGGAAGTAGCCCGGTGTGAAACAATGGGCAGGCAGAGAAGAGATCGCAAAATTGATACACTCTCAATCTCTCTCATAGTTCCGTATCGGAAAAGAAAAAAACAGAACCATTATATGACTGGGACTTTATTTCGCCCTAACAGATCGTCTGTGTAGCTTCCACCATATTCTGCTGCCACTGCGTGCTCTGATCCGGTCTGAAGAGTATAGAGAGGGAGTATAATTACGGGCTCTGAGGCATTTCATATTAGTCCTCAGAGGCGTCATCTCATCTGTAGTGTTCTTAGGCTTAGAAGGGCTAGAACTCAGAGCCGTAAAGCCAGTTAATAAAAAAAGTTAGTCTTCTTTGTTTAAAGTTGGTTGCTAGATCAGGATTCTATAAAAAAAATGAAAGGTGGACTGTACTTCAGTATAAAAAATAGTCGTTATTATAGGGATATTTATATTATTATAAATTCATTATTTTTAAATGAGATGTTATTTTATTAATACTTATTATATATCATTTTAAAACTAAACACACGTGCCAATGGGCTGAAGTAGCTACTAACCATCAGGTGATTAGTTCATTTGGACTACTTCAGTTTTAAATCAAAAAAAATCATATTATTGTTTCTTCATCTATTCGCCCTTTTTTACAGGGACGGGCTAAAGAGTTGAAATTAATAGATATAAAATATTAAATCCTGGAAGTGTAAAACATTTAAGATTTGATTCTAAAAGATACGGCCAGTTATATCACATACACTCACTTGCAACAAAAAAAAAAAACAGGCGGTTTGGATACTTTCCTGCCTGAAAAAAAAATACGAAAAAGGTTTTTATCATTTCAACATGTTAACGGCTGGTTATAAAAGTGCAGTGGTATTTAAAAAAGTACGTTACAAATTCAAATTTTTGTCTGAGACCGGTTTTTCAAGAAAACAGCTCTTTACCACTAAAATTTTGAGGCACGAACTCCCCAAAGTTAATATCGACTTTAAATAACTTTAAGTTCATTTTTATTGAATTATTTCATTTCCTTGACATTTTGAAGTACTGTTATAGTTGTTCGCAATCTCAAAAAGGGTAGATTATCGCTAAAGTGATAAAAGTAAGCACAATAATTGCGCTGCTTGTAGAGCGTTGCTGCCAATGCTGCGTGGCAGACGTTATATGACTTACTCGTTCGTCAGTCCAAAGGACCTGGCCGCGCTAACAAGAGACTGGTTCCGTTAAGCACAAAACCTGATCCTGGAAAAAGGGGTGCTCGTTTTCTGGCGAGTCAAGCGTTAAGAAAACTCAAATAATCGTATGAGAAGTGAGAACCTCAGGACTAACCTCGAAGAAGTAAGAAATGTGTAAGTTTTGCAGTCATCGCCCAGCCCGTAGGCCTAAATTACTCCGTTAGCATTGAATTGCCAGGCTGGGATAGGGTATTGTTCTCCGATGAAGCGAGGGTATCTCTGTACGGTGAAGATTGACGTCGGCGAGTGCTACGAAGAAGGCATGTTTTGAAGAGATCACACCTTATGATCACAGAGCCCCTCTGTGATATTAATGCAGGAATTATTTCGTTAAATCGTACAAAATTAGTCTTTATTGAAAACGGCACACTGACTGGACATCGATACATAACGGAAGTTCTAATTCCTAAAGCACAACCCGCAATGGCCGATTCTGGCGAAAATTCAATTTTCATGGACGCCAACGCTCGCAACCACTGGTCATGTGGAAGCGTACGCATGAGATCGTAATTCGTCGTTTGGATTGGCCTGCTCGAAGTCAAGACCTAAATCCCATAGAACATGTCTGAGACGTTCTGAAGCGACGAGTGAGATTAGTACAGCCAGTTCCGCAGACCATCAGAGAGTTTGGGAATGTGATTACCGGGGAGTGGGAACATATTTTGCAAGAAATCATAAGAGGTAAATTCGCTAGCATGTCCAGACGAACGCAAGCTGATGTGACTTCAGCAATAGGAGGTTACACTCCATACTAAACTTTTAATCTGAATTTACTTTATCGAGGAAAAATCAAACAAACAAACGTATTTAATTTTTACTTAGCGAGCAGCTACACTACCTAGCGCGTTTCTCATTTATCTTCTCAACCCCCTAGCGCTCTCATGAGACCGCGGCCATATTCCGTCAAATCCCTAGCGGTCTCATGGGGTCGCGCCCACCCACAGCAATTTATCCCATAAAAACTTAAACATAGAGACTACTTTTCTATGAAAAAGTTTGGCATTATATAATCAATATGAAATTCTCTATCCTCTAGTGCAATAAAAACAGTTATCCTATTCATATTTATTTATAATCTACGTTAATTTCGTACGCCATTTTCGCGTGAATGGTATTGTGTTGATTTTTGGATTTTTCTAGTGTTTTAGTATAGTGTTTTATTATAAAATTGTAATGAAAGTTTGTGTGAATATAATTTATCTTTTTACGTAAGTAATTTCGAGTAATATATATTGAAATAATTGTGATTTTCACGCTGGCGACATTTGCTTGGTATGTTTTTTTTTGTTATCAAAGTACAATAAAATCTTTTTGTAATGATTGATGATGATGATTAGACCACAGGATAGAAAATTTCGTATAGATTTTATAATGCTAAACTTCTTCATAGAAAAGTAGTTTCTAAATATAAGTTTTAATGGTTTTAGTTGCTGTGGGTGGGTGCGGTCACATTATTTTTTATTATACGTTATTTAATCAAAATGTTATGATAAATCTGACGAAAACTATACTTTACTAATTAATTTACAAAATTCTGAGTATAAGACTATTTAAAATTATCAAACAATCAAATAGTAAAATAAAATTGGTTATTTGCTTAGGTGACATTTTTTTCACTGCCTAATTAAATTTGTCCTTTAATCCGACTTTCATTTTCGCAAGCGCAATGTTCGTCGGCTAATCTTACCTATAATTTATGAATTTCAGAAAGTTAAATATTTTGGTGAAGTAAGTACTTATCAAATTTCTTACACTGTTCGGCGTAATGTAGTTCAATAATTACAGTTCGGCCTCTCAATAGATTGCCTCTTAGGGGAATATTCGCTATAGTCGCCACGCTTGGGAGGTGGGTTGACAACCGTAACTTATTATTTTGATTTGTAATCAGAAAGACGCTGCCCATCTCTTGTTTCAGTTCCTGTCTCATCTCAAAAAAGCCACGCCGATACTACAGTACGTTGTACCCACGTTATTGCGGCGTACCTATTGTACATATATGATGATTTTTTTTTATCGTCTAAAAGAAATAGGGTGTAACAGGTGAACTGAATAGAAGCCTATGGCACTGATATTTTACATTTTTTTTGCTTTTACATTAATATATTATGAAATTGAACTATCAATAAATACCACTAATTTGAAATAAACTTTCGGTAATAATATGAATAAAAGAATTAGGTAAAACAAAAATTTTGACACAACAATTAAAATAAAAAAAGACAATAAATCAATTAAAAACGATTGAAATTAAAATAATACGCTTACCCAATTAGCAGTATTTATTGATAGATCAATTTCATAATATGTTAATGTAAAAAAAATTGAAAAATATCAATGCTATGGCTTATTCCGTTCACCTGTTATACCCAATATTTTTCCATACGGTAAAAAAACTAACCCAGTATAAGAATATTTTTTTAATTAATACGGCATCCATGTACTGGTATCGATATCGAACTAGTACCACGTACTATAATTAATATACTACTAATAATTATACTAGTAATCGATTCCCAGCACGGTCTACATAATGGCGGCCCCTTTTTCTATAGAGGGATGACCTGATTATAAATACGTTTTAAAAACATTAGGTGTTTACCGTCTTTACCTATAAAATTGCCGTTTTGTTGAATTGTCCACTCTGAAATATAATTAATGTAACTAATGCAATATCAAGAGGCCAGTTGAACAAAACGGCAATTGCATGGGTAAATACCTCATAAAATACATACAAAACCATCATCATCATCACAACAAAACGAATTTGGGAAGTCACTTTGACCTGTTTTGAACAGAATATCCTCGTGATGAATTTATAATGAAGGGTGACTGACCGGGCGGATCGTCGATTGCCGATTCAGTGCTCCTTAATATATGTGAATAGGCATTGTGCGCGGGCGCATACAAAAATGTTACTGCTAATCGTGAATTAAATTTAAGAAACGGAGGTTCAAGGAGGCGTTGACATCGATTTGTTAGACGTGTTCTGTTTATTGACTGCATTTTAGTACTGAATACGATTATTTATTTTCCATTTTATTTTATTTACTACTGTTACCTAATGACATCTCATGATAAAGAAAAACTACTAACCTCACAATATCATTTTATGTTTAAGTAAAGAACTACAAAAATATTATTGGGGCGAATCGTAGTGTTGCCCGGCTTATTCCCCTTTCCCATGTAATTTATTATTCTTGTCTTCATTGAAACTAATTTTTCGCCTTTATTTAAACTTGCACAGATAATTATCGTAGTGTGAACGAAAGTACATAGATTAATTTAATGTCTCTAACTATTATATTATTTATATAAAAATCTAGATTCTCGCATGCACACGTATGTGTGTGTGTAATTAAATACTCGTCAATATAATATAATTTTCTACTTCCGTCTGTTTATGTTTTCCCTCTTTATTCACATTATATTTTGTTTTTATTTCTAATTATGAAGTTTTAATGCTAATAATTATCAACATATTTATTCTAAAATACACGAATATTTGTAAAATATATAAAGGCCACTGTGTTTCGTATAGTAAATTTAAAGAAACGGAGACCCTGCTTACTAGAAACGAGACATTCCATCCCAGTTGTTAGGGGTGACAAAGCATCTGTCTGCATTTGGATTCTTAATCAAAAACCGATGTAACCACAGCATCTATTTACCATCTGGTGGATTGTGTGCCCGTTTGTCACCTTTACATTTAAAAAAAATTGTTAGTAACCTAAGACCTTTTTTTATAAAATAAAGTTGCCAACTCACTTAATGATAATGAGCTACTGCAAAGACAATAATCTTGCAAGGAACTTCAAACAAACAGGGCTACAGATGTCGTATTACCTCTGAGGACGAAGATGGAATGCCTGACCAGACTATTTTTAATGTTTAATTAAATGTAAATATAATTACACTTGAAAAAGCCACGCTGTAGTTAAATTAATATCACTAACTCAAGTAAGGTGAGATAAGACCTGGAAATATTTTATACCGGAAATGAGGCATTCATTTGAATATATAATAATAAATATGAAAGGGGACAAACACCTAATAGTAAATAGTTGATCATTCCCACACGGAATAACCGTAACATCAAACAAATTGCAGGTGTATTTGCTTACTATGTATTTACGACCTTTTAGAAAGGACTGCTCTCTCTCTTAAAGAAATTATCAAGAAATTTCTAGTACTGAAAATGCACAATGCTCACTTTAAAAATGTTGAACTGATCTTAACAATTCCTCGAAGCCTTAATTACAATAGAAGATGCAGAGGTGAAATGTCTCGATCACCGACCGTCGATCCACACTTAGTTGGATGCAGTTTATGGTTTAAAATGGTACTGGGGCACCCTGATCTGGAGTAGGTATGAAGCCAGACTTAAATATTCGATAAAGACTGCTCCAATTACAAAATCTATTATTGTTAGTATCTCGAACTTGCAAGCAATAATCTAAATACTATAGTAGAATAAAAGGAAGGTACGAGATAGGTTAAGCGACATTAATCATTATTCACATATAACACAAAAAATAACATTTGGTATTTCATAACAATACTTTACTATTTTAAAGACACTCGCGTATTACGATTCGCAATTATTGCATAAATGTTGTTGGCGGTTATTTATACTGTATAACTACGTCGGCCTCCATATTCCTATTAAGTCAAATCGTCATTAAAATGCAGCATCACGGTGTGGACAAGCCCGGAGGAGAGGGGACGGGGGGGGGGGGAGTGCAGGGTGCATCCACCGTCTGGCCCGCAAGGGCACGATGCAGCGCCCTTGCGTCGCCCGAGGTGACCCGCGCCCTGCACGACCTTTGCCGTCCTGTGTACGACTTTACCTTTTGAACAATAATATGGGCTTGTTGTTAATTAAACTACTACTAGGGAGTTAATTAATAAGTACTGTGCGATAGGTAAACATGAAATACATTTATAACATCGTACTTATTTTGAAAGGATATTTTATACGTATTTGTTATACCGTTACCATTACAGCCCAACTATAGTCCACTGCTGAACTTAGGCCTCCCGATATTTGCCGGTTACCAAACTTGGCAAGCGGGTTGGCAGCCGCAGTTTTTTGTTTTTAGTCGTTGTTAAGACAACGCTGATGCCCATCGTCTGATATGTTCCTCTTCTCTTACGACATCCACGGGATGATACTGAGTAGTTGATATTCTTACACCGCTGCTACACAGTACATAATGGGAATGAAATTTTGAAATATCTCTTAATAAAATAATAGGTCTTTTAATAAATATTAAAAACAATTTTTGATTCAGTATTTATTTTTAACTATTTGTAAGGGAGGTGAAACGAATATAGTTTCTGAAACAAAGCTAAGTGAATTCGGAAAAAAGTTTTCCGGATGTTTAAAAAGAACATGGCGTATGTTGCATATCTGTTCAAGTTTAAATAAAAGAGAAAAATTAGTTTCAATGAAGACAAGAATAATAAATTACATGGGAAACGGGAATAAGCCGGGCAACACTACGATTCGCCCCAATTGTATTTTTGTAGTTCTTTAGTTAAACATGAAATGATATTGTGAGGTTAGTAATTTCGCTTTATCATGGGATGTTATAGAAATAGCAGAAAAAGTTCAGTGACTATAAATTATTTACAAAATGGAAAACTAGCACATAATATATGATCCCATAAAGTTTCTATTGGGAACTAGTTCTATTCGTTGATTAATCGTTTACCGCTCCATTATCCTAATGGAATTCTTATTTGCTGTAAAAATTTTTGCCAAATATAAAAAGAATACTCGCAAATTAATTAATAATTGACGACTATACTCGATACGAGTAAACTTACTGTATAATATACTTTTTTTTTTATAGGATAAGGCTGACAAACGAGCACACAGTCCACCTGATGGTAAGTGGATGCTGTTGCCCATAGACATCTACATTTATCTTCGAATAAGAATCAAAATGCTGATGCGTTGTCACATGTGAGGCATCGCTTCCAGTAAAAAGGGTCTTCGGTTCTCTACACTCACAATACGAAACACAACAGTGTTAAGATAAAGTACTACTACCGGTACAGCCTATCAAAAGTTAAAATTTTTTGATAGCCTCGTAGCACGGATACTTGACATAGTTGTTACTGTTGGCAGGTAGCTTAGCAACTGTAGGTTTTTTCTTAAATGTTTTATACGTATTAGAGCCATGCTGCAGTTATATTAGTAGTATAGTTGTAGCACGAATGGGTCGGCTCAACCGGGGAAGGACCACGATATCACAGAATACCAGTGTCAAATAGTAGCTTAATGCAGTGTTTCGTATGGTGAGTGTAGAGAACCGGAGACACTTTTTGCTGGAAACGAGGCATTCCATCTTAGTCCTCACGAGTGACAACGAGTCTTCATTTTGATTCGTAATCGAGGATAGATGTAGATGTTTACGGGCCGCAGCGACCACTTACCATCAGGTGGACTGTGTGCTCGTTTGTCACCCTATCCAATAAAAAAATGTTGGTATTAGGAAGACGCTGCTACCTATCTCCTGGTTTGATACCCTCTGTGGCCTCTAACACATCCACGGGATTATATGGGGTTAGGGATATTCTTATACTGTCACTACACGGTTACTATCATCATCATCATCATCATCATTACAGCCTTTCACAAGTCCACTGCTGAACATAGGCCTCCCCCAAGTAATGCCACAAAGCACGGTCCTGAGCCACCTGCATCCATCGACTTCCTGCATGTCTTACCAGGTCGTCACTCCATCTAGTGGGGGGTCGCCCTACACTACGCCTACCGGTACGAGGCTGCCACTCGAGAACCTTTCTTCCCCATCGGTTATCGGTTCTTCGAGCTATATGGCCGGCCCATTGCCACTTCAGCTTACTAATCCGTTGGGCTATGTCGGTCACTCTGGTTTTACTGCGGATATCCTCATTTCTGAGTCCATCACGCAGAAAAACTCCGAGCATAGCCCTCTCCATAGCTCGCTGAGCGACCTTAAGCGTCCTCATACGGCCAGCAGTGAAGGACCACGTCTCAGATCCATAAGTCATCACTGGCAACACGCACTGGTTGTACAATCTAGTTTTTAGAGATTGAGGTATACCTGACGACAAGATATGTCGTAATTTCCCGAACGCTGCCCAGCCGAGTTGAATCCGTCGATTGACCTCTCGGTCGAAGTTGGACTTACCTAGTCGGACTATTTGTCCCAGGTAAACGTACTCGTCAACAACTTCGAGCATAGTGCTCCCAACAACTACCGGCATAGGTGTGACATGGACATTGAACATGATCTTTGTTTTGTCCATGTTCATCTTAAGACCTATCCGTTGGGAGGCACTATTGAGGTCATTGAGCATAGTGCCTAAGTCCTCCAGCGATTCTGCCATAAGGACTATATCGTCGGCAAATCGAAGGTGAGTGATGTACTCGCCATTGATGTCAATACCGTATCCTTTCCAGTCCAGTAGCTTGAAAACGTCTTCCAATGCAGCGGTGAAGAGTTTCGGGGATATAACGTCACCCTGTCTTACACCTCTCTGCAGTTGGATAGGTTTCGAGCTCTGGTTCTGTACTCGGATAGCCATCGTAGCCCTACTGTACAAACACTTCAGCACCTCGATATACCGACAGTCAACTTGGCACCGCTGAAGGGACTGTAGCACCGCCCAAATTTCGACGGAATCAAAGGCTTTCTCATAGTCCACATACGCCAGGCAAAGTGGCAGATTGTACTCTTCAGTCTTCTGTACAATCTGCCGCAGGGTATGTATGTGGTCTATGGTACTGAAGCCTTTTCGGAAACCGGCTTGTTCGGGAGGCTGGAAGTCGTCAAGTCTGCGTGCGAGACGATTCGTAATGACTCTCGAAAACAGCACGTAGACGCGGCTCAGAAGGGAAATCGGTCTGTAGTTCTTTAAGAGAGCGTTGTCGCCTTTCTTAAAGAACAAGACCACCGCACTTCTGCTCCACGCCTCTGGAGTAGTGCCACCATGGAGGACGGAATTGAAGAGCTTCTGAAGGACTACAAGTACCGGTGTTCCACCCGCTTTCAGAAGCTCCGCTGTAATTCCATCCTCGCCTGGGGCCCTGCCGTTTTTAAGGTGCTGGAGAGCCATTCTAATCTCGCTTAGACTGACGTCCGGGATATCATCGGAATAGTGTCGGATAAGACTTGCTCTTGGATCGTTACTCACACTTGCGTGTGGCTCCAACGATGATGTGTACAGCTGCCCATAGAACCTCTCAATCTCACTCAAAATCTCAGGTGTCCCGGAAACGATGTTGCCACACTCAGTCTTCAGCTTTGACAGTTGGCTCTTTCTGGCAGACAGATCTCTGGCAAAGACTTTGGAGCCCTGGTTCCGCTCGATCGCTTCTTTAATACGAGAAGTATTAAAGTTGCGTAAGTCTCGCCGCATGCATTTGGAGATCTGTCTGTTCAGTTGCCTGTATGCTGTCAAATCTGTTGACGATTGCAGCCTCATCTCCCGTCTAACAGCCATGAGATTAAGAGTGTGATCGGAGAGTTTTTGTGTTCTTCTGCGGCGGGTCTTGCAGAACTTAGCTCCGACCGCATGGACAGTTTCCACGAGCTTGTCGTTCATATCGTCCACTGCATTGCAATCTTCTAGGCACTGGAAGCGGTTACGTAACTCGAGCTGAAAGGTTTCGGGATTCTGGATTAGAGCACGAGGGGGACGGAGCGTTGACTTCATTAGACGAGACCTCTCCAACTTAACGTTTAGGTTCAGTGTGCCTCTAACCATTCGGTGATCGCTGCCAGTTTTCACCCTTGCGATCACTGAGACATCACTGAACAGTTGGCGTCTGGTCGTCATAATGAAGTCAATCTCATTTTTTGTCGAACCGTCGGGGCTCGACCAGGTCCACTTCCTGTGGGGCCGCTTCTGGAAGAAAGAGTTCATCATAAAGAGTCCCTCTTTCTCCATAAAGTCGGCCAGCTGCTGGCCCCTTCGGTTCCGTTGCCCTACTCCAAATTTCCCTACCTTCAGCTCACCGCTTTCTCTTGTGCCTAGTTTTGCGTTGAAGTCTCCCATCAACACCGTGTAGTGGGTTTTGGAGGAATGTATGGCTCTGGAAATATCCTCATACATTTCCTCCACCTCCTCATCGGGGTGTGCCGAGGTTGGTGCGTAAACCTGAATGACCTTCAGCGAATACCGTTTGGTGATTCTGAGTATCAGGTACGCGACCCTCGTCGACACACTCCCAATCTTTACAACGTTGTTGACGAGAGACTTGTGGACGATAAATCCGACACCTCCTTGGGACAGATGGTCGCCCTCCCGGTGATAGAACAAGTTGCCGGACTCGAGGATTGCCGTGTCCTCCCCCTCTCTTCGGACCTCGGATAATCCAATAATATGCCAGCGCAACTTATCTACCTCTTCTTCCAGCTCCAGTATCTTCTCGTCAGTCCTCAGGGTGCGTGCGTTATATGTTGCCAGGTCGAGTCGTCGTAGGTGGCAACCGAACCTCCACCGGAGATTCTTAGCACCCCCTGCCCCGCCGTTACCATGGTCGCCACCGTAGCCAGGAATAGCGGGGCCGCCGGGGACTGGGGGCCGTCTTTTTGTGTATTTGTTCATTGGGGGGTATTTGCCGTAGTTGCCACGCTTGGCGAGCGGGTTGGCAACCGCAGTTTTTTATTACGTCACAGTTGTCATCAGGAAGATGCTGCTGCCCATCTCCTGCCTGTCTCCCTCTGTCGCCTCTTACGACACCCACGGGAAGATATGGGGTAGTGGATATTCTTAACCGCCACTACACGGCAACGGTTACTATCACGTTATAGTATATTAAAGATTAAGCAATGCATACTAATGATCTAGTATAACATTTAACTCTACGACACCCTAAAAGTGTACGTCTCAGAATATTTACCCCTGGTCATGCATACTGGTACCATAAGCCCTACTGGCACTGAAGTAATTACGACTTCTTTCAGAACTAATCTTTTGTAATTCAAAAAGGAAATTCCTACTTGAGAACGATATTCTACACAAAGTAGGATTACATTAGCGTTTGTGTAAATTAAATAAAACTATGCTAACCAAAAACATTGCTTTATAATCTTAAAATTCTTAGAAATAAGAAGCATTTTCCCAGTTGTGGGCGTGTAAAGGCTGCATCTTTACTTTCATACGATGAGACAGAGTAACTTGATGAATATCCCTGCTAAAAGTCGATCTATGCAGGTGTCCCAGGACGCTGTGGTAGTCTTTAGGAGAGGCCTATCTTCAGCAGTGGACTTGTGAGTTGTAAAGATGATAATAATGAACATGTATTTTTTCACTTTCAAAGAGCATTCTATATAATAAAGCAATAAAGTTTTCAAGAATTCACACTATCGTAAGTCATTTTTGTCTCTAACTTGAAAAACGTTTATATACATGCATATTATACTGTTAATCATACATAAAAAGTAAAATTGCAGATTATATACGATTCACAACAAACCTCCTCTCAATTCTGAATAGGGTTATGGAGCAGTAAGTCCGCTTCACAGTTTCAATGTGTAGTTAACACTTACACCGTACTTGAAATATATTATTTCTCAGGCATGCAGGCTTACTCACGATGTTATTTTTCACCGTCTAGCACTTGTTAAATTAGCGGCTAAAGCTGAAAATTAGCGATTTACTTGGTGTCATCGTGAATCGAATTCGGGCTTCTCGTGAACTTAGAAATTTACGTTTAGTCCCTGAGCTCCACGACTCTTTGTTAAGATATTTCTTTTCATAGAATAAGGGTGACAAACGATCACACAGTCCACCTGGTGGTTAGTAAATGCTGTGACCTTTAGACATAATCTATATTTATCCTCGAATAAGAATCAAAATGCAGATGCGAAATCACCCTTGAGGACTAAGATGGAATGCCTCATTTCCAGGAAAAGTGGTCTCCGGTTCTCTACACTCGCACCAAACGATGCACAGCAGAACTAAGCTGCTATTAACGGCGATATTCTGCGAGAGCGTGGTTGGTCGAGCCAACCCGTTCGTGCTGCAACCATATTTTTTTATAGGAGAGGGGGCAAACAAGCATACGGCTCAACTGATGGTAAGTGATTACCACCGCCCATGAACAACTGCAACACCAGGGGAATTCCACATGCGTTGCCGGCCTTTAAATAATATAGCTGCAACATGGTTCCACCACGTATATACTTAGACGACAAGACATAAATAATTTATTACTGTGCATCATAACCTATGCGTTTCGTAAACAGTTTAATATTGTTAGAAGAAGTCATTGCGATCGCTACGCGTGGCAGAGGGTTTGCCGATTACATCCTAATATTTAAAACTTAACGCTAAAATGATATTCATATGACATGCCAGGATAATATAACAATGGCCTTGAAACTTACTCGTATATAAATCATAAGAAATAATAAATCATGACGTGCTACTTTAAAAAGCTACCAAAATATTTGTGTGAAAAGCATTGTAAGATATGTAATGACGCTTTCTAATTTCAACGTAGCTACAGTTTTTATTTATAGTGTTGAACCTTACAGTTCAAGTTTTTATGGTTTTATTACAGTATCGATTGGCTAGCTATATAATATAAATACAATAGAACGTGTTAAACATAATGTTAAAGTAATTTTTGTTTTAGAAGTATAAAGAATAACACTCATAAAGGTGGCACAATAGGGGTGAAGTTTTTTGTAACTATAGACACAACTTTCTAATTGTTTCTTTGGCCACTTGAAATTGCTTAGTCCACTGAAAGTATTTTTTTATAGGATAGGGTGACAAACGAGCACACAGTCCACCTGATGGTAAGTGGTTGCTGTGGCCCATAGACATCTACATCTATCCTCGACTACGAATCAAAATGCAGATGCGTTGTCACCCGTGAGGACCAAGATGGGATGCCTCGCTTCCAGTAAAAAGGGTCTCCGGTTCTCTACACTCACCATACGAAATACAGCAGCATTAAGCTACTATTTCACGCTGGTATTCTGTGAGAGCGTGGTCCTTCCCCGGTCGAGCCGACCCATTCGTGCTACAACTATACTACTAATATAACTGCAGCATGGCTCTACCACGTATAAAAAAGAATAAAATAAGTAATAAAAAATATGAAATAAGTAGTAAAAAATGGAACGTTTACTAAAAAGTAATAAGTTTAAAAATAAAATAAATTTCACAAAATACCTTCTGAACTTAGCACCGGCTTCGGAAGCTGATGATGATACTAATATGTGGAGATTATTTATTACGTTTAGTTTTGAAAATCGGTCTTTACTTTTTTAATTTAATCTCGATGTTCTTTTGACAATAATTATAAATTGATTAAGAATCAAAATGCAGGTGCGTTGTCACCCCTGAGGACCAAGATGGAATGCCTCGGTTCCAGTAAAACGGGTCTCCAATACTCTAGACTCACCATACAAAAGACAGCGGCATTAAGCAGCTATTTCACGCTAGTATTCTGTGAGAGCATGGTCCTTCCCCGGTCGAGCCGATCCATTCATACTACATCCATGATATGGCTTCGGCGTGGTTCTACCACGTATATACTATGGAAAGAGCTGAATGAGTGCACAAATTCCTCAATCCACCAAACAACCACCGCTGTATTAACTTGCACTCGACAACTAAAGAAAGAGCAAATATATTTTTGTTAACTAAAATAAAAAAAATACACGAAGTATGCAGCCTATCATTTGAATGTCTTTGTGACGTTAGCTGTGCAGCGGCGTTGGTCGATGGTCGTGCGATTGGATACAGTGTCGCGGCAAGGACGGCAGGTCACCGTCAGTACTAGCCCAGCGAGTCATGTCATTGCTTGCGTGCCGACGCTTCAAGTATTCATGAATTATGTTTTATATTAGGACGTTCCTTTTATTGCCTAAGACTTAGTCTTATTACAGTACTCAACTTTACTTTTTAAATATTTCTAAAATGAACCAAATATTTTGCTTCCACACTGTATTTTTGTAGAGTAATTAATTCCTTCACCCGCGTGGAAATGTGGGAGAGTGCATGAACATCTCGCGTAGCTCTTCGTGTAAGCTCTTCGTGTAAGTTCTTCTTACACCGCCACTACATGCAGCCGCTTGCCAAGAGTTGAACGACGACAAAAATAAGGGGAGATTTTGATAAGTAAATGAAATCTTATTTTACCGTTACGAAAATTTGTTGTAAGCGAATCAAAAAAAAAAAAAACTTTCAATGGCTAGAAATTTGTATATACGAGGTGTGTTCAAAAAGTAAGGTGACTTTATATTTTTATGAAAAACTATTTATTTATTTATCAATATTTATGTTGTCCCCTTCAAAGTAATCCCCCTCAGATATAATACACTTGTGCCAACGCTTTTTCCAATCGTCAAAGCATTTCTGATAATCACTTTCTGGTATAGCCTTCAGCTCTTTCAGCGATGCAGTTTTTATCTCTTCAATCGTTGCAAATCTTCGTCCTCTCATAGGTCTCTTCAGTTTTGGGAACAGGAAAAAGTCACATGGGGCCAAATCCGGTGAATATGGTGGCTGAGGCATGATTGTAGTGTTGTTTTTGGTCAAAAAACCTCTCACAAGCAACGCTGAGTGAGCAGGTGCATTATCGTGATGCAAAAACCATGAATTGTTTACCCATAATTCGGGACGTTTCTTACGTATTGCTTCTCGCAAATGGCGCATAACTTCAAGGTAATACTCCTTATTGACCGTACGACCTTGTGGCAAGAACTCATGATGCACCACACCCCTACAGTCGAAGAAAACTGTAAGCAAAACCTTCACATTTGATCGAACTTGGCGTGCTTTTTTTGGTCTTGGTGATTCAGTGTGCTTCCACTGGGACGATTGAGTCTTAGTTTCGACGTCACAACCGTATACCCATGTTTCGTCTCCTGTTATGACCCTTTTGAGCAAATCTGGGTCGTTGTTGACATCATCCAATAGCTCTTGAGCGATTGTCATGCGACGGTTCTTTTGGTCGAAATTGAGCAATTTTGAAACAAATTTCGCTGACACACGTTTCATGCCCAAAATATCCGAAAAAATTTCATGGCAAGAGCCAACCGATATGCCAACATCCTCCGCAACTTCTCTGATAGTGATTCGACGATTTTCCAAAATAATTTTCTTCACTATTTCAACGTTTTCATCGGTTGTTGACGTGCTGGGGCGTCCAGAGCGAGGTTCGTCATTGGCATCTTCTCGGCCATCTTGAAAGAGCTTGTACCACTTATAAACGTTTTTTTTTACTAAGAGTAGACTCACCGTATGCCACTGTCAACATTTCAAGTGTTTTGGAGCACGTAATTCCATTTTTTACACAAAATTTGATGCAAATTCTTTGATCCATTTTTTTTTTGATAAAAGAAAATCGCCGAGCACACCAAAGTACGTCTGACCTTTGTAACTGTCAAAAATAAACTAAACATGCTATACACTTCAAACTTGAAACATATGCTCAGGATATGTGTATCAACGCAACAAAATACAAAAATTGAAAATCGAATGTGCGTTGCCCGCGAAATTCAAAAAGTCACCTTACTTTTTGAACACACCTCGTAAAAAAGACAAATCATATTAATACACTCATCATACAACATAGGCCATATAGAATGTCAGTACCCGGTTGACAGCTTTGCTCGGTATTTTTCGCTCTGTTTTTTTTTTAATTCGTGTGTTTTGGAAATTATATTCAGATACAAATTACATACTGATGAAATACGAATAATATTTTTTGATCTTAGCGACATAATAGAAAAAAACTGAACTGGTTATTTGAATAAAAATCATGAGTGCAATTAGTTTAATTTAAATTTTCGTGTTTTTAAAAAAATATTAAAAAAGGGCTAGAAATAATAGATTTTCTCAAAAAAGAAAGGAACTTGAAAAAAATGAAAAAAAGTCGGTCTGAAAATAGGACTTGAAACCAGGGTGTTACGATTTGGTGACCGCCCAATATATCAATTAAGCTATTTATAACCATTAATAATCGGTCAAAATTTACCTTCTTATTCTAACGATATTGTAGCAGTTTTTTATTGCCTGAAAACACGGATAAAACGACATTTTCTAAAAATGAATCCTAGCTAGATCGATTTATTGCCCCCGAAACTCCCTGCACACAAAATTTTATGAAAATCGTTGAAGCCGTTTCCGAGATTCCAATTATATATATAGCAAACGAGCAACATATATATATATATATATATATATATATATATATATATATATATATATATATATATATACAATATGTAACGTAATTAACGCACACCCTCAGACACCCCAATTAGTGTATTATGTTATAATCATAATACATACACTGAATTTTTTTGTTAATCATTTTTATGTAGGTACTAAATATTTATCATATTAGTTATGTTATGTGAATAGCTGCTTACAACTGACTGGACTACGAACACGGGGAGCACCTCTGAAAAGAGAAGTTGCATTTTTTGCCACACATTTATATATAAATGAAAGAATATTTCATTTAAGCTATGTTTTAATGATTTTTGTTAAGTTTAAACTGTTTTACTAAAAAATGAAATTGTTAAGTTCTAATTTTTAGTAATTATTAATAAAAAATAGTTAAATTTTTGAATGAAAAAACGACTTGTGATTGGTTGGTACATAATTATATACGTTGAGGCTGTGAGCCAATCGCAGTCATGTAATATTTTTGTATTTTCTATATTCGGATCACCATGTGTCATAACAAAACCTATATAATCTGTATTACGCAATGCCATTTTTTTTAATTTTGCTACAACGTAGACATGAGTGTTTTATCATTTAACCATCCGGTGGCGTTACTTAAGTGACATAATGAAGCTACTGGCGTATGAATTTGCATTTTAGAATACAAGAAAACAGAAGTAACAGAAGAAACAAAATTATATTTATTTAATAATTTTTAGTAAACTTTAAAAAATAAATAAAAACGTGCATCTACTCTTCTCATTTCAAAGTCAGCGACGGAAATTGCAGTTGGCAAGGCACCAGCAAAATAAAGAAAACGAGGAAGAAAACATTTGGCAAAACTGTCGGTTCGATGACGAATCGCGAATCAGTACTCATCCAAATAACCAAAGTATCTGTGTCTCGAGAATACCTGGAGACTGAAAGGCAAAAAACTGCAACTGGAACCGTTCAGCAAGGCGATAAATCGGTGTTCTTTTGGGATGGAATTACGATTAGAGCTTTAACGCCTTTGATCCCGTATCGAAGCTCCATGACGGTATATAGGTACAAAACGGTCGCTATTCATGGAATTGTCAGATCATTCAAACCATGGGCACCAATTCGTACTGGTGGATGATAATGCGCCCGCACATCGAGCTTAACGACTCAATGCTGCTCTCCGAGAATAGACATCACAACATTAGACTGGCCTGCCGGCTCGTCTGATTTAAACCCAATAGAGCACTCGTGAGATGCTCTTAAGAGAGCTGTTTGGAATCTCAGCCACTTCCCCAGACAGTGCCAGAGATCAGAGAAGTATTATTCAAGAATGGGACAGGTTACCGCAAGAAATGCTGGATAACTTGATCCTCAGCATGCTCAGGAGGATTTCTGTATATGTTCCAGCCTGGGGAGAAATTATATTGTATTAAATAGAAACTTTCTGTTATAAATTGTGAATTTTTGGTCAGAAAATCATTTTCTTTCCATCAAATTTCTATTACAACTACATTAGGATTGAGTTACTCAATTTTTGTTATTTCAAGAATAAAATAGAGTTTTATTTTTTTATTTCAAACAGTGTATTTCTATTTTTAAAAAAGATTTTCTTGATAAAGTAAAATTATAAAAATATATTTTTTTTAAATTTTGCTTTTTGCTACTGATCACAATTTTTTATGATGTGTATAAATGTTTTATCTTATACCTTTAAACGAGCAATTCTTGTATATATGTGTATATATATATATATATATATATATATATATATATATATATAACATAATTAACGCACTTTGAGAAAGTAGTTTGTTCAGAATCGTTTACTGAATCGATTTCTATCATTTTTAATATAGGTAATTTTTTATCCCAAAAATAATTAAAACTACGTAAATTACAGTCACACTAAATCTGTACAGTCAAAACAAACTGAAATGGACCGTAACTTAAAGCAATAACACTTTTAAGAGTGCAGTTTTATTTGTATTATTACTAATTCTGTCATTCAATAAAAATATGAACTTTATGTCAAGCACTTTAAAGTCTTTGCGTTAGTGGATTTGTACTGTAACCACAACGTTCTTCCGGAATTAGTATAACTAATATGATAAATATTTAGTACGTAAAAATGATTAACTAAAAAATTCAGTGTATGTATTATGATTATAACATAATACACTAATTGGGGTGTCTGAGGGTGTGCGTTAATTACGTTACATATTGTATATGTAACGTTAAATTTCATTTTTTAGTAAAACAGTTTAAACTTAACAAAAATCATTAAAACATAGCTTAAATGAAATATTCTTTCATTTATATATAAATTTGTGGCAAAAAATGCAACTTCTCTATTCAGAGGTGCTCCCCGTGTTCGTAGTCCAGTTAGTTGTAAGCAGCTATTCACGAATGCACAATGTTTGGTAGACATGATAATCTATTATTTAATATTTTAATTCGCTTCAAAACATATGTACACCCCACTAGTGCTGCTTCTGGCGGACTTTTTTTAAATCTTGAGAGGAAACAGGCTTATTAATAAAGCACAAATGTTTTTTGCAAATGGAATGGATGATTGACATTAATAGTACATTAAAGAATATGCTTAATTGGTAACATTTACATTATATGACTGTATATCTGATCTTAAATAATGTAATAAATATAAACACGATTTCACACGATTAGAAGTACAATACGAGTAAGTATATTAATTAAATTATAAGTTATAATGAAAAAGTGTTACAAGAAATTAGTTATTATCAATTTTTTGATATCACTATCGACAATATATATGTAAAATCGATGTGTGACAAATTAAATAAATTTTGTATTAGCTCTTCGCTGACTTTTTTGAGAAATAGTATCTGCCAAAGCAGTGTAATGCCTGTCATGGTTACGTCTTACATCTCATCGATATTGCAATGTAGAATTTTGATATGGTGCTGGTGCTGTGAACTGCTCATGTTTGTCTGTTGTTTAATTGTTGTATATCATAAATTAGTGGCTAGACTTTAAAAATCAACATGAAACTTTTAAATATTCGTAACCAAAATGCTTGATACTTTTGTCGTCTTTAAATAAAATAAGATTTTTTTTATTGATAGAATAATTGTCATCTCTGTTTTTTTTTTGTATTTTTATAAGATGTGTTGATGAACGTGATCAAAAAATAAACTCTATTTCGAATACGCTCAGTTAATAGAAAACATGTGAAATAAAAGAAAACACAGAAAAGTATGTGTGTGAACAAATTTATAAATTCTACAATACGCACGATGTAATATATCAAAATCAGTATGGTTTTCAAGCTGGGAAGGGTACAAATGATCTCTTGATGAAGTTAACAGATGAAATTAACGAGTATCTTAATAGCAAAAAACATGTACTCGTCCTATTTATAGACTTTTCACTGGCATTCGATACTCTTGATCATAAACAAATTATCACTAAGTTGGACGATTGTGGAATACGGCGACCTCTTCTGAGATGGTGTACAAATTATCTTAAAAATAGGAAATTCTATGTGAGAATAAATGACACACACAGCGACCCGGTGACTGTAACTGAAGGCACAGCACAGGGATCTGTGCTTGGCCCCCTTCATTTTCTGTCATATGTAAACGACATGCGCTTTTACATAAATCACTGTTCATGCTACCAGTTTGCAGGTGACACATGTTTGCTAGTCGCCGATAAAGACCCTGATATAGCATGTGAATTGTTACAGTCTGACTTTAATATGCTTGCAAAATGGTGTCATGACGCCGGATTGGTTCTGAACTCCACCAAAACCAAGCTGTTACGCATAAAGTCTCCTTATATCAAGTGTACTTTATCCAAGCACATAGTTGCTCATAATCATAGATGCCTTCACTCTTCTTGTAAAAATACATGTAGTTGCCCCCCTATAGATCTCGTCAATACCCAGATATATCTCGGAATGCAGACCGATAGTAAGTTTACTTGGCATAACCACATCGAGTATGTTTGTAGCAAATTAAGACAATTCTTAGCTAATATTATAATACTGAAGAACAGAATTCCGTTCCCAGTTAAGATGATGTTATATAACTCTCTAGCAGAATCGTATATACAGTATGGTTTAGGTAGCTATGATCGTACATATAATACTTATTTAAACAAAATATATAACCTCCAGATAAGAATCCTTAAAAACATTGTAACAGACAAAATTCAACGTCAATTTCATAATGATGATAGTATGCTCTTCAAGCACTGTAATATATTACCAGTTCATACGCAAGTCAAATATTTAATACTAAAAACACTTTTTTAATAAAGACTTAATATTAGAAATCAAGCACCCCGTGCTTGAACCCCGCGCCGAAAACAGCAGCAAGCTGCAGACGAGCCGTGCAAACAACATGTACGGGGAACGAACGGCAGGTTACATTGTTCCAAGACTTATAAACAACCTACCCCCAGAATTTCGCGACAAATTAAATATAAAAAACATTAAAAAAAACTTAAATTGTACTTTTTGGATAACTTATAACGGTACTACTTAAAACAGCGCTTATGCGTTTGCTCAGATCCTATTAGGCTGTAAATGTTTTCTCATTTTCTTTTTTAATATAATGTCGACCCAGGTCGCGTCAGCACAAACCTTAGTGGTTTTTTGTATGCGACTTTTTAGCATAGTTTTTTTTCTTTCTTGTAATGATTTGTAATATGGTAAATAAATAAATAAATAATAAAATAAGCAGTCGTGTGACATAGTTTTCCTTAGACACCCGAAAAGGAGTGGGGGGGGGGGGATTTTCCATAGTTGCCACGCTTGGCAAGCGGGTCGGCAGCCGCAGTTTATTAGGAAGACTCTGCTGCCCGTCTCCTGCCTGCCTCCCTCTGTCGCCTCTAACGACACCCACGGGAAGATATGGGGTGGTGGATATTTTCAACCGCCACTACACGGTTCTTAATTAATATTTGTATTCAAATTAATATAAACTTAAAGACTTAGTGTGCATTAACGCATAAAAATTTTTACGTTTAATTTAAGTATATAAAAGTAATAAACACAGCTCCGTCCGTCCATCAATGGCCTGCTATTGACATCATTCCGCAGACGTAAAATGAATGAGTCACGCGTCTGTCGGAGGACGTATCAAGGTGTCAGACGGTCGGATTACGCAACTAAGCCAAAGAACCTCGACGCTTTTTCCATAGTCCACCTGATTGCCTGCATGCCCATTGTTTGGTGTTGTTATTCAAATTTTATTGTTCAGTATACGTAAATATAATTAAACTATGTTTGTGCAAGTACACAAAAGATTTCAGAATAATTTATACAACAAAAAAAAATTAAGCACACATCGTTCCCTCGTACGTATTAAAATGGCATATTAAGTAAATAGTGGCGTGGATTGAAAGCTGTTCAAAACATTTTTTTTAGAAATATCTTTTAGATAAATTTCTTTTTAGATTTCTCAGTTCATTTAGAACTGACAAATTATTAAACGAGAAACTTAACTCTCTTTAAAAGTGTAGAAGTTTAGTCAAGTAGGACGGCTTGACTGAGGAAGTACCACGTCCGCTCGTACGAAGAACGACGAGAACGTTTTCACTGGTACCGGCGTATTCCGTTTTATATTATTCAGGCCCTGTCGACATGCGGTGAAAGTGGAACACCATAAGGTTTTAGTAGGTACGATTTTGACATGAGCCGCTGTATGCAATATGTATAGGTCGCATGAAATTGAAAAGTGGATGGTAGGCTTTTTGCCCTAGATCCTACCTCGCCATTGTATCCACTTCAAAGGCCAGTATATGTAACATAGATATAAGATTGTACTTCTCTATAAATTACAGGCTATGATGCATGTCATATTGTAGTAGCCAAAAACTATTAGTAGATACTGCGATGCCCAATGCGTATTCTCTAAGGTGTTTTTATAGGATAGGGTGACAAACGAGCACACAGTTCACCTGATTGTAAGTGGTTGCTGTGGTCCATAGACATTAACATTTATCCTCAATTACGAATCAAAATGCAAATGCGTTGTCACCCATGAGGACTAAGATGGAACGTCTCATTTCCAGTAAAAAGGGTCTCCGATTCTCTACACTCACCATACGAAACACAGCAGCATTAAGCTACTATTTAACGCTGGTATTCTGTGAGAGCGTGGTCCTCCCCCGGTCGAGCCGACCTATTCGTGCTATAACTATACTACTAAAATAACTGCAGCGTGGCTCTACCACGTAAAAGTGCAAATACGTAGCAATAGTATGACTTTTATGAATAGTATGGCTATTTATATATTTACCGTCAATTTCGAAATCAAATCGAAAAGGAAAATGTTCGTGCAATTTTTTTCTACAATTTTCGAAGGAGGTCTAACACGACTTCAATATTTAGAGAAAAAGGTTTCAGTATTTAATTGTGAAGCTCTGTCTTAGAACAAGTCTTAATCAAACCCTGGTATTCCAGCATGAGAATACCAGACTTAGTGAAAAATCTTTTGTAGGACGTTGGACAATACCATTTACTACCGTTGATACAACTAGGTATCGAAGATTGTCATGTTACATATCATGAGAATATAGCATCATTTGCCATTTTAGGGACAATTTAAACTGCGTGAAGTGTGTGAGATAACTGGTTTAGATCCTGAATTTGCTTTCTGACGTCATAAGGCGGCTTGTGCTAGATTAGGCAGGTCAATTCTTTCAACAATTTTACCGAGAAGAGTCAAATCACATCTGGGATATCTTCAGTGGTGACGTGATGGATCTTGGATTTATATTCGACCGTATAAGTCTTTTAAACTTATACGGTCGAATATAAATTCGAATATAAATCTAAATTATATTCGACCGTATAAGTTAAAAATATGATGAAAATATATTTACTTCAAAGATTTTCTACGTGGTACATGTGTCAGATCGGTATATCGCAGTAATTTTACCACAAGTTACTTAACCAGCCCAAAGCGACGCATCATCTTATAACATGACAACTTAATCTCGCACAGCGCTCGCTAAACAATTTTTTTTAATATTAGTAATCTTATTTATTAACATTACTAACATTCCGTTTAACTACTCCTGGTAAGCTTGAAATGCTTGTGTTAGGAGTGGTTCACGACAATAGTCAAATGGTAGATTCGAGCCCACGACCTTTTGAGTTCGTGATCCGCGCCTTGCGTATTGGGGCACCAAACCATGGAAATTCTGGGAGACCCTCCGTGTAGCCCTCACTTAAGCCCTAAAGTATTTTTTTCGCTTATTTTAAAATTAACATACGCCCAGGTAGTTAGTGGGTCCAGCGTAGTGAAGAAGCAGTCCAAGCTTTTAAGTTCCCCTACTGCGAAGTGAAAACTGGTAAGAGGCAAAGGGAAAAGTGAAAAAAATGTGCAAAAAAAACTCATACAACAAAATTCAAAAGAAATGCCTCGTAAATAAAAGGTTAACTTTTTTTACAGATTTAACATATAGATTATGTGGGGATAACGGATGTTTTAAAGTGTTAACAATGGCGCGGTGTGTCCAGGGTGACACGGTCGACGTTTTAGTCGGCATCCGGTCGTTCGCCGCATTTTCACGCGACACTGCCCAAACAGGACTTCCATTTTACCGAACCATCGTTGACGGATTTCCTTGCCATTTTTTATTACTGTCGCGAACTTAATGGTTTTTAGCATTGCGATTGCTTTAAAATAAATTTATTTTCATCTGAGTAAAATATTGTGAAACAAGTACAAACGTGTAATCAAATCACAAAAATTAAGTTTTATTAAATGACAAAAGTCGCAAGTATAAATTATAGTAACATTACAACGATTACGACTTTCACATTTGTTGTGATTTATTTCCAAATTATTTACTTTGTTTTTTTATTTTCAACTTTTTAGTGATTTGCCACTTTAATGTCTTAATATCTATGTGCCTAACTTATTTATGTTTGATTTTCTACAAAATATTATACTCCTTTATTTTACCTCCGCTCACAAAAAAGGCTACCAAACCCAGAAACTGTGGCCAGAAATCTCCTCCTGCTGCTGAACCCATGGTTCACGCCGTTCACACATATGAACGGCGTGAATATAATTAAATACAATATAAATTCCATTTAATTATATTCTAAGTGATACTTGCAAGTAAGTGTTAATAAGATTTATAATTATTAAAGATACCTTCATCATATTAATGTTATACTTAAAGATCGGTTTAGATTGCAAAAACATTGTTAATTTTTACCAATAAATCCATTACGTGTTAAAATGTCGTCATTGTAACAACCAAGGGACATACAATTTGTACCTTTACCTTTCGGCCTTCAAACAGTTAGCATAACCTCAAAAATATAATATTAAATATTGAAAATTGTAACAAATGTATTGAATCAAGTTTTTAATACTCTAATCTATAATTTCTTTGTACAATTTTGTACAAAAGTGGCATCCGTGACAAGACTCAAAACTGCAATCTTCGGATAACACATAAAGTTGGATAATTCATAGTCATAAATTAAATATTAAATTAAAACCCGTAAAATAAAAAAGTGAAATTTTTAAACAAAATAAATATTAAAATAAATTCAGTAAAAGTGAACACTCTGTTTAGACAACGTACCTTGACCCCTTGGAAGAGTGACAACGTTGCACGCGGGTGGCACGCCGACAAAAGACACCGCTGTCGATATGTCGCAATACCAATAGTTTGCACTGCGTGGCAACGTCGCTTTTTAATGTTCAAGGATTCATTCAAGTTCATTGAATCATTGACTTAGTGACCCAATTCTATAGAGTGTTCAAATTTGCTTAAAATTAAAACTCTACTTTTTGACCTAATTACTGGACCGATTACGTTCATTTTTTGTATAGCAAAGGCGATAACAAGTATATGGTTTCATTTATTGCAAATATGTGGGACCCATTCTGTATATATATATATATATATATATATATATATATATATATATATATATATATATATATATATATATATATATATATATATATATTAATGGCTGCATGGAGTTAGTTCGTGGTTTTCAGCGGGAAGGTTTAAGAAGAGACCAGTTGGAAGATGGAGAGCTGTCCCAAAAAAGTCCTAATCCAATTTGATTCTTAATCGCCAGAAGTTACCTTGATGAAAATGGGTGGGTAAGCATAGCTGCAATTAATGTATCATTTTAAGGCAACAAAGGTGCTAGCCAAAGAAAAAGGGTAAGCGTAAAATTAAAAGGAGGTACAGTCGATAAGCTGGATATAATATTTTGAACCCAAAAGATTCGCCAAGGGTCAAGCTTATTTGGCTCTTAGTGGAGTTCTATCTTTAAACGGCGTAGTAATAGCTTGTTTAAATTTAAGAAAAATAGCTTAGCTTTGGAAGAGTTAAGAGCGATTGATATATATATTTAGACGACGTTTTTCTGTTCTATTCAGACCCTTAGCATATAAGAAGCGTTCATATTATAAGAAGCTACACACCAAATACTGTCAAAAGAATACAAATACCATCTACTACCTTATTTGCGTCGCAGTTTTTCTCACGGTGTTGTTCGCTCAATTATCCGACCCTCAGCTGTTTATGAATCAATAAGACTAAACTAGTCCCCATTTGAAATTTAAAGTGTAACGTGTTTGATAGTAAAACTACAATTAAATTGTATAATAACATACAGTTCTGTCTTCGTAAGCCTCATAGGTGACTTCAAAAATGAAGACGTTTCTCCGTCAGTCGCGTCCGTTTACATATACTGGAAAGCGCGGCGGTCTATCTTTGGTTTTAAGCAATCGATATTATAATAAAATTAATACGTGGTAGAGCCATGCTGCAGCTTTATTATGGTTGTAGCACGAATGGGTCGGCTCGATCGAGGAGGAGAGTAAAGAACCGGAGACCATTTTTACTGGAAACGAGGCATTCCATCTTAGTCCTCAGGGGTGACATTGCATCTGCATTTTGTTTAATGTAGATATTTATGGATGACACCATCCCCTTACCATCAGGTGGACTATGTGCTCGTTTGTCACCCTTATTCTATAAAAAATAAGGGAGGAAACTCATGATTGAAAAAAAATCTCATTAAGCTTACACCAGCTAGTAATACTTTCATATTAAGTAACCAGCATACCTAGAAACTAAGTAAGCCTTAAATATCTTAATAATATATATTATACATAATAATAGATACATGGGTAATGAAAATGCACAGCTTTTAAGATAGAGAAAAGGGCTATGGAACGTAAGTTGTGCCTACCTTTTTTTTTAATTTAAGTGGATGTCTGTCTGCAAACAGCCTCCACTATACAGGAGAGAATTTTGGAGGTAAATTTTATCCTAAAAAAATTTAATAAAGGTTGACGAACAAGAATACAAGCCCTTCGGATGGTAAGTGGAAGTTGTGATCAAGACACAAACACACTACACCTATCTCAAACTAAACTTCGAACGATTTTCTGCGTTGTTACCCCTAAGGACTAAAATAGAATACCTCGTTACTGTTATACTTACCGTACAAAACACAGCATTATTATGCTGCTATTTTACGCTGGTATTCTGTGAGAGCATGGTTCTTCACCGGTTGAGACGATTCCAATAATACAACTGCAACGTAGCACAACCAAGTAATAACATGTAGACATTTAATTATTATTGAACCTACAATCTTTGGGCTCATTCAGTTACTAAAAAAGTGGATATTTGGTAACTAAATTTCCATGAAATCAGAAGCACCGTCCAATAAGAAGGAAGAGCATCGAAATGGTGTCGTTGTATTATATACACTGTATTGCAACGTATAAATTACCCTTCACCGCGCTACCCGCACCTCCGAATACCCTGCTTATATTGCATACATCAATTCACTCTTCTCGAATAATCCGTACATTGACATCGCGAATGCACCCATAATCTTAAGTTAGCAGAAACATCGTGCAATGCACTTACGTATTTGCAATTTGCAGTGAAAAGAGCGCTCAATGAGAACTGCTTGCAATTCCGTACATTCAAATTATATTCTTTATTTAATTCAAGCAGTATTCGGTCATATTATTTTATAATAACAATTTTATGTTTTGTTTTACCACATGCTCTGCTGTGAAGGAAACGTATATACGTAGTAGAGCCATGCAGCAGTTATATTAGTAGTATAGTTGTAGCACGAATGGGTTAGCTCGACCGGAGAAGAACCACGCCCTCACAGTATACCAGCGTAAAATAGTAGCTTAATGCTGCTGTGTTTCGTATGGTGAGTGTAGAGAACCAGATACCATTTTTACTGAAACCGAGGCATTCCATCTTAGTTCTCACGGGTAGCAACGCATCTGCATTTTAATTTGTAATCGAGGATAGATGTAGATGTATATGGGCCGCAGCAACCACTTACCATCGGGTGGACTGTGTGCTCGTTTGTCACCCTATCCTATAAAAAAATTAGGAATCTTGCATGCCTTAGGAATAAAATATTCCAGGGACATGTAAAGTCCGCCAACACACACTGCAGCAGCACTGCGGACTTACCGTTATATTGCCTTCTCAGAAATGAAATAAATAGTGTGTCCAAAAATGGGTTATTAAAGGCTGTAACTTTAAGTGCTAACCTGACCCAATGACGGAAAAAGCTCTAACTCAACTGTGAAAAATCTATATAATATATCTTTGTTACATTCAATGCACATAATTTAGTCATTGTATAGAATACCTAGTCGTTCCATGAAATGCCGTGTTTGCTTAGGCAATGTATAAAATATAATATCATCTAAAGTGTTGCCCAAATGCAGGAATGCAGTCTTGGTCTAGGTCCTGCGCCAATGCACCTGGTCTTGTTCTTGATCTTGGTATTGCGCTCTCAGTCTTGTTCTTGGTCTTGGTCTTGCAGCAAGAGTCTCGCAAGTCTCGCAATTACCTATTAGCCTATTGTTATTTATTAAATGTTACTTTAGATCTTAGAACAACTTAACGGAGTAGGCACATTTTGAGCTTGAATTAACATAGCCATAGAAAGACCAACCAAATTAATAATTTTTTTTTTCAATTTATTTATCAGATCAAACAAAAATTACATTCCAATATAGGCTTAATTAACATCTAAAAACCACAGAGGTTTACCTTGATGCTAAATAATTAAATTTAGGTAAGCGAATTATGTACAAAACACAGTCTAATTCAATAGTTAGGTATATGAGTAGGTAGAAAGTGTAACAAGAATATAAAGACTAAAAAGGTAAGTTAACAACTTAGTTAAGGTCAGAAGTAGCAAGGTAAAAGGTAAAAGTAAAAGTAAGAGCTAGGCAGGTAGTACATTATTATGAAGTAGATATAGTATGTAATTATAATTGAGATAGGAAAAAGCTTTTGAGTTTAATTTTAATGTTTTGTTGTGATACTTTTTCGCGTATATCGAAAGGTAAGTTATTTATTAAATGCGGTATCAGATAAGCAGCCGTCCGTTGCCCGTACACATTATTAGCAGTGATATGCCGGAGTCGGTTTTGTGTCATAGCGCGCGTACGTACTGGATGTTCTATATATGATTTTAAACTGTCGCAAAAGAAATATTTTTTAAATAACATGAATTTAATTTGGTCATAAACTGGTAAGATTTTACAATGTTTAAAAATCGCATTTTCATCATTATCAATTAGGACACGTATATTAGGGGATATAATATTTTTGAGAATACTACATTGAAGATCATAGATCTGTTTTAAATATGATTTGTACGTCCGACCATAGCTCGACAAGCCATATTGAATATAAGATTCAGCCAGGGAGTTGTAAAGCATAAGTCTTACTTTGAAGGGTATGCGATTTTTTAGGATTTTTATATTGGCTAGAAACTGACGCAACTTATTACACACATGTTCAATGTAGTAGTTCCAGTTAAACTTTGAGTCAATTATAAGGCCAAGGTATTTTTGTGTGGTCACAACTTCGATTGTAGGGCATTTGCAAGTTCCTAGTTGATGGAGGCAGTCGTGATTATGAGCAATTAATGGTTTTGGAGTAGGATACCTCATATACGGAGATTTGATAATCATGAGTTTGGTTTTATTGGCGTTTAACACTAGACCAACGTCATGACACCAACGTATCATCATGTCTAAATCGGCCTGGAGAGCATTACACGCATTTGAGATATCCTTACCCGAAACGAGAAGACACGTATCATCTGCGAATTGGTAACAGGAACTGTGTTTCAGACGGTTATTCATCTCGTTGACATAAGATAAAAAGTGCAACGGGCCAAGTACTGATCCTTGGGCCGTGCCTTCTGTCACATTCTTAGGGTCAGTGAACGCGTTATTTAATTTAATCGTAAATGTACGATTTTGGAGGTAATTTCTACACCAATTAAGTAACGGACCCCGGATACCATAATCATCCAGTTTATGGATTAAAAGTTGATGTTGCAGCGTATCGAAGGCACGAGAAAAATCAATAAACAAGGCCAGAACACATTTTTAAGGTTCAAATGCTCGTTTACCTCATCTGTAAACTTACATAGAAGGTCCGTAGTACATTTACCTGCTTGAAGTCCGTACTGGTTTTTGTTTATTACTTCGTGCTTGCGGTAAAAATTATGAATCTGCTCACAGATAGCTTTTTCAACTATTTTATCAATATTAGAAAGCAGAGTGATTGGTCGATAGTTGGAGTAATCATCGTGTTTCCCCTTTTTGAAAACAGGTCTCACACAGCCTATTTTGAGATCGTCGGGATATTCTCCAGACGCAAGACTGCAGTTAATTAAATTGGCAATGGGTAAAGATATATGTTTATCAACCATTTTTAGATCAGTTACTCTAATACCGTCAGGTCCAGGAGCCTTATGTGAGTTCAGTCTCTTAATAATTTCGTTAACATTGTTCTGAGAAACTTTTTTGAACAAAATACTTGAAACCACCGGTCTCCGATAAGTTAGTGGATTGGTTAATTTTAAGCTGGATTGAGGAACAATGTCTTTAACTGCCTTTTCAAAGCTGTTTGCGAAGTTGTTAGCTATCGCTTTGGTGGTAAGGCCCTGTCCGTCAAAAGCCTTCAGTATCGCCTCATCAATGGATAATTTTACTCGTCCTAACATCTGGTTAATGATTTTATAAACTTTTTTTGTATCTTTAAAGTTATTATGTATTTCATTAAGATAGTATGTATTTCGTTTTGATTCTATTAGTTTATTGAGTTTATTTCTAGTTTTATTATATTCTAGTCTTATTTTAGGATCAAAAGAGCTATTTTTTTATAAGTGTCCCTGTAAGATGAAATAGTTTTTGGGTCAATGTTGGAATCGCCGATTAATAAGAGGTTTTTATTAGTGTCGTAGTTTGAGATATACCTGCCAAGCTCCTTTACAAACAAATCTTTGTTTCTTTTTGGAGGTTTATAAATTGCACATACAACTACATCTACGATCGGGGTCAGTTTTAAGATACCCGTTATGTTTTCGAACATGATACTTTTATGTGGTGTTAGTGTAAAATGTCTAAACATTTAATGAGAAATCCGAAAAATCAACTAATACCGGGTGGGGTTTGAACCCACGACCTAAGCGATCCGTGCCGATGCTCTAATCAACTGAGCTGTCTACCAAGTCTCACGGCCACGGGAGTTAGTCTGTTTCTTAATAAACGTTTACATTTAATAAGCTTACATGTGCTAAAACTTAGTCAAAACATATAAAAAACAAATTAATGACATTAACTTGACTGTACTATAGAGAACATTATTTGTCTAGAAAGAGATTGATAGACCCTTATATGAAATGGTGGTTGCGCGAAAAAAAAAACCATTGGATTATTATATTTGACGGTAGAGGTGCCAAGCCGCTTGTTCCTTTCCGACAAAACGATATCATTCATACCCTCCTCGATCCTCCATCGACACATCGGGGTGGTGGGGTGGGAGGGGCAAGAAGATGATTCTAGAATGTCACGTAATCATCGGGGCCGAGGACATATAAGGCACGCGAGACCGTTGCGCGGCCTCTTTCCACCGCAGTCGTCGCTGAAACCACAACGCTTCTCTCCCGACGCACCCCTGGGGCCCCAGAGTGTCTGTCTAGAAGAAGTACCCTCACCTCGTGTGAGATATAGTCGCGCACCGCCTCTCTCCGGAGTGTTCCAGAAGAAGTTCCAGAAGTTGCAGCTATAGTGCTCAACAGGATAGAAGAAACCCCGGTGAGTCAACATTCCTTAATTTAGCTCCTGCCTTACATAGTTTTAACCCGCTCCAATTTTTTTGTTCTCCTAATAAGGCAGGATTCCTTTTCAGCGATTTGGCACAATAATAGTTTAGTTTTAGGGAAGAGCGAGTGCATTATACCGCATGCTATAGTAGTCGCCTTTACGTAAGCGTAGAAGCAACCGCATATACAGTCCACTTTAGTTAATATCTCGCGTAATAGGTTTAAGGTTCGACCGGGGAACTAGACTTCGGCAGCCTTAAACACGTGGCTTCACCAAATGGAATAAAAGAGTTATACAATTTACCATTTATTTAAATAAAACATTAAAATACAATACAAATTAAATTACATAACAGTACACAACAGCTTTGACATTACTGTTACATTATATTAATTCTTTTGACCAAGAATTAATACAAAGTAACCATCTGGCTGACTCATCACTTAACCTATTTCTATCTTTTCTAATTACTAATGATGCTTTAGAAAATAATCTCTCAGCAGGTACTGAAGTTGCAGGTATTGAAAGAAAATCACGGGCCATTTTCGATAAAGTCGGATATTCTGTCTCGTGCGCCCTCCACTACTCTAAAATGTCTTCCGAACTGGCGGCTCTGGGTTTACTTAGGTAATCCTCCAACTCGTCTATAACTAAGTCTTGATGGAAATATCCAGATCCAGATGGCGTCGAGAAACATGCATACAAATTCTCAAAGTCTATTACGTCTTCATCTTCATCATATTCACATACTTTCTTTTCATATCTTGGTGATTCTAGAGATGTATTCACTGAGTGTAGACTTTTATATTCTTTATCAAGTTCATTAAATTTGCGCAGGCTTTCTGTTTTAATTTGCTTCCCCCATAATGTCATGTCAAAAGTCTGAGTCTTATGCCTTGGGTCTAAAATTAAAGAGGTACAATAAATCCAGTTGCTCTTTTTATAATGTTTAAGCATTTTGTCTCGAGCTGCTTGAAAACCCAGAATGAGCCTTTCATCCACTTCGGATCGATTAGGTTTCTCATCTAATTGTTTTACCATGGATTCAATTTTATCGAGAAAGAGATTGAATGATACAATGACTAGCGGTAATGTAACATATTTTTCTCCACCAAGTTTCGTTGATAGAAGTTTAAAGTTTATTAGAAACTTATGTATTTTTTCGAGTATTTGCCATTCACTATTTGTGATTTGAAAATCATTCAATTCGGTGACAGAAGTGCACAATATGTTAACGCCAGTTCTCACTTTAAAACCAAATCCATATCATGTGTGGAATTCCATCTCGTTGGACAATCGAGTATGGGGTTTAGATTTGATGGCACGCCAGCTGCTTCACAAGCAGACTGAAACTTCCTCTTCAATATCTCACTTCTTTTTATTTTACTAGAAATACTGCGTAATTTTGTTATAGCTGTACGTGAGTCAGCAATATTTGGCGCATATTCTTCATCTTCCTCAGTTTCGTCTTCATTATCTTCATACTGCTGTTCTTGTCCCTTATTGTCAGTTTCACTGTGTAATGCTAAGGACTTTAATAAATCTTGTACACCAAGGTTCAAAATGTGAGCAAAGCACCGGAAATGTTGATTATCTGAATCAAAGTGTGGCAGCTGTTTGTCCAATTCATACATAAATTTGGTATTTGCAGTTGCGTTGTCGACCGTGATACCCTGTATTTTATCAATTATGTCATATTCCAATAAACATTCCTGTAAAATCCTTGCAATATCTTCCCCAGTATGTCGACCGCGTGATGGTATAAAATCAAGGACTACAGATCGATACTTCCATTCGTTGTCTATATAATGAATAGTGAACCCGTAGTAACTCTTATCAGCAATTGACGTCTATCCATCAATGGTAAATGACATTTTAGATGAAAATTGTTATCGTTTCTTAAGATTCAATTGAAGCTCTTCAAACCGTTCTTTGACCTTCCTTCTAAGTATGGACCTTTTAGGAAACACCATATTTGGGCAAATTGATCGAAAATATACTTGTGTAGCTTCGTCATCGAAAAATGAGAAGGGAAGATATTTTTTAACCATCCAATCAACTGTAGCTGTCGTGATTTTGTTACTGCTATTTTCAGACTGAAATAAAACAGTAAATCATATGTCTCGCCGATTATAAAAACAAATGAAAATATGAGTGTATAATACTGATACTACTACTACTAGAAAATACTAAAACTAGAATCCTATACTATTAAACAAGCAATTCTTATATATATATATATATATATATATATATATATATATATATATATATATATATATATATATATATATATATATATATAATCGGGATCTCGGAAACGGCTCCAACGATTTTCATAAAATTTAGTGTCCAGGGAGTTTCGGGGATAATAAATCGATCTAGCTAGGATTTATTTTTAGAAAATGTCTTTTTGTCCGTGATTTTAGGCAATGAAAAACTGCTAAAATATCGTTAGAATAAGAAGGTAAATTTTGACAGACTGTTAGTGATTATAAATAGCTTAATTGGTATAATAGTCGATCAAAGAATCGTAAAACCCCGGTTCGAGCCCAGCCGACCGACCGACTTTTTTTAACTTTTTTTTATGTTCCTTTCTTTTTTGAGAAAATCTATTTTTTCGAGCCCTTTTTTTAGTATTTTTTAAAAACACGAAAATTTTAATTAAAATAATTGCACTCATGATTTTTTATTCAAATAACCAGTTCCGTTTTTTCTGTTATGTCGCTAAGATCAAAAAATATTATTTATGTTTCATCAGTATGTAATTTGTATCTAAATATAATTTCCAAAACACACGAATTAAAAAAAATCGAGCGAAAAATACCGAGCAAAGCTCGGTCAACCGGGTACTATATATATATATATATATATATATATATATATATATATATATATATATATATATATATATATATATATATATATATATATTACTACCACTCACTGACTGACTATAACGATATCTCAGGAACTATAAAACATACAAACTTGAAGTTTGTAAGGTAGGTTCCTTTTATCAGATATTGAGAAATCAGATATTGTACGCGGACAAAGTCGCAGGCGGCCGCCACTTACATAATATATGTGTTATGTAATTGTGTGATAAGTATATTTTTTCTTACCTGTCCACTTTTTCCGGTGGTTATTAAAAAGCTTGTGATATCTCCACTTATATTTGGTTTTTCAGGAAGAAATATTTGTGATTCCTTTTTGTGGAAAGATATTAGATGCTTCCTTAAGCCTGAAGTGTTTCTGTTTTTCATTTTTATTTTAACCTTTTTATGTTCGCATAATTTACACAAAGCAATTTGGGATGCATGAATTATGTCAAAAAACTCATCAAGTTTACTTTTTGGTCCTTCAGATCTATAACTCCAACTCTCATTACTCCGACTAGAACTATTCGACTCTTCGTCACTCATGTCAAATTGTAAACTTATCACTCCGAGAACAACAAGGATTAGAGTAAAAACAATTAATACATTAGACTCGAAGCAAAGCTCAATTGGGAATGACTGGAATTAAAATAAATACTACTATTTGTAAGTACACGCCGAAAGACCGACAAAGGAAAGTTCGGCATCCTTTGATAAAATTAATGATTCTTCAGAAGATTAATAAAGTAGATGCGTTGCCAGATAGGTATATTGTGCCTACGTAAAAATGAAATGTAAATATGTAAATAAAATTGTGTATATTATGTTCTTCTTGTGATTGAATTAATCTACGTTAATTAAATTAAATTTGCCTTCAGTCGTTTGAAATTCAAAATTCAAATATGTTTTATTCAAGTAGGCATTAAAAATACACTTTTGAATAGTCGTATAATTACTGTTTTCTCCAATTTTTTCTTTTCCATGTCCAGGGGTTCTGATTCTACTGAGAAGAATCATGGAAGAAAGTAAGAAACTCAGTAGTTGCTCTTTTCAAAATATTTTTACAATAGTTCTATAATTATGTAAAGCGATAAGTCAAACATAAAATGTCAAATGTATATGTAGATACCAAATCGGTTTAGAAATTTCTAGTTAGTCCTGTGTAGTACGAGAGGTCAGTTGCAAGCATTTTTGTCTGTCTTCAATTGAAAAGGTGAAAGATCTAACATTTTTTTTGGAATTTTATTATAAAAGCGTATATCGCTACCCAAGAACGTATTATATGCTTTGTGAAACCGGAAAGCAGGTATTGTGATTTTATTTTTATTTCTACTATTAAAATTGTGCAAATCACTATTATTTACATCAATTCGATGCAATCAATTTCTTTAGACGGTTCTCTAAGAGATACTCGGGCTCCTAAAAAGTACATAGATACATATTATTTTACGCTTTTTATTTAATATGCACACTTTTTATATTATTCGATTAGCATTGTACAAAATGTTTACACGTTTCAAGTGTGTTAAAAGTGTCTACAATATTTATCAAATGGGTGACGACATATTCGAACACTTTGTGTTTAAAAACACACACTTCAAAAATCGAGATTTGCAGTAAACTTATTGAACATGTTTATCTATTAGGTAATGATAATAATAGTAAGTAATTATTACAAACCCATATAGTTAATATTATAATAATTACTTACTAGAATAAATTATTATGGTATCTACCTATCCTTAACATTATCTAATTACAATATTCCTTGCGAGATCAGCATAATGTATTCGTGTCCATTCTGAGCACCCGGAAACTTATGTTATTCCTTGGAACATGTACTCTGTGGCGGCATTCAAACAGTGTCAAATGTAGTGCGTGCGGCGTGGCGGCGACGATTGAATGCGATATCAATAGAAGCCGCCGGCGCGTGTATCTTGACCTTGTACTTCCGAATAGCTGCAAAATTTCTTTGACAGGTCAGTATTCGACCTTTGATGATGCCGACAACAAGACGCCACGCACTATCAAAGTGCCGATGGTCAAAACTAGGGACGCACTGTTTTTTCTTTTAATGGATATTTTCATTCGCTATGTATGTTTATGGTATTGTTCGTAATGCGCATAAGTCCAATTTTCCAATTTTTTTTATATATTTTTTGCGTTTCATAGAGTCCCTAAGCGTATACCCGAACTCCCATACTCACTGAAACGACACTCATTCCTACCTGCAAGACGCAAGAGTCTCGCAGGCTTAGTCTTGTTCTTGCTCAAATCTTGCACGGTCAGTCTTGGTCTTGGTCTTGCTAAAATTAGGTGGTCTTGTTCTTGGTCTTGGTCTTGCAAAAATGCAAGAACAAGACCAAGACTGCAAGACCAAGATCGATTTTGGGCAACACTAATCATCTATCGTTTACCATTATATACAGGTCCTAAGTATTGCATGTAATACCTAGATAATGTATGAATGAAATAATTACCATGAGGAGATCAGGTAAAGTATGAAATGTAAATGACAAAATATTATCTACTAACTACTACTATATACTAATAAACGATGTTTAGTTTGTTTTCTTTTTTTGTAAAGTTGATTTTCTTTAGTGAAAATCAACTTTAACATAAAAAGGTATTCTATACAACGCCGAATTATACAGTTTGGCGATAATATATGTATATAATTATTCTGTCCGTGTGTATGTGACTGAACTCCTAAACTGCTGGAGCAATTTTGAAGAAGTTTTGTGTGTGTGTGTGTGTGTGTGTGTGTGTGTGTGTGTATGTGTGTGCGCGCGTGTGTAATTGCCACATAAATTATTTTGCTATAGATGCTACCCTTGATGCTTAACAATAGGTGTGTGTATGTGTGTGTGTGTGTGTGTGTGTGTGTGTGTGTGTGTGTGTGTGTGTGTGTGTGTGTGTGTGTGTATGTGTGTGTGATTAAGTGGATTCGAGAATGGTTTAGATTCACAATTGGACAAGGTAGGTGGTACTGTGTCGAGATACAGAAATCACCCGTGCGAAGCGCTAGTATGTATATTTTTTCGATGATTTTGACGGCTTCGTGGTGCAGTAGCTTAGCAATGAGTGGCTGAGCTGGGGGTCGTGGATTTGAATCCCGTACGGAACAAGTATTTGTATGGCCTACAAATAATTGTTCCGGGTCTGGATGTTTGTCCTTGTGCAATTTATGTTTGTAAACTGCCTCCACGATACAGGAGACAATCCTAGTGGGGGGTAACGTTTAAAAAAAAGATAAAAGATATAAGCAGTATCAGAAGCTTGCTAGAATTGACAAAAAGATAGTATGAGCGGCGAGGGCTGCAGCGATAAAGGTGTGAGAAGTTTGGCACTGCAATCGTCAATCTGCATGAAAAGCCTACGTAAATTGTTTTTCGGAGTAGGTTGTGTTCCGTTCTTATCACGTTTTGACAAAATAGACTTTGGGCACTCTTCCACTGTGATAATTCCAACGCAGTTAGGGCTGCATCACAACCAAAATTGTTGCCGTTGCCGGACAATCAAACGCTTGCTTAATTCGAATTGTTTTCCCCGGACACCCTTGAAAAGAAATGGTTAACAACAAAAATAAAAACATAATATGCATTTTCATCGACTTCCTGAGTTTCTTACCAACTCCACACACTCTCTTCTATTCTTTCTCTTTTACTACGCCCTTCCGAATTCGATGAATGCAGGCATTCCTTGGAGGAAGCCTATGTTCAGCAGTGAACTTGTGAAGGGCTGAAATGGTGATGATGATGCATTTTAATTTTTTATTCGACAACTGTTGTCGTGTAGTGGCAACACAAGAGAATCCACTTTTTCATATCATCCGTGTTTGTAAATCACAGCATAACACAACATGGAATATATAACTTATAACAATATTCTCAATCTGAGATAATTAAAAACAAAAATAATTAGGAACTTTAATTTTTTTGCCATCAACGAAAAAAGTTTCTATTAACTATGTACTTACCTCAGAAATCGTAATAATAAGACAATAGAAATGAATTAGCGCTCGATTACTTTCAAAACCGATGTCGCCACATCTTACCGTATTATAAACATACGCAATGCACTATGATATCTACATTGCTTGGCGAGTTTGTCAACTTCGCATTCGTCGCGTATTACGGCAGAACAAAAGCAGCAATGGTAATTGTCAATAGGAAAAGTAATAAATGAAAGTTTACAAAGGTAAATATCGTAGTAAAGTATTCATCTAGATGTAAATTAGTTAAAACAATGATACTTAGTAAATAATCCACTCACCGATAAAATCTTATGCCTTTATTAGTTGAATTACACGCCCTTGATGAGTTTTTACGACTGAGCTGCAGTTACCATTATAGATAGATAGATAGAAAATTCATTTGCTTAAAAACATGGTACATAAGATGGTCAATGACATGGAACTGACATGTTTTGCCATAATTGGTATGCAAAAGCTATATGAAATACAGCTAATTAGATACACTAACCCAATGTGACATTTTAAAATTATTTCATTGCTTAAAAGGTATATACAAACATTCTTTTTGAATTCAAATATTATATACAATTAAATACTTATACAGATCCACTCTATTTGAATTCTTATACAATAAATTGTTCATAAATTATTAATTGATTTATTACATTATTGTTACATGAATTATATTAAATATTGTAAGAGATTAGTTAAGCTATTATTATTTTAATAATTACACTACAGTATAAATCGATTCATTATTTTAATTACAATAAAATTATAATTTACCAATCTCAGGCTATTATGCAAATATTACCATTTAACTTAATACATTATTTTACATTTTAATAAACAAGTAATCAAAATGTGTTACTAATTGTTTTTAGAAATAAAATGTCAATATTCATTAATTCCTTAAACTAAATTTTATATTAATATAATAAAGTTTGACGAATTTATAATTAATTATGCACATAGGTATTTTGTTATCTCAAAATATCCTGTTACACTATAGTCCGTTCGCGTTAAGAAAATAGTGAGTCGTCAGTGCAACTACAGGGTAAAGGTGTATTCACAGTGGAGTAAAAATTCTTTTTTTTCAAACATTTAATTTTTAAAACTAAATTTAAAAACCGTTGTATCCAACCATGCTTTTGTTTTAAGTGTCCGGCGTTTACTCACGTTTCGTCAAGATAGTAAATGGTTTTATTAGCGGCTCTGTATTCTTTTATTTGCCTCAGATATTTACGCCTCCATAAAACTATATCTTCTCTTTCGATTAACAATGTTCTGCTATCCTGTTTATTGAAATCGAAACCAAGCTCGTACATTATTTTATGAAGTGTAAAAGTAAAGTAAAGTTACAGCCTACATACGTCCCACTGCTGGGCACAGGCCTCCCCTCATTTCTGAGAGGGTTTTAGGGCATGGAAGTGTCCGCCGCGCTGCCCCAATGCGTGTTGGCGGACTTCACATGTCTTCGAAATATTTTTTTTTCTTATTCCTCAGACATGCAGGTTTCCTCACGATGTTTTCCTTCACCGCCGAGCACGTAGTATATCAGCACTTAAAATTGCAATTAACAATTTCATTGGTGCCGGCGGGGATCAAACCTGGGTTTCTCGCGTTCTGTTATATTTACAGCGAGCGCTAACCATCTCAGCTACCACGGCTCATGAAGTGTGGTACGTTTGAAGACAGGAATATCTTCGTCAGCTTCGCAAAGTGTCATAATTTTGTCTAATGTCGGGTAGTCGTTATGTAAATATATTGAGTGAACTTTTCTCCTTATTGCACATTTGTCTAGTTCATCTAATTTATCGACCGTCGATAATCGAGCTCTTTTTTTCACAGGTGATTTTAATGTGTTGGTATCTTTTTGTTCTTTAATAATTTTATAAACAGTATTTTATAAACGGGCACACCACATGCACTTGCTGTTTTTATTACTGTGCTCTCCACAGTCGTATTTAAATCACACAGTTTAAAGTACTTATAAACATTGTAAATTACACGTCTCTATCCGCTATGGATTATTGATCCACTTTTATTCTTTCGAATAGGTGAGGTATTCATTTTCAAAATTTAATGTTGAACGAGTAACACGTAAAATACACAACCGTTTTGTTCGAAGGCCTGACTTCAACTCGTCACTGTGAACTCGACTTCCTAATTTCTTGCATTTTAATTGGCTGGGGGGCGTGGCCAGGCCGGCGGCCTACGATGACTCACTATTTTCTTAACGCGAACAGACTATATATAAATATTTATAAATCAGCCATGATTTTAGAGCCTTTATAAAGAGAGGGGAATATAAGTCCCTGATATCAGAGGGAATTTTGTTATGAATTTTAATAGTCATCATGTAGCAATTTTTTTTTTTCAAAAATTGAACTTTTACGTGATGGAGCCAAAAGTCGGTTAGTGTCTCTAGGGTGTAGCCGTGGACTGACCATTTCGAATTTCTGAATCAATTGTGGATGATTTCTAACAAAAAGTCCTACTTCTAAGATGTAGAGGCCTGTTAACGTAAAGTAAAAAAGTTGGTGTTTTTCTAGATCTAGCCAAGGCATTTGACACTGTTTCGATTCCCTCTCTCCTTGACAAGTTAGAGAGAGCAGGAATTCGTGGTGTAGTGCATTCCATCTTTAAGGACTTTCTTTGTGATCGTATGCAGTGTGTTAAGATCGATCGAATAGTAAGTTCTTATGACGCAGTTACATATGGTGTTCCACAAGGAAGCATACTTGGCCCAAGTCTCTTCTTGGTTTACATTAATGATCTTTGCCAACAGCCATTGTATAATGGACAAATATTTACGTACGCTGATGATACGGCGCTGGTATTTTATGGAGAAACTTGGGATAAGGCTTGTAAAAATGCTGAAGTTGGAATACACAAGGTAAACTGCTGGCTAAGATTGAATTTACTTACTTTAAACCCGTCAAAAACAACTTTTATCCAGTTTAATATCAAGGAAAATCACACTGAAAATATATCTATCAAGCTACATTGCTGTAAATTACTAAAAGATCGACAATGTTTATGCCATATGCTCCATAAATCTGATACTGTCAAATACCTAGGCGTTATTTTAGATTGTAAAATAAACTGGCTTAGTCATATAGATCTACAAACCTCTAGAGTAAGGAAGCTAATTTGGGCGTTTAAACATCTAAGGTATGTGGCTGATTTTGATACACTTCGCGTAGTATATTACGCGCTTGCTCAGTCAGTAATAAACTATTGTATTAGAGTTTGGGGTGGCGCATGCAAAACCCACATTTTGCGATTTGAAAGAGCCCAAAGGTCGTTGCTTAAAACGATGACTTTTAAGACGTTTAGATTCCCAACTAGAACACTCTATAGTGATTGTCAAGTTCTTACTGTTCGGCAGTTATACATTTTACAACTTATAAGCAGACAACATCTTGCTACTGCATACGACAAAGACAAAATAGAAAGAAAACGTACAATAGTTAATGTCTTGACTCCAACCGCTTTCCGCACGTCCTTTGCCAGGCGCCAACATGGTTATCTTAGTGTACATTTGTATAACAAAATAAACAAAATTCTTGACTTTTATCCACTTCCACTTTACAAATTTAAAAAGAAGGTAGAAAAATGGCTTTTATCATTAAATTATGTAGAAACGGAGGACTTGTTTAATGTTACAATGTAATCCGTTTGATGAATCCTGTTATTTTCATTTATTTATAAGTACATATAAAACACATGCATACACAAACGCAAAAATACGCTTGCTGACACACACACGCACACGTACATACACACACCCACACATACACACACACACACACACACGCGCGCGCACACACACACACACACACACACACACACACACACACACACACACACACACGCACACATGAACCCTAACACACTCAACACACAGTTAATACGTAAATTAAGTAGTATATTGTTTTTTATACCTTTTGAAACATTCTTGTTATTTTGAACCTTTATTGTTAATTTATTAGGTCATAAAATTGGGAGAGGGCGCCGATTGCTGAGATACAGGTATAATTCCTAGTTCAGCAATCAGAGACTTCATATATTCACTGTATAATTATCAATAAAGCTTATTATTATTATTATTAAAAAAGTAAAGTTACAGCCTATATAGATCCCACTGCTGGGCACAGGCCTCCCCTCGTTTCTGAGAGGGTTTTAGGGCAAGGAAGTGTCCGCCGCACTGCCCCAATGCATGTTGGTGAACTTCACATGTCTTCGAAATATTTTTTCTTCTTATTTCTCAGACATGCAGGTTTCCAAACGATGTTTTCCTTCACCGCCGAGCACGTGGTACCATAAATCAGCACTTAGAATTGCAATTAACAATTTCATTGGTACCGGCGGGGATCGAACCCGGGTTACTCGCATTGTGTTATATTTACAGCGAAGGTCCTGCTCCTTAAATAGCTCTTACACATTTTTTTGTATGGTAAATGCCTTGCCTATATCTGACCAAATTCCCCATAATATAAGGCCACATCTCAGCACTGATGCAACATAGCTGTAATATGCGGTTAACGCCGTTTTTTCTCCAATTGCAATGCTGGTCAAGAATAATACCCAAAAATTTGGTATCCTCTGTTTCTTGAATTTCTTATTCTTGGCAAACTACTTTGAGATTCAGTCGATTTGAATTATAGTGTGAAAAATGTATAAGTTTTGATTTTAATACATTGACGTACAGTTTATTTTGGAGTAGCCATTCTTTTATATATTTAAGTGTTTCATTGATGGTTTGGTTGTAGCTTACGGCTTTGTCATGGTTTGGAATTATTACTGATAAATCATCTGCATATAAATTTGTTGAACAGTTAATTAATGTAGGTAAATCATTTATACAAATTAAAAATAACAATGGGGCCATGACGCTCCCTTGTGGGACATCGTATTTATTATGTAGAAAAGCTTATATGACACTATTTCATGATTTTTATTCATCTTGCTGATTTCTACGCATTGCGGACGATTATAGGTAGAAAGGTCTAATCCAGTTCGGAGCATTCCCTCTTATACCGCATCCTTCACATTTAGTAAGGAGTATCTCATGATCTACAAGATCAAAAGCCTTGCTCATATCGAAAAATATAGACACAATTGGCACCTTCTTCTCTATGTTTTCTGTTATTGTTTTTATTAAAGAGTAGGCTGCAAGAGTTGTCGATTTATTCGCTTGGAAACCGTTTTGCTCTTCAGCTATTACACTATGCTTATAATATATAATAACATAAATTCACGTACGACGTTCCCCGCGCAACTAAATCACAAAATGGTGAGTGATGCTCGTCAACACATCATAGCGGCGACAAGTTCACGCGTCTACGCGACTTCTATTAGATTATTACGATTTTTGTGGTAGGTACATATATTAATTTTGTTAAAATGAAACCAACAAATTAATAACGCATCTAGTAGGGTTAGGAAGCCTAAATATCTTACCTATACTTGAGGGTAGTGCGGTCCATGGTATTAAAATTGGCCAATTTATTAAATTTTGGCACATTCGCGTCTAAACTAATTAGCGCATTCAGTACAAAGGGGCAGAATCTAATACATACCGCTTGCAATATTACGAGGCGCAAGTTTAGCCTCACATATAAAACTGTTCTAATCCCAGTGACAGCTCCTTCCACTTGACTGCATCGATGTTGCATCCTTTTGCATTTTGTTATCACAGTTACCATGGGGAATGCTTAGAGTAATTGTTCGAATTTATTCCACCACCACACATCGCAACAAAATTCGCGATATTTTATCCACATCATCTAAATGTTTAGCAGTCCACTACTGCGCAATTCATTGCGATGCCTCGCGATACGTGGTAGTTTACTTCCTAATGTCTTCTTCTTGGAATCTTCTTTGTGGAATTGGCTACAACGAGCGATTTTTCCAAACCGAAACGCGTAAGTGCCGTAGCATTTCGAGAGCATACTTCTTTTAAAGAGGCCGGCAACGCACCTGCCATTTCTCTGGTGTTGCAGTTGTATAATTGCGGCGGAGATCACTCGTCATCAAGAGCAGTATAGCCGAAAGTGGATAACCGAGTACCACCGAGTACCGAGTAGCACCACTGCGGTAGCGACGAGGACACGTTGCAGCATAGCCTAGAGGATTGCCCAGGTTGGGCCAATTTGCTTCTTGATTTTGTAACCGTAGTGGATGACTATCTCCCGCTTTTAACTTCGATTAGGACTATAGTTGCATGCACAAGGTCGTGGATTGCCGGTATTATCTTTTGCCAGGAGTTGATATCGCGGAACAAGGCTGCGGAGAAGAAAGGGGCGCAAATCGCAGATTTCAGCTCGCGGCCGGAGAGCCGGTCACCGTAGGTAAGCTTGTCAGACTCTTTTCATCCTCCATAATTAAGGCCTAGGCGGCGAGCACGTGGGTTGACCGTCGCTATATATACGTAAAGACTCGACGTCGCGCGTACGGCGCTCCCTCGTGCCTCCATATGAAAAGGGGTTGTAGAACTTCTGCTACAAATTACTCAACGAAATCGAGACCTTATTCTCATTAGCGGTTGAGGCTATAATAGTGAGCGATAGTTTTAGTAGCACTGGAAAAGAGTTACGAGGTGTACACCGTGAGGATTAGCCGAATTTATCTACGTACAAAAAATGTACCCTAGATATTTATTTTACATTTAGAAATCAATTTCAGATTTAAACGCGATCAAGTTTCTTTTTAATTGTTTTAAACGAAGTCTTATAATGTTTTGCTCTTATCCATTTTTACTAAAAATAATTGATCATTTTTGCGAACCCCTCCCAGATAGCCGCCTGATAGTCTCAAACTTAGGACAAATTCGGGGAAACTCGATAGGATGGCAATCATATGTGCAGTTAGTTGGTGAATATTATTATCCTTACAATAGTACTAACTGGCTGATAATATTATTTTATTTAATTATATTTTTATTTCGTAATGATAATGACACCCGTATGTAACAACATTCTAGACAATTTCTGCTTATTGATTACTAGTTACGAACTGCGCAAAGTGTTTCGTACTTGTAATTCAAGTGCACTACAAAAGACAAAGACACTTTTACTCTCCTTCCGTTTATGTGATAACATCGGAGAAGCGTTAAATGCAGTGTCAATAAGCGAACATGTAAGCTTGAAAAGAAAATGGTAGCTTGTTATAAGAATCAAAAGGACTCTAGTTTAAATAGTGTCGCATCTGTCTAGGCATGGCTCAAATTAGATACAAATAAACAAAATCGATATTATCGATGAAACATTGATCTGCTGACCGCTGGCTAGTATCCGAAAAAATTATTCCGGGTCTGAATAATTGTTCATGTGCGATAGATGTATGATGATGTGTGATGAATGGATGTGTTACGAATTAATGTGTGTATAAAATGCCGTCATGATACTGTAGATATTCCTATTTTTTTCAATGATAAGATTGCCCGTTTGGTGTTAAATGATCAATCATCCTATAATCCTATATAACCGAGCGGTGTCGCATGAGGCGACTATAAGGGAAAAACCAGAATAAGGCCTCCAGTGGAAGGTCGTAGTAGAATGTTATGTATTTCTATATATTATTTACTCTAAGAATGCACTCAAAAATGTTGATGTCTGATTTTACCTCGTCAATGTCAACATAACATGTATAAGAATTACAGTCTTGAATTTTCGATCGAAAAATACTACAAAATAAAAAAAATAACATTTATAAATTTATGAGGTTGAAAGACTGCCGCACTTTGCTGCAGATGCTATGTTTCAAATCAGGCTTAGTAGGTGCACAGTAGGCATAAGTACTTAGTTTCTTCATATTCCTGCAAACCGCTTAATATACACACAGAATTCGGCCTTACAGTGCATATTACCGTTTAGTGGTGGTTTTCACCACCATATCCATCGCCCCGTGTCGTCCCGTGGGTGTCGTAAGAGGCGACAGAGGGAAACAGATCAGGAGATGGGCAGCAACGCCTTCCTAATAATGAATAAAAATAAAAATAAATTGAGATATCGCCAACCCGCTTGCCAAGCGTGGCAACTATGCCAATGATCCTCCCAATGAGGCAGTCTATGGAAGAGGCCTATGTTCAGCAGTGGACATTTATAGTTAGTAAAGGTAACACTAAGGAATTTTCCTTGACTTACATTTTCCACTATAGCAAATAAATCTTTAAAAAGAAATTATTTCAACAAAAAAATTGTTAATAAATTAATAATCTATTGTTAAGCCGTGTTAAGGGTGGCAGCTATGGCAAAATGACTTTATGTGGCAATTATACACACACACACGCGCGCGCGCGCGCACGCACGCACACACACACACACACACACACACACACACACACACACACACACACACAAACACACACACACACACACACACACACACACACACACGTACGCACGCACGCACTCACACACGTACGCACGCACGCACTCACACACGTACGCACGCACGAACTCACACACGCACGTACTCACGCACGCAAGCACGCTTGCACGCACTCAACAAAGTTTTAAAATTTTAATTAAGCGAAAATTATTTAATAAGGGTATTTATACCCCTAAAGAGAACATGATTGATAATAAGCCGTGAAGAATGTGGTGATCATTACCATGCTGTTTTTAATTTCTTATACATTTAATTGAACAACATATTATATTGTAAATGATTGTTTTTAAAAATATATTTATATATCCTTCTGGGTTTTTTATGGTTCATCCTCGGTTTTACGAACCAGTGGTAAAGGCACAAATTACTTTCAAAAACTATTCTTGTAATTTTATAATCTATATTGAATAAAAAAATATTCTATTCTGTTCTAAGAATTACAAAGAAATTTCTGCCACTAGACGACCACTATAGTTATTATGTAATATGTAAAAAAACTACACCACCAACGCAGTTAACCACAGATAATTTTTATAACATTGAGTCATCGAGAGAAATGAGCAATAAACGTACACGTTTATTTTTTTAATGCTGTGAAACAAAGCAAAATATGTGTATATATCAATTAGTTTACCAATATAGCTTACATTTGTTACGAGTAACCCACTTCAAAAAAAGGTGATCGTTGTGACTGTATGTTCGTCTATATGACGATTTTAATAACTCTTTTTTTAGTAAGTTACTACTAAGCTACACAAGCAAATATTTTACTAATGGATTCGGGCTTCTTACTTAAATAAAGTGTAATAATCGCGGTAGAATGTGGATAGACTGTTTGCTTCAGAATTCTCTTTATTCACTTTAACGCTGTTTCATTTCTAACAAATATAGGAAAAGAAAGAGCTGTGTGGAGACATAACCTAAGCAACCCACAAGGGGGTTATGTTCTCACGTATGCGTCACGGAGTGTATCACAGACAAAATCTAAATCTTCATACCGGTAGTGACAGCAAAATAATATAAGAAGCATAAACGTTAATGTTTCCTATTTAAACATTTCCAGCCTATTATGTTAAATGAAATACCATCTATATAATATATTTTAATCTGTTTGTTTAACGCATTGATATAGATTTGCACGGCAATGTTGTTTATCCTCCAAGATTAATTATTATCTTTATAAATTTATAATCTATGCGATTACACATAATCGTAGACAGAGAAACCTATAAACAAATTGACGCCATCTTTCGCATTCGCACACGAAAAAGATAGATTTATGCATACGTCTTGCATAGAAATGAGATAGAGCGGTGTGATTGTTTGTCCCTTTCTCCGTGCCGGTTTTTTTGTTTAGCAAACTCTATAGTTTGCTAAACAACTTTAACAGCGTAGCGATTTAAGAAGTTTACAAGTTGGTTTAAGTGAGAAAAAAGTGTTGAGTGTGTGAGCTTAAGATTGGTGAATCTTGTTCAGTTCAGTTCTTAGAACAATTAAAATTTTTATCTAAATGTGTTTAAAAGTCATAAAGATTATTGTATAACCTAAAAATTCGTTATCGTCCTTTCTCACTCGAGGCCACGCCGATCATCAGTCTATAGGTTTCTCTGTCTACGCACATAATAATCATATCATAATATTTGATTATTGAACATTTTGTAACAGAAAATTCTAAACGTCTGAAACGCAATGTAACTGTAAATGTTTATCTAAATGTAAATAAATCTTTAAGAAAAATTGCAAACCCTCACATAAGACCAAATTAAGTTCTATTCACACTATCCGATCTTTATTACATAACGGTATTTAGGAATTTAGTGCGCGTCGTTTTGCGTAATCGTAAAAGAGCGCGTAGCGATTCAGGTCGCGCGGGGAGGCCCGTTGACAGGGGGAGGAGGTGGTATTTCGGCGGCCTTCCTGAAGAGCCTTCAGGCCGACGCGTCGGCCCGTCTAGACGTCTGGCAGTTACCATGTGTCGTAACCACAGTTTAAAGAGAGTCTAAGTCGTTACACTTAGCTGTGTTATTAAATTACTTTAGTTCTGAGATTTCTCTTTTAAAATGACATTGATTTCTTAAAATTTATTTATCTATAAGTAACAAACACCGCACATAAACTAAAAATAGAGGTGATAGAAGATACCAGTCTAATATTCTAGGTCGTAGAACTCTTTTTTTCATCTATAAAATGGTATGGTTACCACTCTCAAGTCTTAAGGGTATGGAGAACAAGAACCATTACAGACTGAGACATTTCATCTTGGTCTTAAGGGACGACAAGGATCTTCTAGTCTACTTTTTTAAGTTGAACGCGCGTGTTTATAGCTGAAGTAATAAGTAAACAGGTAGACCGTAGATCCATTTCTCACTTCAATTTTATTAGAAAAATAACTGAATATAAACAGTAAACCCTTATTTTTATTAATTATATAACTACAATTTATGCTTAGTAAATTTCAGACAATAAAATCATTCTCATAAAGATAACTTATCTAAAATAACTTTATAAAAAAATTATCGAAATTAATTTCATTTTTGGTTCATTTTGAAGAGAATGTTTCTGCGAAAGAAACTCGCTTCCCAACTCACTGGCGCTTCGCGTTACGGTTCTCGTAGTGACGCACGTATAAATCCGTGTCGAGACAAGGTCGGCGCGAGGGCGCGGGCCTAGTTCACGTCTCGCCTCGCTATACGTATAGGTATGCAGCAACATCGGCCGGCAGCGAACAATTGCAGACAGCGGGCGCGTGACTCAGCGTAGAACGGGCGTCTGCGTTAATACCTACGTGTTTACCTGTCTGCAACACTGCAAACACACCGTTCGCAGAAACGCACGCGAGTGAGCACGTAAGCAATATAGGCTACAATACAGGCTAATCTGTCTGCAGTCGAACACTGTTGTCATATTACGTAGAAAAGACATATGAATATGTACTATATGATATAGTTGAATTTAATGGTTTCATAAAACGAAATTTTTAGCCACTTATCTATGGTATGAATGAAATAGAACATTAACTACAAAATTGCTGTGAAATATGTTTCATTCTTTACACAATATTATTCAAGTAATTTTGATTAGTTGAATTTGTTCAAAAAAAAATGAAAGTAATGCCGTTTAGTATGAAGTAGAGACAAGTGCATTGTTTTTAGTATGATACTGTAACGGCGAAGCGTCTCAGGCGTAAGTGAACTCAGGAATAGCAGCCTGGTGACCTTTCGTACTGTGTGTCCTGTGTCTGGTGAAGTTGCAAAAGTCAACTGATGAACAGCACTTACGTTACAGAAAATATATACCACACGAATCATTGACCACTTCCGGAGCTGACCACTTTGCCATACGGGAAAGGTCCCGGTTTCTTCACCAGTCTCTGTTGTAATTTAACGTGCAACTTTAAATGCGAGTAGCTATAGTGTATTTTAAACTTCTCTACATTTGACTATACGAATAAATAAAATGTCCCTGGAGTGTTTCTTAAAAGCACAATGTGATGTAAAACCTATATTGATTCTACTAAATATTTCATAACCAAAGTTTGGCTTTGTGCCTGTTCAGAGCACGGTAATGCAACAAACAAATATGTACAGTTTAATGTTACCTCCCAGGTCATCTAGCAACTAAACACAGGATCGGAGGTCCTGTATTTCGAAAATGTGCGTTGAGACTCTTGATTTTTACTTTCTTAAACGTGACAGTTTACTCACGACAATTTTATTCACCACCGAGCATTATGTGGTAAATACTCACTTCTCTGTTTCTTCTTCCAGCTCAGCCTATATAATTCCAGCAAAATAAAAAAGAAAAGTAAAAGAGAAAAAGGTTTTTTGGTTTTAAAAGGTTTGCTTATCTATACTTATCATTATAAACAGGCGGCTTACTGAACAGAGTCGATACCCTTGCACTGATAATGATGATCTTATGGCGTGTCTAAAGAAAACAAAGCAAAGTAACAGTCTATATACACCCCACAGCTGGGTATCAGGCTACAGTTTTAATTTATAACGAGCTGTGGCTCATAGACTTCTAAATTTATCCTCGATTAGGAATGAAAATGCAGATACGTTGTCACCCTGAGGAATGAGATGGAATGCCTCGTTTCCAATAAAAAGTATCTCTAGTTCTTTACACTCACAATACGAAACATTGCAAAATTATGCTGCTATTTTACGCTGATATTCTGGGAGAGCGTGGTCTCGACCCCAGCCGAAGAACAAGACCTCTCAGTATCTAATATGCATCCAGCAATATGTCTTCAGTTTGTAGTTTACATTTGCTACTAAATAGAGAAGCCGTGGTAGCTCAGTGGTTAACGCTCGCAGTAAATATAACAGAACACGAGTAACCCGGGTTCGATCCCCGCCGGCACCAATGAAATTGTTAAATGCAATTTCAAGTGCTGATTTACCACGTGAAGGAAAACATCGTGAGGAAACCTGCATGTCTGAGGAATAATAAAAAAAAATATTTCGAAGACATGTGAAGTTCAAAGAACACGCATTGGGGCAGCGCGGCGGACACTTCCTTGCCATAAAACCCTCTCAGAAATGAGGGGAGGCCTGTGCCCAGCAGTGGGACGTATATAGGCTGTAACTAACTAACTAACTAACTAAATAGAGGCTGGAAGACCTGGTAAAACATGCAGATATTCGATGCATTCCGGTGACACGGGACTATATTTAGCAGTTAATTGTGGATAGCTTGTTTCTTTAATCAAAATATTTATATTTACTTACCTACAGTTCTCCTCACGAAATTTTCCTTCACCGCTGAGCGCTTGGTATATTAGCGTAAAAATATTGCACTTAAAATTGTATCGATGAATTACCACATATATTAAACCAGCCTCTCAAGTTGGTGCTAAGACATAGTGTATCAAAGAAATAAAGCAAAGAAAGAAATTATTATATAGAAATTAATTTATTATTTTTTTGTTTATGAGTCGCTTACTAATGGGTCGCCTTGACCGGGGTAGGACCATGTTCTCATAGAGTACCGGCGTAAAATACCAGCTTAGTGCTGCTGTGTTTCGTATGGTGAGCGTAGAGAACCGGAGATCCTTTTTACTGAAAACGAGACATTCTATCTTAGTCCTCAGCTATAACAACACATCTGCATTTATATTCTATGTATGATGTCTATGAGCCACGGCTTTAATTTATCATTAGATGAACTATGTGCTCCTTTGTCACCCATATTCTATAAAAAGGTGTCGATTTTACTTTATAAACTTTTTTAATTATTTTGTACACCTGCACCAAAATATTTTGCTTAAGTATTACTTTTAGTGCACACACAATGCTTTCCCATCAGTAAACATGGTATAGCTACCTATTTTTACGAAATGCCTGGAAGATCTAGTAGAGCTTTCGATAGATGTCCGTAGAACTTTCTATACAGGGTAATTTTTCAAAGTTTAGGTACAAATATATAAAATAATGACAGAATGTTTGGGTTTTCTTAATTAATTTTCTTTACCATTTGCCTATATTACTTATTTTGAACCTTCTCTGCGAATTTGGCCGGTTATTGCAAAAGCCTGTATACTACCATCTATAAGAATCTATTTATTATAGGATCAGAGGACACCGATGTCTAACAGTGACGGTAAATATTATCATCACATAATGTTACAAAAATATGAGAGTGACAAACGAGCTTAAAGTCTACCTGCAACCAAGTTCAAGGAACAACTAGGAATACATCACAGCCTGTAATTTTGCTGGTTCTCCTACATTTCCAAGCTAAAATAAAGCAGTGGATGCTCTGTTATTTGTTAGTAATAAGGCTCAGAAGGGCTAGAATCCAGAGCCGCAAAACCAGTTAGTAAAAAAATTGTTAGTAATAATAGGTAAAACGTCTGAGACATTCTTAGGCATAAAACATAAGCTCCACCAGTAATTTTAGCCCAGTATACTTTACTGAGAGCACCGGATCATGAAAGAATATTTAAAAAAATATTGTAAACATTTTTAATCCTAAAAAGAATAAGCGTTGATTTAAAAATTAATTGGATTATGAATTAAAGTGCATTGACACGTCCCTATTGATGATAACGTAACCGATCGAAAAACGTTCCATTTATTTGGCACGCACGAAGTGGAACAGGTCGGACCGACCTTATTATTGCGCAGACTTGGCTACACAAACATTTGCCCAGACGAGCTGAAGCTGTCTGTAAACGAACCGTTACAAACGCTAATACCGGTCATAGATAACGTCACTGATATCGGCGGGAACGATAGCTGATAATAGCTAAGCATGCCTGATAGTCGTTGTTTGTTTGAGTTGCAGTTAGTATAACTAGAAATACAAATGTCCATATGTCGGCTTACTCTTTATTAAATATTACTTAGGTTATTATTATTATTTAGTATCCCAATAAAGGTCAAACATACAGTAGACATAAGAGGACATAATATAAGTCTAATGAGGTAAATGTCATAAACTCCTACAAAGAGAAATGGACGTTATTTATTATCATTTTTAATAATCCCAGACATTAAAATATCCTAATTGATAGATAATTATGTGTAAAATGTATAGCGTATATAGTTACGATCATCTTTACAACAATCTTCCTAGTTTTGAACAAAAATGTTAAGAAGCTTGTGTTTACCGGGTGGTGACTTCTCATATGGTAATTGTGTGATCGTGATTCTCCCTACCACGGTATAGGCCCATGTCAGGCTATAACTGGGGACTGATGATGATGATGAAGAAAATTTTATCGATAAATTCGGCATAAGCATCGTTATCACGATTGTCTCATTAGTTCAGCGGTCATCAGCGGGATTGCTGATCATGAAGTCCTTAGTTTGAAGAAATTATTTTATATACCAACTGACAAATTTTATTGACTCTTAAAAACCGGTCCTTTTTAAAATTCAATGCAGTACTACGTCGAATTTAATAAAATGTACAAAACTCAAGAAGACTTTATTTTGGGTGCTTGACCTGAATTTAACGATATAAAAAAATTGGTTACAATAAAGGCCCGCCTCGACCGCAATCAAGAAACTTGACTCACAAAGAAGGTAAAATAATTCAAGGTACTGAAAATGTTAATGTAAATTAATATAAATAAGTAAGTTATAAATTTATTTATTTATTTTATTAAATATTCTGTGCATCCATAATTCTTTAAGCAACTTGGAAAACGTATACTTTACACCTTTTACTTCTCAATATCATTTAAAAAACAAGTTTAATGAGAACAATATTTATCCTATTGTAGTCGATTTTCTCCTGCTCGCAGTACCACATATCTCGCACTTCAGAAGATGCTTCACTTCGCCGGTCTTGCTGTTTTATGTCTGACGTAAGAAAGATTGTACGCCACCATCTGTCTGAAGACAGGATATTCTGCCATTTACCAGAGTTGTAATTACGAAACCCACGGCAAAAATAGTGTCATGTCGTCACCACATAGCGAATCGAATGTCCAATAATTACGACCATAGTAACTATTACCCGAATATCATTAATGACGGCTCCGTGGTGCAGTAGTTTAGCATGAGTTGTAGCGCTAAGTGCCGCGGGTTCAAATCCAATCAAATCAAAAGTATTTGTACATACAAATACTAGATTCGGGTCTGGTTGTCCTTGTAAAATTTATGTATTTAAACTGTATGGCCCCCACGATACAGGAAAAATTCTTAGTGTGAAGGTGGCGCTTAAAAATTCGGCACATTATTTTGATGGGAAAGCTTGCGCGTAGTTGTAGGAATTTTACTATAAACGGTAAACGATCAACTTCATTGTGGCAGTGACGGTCCTCTAAACGATGCTATCTGTCACGTGGTATAAGGCAATATTTTCTAGAACTTTGTGCCTACTGTCGCGTTTTATAAATGCCTGTGTACTCGTGTGCCTACGTCCACTAAAGTATGTGTATATTAACAAACCAAATATAATCCTGTAGAAAGCAAATCACCCCACCGGGTGGCAACTTCATTGTCTCATCTAACAGCAATTTCTAAATTCGAAATCAGAAATTACGTTATCACAACTTATTGTGTTGTATTGTGTTGTTGAGTTCACCCTAACTTTCATTATCTTAAGAAAAGTACTTTTTAGTTACTTTAGCCCATTGTTTCTCTGATAAAAAACACACGCGGTAGAATCGCAACCTTTAAATTAAATTAAATATAAATTTTGACTACGACTAATTTAACATAATAATCCTGCTAGGAATGTTTAATTAAATCTTGCATTCAGTTTTTTTTTTAATGATAAATATTCGCTTAATGAACAAAACTCAGACAGAATCGATTAAAACTCGATCCGGAAACTTAACACTGTGATCGTCTGACGCAAATATTTAGTTTTTAATATTGAAACAAACAAAGCAAAAATAGTGACTGCTGTGTCCAACCTTGAATTTTAATTAATGGTTAAACATTAACAAATATTTTGTACCTAGTGCATCTTAAATAATATGAACGTATTCATTATAAATTGTTGTAATTTAACGATGTTGCATATCATTAGCACATTTAAAATTTTAAGCAAATTATCCAACATTTCTATTTCGCAGACATATGAACATTGGTCTCATTTCTTTTGTTCTGCAAATATAATTTTAATGAAAATTGATGTTTTCTTTGAGTTGTCGCGCTAAGGTTTGAACTCCGCACGGGACAAGTTCTAGTCTGGTTGTATGTGCAATTTATTTATGTCAACTGCCTCCACGATACAAGTGTGTAGCACTTGTAATAACCTCACATTTGGGGAAATGTTATTTTAATAGATGAAAACCAATAAAAAAATGCTTTTTATATTGCAATAGACTTGGAAAGTAGTAATTGAAAAAATATCATTTTTGAAACCGTTTTTTGGTCAGTATTACCACATGGCATTACTGTGTCTGCGGCAAGTTCCACAGAGATGCCAAAGCTATACAGATCGCACGCAATAGGGAGTTCGCACTCATTTTCAAATAGTGTTTTAAATGAATCCTAGAGTGATAATGAATCACTATAATTTTTATATAATTTTTTTTTAAACCGAATAGTGCCATAAAGATTAACTTTAATTTATCGTTTTAAATTTTCGTGCGAAAACGCTAGCCTCCATGCTGTAAAGATCCTGACGTCAGTGTACTAGAATTTTACTGATTTTGCAAAGGAATAAGATATTTTTAGATGTTTAATATGAGTTATCATCTCTTTGACTTGTATCAAAATCAGCAATCGTAATAATTACTAGAGAATTTTCGAAATAACACACAGCACATTTGCTAGTTCACTTGACCAGTGACGTTTTTTTATTATATGCGAGCTACGCATATTATATGCGTAGCTCGCATATAAAAAAAAAGCTGCTGCTATGGCTATAGTTCACGGCTAAGCCCTATGTCTTCAATGAATCGAAGGAGTTACTTAGCCGTAAGCAATTTCACTTCTTCTGGGCGGAGTAGATAGTGTCCCAGATGAGTGTTACGTTTGCGCATAAGGGTCCGCAATCGGTTAGGATGTGTAGAGGAGTTTCTTCCGTTATGGAACAGAACCGACACATCCTTGAGTTGCTTAGTCCCAGGATGGACATGTGCTTTTTAAGACAACAGTGTCCAGTTAGGGCTCTTGCCAGAACGCGCAATTTATTTTTACTTAATCCCAGGGCTTCTGAAGCGAATTTACGATCAAAAGCCCGAATTAAGGTTTTAGAATGTTTTAAGCCTGGTGTGTCAGACCAGATCTTAAGTGATTTATTGTGATAAAGAGTTTCAAGAGTCAATCGGGCTAGGCTTCTTGAGATTCCACAAAATGGCTCAGGTCCAAATTGTGTGCACTTTGAGCCCTCCCGTGCAAGTTTGTCAGCAAATTCGTTGCCTACAATACCCTCGTTACCCGGAACTCATCTTAAAACGACCCTGTTATTACATCCCAGGGCGTTTAAACGGTTCACGCAGTCTCCAACTAGCTTTGAATTCACTAAGTTTGATCTCAGCGCTAGCAGTGCTGCTTGACTATCAGAGTTTATGTAAATTTTATGGTTGACGTAGTGTTTTTGCAGATTGATTTCCGCACACCGAAGTATGGCGAAAATTTCTGCCTGGAAGATAGAGGTGTACATACTTTTTATCAAAAGTGTGTAGTGGACGCATGATATCTGAGATCATGCATAAGACCGGTGATTCCTTAATTGAGTCGAGCATGGATCTCAATCAGTAGGAGAGCAAGCTCAGACCGCCCTGGGCGTTAATCCTATACAAACTAGCCCTCGCCTCCTTGTCTAGATAGAGATCAAGGGGCGTTAGGCATAGAAGTGCATTAACAGCCGCAGGCAGTCCTTTGTAGACTGTTTAGTCTGTCCGCAGTCGTCTTTTGGTTGGCCTTGTTACACAAGACAATAGAGGCGTAGGTGAGAATCGGCCTCACTATGCTGCTGTACAGCCATAAGATCATACTGGGACGCAAGCCCCAGTTGTTCCTGACCAAACGACTGCTCGTACCTAAAGCAACTTTTGCCCTATGGCATACGTTGCTAAGGTGAGAGTTCCACGTTAGTTTTTGGTCGATTGTTACGCCCAAGTACTTAACTTCCGTGGAAAATGGTACTTCTTTGCCATTAAGTTTTGGTTGGACTAATTTGTGCAACCGTCTCTTTTTGGTAAAAGGTATTATAACAGTTTTATCAGCATTAACTAAAAAAACTGTTATCCCTACACCAGTTATTTATGGTGTATAGAGCTCTTTGTATTATTGACGATAAAGTACTTTAGCAAAAGCCCCTCGCAATGATCACAAAGTCATCAGCATAGCCCAGTGTGTCAATGTGTAGGTCTGCCATTTTGTACAATAGTTCGTCAACCGCAAGAGTCTAAAGAAGGGGTGACAAAACACCTCGTTGTGGGCAGTTGATGTCAGACCCCCAATCAGCAGTGATGTGGGGCTACTGTCGAAGGCGCCCTCGATATCTAGAAAGGCACAAAGAGCTATTTCTTTATCCTCCAGTGCTTTTTCGACCCTGTCAATGACACTGATCAGGGCTGTTTCCGTAGCAGTGACGTTACAACGGAATTTAATATGGCTGATAGCGTTTTCAGCGAAACCAATATTTCTCGTTTACTTTTTACAAAATCTATCATAAATATATATTTTTTGATTTTTTTGCGTGATGTGAAAGCCTATTTCAATGTATGGTATTTTTGTTGTGCTTTTGACATGGTAGGTTGAAGGAAAAAATTAATACCGCGTCAAAGCTTGCCTTAATTTTTTGAATAATCAAGCATGATTTCTTCATGGTTTCACCTGTAATAAAAGATATTATACTTTTGTGGTATTATACGTAAGGATTGCCAATGCTGTCAAGCAGTTGCCTTGGTCCATACTTCACGAAAACATTCGTCCACACACTGCACAACGAAGAGCTATCACAAATTATAGGAGATTCTACTCAAAAGATTCTATCCTTTTTTGCTGTTAGACTTGCTCGCATTGATTTCCCTTTTTATTGTAATGTTAAGATTTATTTTTTTACAGAGGAAAGACTTAAACTCAAAAATATTCCTCGATTTTCATCCTCAAGATTTCTATAACAGATGAATTATTGAAATTCCATTAAAATAACACAGGGTGTATGTATTATTAAGCAATTAATAATAAATTTGCTAAAGTAAGTAGTTTCATGTAATCTTGGCATGGTTGGATTCCTTATATTCTAGTTATAACTAATGCATGAGTTTAATAGATCGTGATAAAAATAAGTACGCTAGTTTTAAACAAATCAATGAATAGTTTTCAAATTTTAAACAAATGCACAGACACGGATAAGCAACATTGTGCTATACTTAATTAACAATCTACCTATTTATATTTGGTAAGCGTTATGTGAAAAATAAATTGCGAGGAAACTGTCCCTAGCAGTCAATTTTCCTTCAAACTCGATGCCTACCGATCTGCTTCTTGGAAAAATTATTTATCGGCAGACTCACCTCTTCAGAGATTATCGGGATTTTGTACATTTCGAATTAAAATCTAACAAAAGGCAGGTAGGTGCAGCTTATTCCCGGGAATATGTTATTTGAATATTTTTCAATTATTTTAGAACTATCATGGTAAAAAATTAGTTTTGAAGCTATTCAGTTTCATATTCTAAACTATTTTTTAAGCTGTTTACCGCTTAATTAATAATTATTATTCGGTTTATTTTTTAAGTAAACATATATCACTAGCTAACGCACACAATGAAAAATTAAAGTTTGTCACACGTTTTCGGGCTGTCAGGTCGTCTATACACCAGTACGTTCTAAGTCTATGGGAGCGCGTTTGTTGTGACATTCGGCGTAGCGGCGCGTACGATATATAAACCGAACGGCTGTCACTCAGGACCCCGCAATAAATGAGCTTATGTATGTCATACACACCGACAGCTTCTTCCCTCCGAACGTTCGAAAATGAGCAAACGTTTTCTACCCTAAGTTAAGCCTTAATCTAAGACCTTGGTAAAAAGCGTTTAGCGGATCGTGTGGCGTAGCAGCGTGTTTTATATATAATATCTTGAGCGGTCGCCATTTAGGCCACTAATAAAACAGCGTGTGCTTTGCCATGATGTCTTGACGCTCACACCACAAAACGCTCTCTACTGAGGGCCTTGCATTAACTAAAAGCGTTAACTCAAGGCTTCAGTGAAACACCCCTGAAAGGGTTCACAAATATTTGTTTCATAAATATATAATGAGGGAAATGTTAGATTTTTTTAATTTTTGAAAATGCGGCTTACACGTGTTGGTGATTTTTAAACTACAGATTGCATGTAGACATTTTTGTGCGATGAATACTTCTCGAATGTTGGGTGCATTGCCCCAAAATATAACGCCATATCTCAGGATTGAGGCGACATAGCCATGGTATGCTGCTAATAGTGCTCTCTGGTTTGCTCTTCTCTCGCTTAGTAGCTGTAGCTTTTTTTTTATTTTTTTTTATAGAAGAGGGGGCAAACGAGCATGCGGCTAACCTGATGTTAAGTGACTACCGCCGCCCATGATCAACCGCAACACCAGGAGAATTGCGGGTGCGTTGTCGGCCCTTTAGAAAGGAGTAAGCTCTTTTCTTGAAGCTTGGACAACCATAGTAAATTAAGAGGAATGAAACATGGCTGGTCTGAGGTGAAAGGTCGGCCGAGGTGTAGTCGCGGGGAGAAGTACACTCCGCTTTGTCGAAGCGAGTCCGACATTTTCCCATGAAAAAAGTCCTTAGTGGAAAGGGATTGGCAGAACCTGTGACGACGTGCTTCCTATACAACTCGAGCGAGGGTCACTTTAAGACACTCGAACACAAGAGCGTGATTGTCATGACGATACGATGTCGTCTTCACGCACTAGTGTACGTGTAGGTATCGGGCCTCGGGGTGTCCCCCATTGCCCGGGTGTCCTCATATCCCATTACTATGGGACAGTCCTTAGGCCTATTTTAGGCTTGATAGCATACACGGGTTTTTCCGTGATATAATGGTAGTAATTTCCGCAGTTATCCAACTACGGAAAAAGAGGTTATCTGATTGAGTCAAAGTTGGCCTTTCAGCGGCATTGTGGGTTGTTACTCAACTCTCTAATCACATATAGAGAGGAGTTCTCTTGGAAGAGGTCGCCCGTCCGGTGGCCGGGTATGCAACGGCGCAAAGCCGTTGAGGTGTTCGTGTGGCCCGTTATCGGCACGGTCAAACATGCCGCGCGCTAATCGGGTCACAAAGTCGTGGATACTCTCGACCTTCAAGTCGGCCGCTATCACGTCATTCCGGACGTAGCGACCTGCTCCGACGATCGTTCTTAGAGTCAGATTCTGCTGAGCCTGTAGTCGCCGCCTCAGAGGATCGCTGAGGAGTGCGTACCAGGCCGGTGTAGCGTAGGTGATGATGGTCCGGATATACATCTTGTATATCCGGAGCTTGGTTCTTGTTGGCAGCTTGGATGCCAGGACCGGCAAGAGCGTCGCCCGCGCACATCGGGCCCGGCGGACGACGAAGTCGACGTGCGCGGTCATGCGCAGCGTCCTGTCGATCCTGCACCCAAGGTAAGTTACAGCCTTCTGGTACGCAATCTCCTGGCCGTTGAGGGTCAGCGGAGGTGGAAAATTCCTGAGACGGCGAGTGAGCAGAGCGGTCGTCTTACCAACGTTGACGACCATCCTCCACTCATCCAGCCATGGTGGCAGCAGGTCCAGCAGACGCTGCATCTTGGCAGTGGCTATGTGGGCTCTTCTGGACGAGGTGAAATAGGCGCTATCGTCCGCGAATAGCGCCAGCTCAACGTCGTCCTCCCACTCTTGAAGCCTGCCTGCCAGTGTAGGTATGTCGTTGGTGTAAGCCGCGTACAGGACTGGAGACAGACAGCTGCCCTGTGGGACGCCGGCTTTGATGGATCTTGTTGCGGATTCGGCGTCCTCTACGCAGACGTAGAACTTCCTGTCTTCCAGGAATGACGCTATTAGCCGCAATATAGCAGGAGGGACACTGGTCTGTTGTTCCAGCTTAAATAATAGTCCTACGTGCCACACCCGGTCGAACGCCTTCTCAATATCGAGAAAGACGCCCAACGATATGCGGCCACGATTGTACTCTGCCGCAAGCAGGTGCAGCACTCTTGTCAGTTGTGTAACTGTGGAGTGACCCCTCCTGAATCCGTGCTGCTCCGCCCGAAGTTGGATGCACGGACGGAGACGTCTTAGCAGCAATCTTTCGAACAGTTTAGCTATATGTGGTAATAGCGTGATCGGCCTGTAGTTGGCAGCTCTACGCCTGTCCTTCCCGGGTTTCGGCAAGACGATAATTTTGCCTTTTTTCCAGTCCTCCGGGAAGTGGGATGTCCGCAATATCCCATTGTAGAGTCGACCAAGCTCTACTATGACTCTATTGGGCAACTGTCGGAGTGCAGCGTTGGTAATCCCGTCGTGCCCCGGCGCCTTCCTCGGTTGCAGGCAGGTTACTGTCCTCCGTAATTCTGCGGGGGAGATGAACCAATCTCCTGCAAGAGGTGGCGCGGGCGACGACAGGAACTCCCGTACGCGACTTTCCTTCCGGGCATGAAGCTCCATGAACTCCGCACTTGCTGTGTTCGGCATAAATTGCTCTTCGAAGTGCTCGACTAGGATATCCGCTCTGCCCTTGGCATCGTAGCATCGTTTGCCCGTATTATCAGTTAGCGGGCAAACGGGAGGTTTGGATTTAGTCAGCTGTCGGTTTAGTCTGTAAAGTGACGCATCTTGCTCTTCCGCCTTCTCGATGCGCCGATCCCAGGCTTCGCCTCTGAAGGCCTGGACTGAAACCGACAGTTCCTCCGTTAGGGTGTTTAACTGCGTTTTGATCCTGGGACAGCGAGTACGCGCCCAGAGCTTTCTCAGCGCTCTTTTGCGCTTGATCTGCACGCATATCTCACGCGGTAGATCGTCTCGCCTTGCTGTAATCGGGACGACCGTAGAAGCCGCGTGGAGGGCTTCCTTGATGTTATTAGTGATTCTAGTCGCAGCGGCCTCTACGTCGTCCGCTGTGCATATAGGTTGGTGTGCTGGAGGTCTCTGCTGAAGGTGTTGGCAGTAGAGCCTCCAGTCGACACGGGTTTTGAAAGCTCTGGGTGGCGTAGTCACTGCCTTTAGGCCAAGGGTTATCAGTAACGGGAGGTGCTGTGAAGGGAGGTCGTACAGCAGTTCTACCACTATCGGATAGTTGACGTTCCTAGTGAGCACGATGTCTAATACATCCGGGTGCCTCCTTGGGTCGGTAGGAACGTGTGTTGGTTCCTCGGGACCTAGAACGTCGTACTGGTTCTTTTCAGCATCTTCGTAAAGCTCACGACCCGGTGGGGTGATCACTCTGGACCCCCACGCCGGGTGTTTGGCGTTCAGGTCCCCGGCGATGATTACTGGTGCATCGCCTTCCATTACCGTCCGGATGTCTGAGGAGCAGAATGGAGTCCCTGGCGGGCGGTAAGCTGCATAGATCCTTAGTTCCTCGCCCGCCGCCTCCATTCTTATGCCGATTGAGCGCATTGTCTGGAAGGGTGGTAGATCCAGCTCTTGGTGGACGATGTCCCTCCTCACTAGAACCGCCGTGCCTCTATAGGCGGCCCCTCGAGAGGTGACCTCGTCCCTGTCATGACGATACGCTACGCACTACACTAATGCTTTCTACAGCGACCTTAGAGAAAACCTAAAACGTCTGTGAAAGGTGTTCAGTGATACGTGTAGCGTAAAGCAGCAAGGTGCACTTGGTATACGTTTTAGCGGTCGTCATTATTTTAGGCATAAAGTTTTAGCTTCTTGCTTGGGGCTTCTGTGTTTGGAATACATTTCACGCGTCTGTGGTCAACCGTAAAGACCGATTTACACACAAGTACAGTAGCGAGTTAACTTGCGAACCCGGCGAGTTAAGTTTGAACGGCAATAAGCGAGTTAAGTAGCAAGTTAACGATTAAGTTGAACGGGATATCCGGCCGAGCTATTTTTCGGCGAGTTAAGTGCGAAGTGCTGCGCTCTCGCGCGTCTCCCGCCACCCGCAACTAAACTCGCCGTTCGTGTAAACGAGTGAGTTTAGTTCAGTGCATAAGTTGACAGGACGCAACGTTTGCGCGCCAAAACGTACAATTGTACTTTTATCATTAAACTCGGCACAAAGTTTGTCCGATACTGTTTATTGAATATTTATACGTTTTATATTGAGTTTTATTAATAAAACGGACGGAAGATAGCACGTATACATTTGTACAGGAGTATCTAGAACACGAATGTTTATATAATAGTAGAATTTCAAATTGTAAAATTAAACCTGATCGAGATGCTGTACTCATAAAAATTCTTAAAAACTTCTTTAACAACAACCATTAATACTTCTCTGACTGGATCATTTAATTTTTGACGTAATCATAGAACCATCTTAAACGAAAATCAGAAAAATTCTGTAGTCTTGAAAGGTTCCAACGAACTCTATGAACTAATGTCCTTAACTAAACTCGCCACGAAGATATTGTTTGAACGCTACTGCCAACTTAACCATTTACTGTCAACTGCCCTGTAACTAAACTCGCTACTGTACTTGTCGAAGTGTAAATCGGTCTTAAAGGAGCCTGTGTTTGTCATTAAATATTCGCGGCGAAGCCTTAAAAACCTTACCTAATGACCTTAACTTAAAGAGGCTTTTTAATCGCGTTTAACATACATTTTCAGCGGTCACCACACCACTTGTATCCGTTGGAAATGTAAGCTAAATACTATTTTATGGGCTTATTCTTTAAATGTGAACACAACGTTAGTTGCACTATATGCAAATTAAGAGTGGGCTATACTAGGTAAAGATAGAAAAGAAACCTGTTTGTTCCTCTGTCCCTCAAGTGATGACAATAGATTTAAACGTTTAAAATATAGCATTATACTACATAATATCATGTACAAATTAATAATACAATATTATACCAAATAAAATAAATTGTATCATATTTTTTAAATTTTCGCTACTGTTGGTTGTACGTACCTCATGATTTAATAATATATACATTGTATGCCCACTGACGGGATATGGAGTTACCTTATTTTTACTGTGTACATAATATTAAGATATGTAAACTAACACGTGTTGACAAATTAAATTAATTTGAGATTGAATATGAAATAATAGTTCTATAGTAGCCTGTTCCAAAATGATAGTTTATCTCGCAACAAGCTTCGATGAAACGGTCTTTAAACTGTAGGAACACATCCTATTATTACATCTGTCCTGTGTTCATTTTGCTATATAATTCCCACTTTATGTTTATTGCCAAATTGTAGCCCTGATGTTATAGCGTTACACAATTACAACAGATCTGAGGGACAATTATTATAAAACATTAATAACTTACAAAATTATGATGAATGGATATCGCTTAGTAGCAAAGTAAAGCAGCTAGCGGACAAAACCTATCCCTACATAATATTACGTAGTAGTAGAGATTCTAAACGTCCTATAACAACTCGGATAAACCGGATTTTAATAACAGAACACATTAATGGACATATATATATATATATATATATATATATATATATATATATATATATATATATATATATATATATATATTAAATAAATTCATTTATAACTCAATAGCACATACATAGTAATGGGATACTTGCATATAAAATTATAAGTTCAAAGTTTTCTTATCGTATTTTATGCATGCTTTTAACAAAATTTAATCGTGTACAAATTTTTTTTTTTAAATAAGAGAAAAAAAATAAAAAATAAACTTTTATATTAAAAGCTTCAATAAAAATATTGGCCCGTTTAGTTCTTTGTACGTTTGGATACCCTACTCAAAAGGTGCGTCGACTATCACTCAGTTGACACGTCTCGACGGCGAAGCGGAGTGGGAGGTTTTCGGTGTTTTTCCTGAAGAGCCTCCAGGTGACGCGATGGGCCGTCTAGACGTCTGGCGCCTACCGTATGTCCCAAAAAGCGCTATTAATTCGTGGCGACTCGAATTAATGTTTTTTTGTTATTTTATAATATAAATGTATTCGATTACTTAACTTCCTTATTATGTTGTATTTCTTTTATTTTTAATTATTGCTATATTATTTATCAAAGATATTTTGTTTGCAAATCGGTCGTTCATGAAAATTGACATAGCACTTAATGCGATCAGATCATATATAAATTGAGAACCTTATAACAGTAACGAGGTAGAATAATTCCTGCATTTGGCATGAGAAAAATATTTTTATATATAAGTTTCTATAGGCATACTACTTCCACTTACTATTAAATGGACTGTGTGCTCGTACACCTTTAATTCTATTAAAAACGCAGTGTTAATTAAAAGACAAGGAAACAACTACAAAACGTCGAGATTCGAAAAAAAAAAACAGTTTGCGTTACTTACTAAATAAAAAAAACACTATAAATAAAAAGAAAAAGTCGACTTCAAAGAACTAAAAACAATAAAATAATTTTTCATTCCGAAGTCGAGGCCTTGAATGCGGGGTTTATAGTCAACTAGTATTTTGAACACTAAAACACTTTGTGTAATCTACAAAAAGGATGGTCTGATGGATGTAACGTGCTAATGCCGTGTTCGAAATACAATGGAGCGGAAGATCATACTTAGATAAGAAATTACGTCTTTGCGAAAATTGGTTTGGTATAGTCACGGCGACCTCGAATGCACTACGACGAATACGTGTAACATGTGACATCATGCGTTATTGCTAATCTCATACATTGCCTCATATTTTGCCATATTGACCACGCTTTGACACGATTTGGCAACCACAGTTTGTTTATTATTTTAAGTTGTTATCAGAAATATATGCTGCTGCGCATCTCCTGTTTCAAATTCCCGCTATCATCTCCTGCGACACCTCGCTAGTATCGGGTAGTGGGTATTCTTACATTGCCACTAGACGGATAATAAAAATACATTGGACAACTATTACAAGTGAAAGGCAACTCCTTCGATGTAACATTTACTACTTCGCGAGCTCCGTTAAATAAAGGCTCGCAGGTACACTGAAAGTGATGCACTATTATCAAAGCAACCCAGAATAAATCTTAGTGCCACTATAAGGGGATGGTTAAGGACAAATTGAGTTAACGTGATACACTCTAACTGCACTTTTAGCGCGCCAGCATTTAGTATAAAAATTGTTATAGAAAATAACTAACTACTGATTTAAATACGTTAAAATTTAAAGCTAGCCGATCCGAATTTTAACATCTCAAGATCAGTCTATGTTCATCTTGGCGCTGGTGTTTACAAAACACATTACTACAAAGAAACTGCGTAGCGAGACCCTGATGGAAAATATATAATAAAGAAGCTATATGTCCCAAATTTGGATCAAAATTTAAAAAAATTCAAGCTAGCCGCCATCGAACAATTTCTAAATTTTGAAAAGCGACTTACAAGAAATGGCCAAATTTTAGAAGATTAATTAGAAAATATGAATATCTCAAAAAAACATAAAACCAAGTCCGGTATACGATACTACAATAGTAGAATGCTACATACCTCGCCACGGCGTTCTACGGGCCCATTCTATCATCACCACTAAATCACGAACAGTCTTCGATACGTCGCAAGTCGGCCAGCAGCCAGCCTCAACAGTTCCAAAAGAAGGAGCCTAAATCACAATCCGACATTCAAGCACTCTTATTAAAATGGACACCATATCAATACGTTTTTACGGCCGAAATTTTAAAAAATGTACTGCTCCATATAGCACATATAGTTTTATTGTGGTTGTACACGATTTTATTCATAGGCGAGATTTTTTTTATTTATCTACTTACTACATCAATACGCTTATTACAAGGCGGCGGCTTGAAATTGTGAAAATGGACCAGCAAAGACGAAGCTCAACTCAACGCTCAACGAAAAATATTTTTGACTTTAAAGACGAAGAAGCTGTGAAAGACTTTGGTACTAGGCTGGGATTCGAAAACTGATACACTTTTGTTTTACTGGAATTTGCTTTTATCTGTTATATCAAAATACTACCGGGATGACTCTTGACAGTAAATGTGTCAACTAAACTATTATGCCAAACCATACGCATAAGCTAGCTTGAATGGGATGAAGTGGTATACGATGACGTTACGAGAAATGGTTGAAAATAAAAAAAATGAATTACCGGATATTAAAACCATCAAATTAAAAATATGAAATGGCGACATACGATATAATCCTACTAATCGATATCTACGACGCGAGCGAAAAAGTCTATTAGCTGATATATTATGCCATATACAACCGCACCAGTGATGGCCATAATGCGCCAAAAAACTTTAGTAAAGTTGAAAAATTTAAAGTTGTGCCTCTAGCGCAAAAATATCCCAATCTTGACTAGAAATATGTGGTGTTTTATTACTTTAAAATTTTATGCAAAAATAAACTATTGAATCCTTCTAAGCTATCAAATATATAGTCAGCTAAAGCGTGGTGCGAACCTCAGGTGGTCCAACAAGCTTTCGGCTGACCTGAACTGCCTCCTGGCGGCTCAGGCCGAGCCTACATAACACATTCCTTAATCTGCCTTAGTTAGGCACGCTTCTAAGTGGCTTTCTGCCAAGGAGGGTCGCGTCCGTATACGGCTTAGAGATCTCTCGTCAGATCGGTAAGCCAATCCATAAAGGCGGTGTTTGGTGGGTAAAAGTCTCCACATAACCACGTAGCCGGCTGCGTGGTATGCTATGAGCATTCACCGCCTCCCTCCCCCGCTTTCCGGAGGGTGGCCCATATTTGATTCGGGCGCAAAAAAACCTCAGGTGGCTCAAACAATGCTACAATTCATCATTAAAACGCGGAAAAAGTGCATCGTAAGCTGGGTATCAAAAATAAGGCTCGACTCCACCGAGTCAGTAATTTATTCTTGGGGCGATGTATACGCTTGTACAACAAACTCCCAGAAAATATACAAAATTTGACCTGTACAAAGTTCAAAAACTTTATTAAACTAAGTTTGAATAGAAAGGGTTATTTTAATATTAAGGAATTTATGACTATTTTATACTATATTTATGATATACTCCGCCATTGACGGTCCCAAGCCCGTATGTGAAAGGAGGAGGGCAGACTGAGGAGAGACCAAACCAGTCGTAAGAGGTCAACGCCGAGTATAGGGCGGCGGTTAACTAACCCGAATAAGACCAAACCGATGGTGATAGGAAATGATTAGCATCACCCGCTACACTGTGATAATGCACAGAATCGGGGGTATTGGCTTTACTGCCCGTGCCGAGAGGTAGAAAGCCTCAATAAAAATTCACCCCAATCCTACGGTGGGAGACGCGCCAAAAGGATGTATGGCTGGGGGTCCCAGTCACTAGCGCCAGCCTTGGTGAACCAGGCGAACACCATTGTACATAGCCTTCTCTCAGGAATGGCGTCACCCTGAGAGCGACCCCTTTATCGTCCATACTCGTGGGAATCAAAATACAGAACAATGAAAACAAATCCCAAAAAACCTATACACAACAAATTCTCCATAAAGAATTCTTCCAAGCAAGACCGAGATCCTTTTCTTTTAGTGGCCGCCCAAGCAGTGATATGCAATCTGAAGATGCAGATTTATGGAGTCCGCCAGGTCAGACGGACATCTTCCCACAACAAAAGGATGAACAACCAATCAACGAATGGCAGCGAGACAAAGTACCAAATAAAAAACGTAAAAGACCCGACAGCCCAACGGAAAGTGTAAATAAACAGAAGTACACAAGACAAGTCAAATATAAAGTTCCTGTTCGAAACCAATTCGACATCCTCAGTGACGAAGATCCTGAAATCGCACCTAAAACTAAAGAATATATACCAAAACCAGAACCAATTTTTGTGACTGGTATTGTCAACATAACACCCTTAAGGGAACTTACAGTCAAAGTTGTGGCTATAGATAAGTTTACGATGACTACGCTAAGATCAGGACATATCATTAAGCTAATGCCTGTTGACATCGAAACCTATAAAACAATAAGAGACAACCTAATTAAAAATAACATCAACCACTACACTTACAAACTTAAGAGTGAAAGGGCGTACAGAGTAGTGATAAGAGGCTTACATGCGTCAAAAAATATTGACATGATTAAAGAAGAGCTGCAAGCCAAACGGCATACCATATGTCAAATAGTCAACGTATTGCATAGAACAACAAAAGAAAAACTACCCCTCTACTTTGTAGATTTAGAGCCACAAGCCAACAGTAAGGATATTTTCAGTATAAAATACATCAACATGTCAAAGTTACAATCGAAGCACCTAACAAGAACAACGAAGTATTGCAATGTAAGAGATGTCAAAGATTTGGGCACTGTAAAAATCAATGCTTTAGACCTTTTCGATGTGTGAAATGCGGAAATGATCACCCAACAAGCACATGTACCAAAACTCCTGAGTCAGAAGCAGTGTGCGCTAATTGTCAAGGCAAACACCCGGCGAGCTACAAAGGTTGCATTAAATATAAGCAGTACAAGGAAAAAATTCTAAGCCTCAAACCTGCCCAACAACCCAAACAAACACACGTTACTACACACCCAAAACAGAGCATCAACGAGATTGACAAATCAACGCACCATACAAGCTTCAGCTATGCCAGTGTACTGAAGACCAAGCGTGACAATTCTTTTACTCAGTCACGCATTCCTATTTTGGACGCGAGCCAACAGAATATAACAAGCTTATTGGACACAATGTTTGAAAGATTCCAAAAAATCATGAAAGACATGATGGACAGCATGATTGATCAGATGATCAAACTAATTACATGACTTACCGCACAGAGGGACTAAATATTCGTATTATCACCTGGAATGCCAATGGGCTGACCGACAGACGGAAAGAACTTGAGTTATTCATAAACACTGAGAATATTGATGTTGCCCTGACATCTGAAACAAGACTTACACCCAGATCACATATAAAGTTCCATAACTATACGATCTATAGAACCGACCATCCTTCTGGAAATTCTCATGGCAGTACTGCAGTGATACTGAAAAATAACATAAAGCATTACCTTCTCGAAGTATACAAAACAGAAAAAATTCAGGCAACATCAATTAAAATACACCACAAAAACACTGAGACAACATTCACTGCAATCTATTGACCTCCACGGCCCAAAATCGAGGCTGATGAGTTCAAGCTGTTTTTCAACAATTTGGGCCCAGTATTTATCTGCGGAGGAGGCTGGAACTCCTAGCACACTTTCTGGGGATCAAGACTGATCAACCCTAGGGGCAGACAGCTCTATAAAGCCACTCTAGATCTCAATCTCGAATGTATCTCGCACGGAGAACCAACGTACTGGCCAACGGACTATAACAAAGTACCAGATTTGCTAGACTTCTACATTTCAAAGAATCTCGGGCAAAACTATTTACAGATTGAAAAATGTGAAGATCTGTCATCAGATCATACTCCAGTCATTCTAAATATTTATAAACAGGCCATTTTCTTTAAGCCACTCCCCAAGATCTACAACAAACATACCAACTGGGACCAGTACAGAGAATTTATACGTAGTAACATTGACCTAAACATAAGTCTAAAGACAAACGATGAAATCGAAGCCGGCGTCGAAAAATTCAACAGCATTGTACACATGGCTGCCACCGTTTCCACTCCTAAAAATATGAAATCAAAAACAAAACAAAAGGAATACCCCAGAAACATAATCGCAAAGGTCAGTGAAAGACGCAAATTAGGAGGAGAATGGCATAAAACTAGATATCCTTCCGATAAATCTCAGCTAAACAGGGCAACGAAGGAACTAAAAGACATGATTAAAGAGCATGAAAATCGTTGTGTACAAAGTCACCTATCTCAACTCACATCACAAAAGGATACTAATTATTCACTGTGGCGCGCAACCAAGAATCTTAAGCAACCAATAGACCACATCCCGCCTCTGACAAAACTGGATAGAAGCTAGGCTAGGACTGATGTAGAAGAAACAACAGCATTCGCAGTACACCTAGAAAAAGTATTTACACCACTACCTTGTCCCGACCCCGATAATGACGATGACATAGCGAATTATCTACGGTCTCCAAATCAATTATGTCCCCCATTAAAAGCAGTAAGTCCTAATGAAATAAGCCGGGAGAACGAAAACCTCTTTCACCCAATAAAGCTCCGGGGTACGACCTATTGGACTCCGTGCTGTTAAGCAATCTTCCCAGGAGTGGAATAATATATCTTGTTACACTCTTCAATTCATCTATAAGACTCTCCCACTACCCGGGACAGTGGAAAATTGCTCAAGTAGTAATGATTCTCAAACCTGGAAAGCAGCCAGAAGAAGTCTCATCCTACAGACCAATAAGTCTCCTTCCACTGGTGGGGAAATTGTTCGAAAAAGTTATCCTCAATAGAATGCAATCTCATCTGAATCCTATTCTTCCTGGACACCAATTTGGATTTCGACAAAGGCATGGAACCATTGAGCAGGTTCACAGATTGACAGATACCATCGGTTATACGCTTGAAAATAAGAAATATTGCTCGGCTGTGTTTCTGGATATAAGTCAGGCATTTGATAGAGTCTGGCACGATGGCCTCTTATTCAAGATCAAAAAACAGCTGCCGCATTCCTTCTACTTTCTACTGAAAAGCTACTTAAACAAAAGATGCTATGAAGTTAAACTGAACACCACGTCTGATCTGTTTGAAATCAGATCAGGGGTACCTCAGGTATGCTCCATATTAGGGCCTATACTGTATCTTATATTCACTTCTGACATCCCTGTTGATGATGAAACCTTTATTGCCACATACGCTGATGATACTGCAATAATGTCAGTTAATTCCAACCCAACAATCGCATCAGCACATCTCCAAAAACATATTGATGATATAGAAAAATGGCTGAAAATATGGAGAATAAAGGCTAATCAAAGCAAATCAGTTCACGTCACCTTCACTCTAAAAAAAGGCGACTGTCCACCAATAACACTGAACGGAGAACAAATCCCACACGATAGTGCCGCAAAATACCTAGGTATGCATCTAGATAGGAGGTTGACCTGGCAGAAACATATCTGGAGCAAAAGAAAAGCCCTGGATGCAAAATTAAGATCTATGTATTGGCTGATTGGCAAAAAGTCTCAGCTAACAAACGAAAGCAAAATAGCAGTTTACAAAACTATTTTGAAGCCAGTATGGACATACGGAATAGAACTTTGGGAACAGCAAGTATGAGCAACATAGAAATCCTGGAAAGATTTCAGACTAAAGCTATTAGATCTATGTTCAACATTCCAAAATGCATTCACAATAAATATATTCTGCACGACTTGAGGCTAAACACTGTGAAACAAGAAATCGCTGCTCGAAGCTTAAAATACCAACAAAAATTAACTTCACATGTTAACGCTCTGGCTGCTAAATTAATGGGTTCTGGAAGTACCGTGTACACAAGACTGAGAAGGAATAGCGTTCCAAATCTCGTGAAACGATTTACCAAAGATTAGTGGGAATGGCCAATGGACGACTCCCCCTGCTTTAAGAAAGAAATAATCAGACATAGCTCAGACAAAGAAACAGCTAAATGTCCACGACAGATTGCTGTGTAAACGGGATAGAAAAGAAAAAAAAAGGAATTTATGGATGTTAACGAGAACTCTTTACTATACACTGCTATGCTATTTCTAATTTATTGTGTGTTGTTATTTCTGTAACACACATGATTGTAAGCTTATTTTTCTTAAATATCCCGCTGCGTTTCTTCCGAGGATAGTGGTATTTCCCCGAACCAGTGGTAAATTAAAAAAAAACGTCGTTTTCAATAAGTATTATTTATAACCTATATAAAACAAAAGAAGTTTCTGTTTCTGTTTCAAAGGCAAGGTATACCAGCCAATCTATGGAACCACATCCGGTGAAAGATCAACCCATGCCCAGGCTCATAGGGCCTAAAAATTACAATTGCACCACCCCTCGATCAGGATATTTATTCTAATTCAAATCAGTCTATGGTGTTACTACCACTGCTAACGCCTCCACCTCCAACGCCTCCACCTCCAACAGCACAACGTTACAACAAAAAGAACGATGTCAAGGACCCGATGAAATATAACATGGTAGATTCACGTTGTAGCTGTACTAAATATGCGTAGCAGTACCACAAATGAGTCGGCTCTCCCCGGGAGAACCCAGCGTGAAACAACAGAATAATACTGCTGTGTTTCGAATGGTGAGCGTAGAGAATGGGAGACGCTTTTGACTGGTAGCGAGGTATTCCAACTTAGTCCTCAAGGGTGATAAGGTATCTAAACTTTTATTCTTAATCATCGATAGACGTAGATGTCTATGGCTATAGCATTCACTTACTATCAGATGGGCTGTATGCTCGTTTGTCATCCTTAAAAATGAAAAATACAACTGGGAAAGCTTTTTTTTACATAAAATTTAATAGCTATTCCTGCATTTAGAGAGCACTGAAACTATAGCTTAATACTCCGATAAAAGCTAATGCATTACGACAGCAGGGGAAATCACAAATCCTATACGATGAATGTACGCTATTAATATATTATTACTTAAAATATGAACATGTACACAGAAGAATTAGAATTACTTTTTACTTAATTTAATTAACTTAATTTTTTTTAATTAAAAATCAGGCTACTTTTGTGGAAATATAATTTTCTTTTGAAGAAAATGTAAAGAAAAACTCTGGCGACATTTTAACTTTATTGATACCATCATGGATGGATAGATAACCATAACCGTTAAAATTCTGTTCGTTTTTGTTAAAAATTGTATTTTATCATTTCTATTTTATTATTGTATCTTATGATACCCACGGGACGATACGGGGTAGTGGATATTCCTACACCGCCACTGCGATGTTTGTGAATATTATAATAAAAGGCGCATGGGCCTGCATGTATTACGTCATTTTATCTTTACTGAAAAGCTATGCTTTGCCTCTTTCTATTTACAAATGACCTACTTACATAAATTTGCGATTAGTTATACGATGCTAGCAGCAGCCGTTATTGCTATTTGTATTTATTTTTTCTTAAAACTACATTACCCCTTCACTAGAATTTTCTCCTGTATTGTGTAGGCGGTAACGTTGGAATAGTTTTTGTAAATGTATTCTACATTTTGGGGACACAGAACTTTTTAATATATTGTTGCGCGCCATAATCAATGCCCGGTATATGGTGGGTGATTATTAGCGTCATCTAGTATCAAGTACCAGAAATAGGAGCGTCAAGATCTTTCTAGAACTTTCCCACTAGCGCCATCTAGTGTCGAATGGCGAGGGCTTTCTGGAGGATTTTTTGCTAGAACCTTCGACAATCTGCTTGAACATTCTAGATATTTACCGACTTTATACAGGAAAAGGTCCTATATAAGTCCTATGTCGGTAAGAAGCGCGACCGATACAAGCTAAGCTTCGAAGCGAAAGTGATTAGTGCCATTAATTATTAGTGAGCTTTAAGTTGTAATTGGTGTTCAGTAATTTAATTACGTCAAGTCAAGTGTCAATTTGAGGTGAGTTAATCGGCAATTTTATTGTCACGAACCCTAAGCTATTAACAATATAATAGCGTCGCAACCAAACGCTTAGCCACTGAGCCTAAACATTTACATTATTGCTATCGTTCTTCAACCATTGTCGAGAGTGAAGGAACGACAGGAGCCCACAGTACGACGACTGCATGATCATACATACATGATGCGCATCATACAGCGGATAACCGCGCAACAAAACTCGCTCCAACGACTGCTTGCGACGTCTGATATAATTTTGATTAAAATTTACTTTTTTGTTTTTAAATTTTTAAAATAAAATTTATTTTTATTATCTTAGTCTAGTTATCTTTATTGTTGTGTATATCCCTTCCCAGGACTGTCAATATGTATGGTCTAACGGCTGTACATTTTGCTTACAAGCGACATACTTAGGCCACACGCGTTGAACTCATTTCTAACATAACTTCTGTACTGTGTATTCTATCTGTACTTAGTGTTCACTTTATTACCATACATACTATACTACTCCGATCTTCTTCTTGGCAATCAAAAACCATAGGTACTACAGCGGGATTAGCCAAGTTGACTCTTTAAAATTGCACACTAAAACGTAAAACACTAATAGAGTAGAACCACGCTCTCACAGAATACCAGCTTAATGCTGTGTTTCGTATGTTGAGTGTTGAGAACCAGTGACTCTTTTTACTAGAAACGAGACCTTCCATTTTAGGTCTCCCCCTGTGACAATGTATCTGTATTTTGAACCTTAATCGGGGATAAATGTAGATGGCCCATCCTCAGTATCCACTTACCATCAGGTGGACTGAGTGCTCGTTTGTCATATAATCACATATCATATAATAATCTTGGGAAGATTGAGACAGTCACGTGACAACGTTGATTTCATTCATATTTATAGTTTTTTTATTAGCGATAACGACAGTAGAATGCATAGAATACTATAATACACAATAGAATGTCTGTCAACCTTATTTTGTACGAGGATTGGCGTCGCCGGGAGCACACATACAAGCAATTGCCTCGCATTATCATTTATCACTACCACAAACACATTTTAGACTTTTGATTAACGTTTTTGACACATAAATATTTCTTTATTTTTGTTTCTAATACTCACAAAATAGAAATAGTTTCGACTTACTGGTTGTAGAATATGTCTCGTTTATTTAAATTCCTTTTTCCGCTGTTCTTTCGACACTTAATTATTGCATAATTTGCCGTTTTTTTTAATAATTTGCATGCAGCGATGCTTGACACGAAAACGATTGAAACGATCGATTGTGTTGACATTTATAAGTGTGAATTGACATGTTAGTGGATACACTGGCTCCACCTATTCTCCCGTTCTATTATGTATGTATTATAGTATTCCATAGTAGAATGTCAACCATGCTGATGGCTGATTTACATATAACTACAATTTTACTTCAGTGTACGGAATCACAATTGAAACGATTAATACGTAATCATTAGTTTAGTTAAATGGAATATAGTTCAGTAAAAATGGAAACCAATTAAGATTTCTTTATGAAAGAATAATAACTCGAATTAAAAATACGGCGTGAAAATCTACAGAACAACAAACGTTGCTCTGCTGTCCGCTAGGTTGCAAACTTGCGGTAAATTCACCTAAAAATGTTGCAGTAAATCCGGTAAACGGAACCTAAAACGCACGAAGTGGTGTATTGTCCCCCCAATAATCACGACATTATGTTGATTTAACAACTCACCCTCTAGACCGCATATAGGTGTGTTGTTAACAGCAGTAGCAATAAACAGCAGTAGGTGTGTTACTAAAAAAAACGACGGGTTGCACTCCGGGAGTGGCGGCAGAAGTTAAAAATTGTGCATTTTTGATATTTTGGAATGGTTAGGGAATAATTTTGCACGAATTGAAAAAGTGTACAGCGCCGCTAAAGAAGTTTTCATCTTACGAATTTTCGATCAGGTCACGTGTCCGACGCGAGTTTAACATTTTTTCCCCATTACAAAAAAAAGTGTACAACGCCGCACAACAAAACACGCAACAAGATTATCCGACAAATTAGATTATTTTCAAGTCAGATTTCTTTAAAACTGCTAATATAAGATTATGAACTAAAAACTAAGACGGAAAAGGCAATAAATATTAGCACGGTCGGAGTTTGCGTGATGTCTGCAATAAATTCTACACATACGGTATCACCTATCACCAAACGACCTCCTGACACTCCAAACAGGGAGTTCAGTGATAATTTCTATTGATACTATTCAACTGTAGGCGCATTTTTCTCAGGCGCCGAAGCGTGTCGTCTAGACGCGGAGCAATGGCGGAAACGGACGCCGTAGATAGTCGAATGAATATACTTTAGAAAGGACGTTGGAATAGTTTTTGTAAATGTATTCTACATTTTGGGGACACAGAACTTTTTAATAAACAACATTGTATACTTATTGTTACACAATTATCGAATTTAAGATAATATATCATGAATGTATTACGTAATATTTATTACTTACATTGTTTTACTTTTCTACACATTGTTTGAAAACATAATTTACACGTATTTTGTAAAACTCCATCTTTATCATAAAGCACTAGGTACATCTTCTTCTCGTAACAGTCCTCAACTAAATATGGATCTCTTGCAATGTACGTAGACGTTACTAACCAAGACGGACGACCAAAAAAATCTTTGGCGTTTCTCATCTCCCATACCACAGTCGCCTCTTGCGACATCAAAGGAACAAATTGGGTTGAAGGACTCTCTTTAAGCTGTCATCACACTAATATTAGCATTACTCTACACGCACGAATATTATTATTGTTACGTAATAACCCAATAATAACTTTTTTAATAAATTGTATAATAATAATAATGTCCTCCAGACCGAATTTCGGCCACGGTGGCCTGCCTCAACGGAGGCTAGCCATCGGCGCAGGACAGGATTATAGTGCCCAAGTGTATGCGCAAGCACGGGTGCGCTCTCTATTCCCTCACTCTCATATTCCGATGGGACGATAAACCGACACGACCGGAGAGAGATCAACAGGACCAACGGCTTTACGTGCTTTCCGAGGCACGTGGATGAGACACCACCAACTTCCTGACTCTGGGCAGCTACTGAGAATTTCTTGACAGAAAAATTCAATAATTGATTCTTGGCCCGACCCGGGATTCGAACCCAGGACCTCATGATCAGCAGTCGCACTACTACAACCACTAGACCAACGAGGCAGTCATATAATAAATTGTATAAAATTTACAACCTATTGAGCACACCTATTTTTCGGTAAAAGAGTTATTCAATTTATCACTTTCTTTAATCTAAAAATAAGACATATACAACAAATAACTAACAAATTAATGAAGAGAAAATATTCGAAGTTCAAAGAATCATCACTGAAGGCTTTTTTAAATTCTAGCCGCCTCTTTCAGCTTTACTATAACAGAACATGCTCTTTTTTAATGCGTCATACAAGACTCTTTAATAAAATAAAATCAACATCCGTTGCACCCATCCATTACAGAACTAACAGAAATAATAGACACAAGAACAACCAAGTGGAACAAAATTTAAAAAAATTTATTAAGCTCACGTATTTTTTGTGAGCATAACCGTGTTAGAAACAAAACAATGCACATTATAATAATCACGAGCTAAAATAAAAAAGGTGTGAATAAGATAACACGCGTAGAGAACAAAAAACTAATTTTTGCATCTTTTAAATGTTTTTGTATATATATTTGGTGCACTTCAACAATTTCAAAATGCTTTACGATTATATAATTATTCTCTGCGCCAGCTAGTAGATTTCTGCAATACAATATTCATGTATGTAGAACCACGTTTATTTAATTAGATGGTTACGTTGTTGTAGGTTTGCTCGATAGTGAAAATGTGGAAAGGTTTAATTAAATGATAGGGAAGGGAAAGTGTTCCATTTCCTAAGGCACATCACAATTTCAATGTCGTCTAAATTCTATTCATTCTTTAAAAAAAAAACGTTACTCCCACAATAGGTATTTCTCCTGTACCGCGGAGGCAGTTTACAAACATAAATTGCACAAGGACAAACATCCAGACTCGGAACAATTGTAGGTCATACAAAACTTGTTGCGAATTTATTCGAACCCGCGGCTCCCAGTGTTACAACTCATTGCTAAGCCAGTACGCCATAGAGTCGTTAACAGTAAAATTAAAAACTTCAACCCGTGATTTGACCTTTAGGGGTGAAATTTTTCAAAATTTATAACTGAATTCTAAACTAAAAAAATTATAAATAAAAAAGGAATCAATCAAAATTTAAGAATATATCAGAACAATATAGTCAAATTGCAAAGCTTTTCTTTTTTTGAAACTCCTACCCACTCATGCTATATAAATTTATTTTCAACTACTTATTATCAGTGGTAGATTAGGCGCTTAGCGATCGCCCTACATTTCACAGTACGCGAACAAATAAATCAAAAACCCGCGTTTGATCCATGTCGGCATTATTGAAATTGTTCATTGCAGATTTAAGTGCTAAAATAAAATTGTATGTCCGAGGATCAAAATAATTCGGGGATATGCAAAGTGCAAAGTGTTGAAGCTGTGTTATACTGTCACATTATATAAACCCCCGGCCACACACTCGTTGAGGAGCATGGGAAGTAGCGAGGAGAGGAGGCAGAGACGTAGTGTGGCAACAATAGTCGTCATGCCGCCCATCGTTCGTGACCATCGCTCCCTGATTTGCTGTAGGTTTTTTGGGCCCTCGAATCGAGAGTGATCGACCACAAACTCCCGCGCAAACGTAGTCTATATATTACTCTACTCTATGATGCAGTCCGAATCAAGCGCTTGTTGCGGAAACACGTCACGTGTCATAGTATTTACACAATTTATATCACCTTTTTATTACTAAAACTACCTTCCTTTTGGGGACATACATTGAATATATTTATTTAGTTAATATATTTATACCTTTAAAATTTTCTCTAAGAGACTCTCTCGGTTTTAAGTTGCAAATATCTCTCACATAGCAAAATTCCATTAAACATTTTGCCATGAAAATAACTGAAATATACTAATTTAGCTGTTTCGGTACTAGTGAGACCTCTAATCTTTCTTACAGCATAAGCTGTAGAGTCTAGTCTGATGATTAGTTTGGATATATGGAGGCCCCACTGAAGCTATGCATGGAGAGTGATTCCAAAAAAAAAAAATACTGTGGATTCAACAGAGCTCTAACATTTTTAATGTTATCAACCTCAATTGAGTACAACTTAAGTACATATATCAATGCATGCTTCTCTTTACATAAATTAACATAATTTTTGGTATTGATCTTATTTTTAATAATTTTTTAAGTATTTTATTCATGTATTGATTGTCTTTTATATATCTCTTCAATTTAGTTTTACTTCAATTAATCCTTACTGTTTTGTGTTGAAGTAGAAGAGTCGTCACCAGTCATATCTATTGTTGCATATTGTTGTAATATTTTAGAAGTATTACATGGCACAAGCTCGGAGTACAGGCTTTGAGTCTGGAAGGCTTTTAGGTTATCCATGTATTTTTTAGCTCATTGGCCTCATTCAACTGTAAATTCAATGCAGCCATAAACCTGAGAGTTTCCTCATATTTCTTGCTGCATTGGTCAAACTCATTAACCGTTCCCTGTAACTGATCTCTTTCTGTTACAACACTTGTGTAATCGGTATGTAACTGAACCATATCACATTTCAGTTGTGTATTTTTGGCATTTATGTAAACTCTTTTCATTTCATAATCGTCCCTTTCCTCAAGCAACAGTTTACACTGTTCCTTGGACACATTAAGATCTTGGAGGGCAAGGACATTTTAAAAATTTTAGGCCTTCGTTGGTATCCCGCTACCGATAAGTTTTCCTTTCTTGTTTCGCCGCCACTGGTCACTTGTACCAAACGCGCTATCCTCTCCGCAACCGCTCGCTTGTACGATGTTTTAGGACTTGTCGGTCCAGTAATACTTTACGCCAAATTATTAATTAAAGCCTTGTGGGTTCTTAAACTTAACTGGGATGAGACTCCACCCACTAATATTGTCAATACATGGCAGCGATATATATCAGAGTTACCTTTAATCTCACATTTACAGATTCCACGTCATATCGGCGTAAATGAAAAATCCCATGTGTCGCTACTAGCCTTCGCCGACGCTGTGAAAAAGCTTACGGGTGTGTCATCTATTCGCATGTTGTTAACGGAAATAATCCTCCAATTATAACGCTCCTATATGTTCTAAATCTCGGGTGTCCCCATTAAAGGTTATAACTTTAGCCAGGCTTGAGTTGTGTGCCTTGGTTTTGCTCGCTAAGTTAGTACGCACCGTTTACGATTCGTTGTCATTGAGGCATCCGATCGACAACATTTATGCGTTTTCAGATTCGGAAGTCACGCTCTGTTGGGCGTGTTCTTCACCGCATAAGTTCAACACCTTTGTTGCTAACCGTATTTCGCAAATACAGTCCTCTTTATTACCGGATAACTTTTACCATATCGCTGGCTCGGAAAATCCTGCAGATCATATTTCGCGTGGACTGTTACCCTCACAAATTTTAAATTGTGACCTTTGGTTACATGGGCCTTCGTGGATTTCCTTGCCGTGTAAAGAATGGCCTGTACAAAGGTTCGCATCAACTCATATCAGTTTACCAGAAGAAAGGACTGTGTCGCTTGGAGTCAGTGACATGGAAGAAAACCCATTTATCTCGTTAAGCTTAAAATTTTCTAATTGGAATAAGTATTTACGATCCGTTGTTTACGTTTTAAGGTTTTTAAACAAATTACCGCGCATAAATAAATTTATAACCGCATCCGACATAGAGATTTCTGAAATCACAGTTATTAAAATTGTGCAAGGCATCGCTTTCGCCGAAGATATAAAAAATATTAAAAAAGGACAACTATGTTCATCAACATTACGAAGGTTATCGCCATTTATCACGGACGATGTACTTCGAGTAGGTGGTCGGTTAGATTATTCGTCTTTATCGGATTCCTAAAAGCATCCAATATTGCTACCAAAAAAGGGGCATATTGTTGATCTTATAATTGATTATTATCACTTTAAACATTTCCACGCTGGTCCTCAGTATTTACTTGCTGCATTACGGGAGAAATATTGGATATTATCAGCTCGCCGTGTAGTGAGATACCGCATTCATAGGTGTAACATTTGTTTTCGACATAAACCCAAACCTATTTACCCCATGATGTCTGCCTTGCCTGCTTGCCGCCTAGAGCAGTGTAATGCGTTTACACACACAGGTGTGGATTTTTCGGGCCCACTTTATATCACATTGACGCGTAAACGTGGTATACGAAGCCAGAAGGCTTATTTATGTTTATTTATATGCCTCGTTACTAAGGCAGTGCATTTAGAATTAGCGTCTGATCTAAGTTCGGCGAGTTTTTTAGACGCTTTTAAGAGATTTATCTCTCGTAGAGGTCCGTGTCGATTTATATACAGCGATAACGGTACTAATTTTGTCGCCTCGCGTTCATATTTACATGAATTACATGGATTTTTAAAATCAGAAGAATGCTATAAGGCATTCAGTCAGGTGCTCACTGATAATCGCATTGTTTGGAAACTCAACCCTCCAAGCGCTCCACATTTCGGGGGTTTGTGGGAGTCCAATATTAAGGTTGTAAAAACCCATTTGTTTCGAGTAATAAGTAAGCAAATCTTCACGTATGAAGAAATGCTTACTACTCTTTGACAGATCGAATGTATCTTAAATTCTCGCCCGCTTTATGATCCATCGGAACCTACCGCACTTACACCCGCACATTTTCTAAATTTAAAACCACTTGAATGCTTACCAGCTGCAGATTTAAGCAAGGAACGTATTAATCTGTTATCACGCTTTTCTTTAATAGATTCTTTAGTTCGGTCCTTTTGGAAACGCTTCAGATTCGAATACTTACATACATTACAGAGTAGAGTGAAGTGTAATAAGAACTCTACTGCCATTTCTGTACGGACGATTGTTCTAATAGACGTGGATAATACTGCACCGCTTCAGTGGCCTCTAGGCGTTGTCACCGAATTGTTTCCCGGTAAGGATGGTGTGGTACGCGTTGCGCAAGTTAAACTTAAGAATTCCACTTTAAAACGCCCTCTTATCAAACTGTGTCCTTTACCAACACAGTGATTAATATAGTTAATTTTACATTATCGTTTATATATTTAGTTTAATTCTTAGGTCATAACGTCGCTTCATTTCGCTACTATATAAGTATTTATCTATATATATCTATATTTTTATACTTTACTTGCTAGTTGAGGATACCTCAAGGCCGGGGGGGTGTTCGCGCCACTTTGCATTATCGCTTAACGCTTATAAGGGATTCGTTAATTATTATCCAATAAGATTACTGCAAAGCCCATTTCCGGTTTCCTATCTACCGCTTTATGCCCAGCATGTGCGTTCGTGTGTTAACGGGCTCACACAAGTTGGGAAGACGCGCAATCAACCGCACCGCTTATATCTCGCATCATCGCTCCCGCCCTTGTGTAATTTGGATATTGAATTATACAAGGATACGGTAAAAAGTATAGATATTTGCAATAACGCTATATTTCGTGATTATCTGTGAAGTTGATAAGTGTGAAGACAGCCGGCAGCCATCGAGACACGAGGCAGATCAGCGGAAGTCCAGGTGGGTGCACATGCATTCCTTCACGTCCTTCCTATATCCCGAATTTAGGGGATTTGCAGTATCACGAATAAATTAAATTCCATTCACTGCTCGCACCGCGCTCATATACAGTCCACTATTCTAATTAAATTAATAGCCGCACCGTATAACATTGTTTAATACATTTGAACCAGCAGTTTGGTGGTTGAAAGCCAAACCCACCAACCACTATGGACCGGTCCTGGGAGCCTTCTATTGGCATTGTCGGTATCAAACTCGGATTAGTCCGCAATCGGTAATTTTTTTTCGTAGTCGGTTAAGACTACGAAAAAAGGAGGTTATACAGTAAAGTCGGAGTTGGCCTATCAGCGGCATTGAGGGTTGTTACTCGACTCTCTAATCGATATAGAGAGGAGTTCTCTTGGATAGGGTCGCCCATCCGGAGGGCGAGTGTGTAGCGGCGCTAAGTTGTTGAGATGTATATGTGGCCCGTTGTCTGCACGGTCGAACAATCCGCGCGCCAACCGGGCCACAAATTCCTGTATGGTGTCTATCTTCAGGTTGGCCGCTATAACGTCATTCCGGACGTAGCGACCCGCACCGACGATGGTTCTTAACGTCATATTTTGCTGGGCCTGCAGTCGCCGCCTCAGAGGCTCGCTCAGAACCGCGTACCAGGCCGGAGCAGCATAGGTGATGATTGATCTAATATAAGTTTTGTAAACACGCACTATGGTATTAAGTGGTAACTTGGATGCCAGGACCGGACGTAGCACCGCCCGCGCACATCGTGCTCTGCGGACGACGAGGTCGATGTGCGCAGTCATGCGCAGCGCCCGGTCGATCCGGCACCCAAGGTAGGTTACGGCCTTCTCGTACGCGATCTGCTGGCCATTGAGGGTTAATTGAGGTGGTAGGTTCCTGAGGCGGCGAGTGAGCAGAGCGGTCGTCTTACCAACGTTGACGACCATCCTCCACTCATCTAGCCATGGTGGCAGCAGGTCCAGGAGGCGTTGCATCCTGGCAGTGGCAATGTGGGCTCTTCTGGACGAGGTGAAATAAGCGCTATCGTCCGCGTATAACGCCAATTCCACGTCATCCTCCCACCCTTGCAGCCTTCCTGCCAGGGTAGGAATATCGTTGGTATAAGCCGCGTACAGGACTGGAGACAAACAGCTGCCCTGAGGAACGCCGGCTCTGATGGTTCTGGTTGCGGACTCAGCGCCCTCTACGCAGACGTAGAACTTGCTGTCTGCCAGGAAAGACGCCACTAGCCGCAACATAGCAGGAGGGACACTGGTCTGTTCTTCCAATTTGTAAAGTAATCCAGAATGCCACACCCTGTCGAACGCCTTCTCGATGTCGAGAAAGACGCCCAACGTAGTGTGGCCACGGTTGTAATCGGCCGCAAGCAGGTGCAGCACTCTGGTCAGCTGTGTTGCTGTGGAGTGACCCCTCCTGAATCCGTGCTGCTCCGCCCGAAGTTGGATGCACGGGCGGAGGCGTCTTAGCAACAATCTTTCAAGCAGTTTAGCTATGTGTGGTAGCAGCGTGATCGGCCTGTAGCTGGCAGCTCTACGCCTGTCCTTCCCGGGTTTCGGCAAGACGATAATTTTGCCTTTCTTCCAGTCCTCCGGGAAGTGGGATGTCCGCAATATCCCATTGTAGAGTCGACCAAGCTCTACTAGGACTCTATGGGGCAGCTGTCGGAGTGCAGCGTTGGTAATCCCGTCGTGCCCCGGCGTCTTCCTCGGTTGCAGGCGGGTTGCTGTCCACCGCAGTTCAGCGGGGGAGATGAACCACTCTCCTGCAAGAGGCGGCGCGGGCGACGACAGGAACTCCTGTACGCGACTCTCCTTTTGGGCTTGAAGCTCCAAGAACTCCGCACTTGCTGGGTTCGGCATAAATTGCTCCTCGAAGTGCTCTACTAGGATATCCGCTCTACCCTTGGCATCGTAACGACGTTCGCCCGCGTTGTTGGTCAGCGGGCAAACGGGAGGTTTGGCTTTAGTTAACTGTCGGTTCAGTTTATAGAGCGACGCATCATGCTCTTCCGCCTTCCATATGCGCCGCTCCCAGGCATCTCCTCTGTGTGCCTGGACTGCAACCGACAGTTCCTCCGACAAGGTGTTCAATTTCGTCTTGATTCTCGGGCCCTTTTTCTCTTGATCTGCACGCAGATGTGTCGCGGCAGATCATCCCTTCTAGTGGACATCGGGACGATCGTAGAGGCAGCGTTGAGGGCCTCTTGTATCGCCTTTGTCATGTTAGTGGCTGCGGCCTCTACGTCGTCCGCTGTGTTTAAGGGGTGGTGTGCTGGAGGTCTCTCCTGCAGGTGTTTGTGGTAGAGCCTCCAGTCGACACGTGTCTTGATTTTTCTGGGCGGCGTAGTCACCGCCTTTAGGCCAAGGGTAATTAAGATCGGGAGGTGCTGTGAGTCCAGGTCGTACAGCACCTCTACCACTATCGGGTAGTTGATGTTCCTAGCGAGCACGATGTCCAATACATCCGGACGACTTCGTGGATCCGTCGGAACATGAGTGGGTTCTTCGGGACCTAAAACGTCATAGCCGTGTCTTTCGGCGTCTTCAAAAAGTGCATGACCCGGCGGGTTGATTAGTCTGGATCCCCACGCCGGGTGTTTGGCGATTAGGTTCCCGGCGATGATGGTCGGTGTTTCGCCTTCCATTACCGTCCGGACGTCTGAGGAGCAAAATGGAGTCCCTGGCGGGCGGTATGCTGCGTAGATCCTAAGTTCCTCGCCCGCCGCCTCCATTTTTATGCCGATAGAGCGCATAGTTTGGTAATCCGGTAGGTCAAGTTCTTGATGGACGATGTCCCTTCTCACTAGGACCGCTGTCCCTCTGTAAGCGGCCCCTTGAGAGGTGACTTCGTCCCTCCTATACATATGGTAGTTAGGCAGCTTTATGCGTGTGCTCGGATTAAGTTTCGTCTCTCCCAGCAAGATGACTTGTACGTCTTGTTGCGGACGGTGCGGAGTTCTTGTAGCTTCTGCTGGATTCCACCTGGGTTCCAGTAGAGGAGGCGCAGGTTAGATTCCTCCATAGTGCCGAGCCAGGAGGTTCGCCAGCGCCTTCATAACTGCTGTGATAGGATCGGTCCCGGCTCTGATGTCTGCCAGGACCTGGCTGCCGACTTCGATTGCGATGCCAACCAGACGTTGGATGGCGTCGGCAGTCTCGAAGCCGGCTGTTGGTGTTCTAGGTGCAGGAGTTGGCGCTGGTCTCGGGTGTTGGTGTACTGCTCTTTGTGTATGGGTAGAGCGCGCTCTATGTGTAGAGCGGGCTCTATTTTCTGATAGAGCCCTTTCTGGCACTCTACCCATTCTGGCTTTGTCTACCTTGGTAACCTGCGCCTGGGCTATCGTTACCGTTGGGGTTGGGGTAGAGGTTGCTGCCTGAGGAGGAGGCTGCACCTTCTCCTTCTTCTTCCTCCCCCGCTTACTCCACTGGGTGGTTTGGCGCTCTGTGGCGTCGTTAGCAGGGGGCTGGAGAGTCGCCACGGTGGTTGCCTTCGATGTGGTGGTGGTGGGCACCACCGTTTCTATGAGTGCCGTGACGGATGGAGGGGGGGCAGGTTGCCTTCCCTTTCCTCTAATTGTGGTCCACACGTCTTCCTGGACCACGGCCCTGGGACGACTTTGGGGGACCCTCTTGGGCTCCTCTGGGAGTAGTCCCGGTAGAGTAATCCCCTGCTTCCTTGCAATCCTCCTCAGTACTGGGCAGCGGCGATCATTGGCGGTGTGGTTCTTAGTTTCTTATTTCAGTTCGCAGTTTGCGCATCGCGGTTCCTCGTATCTACCCCTTGGGCAGTTACTGGCGATGTGGTCTCCAGCACAGCGAAAACACTTCACTGGCCTGAAGCAGTTGGTGGATGCATGTCCAAAGGCCTGGTATCGGTGGTATTGTGAAGGGCCCGCTCTTCCTTGCCAGGCCTCTATGACGACTCCTTTCATGAAGAGGAGCTCGTCGACTTGGTAGAGCTCGTTGAGGCACTCCAGGCTCAGGTGGTCCAGCTGCGCGAAGTAGAGGCACCCAGGTCTGCCTCTACGGGGGGGAGGATCCCTTTGACGTATCTGATCGGGAACCCCTTGGCCCTGATAGCCCCCTCTATCGCGGTTGGATCCGTGCCCACTGGGAGTCCCCGTATGCCCACTTTCGTGGGCTTGTCCTCTTCGGGGGTGTAACAGTACCAGGACATGGCTGGTACTTTCTCCGTGATTTCGATAAGGTACTTTTGTACCGTCCGGAATTCTTCCGGACTCTGGGGGGTGAATCTGACCCCCTTGCCGAACGGACTAGCATTCGGTGGGTGGCCCAGCTTCTTGTTAAGTACCTCGAAGTGCTTCGCCCAATTCGGCAAGCACTCAGCCACTATAGGTGGGTATCTTTTAGCCGATTCTTCCGGCGGCTTTGGTGTTTCGGCTGTCTTGGTCCTTGGTACTGCCGGGGCAGCTACCAGTTGGGCATAGCTGGTCGAAGGCCTCTGACCATCGTCCGATGGCCGGCCTGACGGGTTGGTGGTAGGCGCGGACGGTGAGTGTCCGGCAGAAGTATTCGGCGCTAGGGTCGCATACGTGGTGGCACTCCACCCGTATGACCCCTCTCCTCCCTGTTCCAGATCAGCAGCATCCATACTGGTGTGTTGTTCCGGTGTTCTGGGTGGGGTGGGTTTAGTCGGCGATGGCGATTTGGGTGGTGATCTTCTAATCGGTTTCTCTGGTTGGTGATCTGATTCACCCTCGGATGTTGAATAATCCGAGGAGTTGGAAGAACCGAAGCATCGCCTCTTTTCCTGGAGGGATGCTGCTGTCTCTGGTGGTGTATATCTCCTCAACGTCTTCTTGGCCCGCTGGTGTTGTGGGAACGGTTCCCGCCCAGTCGTACCTTCAGGTACGATGGGCGAGAGCGCGGTCCTCGGTGCGGGCTCCTTGCCCGGTGAGGAGGGTTTCCATGTCGGGATCTGGGAGTAGGAGGACACTACTCTAGTCCTTTCAGGATAAAAGATATCGCGGTACGCGATTGGCCGATCTAGTACGCCAGGACGGTCGGGTGGTCTTCTTGGTTTCGGCTTGGGTGGGGGTTCCCCTTTGTCCTTATCGGACATACTGAGAACCTACCTACGTCAGTCAGGTAATCTAATTTTTGGCCCTGTCTACAATATGGTATATAAGATATTGGCTTTCCACACTTGGGGCACTGCCTACCCCTTTTGTAATCAAAAGGGTTGGGGGAAGTGCTAAGGTGGCACTTTAAAACGCGACTAGGCACAGGATGCACGAAGCGCATAAAGTGCCAAGAATCACCTAGGGGCCGGTGACCTCGACGCCTCACGGAATCACGGGACTCACGTTCGGCGGAGTATGTCGTACCGGCGGTCATTTGCAGCCACTGATAACTACAAAAGACGCACACCTAGGAGATCCTTGATCACCAATTGCAAGAAAACTCGTTTACTGAGCTACCCCTGAGCTATACGCGAAAGTGAGCCGCGCCATTTGCGCGCTCGCGCAACTTAATTACATCAATTTGTACTATCACTCTCTCACGGTTTTCTCAATTATTTATTTTGTATAAGACATACATTTATACAATTTACTTATAAAGATAGCACAAAAAAATATCTTTACAACGATATACGTTACATTTTCACATCACAAAAAACCTTTTATTTATTAAACAAAATGTGCCTATTTTACTCACATTGAACAAGTTGAAATTTCTTAAATATTTAACATAGAAAGTTAAAACAATGTTTCCCACATGAAATTATACATATGTTAATTAATACAATAGTCTAATTTACATTTTCTCTATACATTTCACTATTAAAACACTTTTAAATTTCTTATACAAAACTATCATTATTTCACTTGTTCACAGGAATTTTCACATAAAAATAAATGAAATGGTTTACAAGTCATTACATACATAAATCGCTGAAATTGCAAATATTTAAATTTCACATATTTGGCCTCCTAAGTACGTGACTAGCGTGCGTCTATGATCTCACACTATTTGAACAACTAACTTTTACACGGCTATCGACTATCAGTAAAAATGGAAAGTCTAGTATACACTAATATCAACAATACTGGGTGAATAACTGCTTCTACATAATTCTCAAACTGTAGGAAACTATTTCTAATCAGATTCTTATCAGTTATCATGTTTCTTATCAGATAACATAGACAAAATATTTCATGAATCGATACATTGAAAATAGGCATTTGTTTTCATACAAAACGTATCAAACTCATATAAGACAATACTTATGCAATCAATTTCCATTAATTCCACTTATGCACAGCGATTATCTCGACCGGGGAACAAATCCAGTCTCTAACTTTATTTAATATTTCTTTAAATTGACATCATTGGAAAGATGATTTCGACCGGGGAACAAATCCGGTAGCATAATTTATATCTTAAAAATTCCCTATATGAATTTATTAAGAAAATATTACTGAGAAAACAATAAACTATTCCGGCCTGGGAGTCGAACCCAAGACCTTCATATCATTAATTCGATATTTCTTTAAGATTCAACTTAGCATTTTCTTATTAGAATATTATTTCTCGATAATTTGCCTTTTAGAAGCTATTCGTAATCGGTTAATTAATAAATTGAAAAATTCTTATAGGCGCGTCGCCAACAATCTCCCCCCCGTGCATCAGCACCATCATTTGGGAGGCGTCGCGGGTACCTGGGCTATTATTCTGGATGTAGGTCTCCTCAAGATACCTGTGCTAGTAATGACGTCAACCACTCTGGTGTGACCGTCTGGTCCCGGTAGCGTCCTACTAATCTTGCCTTGGGGCCACGTATTTCGTGGCAACGTATGATCTATTATCAAGACAATATCACCTTCTTTAGGTTCCATAAACTTTCCGTTATTACTTGTTCGAGGTATTAAAGTAGGCATGTATTCTTTTAGCCATCTTGTCCAAAAATGGTCGGCTAACCTCTGTGCAAATTTCCAATTGAGTTGACCCGTCAGATGTTGCTCTAAAAATAATCCGGGTGGTCGATCACCACATGAGCGTCCCAGAAGAAAATGATTGGCTGTCAAACCCTCTTCAGGACTATCCATACTGAATGTTACCAGAGGTCTGGAATTTACAGTATGCTCTGCTTCTAAAAGCAACGTATGCAGAACCTCCTCTCGCGGGCTCCTTTCTTTGAGCGTAGCGGTCAACGCAATTTTAATCGATCTCACTAACCTCTCCCAGGCGCCACCCATGTGCGGTGCTCCCGGAGGTATAAATTTCCATTTAATATATTTTTTAAATGACTTATTTTTCATGCCCTCATAGCATTCTTCGCATGCTTTCAATAATTCTTTATTTGCAGCTTTAAAATTTGTCCCGTTATCGCTGTATATAACGGCTGGTTTTCCTCTTCTGGCGATAAATCGCCTCAATGCCATATGAGCTGGTATCAATGAGGCTGCTAATTCCAGATGTACTGCTCTGATGGTCAGACACGTGAATAAAACACCCCAACGTTTTTCGTGTCGCCTTCCTATAGTCACACTCATAGGTCCGAAATAATCCACGGCTGAGCATGTAAAAGGTGGTTCATGATGAGCTATTCTCTCCAGAGGAATATTTCCTTGTGGCACGTTCTGCGGTTTTGACCTGTATGTCCTGCACCACTGACAGTGATGTGACACACTTCGTACTACATTACGCAGGTTCAAGACATAAAATTTTTGGTTCACTTCATTCATCAACGTCTGATGATTGGCATGTCCAAAATGATGATGAACTTCTCTAATCATCATTTTAACGATTTCGTGTTTACCGTCTAATACGACAGGTTTTCTACTTTCCTCAGTCAAATTAGACTTAAAAGGTAAACGCCCATTTAAACGGAGTAAGTTATCTTCTCCTATTTCCATAGATAATTTACTTAAGCGTGAACTTCTTTCAACGCTTTTGCCTGCTTTCAAGCATTTTATTTCCAAATGAAAACACTCGTCTTGAACGAACTTCCAAATTAATAAATCAACTTTTTTCAAGAGCGCTACGTCCAACGCGCCATCGGGTCCTTTAACCGACTTTGCTAAAACTTCGTTGGAACACATAACCGACTTTTCGGCTGCGTTGTCGGGTCCTTTAAACGACTTTCTTAAACTCTTGAATTTTTCTACCGCTTGTAAGGTGCGTGTAGTTGCCCCAAGGAATTTCTTAAAGCTGCTAAATCGTCCGTAATCGGGTAGACTTAACGATTCTTGCTTTCTCAGCGCATTTATGCCTTTTGGCGATTTTTCTTCACCTGTTTTTAAGCTATTTATGGTGTCCACTTGTTTGGGCCATAAATCAGGACTTTTCCTGAGGAATTCAGGTCCTTGAAACCAGCGATAACTTACATCGAAGGTGGAAGGAAAACTTCTAGTGGCGTCGTCTGCCACGTTTTGTGACGTTGGAACCCATCGCCATTCACATGGTTTACTGTGATCTTCGATCTCAGCCAATCGATGAGCAACGAATGGTTTAAAAGCGCGAGGATCTGACTTAATCTACGCTAACACTGTACGTGAGTCCGTCCAAAATACTCTCTCGGATATCTCGTACTTGCTCTCTTCAATAACTGATGCAGCTAATCTGCTGCCCATAAGAGCTGCTTGCAATTCAAGCCTTGGAATCGAAATTGGTTTCAGCGGCGCTACTCTTGCCTTTGCGACGATCAGCGTAATCCGCCTTTCTCCTAGCTCGTCCGTGGTGACGTAATACACCGCGGCAGCGTATGCTTTTTCACTAGCATCGGTGAAGGTGTGTAACTCTCCCTTGCCGACGCCTTCAGCAACGGGTCTAGGTACTTCTAGATGCCCTAATTTCTTCACTTCCGATATCCATTTACAAAACAACACGTGTAATTCGTGTGTAACTTCTTCATCCCAAGGAATGTCTGTCCTCCATACATGCTGGATCAGCGACTTCCCTTGAATCGTTATGGGTGATGCGAGTCCTAAAGGATCGAAGACTGACATCACAGCGCTTGTTATCTCCCTCTTCGTAGGCGGTCGTAAACCTTCCATCACCTCTTCCGGTGTGTTACGAAGACTTATGGAGAAACTTATTATGTCACGTTTGATATTCCAAATCAAACCTAAAGTGCGCTCTGTGTGCTCTTTATCTCCCAGCGAAGCACTGTCGCTCTTATATTTATTCTCCATTGTACATAAAACTTCGGGTCGGTTGCTAGCCCATCCCCTCAGTTGGAAAGAAGCACGTTTATGTAATTCATACATATCGTTTACTATCCTTACGGCCGTCGTCACGTCGGGAAATGCCTGTAGATAGTCATCCATATAAAAATTGCTTTCCGTAGTGGAAGCTCCTTCTGGATAGATATGTGCGTTATCCTGCGCATTTCTATTCTTCACATACATAGCGATGCATGGTGATGATGCCGCTCCAAATATGAGTGACGTCATTCTATACTCTTCCGGTGGCGCGTCACGATTGTGCCGCCATAGGAATCGAAGGCTTTCCCTGTCTTCTTTCCGGATTTTCACTTGCAGGAAAATTTCTTTAATGTCTGCCATCACTGCCACGCTTCCTTCTCTGAATCGTAGCAGAACTCCAAACAACGACTTCAATAAGTCCGGTCCGGTTAACAATGCATCATTGAGACAACGTCCGCCCGTCCTTGCGGTGGCGTCGAAAACTATTCTTATTTTCTTTTTCTGTGGATGAGTCACTGCGAAGTGAGGAAGATACCACGTGCGTGGGGAAATGGAAATATGGTTCGCTTTTTCTGCGTAACCGTTAACGATGAGATTTTCAATTTGCTTCTCATATTCCTTTTTCAACTCGCTATTTTTATCGAGCTTCTTTTCGATATTAAACAGGCGACTTTCAACATGCGCTCTATTCGACGGCATGCACTCGTTATCTGTGCGCCATAACAAAGCAGTCTCGTACCTATTATTAGGTATACGACGTACCGTTTTGTTCAAAATAGTTAAAGCTCGTTCTTCTGGGTCGTTCGCGGGCTTTCGCGCAGACACTCCCAGAGATTCCAAACTAAAATAATCTTTGATCAGCTTATCCATGTCTTCCTCCTTCTTCGTGGAAATATGGTTAACAATCTTGATTGGTTTGATGCCACCCGATATGTGACCATGTAAAACCCATCCAAGTTTGGTGAGCGATGCTACAGGTAGGTTCTTACCTCCTGAAATTAATTCACGAGTAACTATGAGATGCCAATTGTCCTGGCCAATTAATATGGTAGGTCTGGACCTCTCATACGTCAACTCGTCCTTAATCGGTGTCAAATGAGAACACCGTTGCAATAATTCTCGGCTTACTGATTGCGGAGAAAGGTTAAGTGACTTAATTGTTTGTACACTTATCTCCTCTAAGTCGTTCGAGTAAATGCCTTTTATCTTAACGTTTAAGCGATACGAACTGTCGTCGTTAATTCGCTTACCTCCCACGGCTTCAATACGTAATTCTTCTGTACGTCCGCGAGGCGCTAACTTCTGAGCCATCCACTCCTCTATGAGTGTCATGGTTGATCCTTCATCCAGAAGAGCTGTTGTCTTGACCTTTCCTTTAGGTCCATACAATTCGACCGGTATAACCTTTAAGTATGCACATGCCAGTGCATTCACTGTACTAACAGTTGTAATTTGAGCCTCTTTACCTCCCTCGTCCCCTTGCGGCGAGGTATTTTCATTGGGGTATCGGTGTAGCATTCGATGATGTGACATTCTACATCCCTCTACACCACATTTTTTCCCTTTGCACTCTAACCTTCTATGGTTAGGTGACAAACATTGGAAACATACTTTCGCTTTTTTAACTGCCTCCCATTTCTCGTGAATATTCATGTCCTTAAACTTGTAACAACTCACTATAGAGTGCTCCTTGTTGCATATAACACACTTATGTGTTACCCGACTTACAGGCTTGTCCTGGGTTATCATAACCACTTGTCGGTTGTGCCCTTTATTATTTCGGCGTTCTAGACGCTCGCTCGTATTACTTCGGCGTTCATAGCGCTCGCTCTTGACACGGTTACGTACACACCCCTTCGCAGTGTGTACAGTTTGCTTCCTGAATTCAGGACGCTTCCGTTTTTCAGGCACATTTTCATTGCTTAAGGACATTCCAAATTGTTCACTCAATGAATTTAAAAACTTGGCCATCTTCTGTAACTCTGGCTCCAAAGGATGCTGAGCTCGATATTCAAACCATTTAAATTTAATCATAGTTCCGAGTTTTTCTACTATGCGGCTTACTAACTCCGGTGAGTATAAATACTGTGGTTGATTCAACGCTTGTATTGTGGCAACCACGTTCGTAATACGACTTGCAAAAGATCCTATATTCCGGCAATCTTCCGCCAATCTTGGCATACGCTTTACATTCTCGATTTCGGCTAGAATGAGCATCTCAACCCTACTGAATCTTCTTTCGAGAGCGTTCATTATTTCTTCAGGTTCACACAAAGTAAACAACAATGACTTAACCGCTTCCTTAGCGGTGCCCTTTAATGCTCTCCTAAGGCGTGCGACATTCTGCACCCCTGAAAATTGGCTTTTTGTATCTTCAAACACCGTTTTGAAAACTATCCATTCACCCGGGTCTCCATCGAACACCGGTAATTCCTGGAGGAAATGAAGCTGGGAAGACTTATCTTTTCCCGCTATCTTTATTGCACTCGCAATCGCTTCGGTCAATTCTGACACCTCACTCGCGTGAGTTTTCTGTGCATTTCCTTGGTTGCGCTCGATCTCCGCCCCTTTGTGGCGTGATCCTTTACACGTTTCCTTATCAGTAATATCGGGTTGCGCCACACTAACCGGCGCGCTCATTATGGTCTGTTGAACCCAACTCCTTACGAAAGGTTCCACCTGAGTATTCCGCTCCTCATCATCCTCACTCGAGTCGATCTCCTCTTCTCGGTTGAGTCGTGCCAACTCCAATTGAGACTTGGCTAAGGCAGCAGCTGCCTGTGCTCGTTCGAGCTCTGAGCGTTCGAATTTAATCCGCGCTCTCTAATTCGGCTTTCAGCCTCGCCGATCGCGATGACCTACTACCTCTCTGTGACCCTTTGTCACTAGTGTGCCCGATTACTGTCCTTGACGATGCCGCTTCTTCGGTCCTTTGACCTACTTTTTCGACTATGGTTTCACTCCTGGATATAACGGATTGTTGTGCGGTGCTGGCCTGCGTACCACTGGTGTCCGTCCGGTTGCTTGTCGTTGCCACGGACGTCCCTGAGTCCCACGTGCATGTGGACGTATTGGTGGTGGCTCCACTTGAAGAAGTTGCCCCACTCGAAGCAGTAGCTGTGGTCGCTCCAGCTGATTCCACCTCTTTAGCCTTTCTTGAGAGCCCTGTTCTTGTCCTGCTTCCTTCGCTCCTCTCTGTCTGGTCTTGTGCCTTCTTCATCTTGCAGGAAGGTGATTGTTGGCCTACGGTCCCTAACTGTCCCTACGGTCCCTACAACCCCTTACCTACAACCCTTCTACACCCCAACCTAACCCCACTACCCCTCCCCCCTTTATCTCCCAACCCTACAACCTTACTACCACCCTAACAGCCCTATCAGCCCTATCAATCCTGAACGGGGCCTACCGAGGTGAGCCGTCTAGGGATGGAGTCGTGCAGGAATGGAATGGAGGAAAGGTTTAGGAACTGTCCCGCCAAGGAATATGACGAAACAGTCGAGCGGTAGTGCAAGCGCAGTCTCGCTCGAGAGAACTGCTCCACCCAAAGGTGTTGTGCCAGAGCCCGACCCTTTGGCACCGTTAGGTGGTCGGGATGTATGCTGCGCTTCGTCGCCCAGTCGCCGGTGACGCCTCGTCCAAGCGCCCTCCTCCGGCCGCGATGCAGTCAGGTGCCTACGAGCACCCTCGCCTGGCAGCAGCAGCGGTGGATGCCTCTTCTTGCACCCTGATGATTGATGATTACCTGACAGGAAATGACGGACACGGTCGTCCGACAGGAAATGCCGGACACGATCGTCTGACAGAAAAATGCCGTGCACGCTTGCCCGACAGGAAAAATGCCAAGCCCTGCTTGGCCACGATGAGTGCCTTCACAAGACACCTGCGCTTGGCTGCGATACGTGCCCCATGCGAGCACACGCCCCAAGCCGCGATCCCGGTTTTCTTTCTTCCGGTAGTTCCAGGTCCAGTCCTTCTGCGCTGACCTGGTCTTCTGGCCTTTGGTCCTGTTGCTTCAGCTCAAACCTCCGGCTTCCTTCGGTTGCTGATCTTCACTCGGCTCCGAAGGTCTCTTTCTCCACAACCAGCAGTCCACAGCTGGTTCCTTGATCCTGGCTGCGAAGGACCAATCGAAAAGGAACCAGGCAGGATGTAAACTTTCGGGCTCTGAAACAGAAGGGAGGAATCGAGGCTTCTCTCGATCCGGCCTCCTATCACACTACGTTGGGTTCGGGAACAACGTATGTGATCTCCGCAAACGGGGTAACACACAAGGGCGATAACCTCTTCCTTTTCAGAAAATAGTGTTACGCGCTCAAATCGGCGGCACTAGCGCCATCTAGTCTCGAACCGAAGAACTAAACTTCTTGAAGTTTAAAACTCGAACTCTCGGTACCTTGCGCGTGTTTACTTGAACATTCTGGATATTTTGCTAATTTATATAAATAGGCGCTGCAAGATGCGATCGAAGTAGTATTGAATCAGCGATACGAGCGAAACTTCGGAGCGGAATTAAGTGAATTAGTGTGTTTAATTATTAGTGTTGTAAGTTTTAATTTAGGTAATTTTATCGGCAATTTTTATTGTCACGAACCTCAAGCTCGTAACAATTGGTGTCAGAAGTGGGATAAAATCATGCCGATTTTACCTAAGGAGGAAACGGAGGGTGTCCGTACCCGAAGTCAACGCCAGCAGGAGACGGACTAACGAAGATTTGGTGGCGCAACGCCGCAGACGTCGGAGGGCCAGCCACCGGCTGCAGGCCCGTCGGTAGCTCCTACATCTGCAGCACCTGACTTAGGTGCTCTGATGGTGATGCTGTAGGAACAGGCTCATCGGTTCGAAGAGCAGCTGAAGCGCGGACAGGAGGAACAGGCCAGTCAGTTGAAAGAGCAGCAGGGGGAACAGGCCCGCCGACAGGAGGAACAGGCCCGTCGCTTAGAAGAGCAGCTCAAACGCGATAGCGAAGAGCAGATGCTCCTCATGAAGGACCTTCACGCTACCTTCGGGAAGGAGATAAAGGAGGTGAAGGATAGGGTTGCCCTGGTCGCCTGTCGGGAGCTGAAACCCAAATCGTGAAAGCTGAAAACCGAATCAAGAAAGCTGAAACCCGAATCGACCAAGTAAACAATCGGGTTGACAACGTAATGGCTGACATGAAGAAATCACTGGACGAACTCAAACTTGGAGATGGAGCTACAGCTCCCATAGTAGCTACAACACCTTCGCTACGTGGGTTCAAGGTGCCACCGTTCGACGGTACCTCTTCCTGGTCAGCCTACAAAATCCAGTTCGAGGCTGTTATGAAGGCGAACGGCTGGAATAAAAGCCAGGCCATGACTGCTCTCACACTAGGCCTGCGCGACCAGGCCTTAACAGTTCTGGAAGCTCTCGGTGAGGAAGTGACTTATGAGCAACTCCTTGAGGCATTGAAGGCGAGATATGGCGACGCTCACCTGGAACACGTCTTTCGTGCGCAGCTTAAAGATCAAGTGCAGCGCATCAACGAAAACCTGCAGCAGTGGGCTCTAGAGGTGGAGAAGCTGGTGCGAAAAGCATACCGGTCTGTACCTGCGCTCATTGAAGGGAACCTGGTGCAGACGTTCATCGACGGCATCCGCGACCTGGAAGTCAGAGCTGCTGTGAGGCTCGGGCACCACGAGATGCTTAAGGACGCCTTGGCCCATGCACTGGAAGTGGAAGCCGTGCGGCAGGATCATCGTTCCCATCGCGTCAGTGAGGTTGCAGCAGCTACAGTCCGCGACCGCAACAAAGGATACAGCCCAAGGTGCTATGGCTGTGGGGAAAAGGGCCATCTTCGATCCAGCTGCCCTAAGCGAACCCTAGAAAGGGAAATTGAACGATCTCAAGAGGTTAGTGCGGCCAACAGCACCGCCCAGCAGCAGCAGGGAAACGAGTAAAAGCCAGAACTGCGGGGCGGGTGCTGGCTGATGTTAAAAGAGCCCCAAGGATCTCGATCTCACAAACCCATGATGGGAACAGCCTAATCATAAAGGGCGAGATCAACGGAATGCCGTGTAAGCCGACCATAGACACCGGAGCCTCTCGTACGGTAGTTCCCAACTTATAAGTCAGTTCCTTGGGGACTCCGCATACAACCGAGAACGCATTAATTTGGTAACAGCCACCGCTCAGCGTATACCCGTCCGTGGAGAGAAGGAGATGGAGTTGAAGCTAGGCAACGTGATCTACCTGCCTAATGTCATCGTGGCTGATATAATGGACGACTGCATCCCAGGCTTAGACTTTATGAGGAATAATTGTTGCGAGATCGACGTTAAGCAAGGTGTTTTGAAATGTGGACAGGAGGAACTTTTTATGGAAGGTGCGTTACCAAGGAACGTGTACAGCATCAAGAAGATTGTTCTTCCGCCGAGATCGGAAACGGTTGTTCCGGTTAGTCTTCCTCGAAACGCTGGGCAAGCTCACCGTTGAGTACTTGTGGAAAGGGTAAACAATGACCTTCCATGGAAAGTAGCTCGAACCTTGGTCAGGACCACTGACATCTCAGGAGTACGTGTGCTGAACCTTTGCGACTGGGAGCGTGACGTCTCCTGTAATCCGGCTACTCGGAGGTCGGGATTGGTGGATGGTTTGAGGTCGGGAGTCCTGGTGCTGTGGTGTTGACTGGACGTCCACACTAAGCCTGGTAATATGGACCCCCCGGAGGAAACTGGAGGGTGCAGGTTAACTAAGGAGGGGCGAACCGGGCCAGGGGGAAAATGTTCGGGGAGACAGCTGTCATTCACAAATGGTTGTCCCTAAAGCTAAAGTACCGGATGTTCTACTTCTACAGCTATACCATAATGATTATTCAGGAGGCCATCTGGGAGTTAAACGAACTCTACTGAAGATCCGAGAACGGTTTTACTGGGTCCACTGTCGAAACGATGTCGAGGACTGGTGTCGCAAATGTACGAGTTGTGCGGCTGTAAAGGGACCTCAGACTCGTAGTAGAGGTGCATTGAAGTTGTACAATGTTGGTGCACCATGGGAGAGAATAGCCATTGACGTGGCGGGGCCGTTTCCGGAGAGTGAAAGCGGTAACAAGTATTTCATGGTTGTGATGGATTACTTCACTAAGTGGCCAGAAGTCTTCGCCATTCCAAATCAAGAAGCTTCAACAGTTGCTGATAAGCTAGTTCATGAAGTCCTCTGTCGTTTTGGTGTACCTTTAGAGATTCACAGCGATCAAGGAAGGAATTTTGAGTCTCAAATATTCCAGGAAACTTGCCGAGTTATGGGTACTCATAAAACAAGAACGACTTCTTATCACCCGTAATCTGATGGAATGGTAGAACGATTTAATCAGACATTGGAGAGGTACCTAGCAAAAGTTGTAGACAATCGGCAACGAGATTGGGACAAGCACATACAACCGTTTTTGTTGTCATATCGAAGCGCTGTTCACGAAAGTACAGCAGTGACACCAGCTTTCGCAAACTTTGGAAGAGAATTACGGCTGCCTGCAGACCTGATCACCGGGATACCACCTGATGCTCCACGCAGTATAACCGATTATGCAAATGACTTGCGGAACAAAATGAATGAACGTTTATGAGCACGTCAGACAATCGGGCCAGCAAATGTCTGAAAAGATGAAAACCCGGTATGACCGCAAAATGAAAAACAAAGGGTTCGACGAAGGTTCCTCTGTGTGGTTGCACAATCCAGTCCGCAGCAAAGGGAAATCTCCTAAGCTTCAAGCTAAATGGGACGGCCCGTACCGGATTGTGACCAGGATCAACGATGTAACCTACCGGATACAGAAAAGCGCAAGAGGGACTCCTAAGTTCATCCATGTGGATCGCCTAGCGCGTTATTATGGGGCCGATATTATGCTCAGGACGAGCATGTCTTAGGAGGGGGCAGTGTTACGCGCTCAAATCGGCGGCACTAGCGCCATCTACTCTCGAACCGAAGAACTAAACTTCTTGAAGTTTAAAACTCGAACTCTCGGTACCATGCGCGTGTTTACTTGAACATTCTGGATATTTTGCTAATTTATATAAATAGGCGCTGCAAGATGCGATCGAAGTAGTATTGAATCGGCGATACGGGCGAAGCTTCGGAGCGGAATTAAGTGAATTAGTGTGTTTAATTATTAGTGTTTTAAGTTTTAATTTGTGTAAAGTAAATTAAAGTGTTAATTTAGGTAATTTTATCGGCAATTTTTATTGTCACGAACCTCAAGCTCGTAACAATAGGTTCAGGCGGAGATTACGGGTCTTCCGAAGTCGTCGCGGTCCCAACGCCTTAATTCTTCGATGTGGACTGTATAATTTTGAAGGATGAATTTCTTGGGAATAAAACAGCAATTATCTTCAAACCGTTCCGTGAGAGAGTAATCACTTCCCTACACTTTTTCTTCTTATTGACTGCTGGTCTTGCACTTTTTCCTTAACTAATCCTGAAGGATTCCCGAACTAATCCCGAAGGATTCCCGAACTAATCCCGAAGGATTCCCGAACTAATCCCGAAGGATTCCCGAACGAATTGCAAGAAAACTCGTTTACTGAGCTACCCCTGAGCTATACGCGAAAGTGAGCCGCGCCATTTTCGCGCTCGAGCAACTTAATTACATCAATTTGTACTATCTTTCTCTCACGGTTTTCTCAATTATTTATTTTGTATAAGACATACATTTATACAATTTACTTATAAAGATAGCACAAAAAAATATCTTTACAACGATATACGTTACATTTTCACATCACAAAAAACCTTTTATTTATTAAACAAAATGTGCCTATTTTACTCACATTGAACAAGTTGAAATTTCTTAAATATTTAACATAGAAAGTTAAAACAATGTTTCCCACATGAAATTATACATATGTTAATTAATACAATAGTCTAATTTACATTTTCTCTATACATTTCACTATTAAAACACTTTTAAATTTCTTATACAAAACTATCATTATTTCACTTGTTCACAGGAATTTTCACATAAAAATAACACAGAATTCACCTCTTTTGCACGTACAATCAATCTGAAATGGTTTACAAGTCATTACATACATAAATTGCTGAAATTGCAAATATTTAAATTTCACATATTTGGCCTCCTAAGTACATGACTAGCGTGCGTCTATGATCTCACACTATTTGAACAACTAACTTTTACACGGCTATCGACTATCAGTAAAAATGGAAAGTCTAGTATACACTAATATCAACAATACTAGGTGAATAACTGCTTCCACATAATTCTCAAACTGTAGGAAACTATTTCTAATCAGATTCTTATCAGTTATCATGTTTCTTATCAGATAACATAGACAAAATATTTCATGAATCGATACATTGAAAATAGGCATTTGTTTTCATACAAAACGTATCAAACTCATATAAGACAATACTTATGCAATCAATTTCCATTAATTCCACTTATGCACAGCGATTATCTCGACCGGGGAACAAATCCGGTCTCTAACTTTATTTAATATTTCTTTAAATTGACATCATTGGAAAGATGATTTCAACCGGGGAACAAATCCGGTAGCATAATTTATATCTTAAAAATTCCCTATATGAATTTATTAAGAAAATATAACTAAGAAAACAATAAACTATTCCGGCCTGGGAGTCGAACCCAAGACCTTCATATCATTAATTCGATATTTCTTTAAGATTCAACTAAGCATTTTCTTATTAGAATATTATTTCTCGATAATTTGCCTTTTAGAAGCTATTCGTAATCGGTTAATTAACAAATTGAAAAATTCTTATAGGCGCGTCGCCAACAATTGTTATAGTTATTATTTATAAAATATTTAAATTTATCAAAATACATAATACTTTAAATATAAAAGTTTTAAATTAAATTTGACTTCATATTCCTGGAATCGAACCCAGGTACTCAGGTATACACTACGTTTCCAAATCATAAGTTTATTGTTATAAAAATAAACACTTAGTGAAAATAAAATGTTCTTACCTTTTAATATCGTTCCTATGTTGGGCATTTGATTTATATGAACGTTTTTTAGTCTTCGTAACGGGTTTCACTTTATTTCCCATATTTACCAATTATAATTATTAACTTAATTTAAATTAATCTGAACTTAAAATATATTATATTTATACGAAAGAAGAATATTTATGAAAAGAAGAATATTTATGAATATGAAACAATGAATTTAAAAATAAAATTATACAAAAACATTAAACAATATTTATGTAAGTAATGCGGCAAAAAGAGCGACACGTCTATATAGCATCGGGCCTCGGCCAGCAGTGTCGGTACACAGGTAACACAGGCGTTTACGCACACATCCGTACGTATTATTTCAGAAATAATAAAATGCGATTTTAAACAAAATCTATTAATTTGATTAAAAAATTAAAACATTATTACGTTAATATGTTGCTTGTAGAATAATCTGACAAAAACTCAAAATAATTGCATGTATATTATCATGGTTTTTACTCGATAAAACTAATTTTTAGAGGTATCTTTATGATTTTTTTCTATCGTATCAAATTAGTAGTATCATGTTTTCAACACAGTATCTAACTAGCATATATACTAAAAATATCATATATTTTTCTAATTTAGTTTACTGCATTGGATCATATACTTTAAGTCAATATAAACTTGCGTTTAGCTCCTGTAGTCCACTTAAGACCTGGCAACCCTAGCTGTGGCGCTGAATAAAGCTTCATCAACTGCGCCCACAATTTTTAATCGTTGGAAATATTTACTTTAATACAATATATTTCAATTAGTATAAAGTTCGCACATTATTATTATACCGGATAGTTAACTCATTATAGTTATTTTGATTGTAGCCGAGCTTTCTTACCAGTCCGAATGAGGAAAAATAAATACAAGTATCAATGTATCACTTAACGTAAGAAAAGAAATATCCTATCTCTGGAGAAAAAATAACGGAGAATAAAAATGTCTGCATGCTTACCATATGCACTGACCCAGATTATGCAGTAAAAGTACTAAAAATCTACAAAGAAGACAAATGTTGGATTTTGAATATGTCAGCCAAGTTACAAGCGTTTCATAATAAGTGTGTACTGCCTGAAATTATTGACTCGAGTTAAGCTCGAGCAATGGCGTTGCGACAAATATTTTTATAATAAAAAAATATGGCTATTGTTTGTAAGTACCGTTTAAAAAATATAAGTCACAGTTGGATATTTTATTTATTCAAAGTCAAACAGGTTGCAACCATACTGTTAATTTATTTATACCACTATGCTACCGTTAGTAGATATAATCGATTATTAACCAACATCGGTTAACAATCGATTACTGTGAAACAATTAAAATATTTATGTGTACTTATTTCAAAACTAAGGTTCATAAATAATGAAAAATATATCAAATAGATAATAATAAATTAATTAGATAACATAAAAATTACACACCAAAATTTTCCATCCACTGAACTCCATCCTAAGAAAACTTGTATAATGGAAGATCAAAAACGTTTAGTCGCTGTACTAGCTGTGCTGCTGTGCGAGCTAATGAATAGATATGAAATAAAGTGTCGCTCGCGTGGGTCATCGCCCGCTCGGAGCATAAAATACCTAAATTTGCGAAACGCCGAAATGTAAGAGGGCTCTTAAAGCAATATAGGGTATAGGCCCAAGGTTAGGTATTGGCATGTTTTTTTTTGGTTAGGAGTTACACGTATAAAAAGATACTTAATTTTTATTTTAATTGTTATAGATAGGTTTACTTACCTGTTTATTATAACAAATTACTTCGTTTTTATTTAAATTATATTACATAGGTTGTAGGTAGGTAAGTAATAGGTTCTTTTTTGGTTGTTTTGGTTCATTTATAATAATTCAAATAACATGAAAGCAATAATAATGTAAAATTTATAATAAAAGAATATTAATAGATTCACGGAAGCGTGATTTTCTTTTCTATTTAGATTACGCTAATAATCTACTCGAAATACTAATCCTGCGCAGACGAAGTCGCGGGCACCAGCTAGTAAATTATATAAAGTAAGAATTACAATTATTTTAAACAATATCTTTTTATTCCAATACTAAAATGTTGTTATAATATTTATATACGGACGGTCTTAAATATTTAATACAAATCGGAAGTTATTATTAATATTTACTTATAACATAAAATTGTGGTGGACATTACGAATTTACAATATTTAAAGCTCTAGGGTTGCCACAAAAAAAAACTGGTTATGGGTAAAATCTTAGTATGACTTTATTTATAGGAGAGGGGGCAAACGAACATCACCTGATGGTAAATGATTACTGCCGCCCATGAACAACTGCGACACCAGGGGAATTGTATATACGATGCCGGCCTTTTAAAAAGGAGTAGGCTCTTTTCTTGATGTCTAAGTCCCTAAATCGTATCGTGGTAGTCGAATCCGCAAGTAAGTTGCGCGAGGAAGAAAACTTCTTTTAAATCGCACCGTGGTTGACCGCCAGTCATCCAGATGGTATGGGTGGTACCGCGAGTTTTTAAGTTGAGCTAGAAACAAATAAATTCAATCAGACATAAAATAAGATATGACAAAATATTAGGTTCTTACATATGAAATTAGCGTTTTGTCGTACTGACCACTTTGATCTGAAATATCTCCTCTTTGGTTAAGAATTCCATATTCAAATTTATAAATTCATTTAGCTGGTACATTTGAGTTTTGAAAACAGTCATTCATTTGTTTTTACCTCATTATTTTTTTTGGCGTCGCTTATGCACAATGGAAAATATGAAATATCGGTATATTTACGAGTACGAGCTCTACCGTGGTACCAGTGCTGCAGAAACAGCTCGAAGGATTAATGATGTGTACGGTGCTGGTGTCGCAAAAGAAAGCACGGTACGTTTTTGGTTTCAACGTGTTCGTTCTGTAAAGATGATCTTTCTTCAGAACCAATCCCGTGGATGGCCGGAGACCAAAGTGGAAAATGAAGAATTAAGGGCTATTGTGGAAGCGGATCCTTCACAAAGCACTTCGGAGATAGCTGCAGGCTTCGGGGTAAGTGATAAAACTGTATTAATCCACTTGAAGCAAATAGGGAAAGTAAAAAATCTTGAACGATGGGTACCCCATGAATTGAGTGAATCGAACTTCCAAACACGCGTCGACTGCTATGTTACTTTGCTCAACTGACACAAAAAAGCAGAGATTTCAAATTGAATCATTACTTGTGATGAAAAGTGGATACTCTACGATAATCGGAAGCGCTCGTCGCAATAGCTGAACCCTGGAGACCCAGCCAAATTCTGCCCTAAACGAAAATTGACTTAGAAAAAATTACTTGTGACTGTTTGGTGGACTAGCGCCGGCGTCGTTCACTACAGCTTTCTAAAATCTGACCAAACGATTACGGCAGATATCTATTGTCAGCAACTGCAAGCCATGAAGGAAGAAATAGCTGCTAAACAACCGCGATAAGTCAATCGCTCTTGGTCACTGCTGCTTTACGACAACGCAAGACCATACACTGCACAACAAACAACCACTAAGTTAGATGAGCTACAATTGGAATTTCTGCGACATTCACCGTACTCCCCGGACTTTGCTTCAACAGATTACCATTTTTTCCGGAATTTGGACAACTTATTAGAAGGAAAAAAATTCAACTCCGATGCGGCAATCCAAATCGCCTTCAATGAGTTTATTGATTCTCGCCACCATAGTTTTTTTTAGTAAAGGGATCAATGAGCTACCTGTGAGATGGCAAAAGTGCACACATTACAACGGTGCGTACTTTGATTAATTAAATACACTTTTTTTTTCATTTAATCACATTTTTTTCATTTTGCATAGATCGGAACAAAAGTTAAATTTTAATCTATGGTAACCGCGGTTAACTAAGACATATGGACGTTGAACATCTCAGTCCCGCCCGTGACCATGAGTGCTGTAAAGCGTTCGAAACGTCGGGTATTTAAAAAGTTAAATATACGCGATAAATTCCGTAAAAACTAGTATTATTTCAATACTTATACTTTATATTCCTCACGTAGAAAACGCCAATTTCATATGTAAGGACCTATTACTTAAAACATTTCCTGTCGGGAATCGTGGTGAAAGTTTACAATAATTAAATGAATTCTTATCACAACGTGACACATTACAACATCTTATTTATCATATTACTCGTGATAACTCAAGGTCACTAGTAATTTACTGCGTATTTATTAAATAGGTATTTTATTCAATTTGTAATATAAGAAGTAGTTCTTGTTGACATTCCTTATTTCCTACTACCCACTGTAAATGGTCTCCACTCTCCACCACATGCACAACACTAAAATTTAGACGTTAAGGATTAAAGTCTTAAGAAAATTTTTATCATTTTGAAACATTGAGTCATACAGATAAATTAATGTTTTGAAAGCTTTAAAAAAGAATTCCCCAGTGCGTATTCGATAACTTCATGTGACCTTGAAAACTATATATTTAGACATGCATTAGTAAATGTTATACCATATTCGAGATACATTCTAAGTGTTAATTGTTACATCACATTCTGAAATTAACAAAATTTAAAAACTTTATTTCAAAATTATCTGAACTCTCAACATACGTTGAAGTAGGGATATATGCTCAAATTTTTTACGAGTCTAATGCTAAAATAAGACCTTAATCCATATTAGAGCCAAGCTACGTCAAGCGTGTCGGTTACGCCAAATATTCACTGTAATATTATGAGAGAGACCTATTTTCACCTTTTAAATGATTAATTTAATGTATAAAAATTAATGTTTGTTCGTATTTTATGCGCTGCCATACCGTTAAGCGGATTGCGGTAAATTGCGGTAAAAAAAGTTAACTTTTATTGCGACAAGGTTATAGGTATAGTTAGTATACAATTAACTTACAGTAGATGGCGCACAAATTTATTTGAAAATGGTATGTCATTCAACTTCAATGAATATATTACATATCATTCCTAATTAAAGAACTGACTCTTCCAAATTCGAAACGATATTTCTACAATTATTCAGCAGCAACGCGCCAAGTGTCACCTAGTCTACAAACTGTAGGTACTAAAAAATTGAAAGTTCTTTAAAACTTTAAAAATAATTCTGGTCGAAAAATTAGACCTATGATAATTTAAACATGCGATGCGTAAAACGAGTACTCGTACATTCCTTATTGATTGACCACTCGGCGAGCTAAATCGGTGTACGATAATTTTACACGCTTGAGACTTCTGGGAGATAATTGTAAGCCAAACCAAAACCAAATATAAAGTTTAACATAAAGCTGCTATTTTACGCTGGTATTCTGTGAAAGCGGTTTCCTACCCCGATCGAGCCGACCTATTCGTGATGCAACCGTAATATACCTGATTGTTGATTATTTATTTAAATATTCATTATCGACCTCCTCTAAGGAATGCCACAAAGCACGGTTCTTAGCCGCCTGCATCCATCGACTTCCTGATGTCTTACCAGGTCATCACTCCATCTAGTTGGGGCGGGGGGTCGTCTTACACTTCGACTGCCAGTACGAAGCTGCCACTCAAGAACCTTTTTACCGCATCGGTTGTCGGTTCTTTGAGCTATATGGCTGGCCCATTTCCACTTCAGCTTACTAATTGGACTATATCGGTCACTCTGGTTATACTGCGTATATCCTTGTTTCTAAGTTTATCACGCAGAGAAACCCCGAGCTCTCCGTATTTTCTTTTCCTCCATATACATTTTCTTTTCTTCGCCATATTTTTTAATATTACTCTACAATAATATTTTCTACTGAATCGTGAGGGCCGCCCAGTTTACATACACAAATTTCACTAGGACAAACATCCAGACCCGGAACAATTATTTGTAGGCTATAGAAATACTTCCATGCCGGATTCGAACAGGCGGCCTTTCGCGATGCAAGTTATTGCTGACCGCTTTGCCACGGAGCCGTCATTTTAAACCAATTATCATAGAACTGAATAAACAAACACCCAGGGACAATTTAGACCAAAACAGTGATAAACGAAGAGAAACATCAAATGCAAACATAGTTTTTGATGCATTCGGCACGTGAGTGCGTGTCGGAATCCATACTAATATTATAAATGCGAAAGTGTGTTTGTTTGTTTGTTTGTCCTTCTTTCACGTCGCAACAGAGCGTCGGCATTGCATGATTTTTCGTATGGGGATAGTTCGGTGGCTGTAGAATGACATAGGTTACTTTTTTCCGCGGAAAAACATTATATTCCCGTGGGAAAATAGAATATGTTGCAAAAGTTTGTCCTTCTTTCACGTCGCAACAGAGCGTCGGCATGGTATGAATTTTGGTATGGGAATAGTTCGGTGGTTGTAGAGTGACATAGGTTACGTTTTTCCGCGGAAAAACATATCATTCCCGTGGGAAAATAGAATATGTTGCAAAAATAAATTAGCTAGGTGGCGCCACCGTGATTCTACAAGACGGACGACGGTACGATGGATGAACACAGAAGGTCAGAATATCTGGATTATTATGTCTTTTTAAAAAATTAAGATAAAAAATGTACGGATCTGTATTTTTCCACGCAAAACCGGGAAGAGAGCGATAAAAAACATAAAATTCACCAGCTGATTTTCTTCAAACGTTCTGGTGCATTGTAATTCACAGAATAGGCGATAACCTCGCAGACGATATTAAGTAATCCGTTGATGCTCTGCCTATCCCGCAAGGGTTACAGGCGTGATTATAAGTATGGACCAGAAATACTATCACCACCTCTCACGCTTTCATCCTTAACTATTACTTAACTGTGGTAGAAATAGTTCTTAGTAAGCCTTATTAATAAGCCTTAGTAATATTTATTGAACGGAAATGAATACAGTTCTTATACGAGTATGTGGTTATGAATGAATCGGTATTTTCAATTTCAGATAAAATTAGAAAAATTGTGCAAAATTATAAGAAAAATATTTTTTGAGAGTTCTTATTAAGTAACGAATACATAGTTTAAATTGATTCCGCTAGATGTCGTTACTAGGTTTTTAAAACGAGGTAACGAAATGTTTCCTGACATGTACTTAACCCCCGCCGTTGAGCCGCGCGTCAACTTATAGTGCATACGGTACCTATACGTTTTAATTGTTTCTATTTCGTAGCTTATTCGACTACCTGCTTTTGATTTCGGTTGTTTGTTATTTGCTTTGTGATTTGGTTAGGGTTGAATGGATTTATATTGGCTTTCATTTTCGGATTTGTGTATTTTCTTCTATCGGTTTTGTTGATTTGGTTGGTATTCCTTTATACATATTTAGACTCTGGCTTTGATTTTGGATTTTGTTTATTTAGAATCGTGAATTGGTTTTCGTTGTTTTAGGTTGTTTAACAATATATCAAAGTAATATTAATAGTATAGATAGTGTATACGGTACCTATACACTTACTTCTTTTTTCGTTGGTTTTATTTATATTGACTACTGCTTTCGATTTCGGTTTTCTGTGATTTGTTTTGTGATTTGGTTTAAGTTGATTCGATTTTTTTTGGCAATCGTTTTCGGATTCGTTTCGTGTCTTGAATTGGTTTTGTTGTTTTGATTTTAAATAATATTTAAAAGAAATATTTATTCCTTTTAGATATTTCGGATTTGCTTTTAAAAAAAATTAAAAGAAAATTTAAGTCCTTTTAGGTATTTTAACGTTTTTTTATAAATAGGTTTTTTGTTACTTCATAATGCCTCGCAAACGTAAGTCCAGCCTTTCAAGAGTATCTTCTCAAAGACAAGCGAAAAGATTAGCTCGATCGCTACAATCTTTAGAAGATGCTGAACTGAGAAGGCAAGAACAAGCAGAGCGTCAGGCTGCTTTTAGAGCATCTGAGACACCTTCTCAACGTCAGCAAAGGCGTCTTGAACAGACATAGCGTCAGGCTGCTTTAAGAGCTTCCGAAACACCTTCTCAAAGTTAGGAAAGGCGTCTTGAACAGGCAGAGCGTCAAGCTACTTTAAGAGCTTCTGAAACACCTTCTCAAAGTCAGCGAAGGTGTCTTGAACAGGCAGAGCGTCAAGCTACTTTAAGAGCTACTGAAACACCTGCTTAAAGGCAGCAAAGGCGTCTTGAACAGGCAGAGCGTCAAGCTACTTTAAGAGCTACTAAAACACCTGATCAAAGTCAGCAAAAGCGTCTTGAACAGGCAGAGCGTCAATCTACTTTAAGAGCGGAACTTCAGACCGACTTAAGAGCCGCGGAAACACCTGATGAAACTCAACACAGAATCATTGAGCAAGTTGAACGTTAATCTACCATAAGGGCATCTGAAACACCAGAACAGACACAGGCGCGAAGAGATGCAAATGCACAGCTCCAAGCTGAACGTCGACAAAATTTTCAAAGAAAAAATTGGTCTGTTTTTAATGAAGTAGCATTCAATTATGATCCGTTGATTGATTACAAAAAACACAGGTTAGTTGTTATCGGACTGATGGACAAGGCGTGTCGATTTTGCAGCGCTTTAAAATGGAAAGATGAGACCGTAGGCATGTGCTGTTCCAATGGCAAAGTGTCTCTTCCATTACTTGGGGACCCAGAAGAAACTTTGAAAACTCTCTTTTTATATGATGCTAATGAGTCATGGCGCTTTTTAAACAGGATCCGAAAATATAACTCATGCTTTCAAATGACGTCCTTCGGAGTTGACCGGGAAATAATAATGCCGGGATGTTCGCCTACATTTACGGCGCAAGGGCAAATTTATCATAGAATAGGTTCACTTTTTCTAGCTGAAAACGAACAGCATAAATTTTTACAAGTATATTTTACGGGTGACGAAGAAAATGAGGTAGACCGTCGCTGCCAATTTATCCAGGGAGTTGAGAGAGACACAGTGTTCAAAATTCAAAGTTTTTTGCATGAACGTAACATTTAAGTCAAAACATTTAATTAAAACTGCTTTAGAAAACCTACCTGAAGAGGATTATAAAGTCGTCATTCACGCAGATCGAACCCCACGAGGATAGCAAACTATAATACAAAAAATATACCATTTCCATTTGGAATAAACAGCCTTTTTTCATGCTTTCCTATACGCTGCGTTTCAAAACATTTAAATAGGCTGACGAATTAATTTTGCTCGGTTTCCTTTTAATGGCCGCATCTCTGACAAATCTATAAAACTCAGTTTCCTTTCAATTCAAAAAGCAATGGATAGTTCATTTACCAGTGACCATGCGAGCGAAGAAGCGGGTAACAGCTAGTCTTATTCTATCTTTTTTTTTTGGTTGCTCTGAGGTCTCAAAACAATTATTATTTGCGGGCAATAAAAGTGTGTTCCGTGCGGATTCGAGCCCGTGCCCCCACTGCGCTACTGTGCCGTCAAGTCTAAATATACAAAAATTATAATGTTGAACGACACACTTATTCACATTTAGTAGACGAAATATTACTAGAAACTTTGTTATTGAATATTGCACATTTAATACCTGCAATACTCGACCTTTTCCTTTAGAAGACAAGTACGGGAACGCGCCGTGTATTGTTACATACAACTATCATAATTATGCAAATCGCATACACACACGACTAAACTCATATTTTTATTTTTAATCGCAGGAAGAGACAGCCAATGAACAGTTACCATGTCTATTAGAACATTTAAAAGGCACGAAGGTCAATCACTCGAAGACTACCACTACAAGTACGTAGTACCTGCTACGAGTATTATTTATTCTGTGCTACAAGTTATTGAATAAGAATCGATTTTGTCTGTGGTACGAATCAAGCATAGATATAGGAAGAGAAGTTGTTTTATTGCCTTGAAAAAATCAAACAAGAAAAGATATATTATTTACATGTAATATTACCAACCCTCATATACCACGATCCCTGGACATGTCCACTTCACAGCCCATTGCTTTGATGTTGTAAAGTTTAATGAGCTTGTGTCCATCATGTTCCAAGCACCGTGCAAGATTCTTCGGCAACGGTTCTCGCTATTACGTGATTATGTACAGTCATTGAACCGTTTCGAATGTGTTCATTCATAGCATTAACTAACACCACTCCACATTCCTTTGATACTTTCATCCGTTTGGCGCTCGGCGTAGTAACCATTATAAGCGATATTTAAATCAAACATATAAATCAGGATACAAGGAAATTTGACGTCGGTATATCGCATTGAGGATGTCGATGGATTATTATTTATATACTAGAGTCGATACTATTAAATGTATTTGATGTATGAAAATCAAATAAATAATTGATTTTCATGCATCAAATAAATTATGTTATTATACCACTTATAGAGTATCGTGTATCGTGTTAGATTTAAAAATATAAACTACAGTACAAACTACAAATCGTCTTAATGTCGTAAGATTTTGACTATTTTTTATTAAAATTATAAAGTATATTCCCACGATATTCGATCAATGGCATTGCTCTTAAAATGCTGATTTACCAGTAGTGAAAATTATAAAGTATATTCCTACGATATTCGATCAATGACATGGCACTTAAAATGCTGATTTACCAGTAGTGAAAATTATAAACTATATTCCCACGATATTCGATCAATGACATAGCACTTAAAATGCTGATTTACCAGTAGTGAAAATTATAAAGTATATTCCCACGATATTCGATCAATGACATGGCACTTAAAATGCTGATTTACCAGTAGTGAAAATTATAAAGTATATTCCCACGATATTCGATCAATGACATGGCACTTAAAATGCTGATTTACCAGTAGTGAAGGAAAACATCACGAGTAAAAATATATGTCTGAGAAATAAAAAATACGCACAAATAGATTCCAACATTGAGTTCAAGGCAACATCGGTCGGAGGAATTGTCATGATAAAAAGCGGGTGCATTTGTTGACACGCGATTGCGTAGCTTCTGTTCACACCCACAAGTTTTCAGATCCGTAAAATAAGCTAATCACTGTTTCTTTGTGCGGCAAGTAAATATACAAGTATGGAACTAGTAATAATAATAATAATAATAATAATAATAATCTTTATTTCTCTCTACAATTGCAGTTTATAACATCATTACATCCAAAATTTTTTAAGTAACTTACAAATGCTAGTTGTAGAGACTGGTGACAATACTAGGATTACCTCATCGTTTCAATGCTACTTTTTAAGCATAATTATTCTATTTTTAGACATATACAATCGTTGGTGCTTGTCTGTTAGTGATCGTGTAACTTCTAAATGACATGACTGGTTTAGGCCAATATTAACAAAATTATACACGTTTTATCGCAATGATTGCTAGGCTATGCTACGATCCGATGGATGTTACTAGTGTCAAGCTGCCTGTAAATTCTTTGCAGCATCATTCTTCGTTCATAGCAATTTTAATATACATAATTATTTATGAACCAAATTGACTCATCATCATGTCTCCTCAAGGAATGCCACAAAACACGGTCACGAGCCTTACGAGCCCAACAATCAACGACTTCCTGCAAGTCTTACTGGGACGTCACTACATACACAACTCCAACACTTCGCTTACCGGTACGCGGCTACCACTCGAGAACTTTTTTCCATATCGATTGTACGGTTCTTGATTCGTTAGGCTGCATTGATTACTCTGTTCTAATGGGGATATACCTTTGTGCACTTTGTCACGCAGAGAAAAAAAAACGACGAACGAGAACGCAACATTGTCAAAAACTTCGAATGTAATGTGATTGACCAATTCGTCGTTGATTATTACAAATGAAAGTAATAAAAGGTGTGTTTTTATTAACACTTGTATGATTTCACATAGTCGTTTTCATTCCCAAGCCAAGATCTCTACGCTTGTTAACATTTTCCCACTTCTACTAAGCATATCTTAGTAAATGTCAATTATTAGTTTCAGTAACTATTCAATTTTGTAATGGACGATCGTCATTCCGAAGTCCTAGCTTACCTAATTACGAGAGACGTCGGATTATGTGATCCGGGAGCATAGGTCCACAGTGGGCCGAGCAGGGTGACCGCTTCGGGCGTGCCGGGTGCCATATTCGGTCAGTGCACATTGTTGTTTACCGACGCGGTATCGCGAGGCCGCGTGACGTAGCGTCTAGACGGCGCCCGCCCCGCCGCCCCGCGTCCCGCGTCCCGTTGCCCATGCACTCGTTCGAGCACCGGTTTATCTTTTCAAACGGTAATGTTGCAACATTAAGCCTAGTATGCATTAGGGTTAAGAGCCCTACGTGCATTTAGGGGTCGGGTTGAATTTTATCGGTTGAGATGAGATTAGATAACATCGTTATATTCTTATCGACAACACGGTATCGGAGTCAAACGATCTATTCTATACCAGTCTTTAAGTACACCGAGATTTAAAAAAAAAGAAATATTTCACGCGACATACACCTGATCAAGGAGATCAACTACAATTGACACTTATATAGGACACAGATAAGGCAGACATTTAACATTATTAATATTTTCAATGTAAATACTAAATATAGCTTGTTGATAACTAATGAAATGAAACAAAAATTAAAATTAAAAGGAAAAGCGATGGAGTACGTTTTAGCGAATAATGAATTTTTTTTCACCATTTTGTGATTTAAAATAATATCATCACGTGGTGCACTGAAGAGACCTGATCAAGTGATGCCCTAAACCCTCTACGTACATTGGCTTACAAACTTAGAGATTCTTATGTAGAAAAGGATATCCCATTTCTTAAGTAACAACAACTACTACTACTACTTCTACAAGTAAGAAACCAGACAGACGAAGAGGAAGGCTCCTCTGTAGAGCGCATTTATACATGTATGAAATCGTAGCGATACGGTACCAAGTCATCATTCAAACGTATTGGCTTTGCTTTTACATTTCAAATAAAACCTAATGCTAATGCTGTAAATTAGGGGTTACTACCATTAAAAATGCGACGCGGACACTGATGAAATTATCAAAAGGCTGAATATCATTACGCGTTGATTAACAAATTCAAATATAGCATCATTCAACATCGTATTAATTCAATACTGAATAAAGTTCGCTTTTTAAGTCTAGTCGTCGTAATCGATGCTATATACAGAATAGTTTTACTAAATATACCAATATGTTGCCTTAAACTTAATTATTTAGCATCAAGTCAATCCTCCGTGAGTTTTAGATGATAATTAGACCTATATCTGTATGTAATATTTTTTTGATCTGATAAATAAATTTAAAAAAAAATATCTTGTTGTTATTGATTCAAAACACCCTTGAAGCTGCACTATCTGCCAACGTTCTAATACACAATAAAATGAATATTAAAGAATATTGCCTTGGTTTTGATTTTTGATATTTTAGTAGCCACGGATCTATAGATTTACGCGCTACCTCCACGTGTAATTTAGCCGCTGTTAACAATAAAGATTCCTTGAGAGGCTCAATGTTAGAGTAACGTTTTGAGCAGAGCACGCCCTTAATACTGACCACAATTTATAGTCCATTAGAGCTGGACTGTAAGAGAAACAGTTTTCAATTCCGGTGAAGATCGGACCCTCGTTCTCGAGCCAAGTTTGGGCTTATTATCTTATGACAGCAAACAGTCTTGTTTG